>CM077152.1:61765312-62965312 GCA_039583875.1 Platanthera guangdongensis
GGGCATGATCAGAGCTAGCTTTGACTGAAACTCTCTCCCCCTTTATGACTTCTCTAGCCAATGATCTCTGACATCATCCTTTTGAAATCTGATTTGACTATCCAAGTATCTGATGCCATCTTTAAAGAATGGTTTGAGCTTTTGAAGTTGTTCAGATATGACTTTCTGGGAAGCTTGGATAGCAGTCTTTACAGCAGAGATTTCATCTTGAAAGACTTTATCAAATTCAGCTTTAGCAGCAGCAGTAGAAGTAGAAGGTTCAGCAGCCTTGTTCTTTAACTCAGTGACTATAGCATTATGAGAAGCAGTCAAGTTGTCATTCATCCTTAGTTGATTTCAAGAACATATCCTTGCTTCAATGCTATGTCATCCACCTGCGCCTTGATCTTTTCCTGGTTGTTGCCAAGTACACCACTGCATTGCCACCCTTGTGGAAGCATTCTGTCATTTCTTTCTTGTTAGGTTCATTTCAAACCTTATAGACTTGATATCCTGGGCTAGATCAAACTGGAGTGACTTTTGCCCTTCATTACATATTTCTCTATGACCTGCCTTTGCCATCCAACTTGATTTGCATTGCCACCATCAGTGCACTATAATCAATGGCTGGGGCTTGTTGAATTATAGACTGTGGTGCAACTGTTTGGGGCCTTCTTGTAACTCTGGGGCTTCTTCTCCTGAAGACATAAATTCTTTTTCTTAGCCCTAGTAGCCTCCTCATATTCAGACTCTGAGGAGCTGCTATGTCAACCCTTTCCTTAGGGCTTGAAGGCTTTTCAGCTTGCAAAGCTGGAGCTTTCTCAGTTTTTGCCTTATAGGCTCTTCCAAACTTGTACCTTTCTCCCCTCAACAGCAACATCATCAGTTCCTTATCAAAATCTGCTTGATCCAGATTTAGGAACAAGTCTTCCATTGTGTATTCTTGTGGAGACAGTGCAGGATAAATTCTTTGTTCTTCAACCACTGGATCAGAATTACTTCTAGTACAGTAGATGTTGTCATCTCCAACAGCATCTGGTTCTTGAGTATTCAGCTGAGTTTGCTGATGAACATCAGACAAATCAGCATCTTCTATAAGAAATTCTAAAGTATTTAGGTCAGTGAGTACCTCTAGTATGATGGTGGTGGCTTGTTCACTTTCCAGTGTAGAGGGTTCTTCTACAACTGGAGGCTCCCCCTGCTTTGATCCTTGTGATTGGGCTTGCTTGAGGTAGCTCCCCTGGATCTCAGCAACCTCTTGAGGAGCAGGAGTCTTTACTGCAGGCTCTTCCTCATGGTCATCAGGAGTGAAGACAACCTGTTCTTCACTATCAGAACTACTGGTGGACTCTTGTGCCACTGGAGCAGTTTTTCTTTCTTCTTAGGTGGAATTTCTTTCTCAGGAACTAGTTTCTCAGGGGTTGACATTTCCTTTGACAACATCTGTCCCATCTAGAAAAGATCCTCAGATCCAGCTTTCTCATGTGGTTATTTTGCTTCCTGCAGCTTGTTGCATTACCTCTGGTATGGCACCAGCTAGGTAGAGACTTATAATTCTGCCAGGTTGGGCTTCTTCAAGGCTTTCCTTATCTTCTCATAAACTACTATGGACCAGTCTGTTTTCAGAGTGAAGATTATCCTTGTCATTATTCCAAACATATAGGCAGACACTCTGTCATGCCTTCTGGCTTGCTTAAAATCACTTTGCCAACTATCTCAGACAAGAATTTGCCTTGGCTGTTCATGCCTTTCCTGTTGAAACAGAACCTATCTCATCTTGGAATCAAGTCCACACCAGGTTAGAGCTTCCCTGGTCTTGGATGCAGTAACTTCATCTTTCTCTTGAGTTCTTGGCAATTGAAGCACCTTCCTCAAGTTCTTTGGCGAAATCTTAACCTAGTTCCATGAACTCTGGATTTGATTTTGTATCCAAATTCGTCTATCTTGCTCCATAAGAAATTCAAGAACCTCTTTCTTCCATATCTTTGTAGGTTCTGAAACTAGATAATCTAACCCAGAAGCAGCGACTAGGGTTACGACAGACTTGATTTCTTGATCTGCATCTTCGAAAGCGCCGCGCACCAGCTCATATCCTTCATTGACGTTCTCCTCAAGCTTAGGCCATTAGGGTTTGTAGAATTGGTCTTGAGAGAAGAGAGGTGTCGACACAGAAAACTTGGTCTCGAAACTTTGAAAGCGTTGTCGACAAACAAAGACAAAACCCTATTTATACCTTTTTGATTTTGAAGATGAACAGGCGGGACAGCTAACTGAAAATGTTCGACACTGGCTATAAGTGTCGACACTGACTTATAATGTCTCGACACATATGTGTCGAACAAAGTTTAGTCAACAGATTTTATGTGTCGACACTTATTTATGTGTCGACATAACATAACTCGACACATTGTCGGGACTTTACTTAGAATTTTGAGTAAAAACTTAAGTGTCGAACACACATTGGAGTGTCGACACCTACTTGACATGTGTCGACACTAATATTCTGAAGTGTCGACACCAACTTTCTAGATGTGTCGACACCTTTTTCCTGAAGTGTCGACACCACTATTCTGTGTCGACATAGACTTGTCTATGTGTCGACACCTTTTTACTTAGGCATTTTCAATTCTGTAAACTTACTCTAAGTTTATCATTCCTAGTTCAATTTTGAATCTATTGAACTTAGCTTCTTCTAGGGGCTTAGTAAACATATCAGCTACTTGATTATCAGTTTTAACATATTCTAATAAAATATCTTCTCTTTCTACATGCTCCCTAAGAAAATGATATTTAATTTCAATATGTTTTGTCCTACTATGAGATACAGGGTTATTAGCTATTGAAATAGCACTAGTAGAATCACAGAAAAGTGGAGTTCTACTTACCTGAAATCCATAGTCCTCTAGCTGATGTTGTATCCACAGAAGTTGAGCACAACAACTTCCTGCAGCCACATATTCTGACTCTGCTGTGGAGATAGCCACACTGGTTTGCTTCTTGCTACTCCATGAAATTAGTCTCCCACCTAGGAATTGACAGGTTCCAGTAGTGCTCTTTCTATCTTCTTTGCATTCTGCAAAATCTGCATCTGAATAACCTGTTAGTTCAAAATCCCCATTCATAGGGTACCAGAGGCCTAGATAGGGAGTGCTCTTGAGATATCTCAATATTCTTTTGGCTGCAGTCAAATGAGACTCTTTAGGGCAGGCGTGATATCTTGTACAAACACATGTAGCATACATGATGTCTGGTCTACTAGCAGTCAAGTATAATAGGGAGCCAACTATCCCTCTATACAAGGTTTCATCTACAGGTTTCCCTGCATCATCCTTGCTAAGAGACATACTTGACCCCATATGAGTCTTCATGGTGCTGGATGAATCCATACCATACTTCCTTATGAGTTCTAGGGTGAACTTGGACTGACAAATGGATAAACCACTCTCAGTCTGTTTAACTTGGAGACCCAAGAAAAACTTTAGCTCTCTCATGCTACTCATCTCAAACTGACCTTGCATAAGTTTTGCAAATTTTTTGCAAAGGCTGCTTTCAGTAGACCCAAATATAATGTCATCTACATATATTTGGACTAATATAACTTTGCCTCTAGATTCCCTAAGGAATAGAGTCTTATCTATTTTCCCCCTTGAGAACTTGTTCTCAATGAGGAAACTAGATAGAGTTTCATACCAAGCCCTAGGAGCTTGCTTTAACCCATATAAAGCTTTCCTAAGTCTATAGACATGATGAGGTAGAGTTGAATCAACAAAACCTGAAGGCTGTTCCACATAGACTTCTTCCTTAAGATTACCATTCAGGAATGCTGACTTGACATCCATTTGGTAAACCTTGAATCCTTGATAGGTTGCATAGGCCAAGAACATCCTTATGACTTCCAGTTTGGCTACTGGAGCAAAGGTTTGATCAAAGTCAATACCTTCTTCTTGCTTATATCCTTTAGCAACCAGTCTTGCTTTATTCTTAATGATGACCCCTTGTTCATCCATCTTATTCATGTAGATCCACTTGGTTCCTATTATATTGTGGTCTCTAGGTCTAGGAACAAGTTCCCAGACCTTGCACCTTTTGAACTGATTAAGCTCTTCTTGCATTGCTTCAGTCCATTGTGGATCCAGTATTGCTTCTTCAAACTTCTTAGGTTCAACTTGAGACAGAAAGCTGGAGTAGATTGCTGCATTCATGTTTCTGCTCCTAGTTTGTACTCCTTGTCTTGGATCTCCAATAATCTGCTCTACTGGATGATCTCTAAGATGCCTATTGGCTGGAGGCATCCTAACTTCTGGTTGAACCTCTTCAGTATCTCCATCATGCTGTATTCCTTGTACTTCATTAGCAATTGGCACATGTAGTTCTCCCCCTGGACAACAGCTACTCTCCTCTACTTGCTGTCTTGCAGCAGGTACTTCTTCTATAGTAAGCTTGTCCATCTTCTTTGTTAAACCTGTGGGGCTGCATACACTACTAGACAACTCATTATTAATAAGTTTAGTCTCATCAAAAACTACATGCACAGATTCTTCTACAACTTGTGTAGTCAAGTTGTATACTCTATATGCCTTACTGTTATTGCTGTACCTAACAAAAATTCCTTCTTGGGACTTGGCAGCAAACTTAGTCAAGTAAGACTTCCCACTGTTAAGTATAAAGCATTTGCAACCAAAAATCCTGAAATAGAATATGTTTGGTTTCCTGCCTTTCACAACTTCATAGGGGGTCTTGTTGAGGCCTTTAGTGATGGTAGCCCTATTTATAACATGACATGCAATGTTAACTGCTTCAGCCCAGAAATACTCTGGCAGTGATGTATCACTTAGTAGGGTCCTACCAGCCTCTATCAAGGTTCTATTCTTCCTCTCAGCAATGCCATTTTGCTGAGGTGTTATAGGTGAAGAGAATTCTTGAAATATCCCAAAGTCTTCACAAAGTTTTGTCATGCTATCAGACTGAAACTCAGTACCATGGTCACTTCTAATCTTGACCACTGTACTGTCTAGTTCATTCTGAATTTGCTTGACAAAGCTATGGAAGACACTAGGTGTTTCAGATTTCTGTCTTAAGAAGAACACCCAGGAAAACCTTGAGTAGTCATCTACAACTACAAGGGTATAAACCTTCCTACCTAAGCTGTGAACTGGCATTGGACCAAAGAGATCCAAGTGCAAGAGGTATAAACACCTCACAACATCTTTGTTTTCTATGCTTTTAAAGGTGGATTTAGTCTGCTTGCACTTTTGACAAGCTGAGCAAATACCATCTTTAACACACTTAACTTGAGGACCATTCCTCACTAACTCTTTGCTAAAGAGTTTGCTAATAGTCTTGTAGTTAAGATGGGCTAGCCTCTTGTGCCATTTGACACAATGAGTGACTGTCTTATCAGATACAATACAAACTGGAGAACCATTGTTCTCAACCATAATGTCTAGGCAGTAGACATTCCTCTTCCTATAGCCTGTCAAAATGATCTCTTGATCACTTGACCTCTTGATATGACAACCATTTTTAACAAATGAGATGTCATACCCTACATCACTTAATTGACTTATACTTATTAGGTTGTGTTTCAACCCTTTAACATAAGCCACTTGAGTAATGGTAACCAAGTTGCTAGAAATGTTACCAAATCCTTTGATGATTCCTTTTTTAGAACCACCAAAGATGACTTTTGGACCATCTTTTATTGGAATGTAGTCCCTTAGTAATCCTCTTATTCCAGTCATATGTCTGGAACATCCACTGTCCAAGTACCATGTTGGGGTATGACCACTTGGACTCACCCGCAAAACAGATTAATGAACCTTAGAACCCAAAGAATTCTTGGGTCCTTGGTACTTGTTAGTTTGCAATCTGACAAAGCTACCTACTGGCTTTCCAACAGGTAGTTTGGTACTCACTTTGACACTAGTATTGTGCCAACAGTCCATTGCAAAATGGCCAACTTTGCCACAACACTAGCATTCAAACTTATTGTACCTTTGCTTAGGTACAGTCTTTGCTGTCTTATCTACAGCAGACTTGTTGAATGTTGGGACTTTGCCCTTGGACTTAGACTTGGACTGCTCAGTCCTTGCAGGTCTAATAAAACCCAGTCCAGCCTTGCCTTTATGATGAATAAATTCATCAATTAAAGGTAGCACTGATTTAGGTTTAGAAAACCTAGCAACAAGCTCTCTCTCTTTCTGAAGATTGATCTCCAGAATCTTGATTTGATCATTCTTAAAGGTGATAGTCCCCATCTGAATCACTGTTATGTGTTTCAGCCTGGCTATCTCATTAAGCTTTTGATCAAATTGCTTCTCAGAATCTATTACAGCAGCTTTTAGATCAGCAATTTCCATTGCCTGACTTTTGGCAAGGGTCTTGCTTTTCTTGTAATCTAGCAACAGCACTTTATATTCATCTATAAGCTGATGAATATCATCCTCAGACTCAGATACACTTCCATCACTTGATGAAGATGAATCTGATTCTGTACTAGAATAAGAAACTGAACTTAGAGTTGAACTTTGTACCTTACTGGGTCCTGGCTGCTCCAGGATTTTGTCATGCTCTGTCAAAGCCATTAGCCCTTGGCATTGACTGTTTTCTTGTTCATAAATTGACTCCATTATCTGCATGAATTCTTCTTCTTTTTCTTCAGCAAACAACCCTATATATGCCTCTGCATCAGACTCAGTTTCTGAAGAAGAGATATCTGATAGAGTCTTCTCTTTCTTAGCAACAAAAGACTTTTCTTTCTTGCCTTTGAAATAAGTCTTTTTCCTGTCACTAGATTCTTTCCTCTTTTCAGGACAGTCTGCAATAACATGGCCATGTCTGTTGCAGCAATAGCACACTATCTTAGAACCAGTTGCCTTGCTAGATTTTGTCCTTTTCTTGTCCTTCTTTGAAGACTTTTTGTCCTGATAAAAATCTTCTTTTCCTTTTGAAGTAGAGGGCCTTGTCCTCCACTGTTTCTTCTTCAAGAATTTCTGAAAGTGTCTAGTGAAGGCAACAAAGTCTTCATCATTTTCACTGCTTTGAGACTTTGTGCTGACTGACTCATCTGTCTCTGATTCAACTACCTTTGGAGGTGGAGTTGGTGACTTATTCCTGCACTTTCTGGAGGCTTCTGTCTTGAAGGCTACTGTTCTTTCCTTGTGCTCAGTTCTTGTTGATTTCTCCTCCTCTTTCCTCACTGTCAATTGCATCTCATAAGACAATAACTTGCCAAACAGTGTAGGTGGAGGAATTTCTCCCAACTTAGCCATTTCTCTAATGACACAGATCTTGGTGTCCCAATCTTTGGTTAGGGAATTTAGGAACTTGTCATTTAGTTCATAGTTACTGAACTTTTTTCCATAAGACATAAGTTCATTCACTATTCTGTAGAACTTCTTATAGCATTCAGTTATGCTATCACCCTTTCCTTGTCTAAAACTTTCATACTCCTGATTTAGCAAGGATTTTCTATCTTATCTAACTTCTTCAGATCCTTCCATATACACAATAAGAGTGTCCCACATCTCTTTGGCTGTCTTAGAGTGTATAAGATTCTGAAATATTGCATCATCTATGACACTCACTATAATGTTTTGTGCCCTCTTGTCCATGGTGGCTAGGACAATCTCATCCTTAGTCATTTCAGAGAAATCCTTTAGAGTTCTCTGATTTGCATCTAGAACAGATATCTTCATGGGCACATAAGGCCCTTCCTTTACTGTGATGTATATCCTAGGGTCAGAGGATTCCATAAACAGCCTTACCCTTTCCTTCCAGATCCCAAAGATCTCTTTCCTGCATATGGGCAATTTCATGGAACCCAATTCCTTGTGATTGTCAGAGGAACTCATGGTTCTTGATTTTCTTGAATCTGTATTTTGACTTATACTGAATCTGCCAATCAGGATCTCCTCAGACGGTTAGTCCTTTTTGAGGAACCTCGCTCTGATACCACTTGAAAGAAATAGTACCTAAACACCTAGAGGGGGGGGGGGGTGAATAGGTGACCTAATTCTTTTTAAACTTTAATGGCAGCAATCAGTTATATCACAGAATTCTAACTACTTTTGCACAGCAATTACACAAGCATTCACAATCACAGCACAATCACAGCAGACACAATGTTTTATAGTGGTTCCCCAAGCATTGGGTACATCCACTTTCCCCCTTCGCCTATCTAGCAGTGTACTAGATTCGGCCAAACTTCTCCACTAGCTCAGAACCCAAATTGGTTCCTACACATCAGGCCCAAGGCCCTACAACTCAGCTTTTCCCAAAGCCTACACTCAGCCACAAAGACCTACACTCAGCCAATCAAGGCCTACACTCAGCCAACAAGGCCTACACTCAGAGATTTCAATCTCCTACACTCAGGCTCTCAAGCCCTACCCTCAGCCTTTATAATTACAGGCTTACAATTCACTCAGATCCAAAAGATCCTAGCGTGTTAAAATGATTTTACAAATATTAACTCAACAACTCAGAAACAAGAGAGGGGAGTTGAGAGTTTCTTGATGAGTTCTTGGAAGAACTCAGCTGGATTCAATCTGACTTAGCTTTCTTCAAAGCTTCTTGAAAGTAGAACTGAATAAGAATGAATCCTCCTGCAGTTGATCCTTGATCTCTGCTTCTAAAGATCCAGAACAAAACTGAATCCTTCTTCTCAGCCTAGTTCCAACGGCCGATTTCTTGGATGGAGCCCTCTCTCTCCAACTTCGTAGATCTGCACTTGGACGGCTAGATCTTCTTGTGTTGATACTCTGTGTACCACTTCAATAATTACTTGAACAATAATCTGAACAACAGTTTCTGTAAACTGTATGAGCCTATTTATAGGCCTTCTTCATGGTAACCGTCTGGTCCGGTTCATAACTGTCTTCTGACATCTCTGACAGGTGCTGTAGACCGGCTGGAATGACAGCTGTCAAGTCATCCAGTCAGTTCTTGAAAATCTCTAACTCTCTGATAGTGTCGAGACTTTCTGTCTTTAAGTGTCGACACTTATAGACCAAGTGTCGACACAAGTTGTGTAAGTGTCGACACAAGTCTACAAGGTGTCGACACAACTTCTTGTATGTCTCGACACAGATTCTTCTTCATGTGTCGACACTGAAATTGAGTTTCGACACAAGTACTTGATCTTCTGTAACTTGCTGAATTCTTCTAAGTGTCGACACATCTCCTTTGCGTCGACACAACTTCTTGTGTTGAATCTGTTAAGTGTCGACACTGCTTCTTGGTGTCGACACATAGTCTTCTATGTTGATACTTGCTGAGTGTCGACACAGCTCCTTGTGTCGACACTTGATTCTTCTGTTGAGACTTCAGCTGAGTGTCGACACATTCCCTTAGTGTCGACACTTGTACTTAGAATAATTTGACGATCTTGCTGTTCTTTGCTAAGTGTCGACACTGCTGCATGTGTCGACACTTTCTTCAAGTGTAGAGTCTTCAGTTGAGTGTCGACACATTGTTCTAGGTTTCGACACTTACTTCATGTGCTGACTCTTCTGTTGAGTGTCGACACATTGTTCTGGGTGTCGACACTTTAACTTAGTCTCTGCAGACTTTTGCTGAGTGTCGACACAGCTCCAAGTGTCGACACTTTCTGGTGTAGACACAGCTTCACTGGGTGTCGACACAGCTCCTTGTGTCGACACAGCTTCTCTGCACTTTTCTTCACTGAGCGTCGACACAGCTCCAAGTGTCGACACTTTCTGGTGTAGACACAACTTCACTGGGTGTCGACACAGCTCCTTGTGTCGACACTTTCTGTCTAGTGTCGACTCTGCATCCCAGGTGTCGACACAATGACTCCAAGTGTCGACACTGCTTGTCTGGGTGTCGACACAATGACTCCAAGTGTCGACACTGCTTGTCTGGGTGTCGACACAAGTCTTCTTAAGTGTCGACACTTTCCCTCTGGGTGTCGACACATGGACTTAGAAACTTTTTGCTTCAGTCCAGTAATTACTTAACCTGCACAAGTAAACTCAACATACATCAAATACATTATGATGTATATCATTGAGTTGAGTGAGGCTTCTTCAAATCAGGTACATTTAACCAATGTACCCAACAAAAAGGGGTAGGCCATCCTTTCCGGTAGGTAATCCCAAGCTCTATTATCGTGGACGACAGTCGACAGAGGATTTCCAGAACTTCTGGTGGAAAAAGGTGATTGTATTTTTAGGGAAAAGAGTTTATAAAATGAACACCGTCATCATCATCATTATCATTATTCCAATTAAGAATTTGAGGCCAAAGCTTATTTGAGTGGTTTTTTTTATGTATAAATAATTTTGAATTTGAATTGGTATTAAGATCAAAATTGTTAAGTATAAATTCCTTCAATCTATGTTCAGTATAAATTCCTCCGAAAATACATATTTTGCTTCAACCGAGGGCCTGAGTTCCTCGAAAACGACATCCGCCTGAAGCCTGGTCTTGACGGCCGGGGCGCTCTGGGCAACGTCGACTGGCACTGCATCCACTCAATACTTTGGGCAAACGACAGTGTACAAGATGTCGATGGGGGAGGAGGATGACGGACTGGTGAGTCTCAGACGGGAGAGGGAGTGGAGTCGCGAATAAGAGTAACAAAGGAGGCGGTAATGAATTAGGGTCTGCGTGTACTAGCAGCGAAATTGAGTCTTTCATCCATATACTATATTAAAAAGAAAAAAAACATCCTTGGCTAAACATTAATTTTCCCATTTTACCTCTCCTTATTAAAAAAATTCTTGTTTTTAAAATTTAATTATTTTTTATTTTTTAAAAATGTAATTTCATATATACAAAACCCTCTACTTATGATAAAAAATGTGCTCTCCACGTTGTTTACGAATTACCTACACACCGCAAAAATGAGTGATGAGCGGAGTATAACATTCGGCGGTTTACGAGCGGCGGGAGCGCCATCGCGTCAGGACAATGTCGTGTCCGAGAGAATGTCGGGTGGGGCACGGGGGCCTCCATGCACTATCACAGTTGAGGTAATGTCGTTATTGGCTATTGGGGCGGAGCCCTGTGCCTGTCACTCATGTGTTTACGAGTGGATGAAGCGTCGTCGCCCGGGACAATGCATGGTCAGGATAATGTCGCGCGGGGCACTATGGCCCTCGTGCACTATCATAGCTGAGGTACTGTCATTATTGATCGTTGTGGCGGAGCCCGGTGTCTGCCACTCGTGATTATATAAGTATGTACGATAAATATGGTCATATACTCGTATTATTTTTATGAATCGGTGCTTTGAGCCTATATCCAACGGCAATGGTAAATATCGTCATTTTTTGTTTTTCCCATTTTCCCCTTATAGGCTTATACGGTTGATGGTTGCGAGTGGTAGACAGAAGTAATGGCAAGTGCGGGGAGAGCCATTAAGGCAAGTGAGTACTTCTCCTTTTTAGCTTGAGGCGAGTGAATGCTTCTTCTTCAAAGTTCTTCTGCACATCCAGATTGCCAGATCCAATGATCTAGCTAGTCCTTCCAGTCGCAGGAACACTGGAGCAGGTCCGAAAAGCACCATTATTATAGAATGCATGTTAAGCCTTCGTTTGGCGCTGCTTATTTTCCCCGATTTGGTCAAAAATGCCATTATAATAGAATACATGTTTGGCATGACAATGGTTATGACCGCTACCAAGAAAATAAACTAGTTTTGAGCATAATATACATGAATTTTTGTAGGTGAGGTCGGACATTCACGAAGGATGATGGTTCATGACCACTGCATTCAAGGCCGCCACTGTAACGCGCCTGAATTTTTGATAATTAATTTAGTCGCGTAATAATAGCGTAAGGGCGTTACGTTGGTTCAAGAGTTTTGTACGTTGGCAATTTTTTTCTTAAACAACAACTATGTAACATAATAACAAATAAAATTTAATTTTTTACTTCATTAAAATCATCTCCCTATAAAAGTTGAACCTCTTCGAAATTAGGTTTCCAGAAATCTTTCTTCTCATTCCACCAAAATCGAACACGTGACGGGAGGAGTCGGCCTTTTCAAAAGTTTTTCGTCTGCCGATGCTGGTGCTTGGGTACAGGAAATCATCGTCGGAGTAGAGATTTGGACTGCTCTCGCCGAGACCTTCGTGCGTGTGGTGAGTTTTTCAGGTTTCGTGGACTTTTAGAGTTGGAGTAAGTAGCCATAGCCTTCGTTTTCGCCCCAAATCTTTCAGAAATTACTTGTTGGGGGTTTCTTGTTGCCGATATGGGGCGTGGTGTGCTAAGGAAGCTAGAAATTTAGAGAATTGAAGCAAGTGGCGGTCTACCCCTCTTGCTTTGTTGTTATTGTTCTTCTCTCTTCTTCTCTTCCTTGTTAAGATCCAAGAGAAGCGTGTTTTGTCTCCTTGGTATTCAGAATTTTGATTTGGAGATTTGTAAAATTCGGCCTATGCAAATTCGTCGAATTTTTCCGAGAAGTCAAGTAAATTCGTCGAGTGAACTTGTGTAATCTAAGTAGGATTCGTCGAAAGGTTAAGTAGAATTCGTCGAGTATTCTCGTGTAGTTAAGTAGAATTTGTCGAGTATTCACGTGTAGTTAAGTAGAATTTGTTGAGTATTCTCGTGTAGTTAAGTAGAATTCGTCGAGTATTCTCGTGTAGTTAAGTAGAATTCATCGAGTATTCTCAGGTTGTTCAAATAAAATTCGCCAAATGCTTTCGTGGAGTTCGTCAAGTGGTGCCAAATTCATTGAATGGACTCGATGATTCATCGAGAGCTTGCGTCGAATTCGTCGAGAGGTCTAGAGTTTCGTCGAGTACACTTAGACTTTTCGTCATATAGAGTTATTTACCCTTATAGACTTCTGGATCGTTCTTCCCTTATGTCGTTGTGGCGACCCGATGCTATGTCTTGGGAGATTTAAATTTATTTCTATATATGTATTATTATTGTTATGATTTTTGGACTTGGGTTGACAGTGGATAAAGGACCGCCACCTTAGTGCTTGCTGTGAATCATTATGCCCGGTGACTTTATTATTTGGTACTTTTGGTTGGCAATGGATAAAGGACCACCACATCAGTGTTTGTTTCTTTGGATGTGTTGGTCTGATGGTTTGTGTTGGAAAGATAGCTGCCGCCGCAGTACCGTTTATGTCCAACGCTGATGATTCACTCTTTAAGCTAATAAATGTTGTTTCTACGATTATATATACTTATGCTTAACACATCACTAAGAGTTATTTCCGCACTTAGTGCAAGTCTTCTCTTTTATGGCCGCTTTGTGCCAAGCTAATCATTCGCCTTACCCATATATTGTTGATTTATGTGATTTTGCAGCGTTTCAGTTGGGTTGGTAACCCACTTTATTAAACCTTTTGATTTATGTTTAAGCCGCATTTGTACTCTTTGTGCTGAAACATTCTTTTCTTTTGAATGTCTTAAGTTCGGTTTAGTAGCATCTAGTGCCGATCGGGTTTTTGTTTGTCCAGTCTTATGCAGATGTTCCTCCTCTCTCTTCTAGTTGAGGAGCGGTCAGTGTTTCTTTTCTAGATTTTTAAATTTCAGACTGTTGTTGTTAGTACTATGGATTTGTGTCAGTTTATTGACACCTATGAGTACAGTTTCTGGTGTATTAACTATTGATCTACTGTCTCTGCTACTACTAAAATTTTCATTAAATGAAGTGGTTTTCTCTGAGAATGTTTTATGTTAGGTTGCATGCTAGTTATTTTTATGACTAAATAAATCTGCATTACCTTAGACTCATAACATCACTTTCAACTTAACGTCGCCTACTTGAACGGACATAAAACTTTTTTTCTTTACTTATACTAAATTTAGAGGTTGCATATCATTAACATATTTGATGTGTTTTCATGTTCATGCAGGATGAATGAATAAAGTAAAATAAAAGTTTTCCACTACAAATTATATTTTTCTCAGTTGTGGACTAGTTGATCCATTAAACCGAGGGGCGCGGTCTTGAACTTTAAATTCAAATAACGTTTTCAACCATAAAGATACTCGTCTTTTATAAAATTAATTAGAAGTTTGTCCATGCCTGAGCATCTGTAGTTATCCCATATACGGCGTGACATCACGTCACGTATTTTCTCTTACTTCGATAATACTTTAAACCTTGAGAAAATGTGGAGTGTGACAACCACCACCCCGCCAAATGAAGCCTAGGTTGATCGCGCCACCTGGAGATGTAAGAAGAAGGTAGATTTGTAATAATAAGGAAACCATGTAATAACGATTGTATATATTGTGTAATGTCATGTATAAAATAGGCTAATATTACTCTGTAATATTTATGAGGAATTTTTATAATATTTTACCGGTCTTCTTACTATTTATCTTCCTCCTCTCTCTTCCCGGTGTGTCTCTCATTCCCTGCCCTCTCTTAGGAAACAATATTTCGTGAGTTACTCCCATTTAGAAATAGGTGGGAGAATAAATAACAACTTTTCAGTGGACCCCACTTTCATTTATGTGCCCCCACTCCCGTCTCCGATTTTTTCCCCCGGCAAAACCCTACGAACCGCCTCCTCCTGCGCCGATTTCCCGGCCTCCTCTCCTTCACGCGACACAACTCTACAATGACTGAACCCTCCTCCCGCCACAAAACCCCAACCTCCTCCTCCAGCAGCGACCCCAACCTCCTCCTCCAGTTGCAAAACCACAGCCTCCTCCTTCAACGGAGAAACATTGGCCTCCTGCTCCTCCATCTACGAAACCCCGACCTCCCAGTATTTTGGTGAAATACTGAGAGTTCTGACTGTATTTGGTCAAATACTATATATTATGACAGTATTGTGTCCAAAAAAATCAACAACAAACATATTACAATTTATCAAAATGGCATAATTTTGTATTATATAATCGTATTAACGTCTTCTCCCTACTATTATATATATTATGATATAAAATATCTAATTTATGGATTGTATTATGCATGATATTGGACAATATATTGATAGTATTTTGGTGAAATACTGGGAGTTCTGACAGTATTTTGGCGAAATACCAAGAGTTCTGATGGTATTTGGTCAAATACTGTCAGAACTCAGTATTTTGGCGAAATACCAAGAGTGCTGATGGTATTTGGTCAAATACTGTCAGAACTCCGAGTATTTCACCAAAATGCTGTGAGACTGGGGTTTTGTCACTAGAGGAGGCTGGGGTTTTACCGATGGAGGAGGGGTTTCACCATGGGAGGAGGATTGGGGTTTCACCGTGAGAGGAGGATGCTGGGGTTTTGTCTCGGGAGGAGGAGAAGGTCGGGTTTTCACCGCGGGAGGGGGAGGAGGCCGGGGTTTGCCGCAGGAGGAGGAGGAGGCTGGGTTTTATCCATGGGAGGAGGAGGTCAGGCTTTCCCCACGGGAGGAGGAGAAGGCCGGGTTTTGCCGCAGGAGGATGAGGTCGGGGTTCACCGTGGGAGGAGGTCGGGGTTCGCCGTGGGAGGAGGAGGCCGGGGATCGCTGTGGGAGGGGAAGGAGGTGGCCTTAGGGTTTCGCTGGGAGGGAGACGAGAGATCGAGGGTGCATGAATTTTTTCGGAAGAAGGAAAAAGGTGGGGTACACTTCCAATGAGTATTTATTCTCTCACCTGGAAATAGGTGAGAGAGACGCACGAAAAAATTCCCCTTGTAGGGCCTTCCTCTGATAGCTAGACATAACTTTGGTTCCCTCGTTGATTGAATTTCACTTCCTTCGATTCAATGACTAACACATCCACAAACCACACAGTTAAAGGATTTGTCTACAAATCAACAAGAACTTTGAATGGTGATGGAAGATCACAAAGAAACACTCAACTTATTCCAGTCCTCATTCCAGCAAGAAACCAATCATTATTTCATCCGTCTGGAAGAAAAAATGATAAAAATTAGTCAGGTTGTACACCGCTCGAGCCTTCAAATCCTTGATCTTACACAAAAGATCAACGTTGTGTGTTGGCATTAATCTTAATATATGTGTTTCACATTTTTATTTTTTATTTGAGTTGTGTTGTTCACGTGATCAAAGTCATTGCTGGATTTTTCTGGTCATGGATAATAGATGTCCTTTTGTGGTCCTTTTGATTGGATCACGTTTTTGGATGGTTTTGGGTACATTGGACACAATGTACTTAATTTTAAGAAGCCCTTTCAACCCAATGATATACACATATTTGTATTTTATGTATATTTAAGTTTATGTTGCAGGTTGTCTATTTCATATTGATTAGAAAAGTGGACACAAGAAGCTGACTAGATTTTGAAGAAAAATTATTGAAGTACCAAAAGTGTCAAGTGGAGTCAGCAAAGTGATGAGTGAAGTCAGAATAGTATACATTCAGCAACTTGCAGTGCAGAAAAATGGCTAAGTACAAAAGTGTCGACACACTTCAACTGTGTCGACACCTTTCCAGAAGTTGTGTCGAGACAAGTCAGTTAACTCGACACATAGAAGATTTAAGACAGCTATGTCGAGACAAGTCAATTGTCTTGATACCTTGAAGACTAAATCAGCTTACTTGTTACTACAAAGCTTACAGTAGCTGTGTCGAGATAATAAAACTGTCTCGACACAAAGAATAGAGGAAATTTTACTAAGTAAAATTGTGTCGAGACAAATCAACTGTCTCGACACAATGAAAAATTAAAGCATAGACTTTCCAACATCAGGCAGACAGTTGTGCGAGACAATCCAATAGTCTCGACACAATACAAAATTAAAAGATATCTACACAGACAACGCTTGTATCGAGACAAGTCAACTGTCTCGACACTTTCAAATTACATATAAAAATTCTTCCAAGTAGAATTGTGTCGAGACTGCTAAGATGTGTCGACACAAGTGTCGAGACACTTTGGACATCTCGACACTTATATTTCAGAAAATGTGCAGAGTCAACACACAAGTGTCAAGATAAGTCAGAACTGTCACATCAGCTACATGAATAAGATATTTCAACTGAAATAATGTGAGGGAGGATTTGAAGTATGATGTCAGATGCTGATGTCATCATTCAGTAACCAGCTATCCATGAAGGCTATAAATAGAAAGGTTGTCTACACTAATAGAGAGTGAGATAGGATCGATCAAGAAAACTAAAATTCTCATTCTTATTACAATCTTGAGGAGGAGGAAGAAGACGAAGGTATTCAAGAAAATCTCCAGATCCTTTCACCAAGTTGATTTGAAGATTAAGGTGGATCTGATCTACAATTTCTTCAAGAAAATCAAACCAATCAACATCAAGAAGATTGCAGATCCAGAATAACAACTTTTCAGCAAGTCAATTTATCAAGAAGAAATCCATTATTGCTGATTTGAAGAATCTGTGCTAACAGATAAGTCAGACTTCAGAATTCCAGTTTTCTGAAGATTATTGTTTATACTTTTACCTCTTAATTTTGTAAGATCTCCTTGAGATCTGAGTGGGTAGGAGATCTTATCTTTGAGTTATAGGCCTAATTTATAAAGGCTGAGAAATAGTTCTTGAGGGACCTGAGGTAGGTGGTTTTGGGTGAATCACTGAGTTGTAAGCCTGATTTATAAAGGCTGAGGTAGGGTTCTGGAGGGACCTAGGGTAGGAGATTGGGGGAATATCTGATGTAGGTCATGTTGGTCTGAGTGTAGGTTTCTTAACAGAAACTGAGACTGTAGGATCCTTGGATATGAGTTAAAGAGAAGGAGCTATAACCATATCTAGCACATTACTAGTGAGGAAGAAGGAGGAAAGTGGATGTACCCTAGATAGGGGAACCATTATAAATTCTATGTGTGCGGTATGTTGTGGATTGCTTTTGCTTGTATTGTGATCTGAGTTTTGTAACTGCTGAAATAGTTAAGTGATAAAAAATTTCTAAAGTATTTTAAAAAGGTCACCCATTCACTCCCCTCTAGGTGATTATCTACCCATATGATTATCTTTCAAGTGGTATCCGAGGGAGGTTGTTCAAGAAAGACCTAACAGTCTGAAAAAGATCCAAAGGGTATTAAAAAATTTCAGATCTATGGCTTCTGAATCTCACAAAGAACTCAATTATATGAAACTGCCTATATGTACTAAGGATAACTTTGTTATATGTAAACAAAGAGTGAGATTGTTCATGGAAGCCTTAGATGTAAGAATCTTTGTCACTGTACAAGAAGGACTATATGTACCAATGAAGACATCTGTCTTAGATTCAAATGTTCAAACCCCTAAGAAATTGTCAGAAATGACAAATGATGAGTTGGTACTTGCCATCATGGACAAAAGAGCAAAAAATATAATAGTCAGTGCAATAGACAATTCAACCTTTCAGAATCTTGTGCACTATAATACATCCAAGGATATGTGGGATACTCTCATAGTATACATGGAAGGTACAAAAGAAGTAAGAGATGATAAAAACTCACTCTTCAACCAGCAGTATGAGGTTTTCAGACAAGTAAAGACTGATTTTATAGAACAATGCTATGAAAAGTTCTTTAGAATAGTAAATGACTTAAGAAACTATGACATAAATTTCTCAAATTATGAGCTGAATGACAAGTTTTTGAAATCCCTAAATAAAGAATGAGACATTAAGATTTGTGTTGTAAGAGAAATGAGGAATCTAAGAAATATGTTACCCCGAGACTTGTATGGGAAGCTAATGTCACATGAGCTTCAGCTAAACTCTAGAAAAGCTGAAGCAAAATCTGCTAGAAGTTCAACTCAAACTAAATCTGTGGCCTTCAAAGCACATACATCTAAGAAAGCTAGAAGAGAAATCACATCATCACCCAGAAGGGATGAAGATACAGATATCACTAGAGTCTGTTCTTCATCAGAAGAACTATCAGATGATGAATTGACACTGTTTACCAAACAATTCAAGAAAATACTGAGAAGGAAGCAGTGGAATAAAAAGAAACCTTCTAGATTAAGCTCCAGTAAAACCAAAGAAAATCACAGAGATAAATCTGTGGTTAGGTATGATTCTCATCAGAATAAATAATTTAAGACTGACATTACTGATTTTGTTGTAACAGGCCTAGGCATGATATAGCTAACTGTCCAGTAAAAAGGAAGGAGAACAAAAAGTCAAAAGAAAAGAAGTTCGATAAAAATAAGAAGTCAGAGAAGGATCTGATGACAAAGAAATCAAAGACTTTATCTGATAGTGATACTGATTCAACTGAATTAGAAGAAGAACTTGCTGGACCGTTCTCCTATGAAGAAGAATTTATCAGAAAGGCTATATACAAAGGGAAAAGCTCCACAACTTCATCACACAATGGTGATTTTGAAGAAGATATGGAGATCAATTTAATGGCACTATCTGATGATCCAGAAATATAAGCTCTTGACTGTCAGGATACTCAGGTAATATATGACATTTCAACATGTTCTGAAACTTCTGTATATGAGACTGGGGATAAGCTAGACTCATGTGACTCAAAGTTTGATTCACATAAGACTAACTATGTGACTGAACTACAACAACTCACAGTCAAATTTGGAAAGTTGTTGGAAACCCTAGTAAATAGCAAGAAGCTTGTCAAAGAACAAGCTGTAGAGATAGCATCACTAAAATGTTTTGAGTATCATCATATGATGAATACTCATAAAATTGGTTTTCAAAGTTCTAAGTTGGCAATGCTGACTAAGATCATTGATGATCAAATCTTATTGCTGAAGTAGAAGGATGCAATTATTCAGGATCTAGAACTCAAACTCCTGAATGAGAAAAGATTAGTACAATAATTTTCTAAACCTAAAATTGTATTGCCCATTATAGATACCTTCTCAGGAACGCCTGGAAGTGGTCTTGGGTATGTTAAGCCCAAGAGAAAAGGAGACAAAAACTGGCAGAACAAAAGAGTCCAGTCATTCCACAGCCCATGTTTCACACTAAAGGAAAAGAAATCCAGAAGTCTGGACTAGTAGGACCAAGTTCATATGTGAATATGAAAGCTATTCATAATGTGTCTTCTCCAAGGAGGATAGTTGTAACTGTGGTACAAAATAACTTATTTGCACCCAAGTCAAAATACAATTGCCAAGTGTGTTGATTCCTGTCCTAAGGAATATCAGCACAAAGTTCTTTCTGTTTCTCCAAAGAGGAGGTACAATAGATATGAATGTTGGTGTTGTGGAAAGGTAGGACACTTTGCCTTGGACTGTTGGTTCAATTACACTGGGCCTCATAATAAGAAAAGATATCCAGTTAAGAAGCTCACTGGTGGTTTTAATAAAGCCACAACAACAAGAACCTAGGACCCAAAACAACTTGGGTTTCTAAGGAAAAATAAATTCTTATTTTGCAGGAATGTCCAAGAACCAAAGATAGCCCAATCTAGTACTTGGATAGTTGGTGTTCCAGACACATGACTGGAACACGAGGCAATTTGAGGGAATTTATCCCCACGAAGAATAGACCAAAGGTGATATTTGGTGAAGCTGACAAAGGAATAACCAAAGGTTATGGTAATACCACAAATGACTTAGTCACTCTTACCAAAGTAGCTTATGTGGAATGGTTGCAACACAACTTTATAAGCATAAGCCAACTTTGTGATCTTGACTATGACATTTCATTCCACAAAGATGAGTGCCTTATAAAGAAGTCAAGTGACCAAGAGATCATCTTGACATGCACTAGATGTCGGAATGTCTATAGTTTTAATTTTCTTTGCTTAAAGTCAGACTCACCCTTATGTATAGTTACAAATGAGAAAGCCTCACACTGTGTCAAATGGCACAAGAAACTAGCTCATTTGAACTACAAGGTCATAGACAAACTTTTCAATAAAGAACTTGTTAGGAATGACCCTAACATTAAATGCTCTAAGGAGAGCATATGCTCCGCATGCCAAAAGGCAAACAAACCAAAGCTTCATTCAAAATTATTGAATGCAAAGACTCGGTGAGGTATTTATACCTCTTGCATTTGGACTTGTTTGGTCCTATGACAGTTCATAGTTTAGGAAGGAGAGTCTACACCCTTGTAATTGTTGATGACTATTCCAGATTCACTTGAGCTTTCTTCTCAATAAAAAAGTCTGAAACCCCTGATGTTTTCAAGACTTTTGTCAAACAATACAGAATAAATTGAATAGCTCTGTGGTCAAAATTAGAAGTGATCATGGAATTGAGTTTCAATCTGATTGTATGACAAAATTTTGTGACGAACTAGGGATTCATCAAGAGTTTTCCTTGCCAAGAACACCCCAACAGAATGAGATTGCTGAGAGGAAGAATATGACTCTTATTAAAGCTAGAAGAACCATGCTGAGTGATTCTTCACTCCCAAAATACTTCTGGGTTGAAGCTATTAACACAACATGTCATGTTCTTAATAGAGCTTCAATCAACAAAGGATTGAATAAAATTCCTTGTGAACTTATAAAGGGCAGAACACTAAACTTGGCCTATTTTAGAATCTTTGGATGTAGATGTTATGTTCTAAATAATGGGAAAACATACATAACCAAGTTTTTTGTGAAGTCCTATAATGACATATTTGTTGGTTATAATGACCACAGTAAGGCCTATGGGGTATACAACTTGAGGGATCAGGTGGTGGAGGAGTCTATTCATGTTGTATTTGATGAAAGTTCTATGTTTTACAATGATAAGCCAGGTTCATCAAACACAACAGTTGAAGACTTGAAGCTAAAAGAGCTGACTATAAAAGATATTATTCCAGCAAGTCAGAATATGCAAGATGGAGTCAACATAATTGAGGAAGTGCTTGCACAAGAACAACAAGGAGAAGAAACTCAGCATGATGTAGGTGGTCCAGGAGAAGAAGTCACATTACCTGTTGCTATCAGACATCTAAGGGATCATCCAAGGGGATTGATCATATGAGATGTTACACAGGGTGTGACCACAAGAAGCAAATATCACAACATTATGATGTACTCAAGTTTCCAATCCCAAATAGAACCAAAGACATTTGAGGAAGCTAATGTGGATTCATTTTGGATAGGTGCAATGCAGGAATAATTGAAACAGTTCAACAGATGCAATGTCTGCAAGTTAGTTCCCAGATCAGATGACTGTAACATCATAGGAACCAAATGGATATATAGAAATAAACTAGATGAGAATAGTGTTATAGTCTGACATAAATTTAGACTGGTTACAAAGGGATATAGACAAGAAGAGGGGATAGACTTTGATCAAACCTTTGCACTAGTGGCTAGATTGGAGGCTATAGGACTCTTCCTCGCATATATAGCCTACAAGAGTTTCAAAGTTTACCAAATGGATGTGAAGTCAGCCTTCCTAAATGGTAACCTTAAAGAAAGAGTCTATGTTGAGCAACCCTCGGGTTTTGTTGATTCTACTAAACCTACTCATGTTTATTTGGTATTAAGAGTTATCTATGGTTTAAAACAAGCCCCAAATGCTTGGTATGAGACTCTGTATAAGTTCCTCCTAGAGAATAAATTCTCAAGAGGGAAATAGACAAAACACTATTCCTAAGAGAAGTCAAAGGCAAAACCATCTTAGTACAAATATATGTTGATGACATTATATTTGGATCTACTGATGTGTCACTTTGCACTAAGTTTGTCAAATTAATGCAAGGAAAGTTTGAGATGAGTAGCATGGGTGAACTTAAGTTTTTCTTGGATCTCCAAGTTAAGCAAACTTTAGATAGACTCTTCATTAGTCAGTCTAAGTTCACTAAGGAGTTAATCAAGAAGTATGACATGAAAACAACCACTTCAATGAGAACTCTCATGGGGTCCAGTAT
Organism: Platanthera guangdongensis; assembly: GCA_039583875.1. NCBI lineage: Eukaryota > Viridiplantae > Streptophyta > Magnoliopsida > Asparagales > Orchidaceae > Platanthera > Platanthera guangdongensis. The sequence continues at coordinate 61,787,978 of CM077152.1, forward strand.
GTCTTTAGACAAGGATGGTGCTGAGAAGCTATATGATATCACCTTGTATAGGGGCATAGTTGGATCACTGCTCTATCTAACAGCTAGTAGACCAGTCATAATGTATGCCACTTGTGTCTGTGCCAGTTATCAAGCATGCTCTAAGGATTCTCACTATATAATAGTTAAAAGAGTATTGAGATATCTAAAGGGCACAACTAATATTGGTCTATGGTATCCCAAGAATAGTGATTTTGAACTGACAGGCTTTTTAGATGCAAATTATGCTGGATGTAAAGAAGACATGAAAAGCACATCAGCCTCATGTCAATTTCTTGGAAGGAGGCTGACGTCATGGAGCAGCAAAAAGCAAACATGTGTAGCAATATCCACAGTTGAATCTGAGTACATTTCAGCTGGTGGTTTTTGTGCACAATTGCTTTGGATTAAGTATCCGTTATAAGATTACTTCTTACAGATAAGTAAAATTCCTTTATTCTGTGATTCTACTAGTGCTATTTCTATTGCAAACAATCTTGTGTGACATAGTAGAACAAAACACATTGAAATTAGATATCATTTAATTAGAGAACATGTAGAAAATGAAGATATTAGCTTAGAATTTATTCCAACAAGTAAACAAATTACTGATATTTTTACTAAGCTACTAGAAGAAGAGAATTTTAATTTCTTCAAATTTGAACTTGGAATATTGAATCTTGAGTAAAACCATTATAACATAAGTATAAAACTAATTGGTCAGTAATTAATTCTACTCATTTAGATTTTAAGGGTAAACTGTAACGCCCCAAAACCAGAAATGATCTGGTAGCGTCGTAAGGCCAATCTGGGGCCTGACAAGAGTCGCACGGCCTTGGACACGGGCGTGTCCATGACCATGTCCTGCTACGAGTTCGACTATTTTTCGTGTGGTCGACGAAATGCATTCAATGATCCTTGGAGGTCGGGTACACATCCTGAGACATGGGCGTGTCTAGGGCCGTGTCCTTCTCTGTCTTTGCGGGGCTGTGTTGGGTGAGGAACACAGCCTCAAACACGGGCGTGTATTGGTCGACACGAGAGTGTCAAATGTTGACATGGGCATGTCTAAGCCCGTGTCCTGGTCGGGTCATGATAGTTTCCTGTGTCGCTTGAGGGACACGCCCCGTGACACGGGTGTGTCATAAGCTGACATGGGCGTGTCAAACAGTACACAGGCGTGTCTGAGCCTGTGTCCTGTTCTGTATTCGACGATCGTGTTCAGATCGTGAGACATGACCTGTGACACGGGCGTGTTACACGCCGTGTTCGGCCAGGAAAGTGTTTTTAAGTGCGAATCGTGTCCGTTCATTTCCTTCAAATGGGATCCAACGACCCAGAGACCTCCCTGTTGTTATAAGGCCGGGAGTTGAGGGTTACACCCTCATTTTCTCTTGGGTTTTCTCTTTCTAAAGTGTTATAGAGAGGGGAGAGCAAGGAAGAAGGAAAAAGAGAGATCCAGCCGCCGGTGGAGCTTCGGAGCCCCAAATCGCGTACCGAGTCCAGATCCGTGGAGGCGAGGTCGTTGCAGTGCTTTCCATCCGACTAGTTTTCCATGGCGCCAAAGCGAACCTCTATGGTAATGATTCTATTCTTGGACATGTGAAGTCCTCTTTCTTTTTGCATAGGAAACCCGCTCGCGCGAGTATACGGTGAGTGTGAGGTGTTCCTTCGGGTGGATATGAATAGTACCCCTAGTTTTGCAAATAGAGTCCGAAATGGAAGTACATACATAGGCATGGTGTGTGAAGCCTACCCGGACAAGTTGGTCTGGATCAGTGATGTTTCATTATGCATGTTTAGCCAGAGAAGACTCCGTGTCGTTGGTTGTTTTCGGGTTTTCTACGTTGTAGAGTGCAACAGGGAGCCTAGGGGACTAACCCCAAGGTGCACCCGAAAATCTGGGCAAAAGTGAATTTCTGCTGTATCGGTGGCCTGGGAGCCAGCTGTGTACATAACTGGATTATGTACGATTTTTTGATCGATACTTTGGGATAGGGGGAAACTTGGCCCGCGCCGATGGATAAATTATCGTGGCGAAGTGAGCAACAGGCAGGTGGAACCCTACCCACTCCATTTAATTCGGTTAAAGCGACCTAAGGTACATGAGACTTACCGATAACTTGGAGAGCAAGTCTAGGCTGCGGCTGAAAGGACTAAATTCTCACGTTGTTTGCTGTCCTGGGGGCGGTGGTGGATTGTAGAATGAGCTGGGTTTGGACCGGGATCACCGAATTAGTGCCCTGAGAGCACGTGGTATGAAGCCGTGCGTTCCTACACCTGTGGTGAGGTGTGCTGATGTTGTACTTTCACTTTAATGTTTTATATGCTAATAAAGTGCAAGGAAGGAGCATCGCCACCCCGAGTTTAGGGGAAGGATCATTATAATTGGTTAGCTTAGCTAATCGTTGCTTTTGTTTGCCACTGCTGCGGTGGAATGTTAATTGCAGGTCCTGTGGAGCCTAGTGGCAAGTAGCGGGCTGAAGCCCTGGTTGTTGTGCAGGCCCTCAAAGGCCAAAGAAAATGTTTACTTCTATGCTAATGTGTGGTCGTCCTGCGTGCCGATGTTTTGAAGACATTTATTATTTACGTAAACTCTTGTAAGGCCATAAGGCCCAGTACTTTGTGTATTTGTACGTTCATTCGTACTTTGGGTTTTTAGTAGACGTTCATGTTGTGGCTTGGGTTCTTATAACTGTTTTAAAAAGCTTACACTAGAATGCTCTGAGTTAGGATGCGTGTTCCTTTGGCAGTAGTTTGGTATTAATGCGTAACTCCACTAGCTGTCCGTGGTAAATGGTGTGGGGCCCCTGCCGGACCTTCAGTTATTTCCCATGTGATGGATGGGGATGTTACAATTTGGTATCAGACTATGGCTTCGGTCTTGCTTATTTGAATTCGTGGGCGAAGTCTTTTAAGGGGTGGTGAGAACATGTATGTGCGTCATCGTTATAACATGAAAAGAACCCATGAATGTCCACTTAGGAATGAAAATACACTAGTTTTGAGGAACCTGAGTGTTCCAATGATTGCTTTTAGCAATCAGTGTGCCGCATAATCAAGGGTTTTAGCTTCTATAGGTGACTAGGAGCGGTGTTGGACAGTCAGAATATTCGCAATCGGCGGAGAGCAGTGCACCTAATGACGTGCCTGCAACCACTCCTTCAGCAGAAACTATAAGACTCATAGCGGAAGCGGCGTTTGTAATGATAAACACCCAGCCAGCAAGGCAGGTGCAACACCCAGCCCCTGCGATGGAACAAGAACTGCTTCAGGCGGCAGAGCTTAGAGTTGTGGAATGTGTGGCGGAAGAACCTTTGCCGCCAAGAAGAGCGACTGAAAGACAACTTAAACATGTGATGAGTTTCAGTCCTCCAATATTTACAGGGACTGGAACCCTAAATCAAGCCGAGGATTGATTCGCTAGAGTTAAGAGTATCTTGTCGACAATGGAAATAAAGGAATGACAGAAGACCGCCATAGCCACTTTCCTGCTAGATGGCGAGGCAAGGTTATGGTGGGGAGATCTGGAGTAACATCACTTAGTTGGGAGACAACTCGTCCACGTCTCGATTGAGGAATTCTCAAGGTTGTTCTTAGCTAGATACCTACCCTCCGCTGAGAGAATTAAGATGGAGAATTAGTTTTTGAGGTTGAAACAAGGAGTCAGTAGCGTGGATGAGTACCTCCACGAGTTCTCACGAATTGGTCATTATGCTGCCCCTACGTTTGGCGATAAGGAGTGTAAGACCAACCGGTTCTTTGAGGGTCTGCGCGATGACCTGAGGGTACTACTTGTTGGGCCTGTGACGCAAGGTTTCCTAACCTCGGTCAGTTCAGCCCGATCAATGGAAAGAGAACTGAAGAGAATCCATGGGAGCAAAGACTTGGGTGTGCAGAAGACGAAGTTCAAGGTGCCGAACTCCTCGAAATCTAAGTTCCATAAGTGGAACAAGAAGGCTAGGACTTCGAGTCCAGCACCTTCTTCTAGCGGGTCTGGGGCAACCACAGGCCGAGCTAAAGGTGCTTGCTACAACTGTGGGAAGCCGTGGCATTTTGCCCGAGAGTGTTGGAGCGGACGTCCAAAGTCTGCGAGGAAGCTTGGAGCAACATACGAGGAAAAGGGGAAGGCGGTTGAGTCAACCGCATCCCACTATGCTCCAGCTCAGCCTAGAGTGTACAATCTTAGCCTTCAAGGCTATAAAGAAGACCGACGTGGTGATAAGTATGAGTTAATTAAAAGTAGATTAACTTTATATATTTATTACCCTTTTTGCGTGTTAGCTTATGACTGCTTGTGCTAGGATTTGTTTTGATTTTCGATTATCCGGCGAGAGCACTATTCGATACGAGAGCTTCACATTCATTTTTGTCCGAAGGATTTATATCGCGCATCGGAGTACCTTCTTCGATGGAAAGGGACAAATTGGATGTGTTGTTGCCTAATGTGTGTTCAATGCGCGCAGATAGAGTTTGTTGCGTAAAGATACAGATCGGGAGTCAAGAGTTTGACTTGCAAGCGTCGCTACTACCGTTAGTGGAGTTCGACGTGATCTTTGGGATGGATTGGCTCTCAGAGCAGCGGGCACACATTGATTGCAACTGCAAGGAGGTCAAGTTGGGAACTGATCGTAAGATGAAATTTGCGGGCATGAAAGGGTCGAACAAGACTTTGATGTCTGCTCTCCAGGTGGTTAAGGCATTTCGTGCTGGTGCAGAGCTGTTTTTCATATTAGTGGAGGCTTCGAAGTCTAAGCCTAGTTTGGATAGTATCCCAGTTGTATCTGAGTATCCTGATGTGTTCCCTGACGATCTCCCTGGAGCCCTGCCTCAGCGAGAGATCGACTTCACCATTGAGCTGGTGCCAGGTGCAAAACTTGTATCACGCTCCCCATATCGGTTAGTGCCTAAGGAGATGGCAGAATTGAAAGTACACCTTCAAGAGATGTTGGAACAGGGGTATGTGCGTCCATACTCGTTGCCTTGGAGCCCACCAGTCCTCTTTATCAAGAAGAAGGATGTGTAATACCCCCCTCCATGATCCCAAAACACGGCACAAAGGGGGTCTTATGCCCAGAACAACCGCCTTATGGTAGCATTAGCACACAGGCTAACCTGTACCACAAGACACCTATTCTGGCGGCTACAACCAATATCAATATATATATATATATATATATATATATATATATATATATATATATATATATATATATATATATATATATATATGCCAACCCAACCAAAATATATAAACAAGAAGTCAAATCCACACCAAGCATATAAGTCCAAAGTACATCAAAACAGAGAAGCTAAAACATGCTTCAACAATATCAGAGTACAACTATAAAATTGCCCAAACGGGCTACATCAGAGTCGCTCAACACTCACATCAGTAACCGACGGTAGCGACGACACCGTCACATCAGGCCCTGTCGTCCTGGCTTGGCTGTCCTGCTGAAAGGTCTGCGGCTGCTCTACCTGCGGGGAGACCTCCTAAAAAGGAAGACGTAGCAATCGTTATTCGAAAAGACTCAGTGGCTTCACATTCGCTCCCCCGGCGACTCCTCGGCACCGGACGGAGAAAAGAGCAAGGGTACAAAGTATAATAAAATATGTAACAGGTACAAGTAGGTGGTGATGGTACAATAAGATTAATAGCATTATATTCTAGCAGTTCTACATAACAATAACAAACCATCAAGTACAAGTAACTACAACAGGAAAGTAACTTAACTTATAAGGATGCTCATACAAGCTTATAAGTTAAGGATCAGTTTACATAAAGTAACTCATCGTATAGGAGTGCCCATATAAACTTATACGATGAGGTTCTTGTTGTGCAATGTTATGAAATGGTATGTATGTTATGCACTGACTCACCCAAGTTCAAGCACATGCAATTTCTATATCGACACAGACTATAGTTCCCACTATTCGAGCAGGTAGCTAACCTCTCATGCATCAACCACCGTGGCCAGACGTTGACAGTAGAGCGGACATCTCTATTACTAGGTAGGCATCCATACTGCTTCACCTAAGCCTCCGTATGCCTCAATGCTAAGAACACAACAGCGGAGCCCATGCATACTATGGCCCAGCGGTGGTCTCGGGTAGATGTGCACAGAGAACACAGCCCCGAACTAACCTTGTGTGACCCGGAAGGGGCCTCGGAAGAAAGCACGAGGACACAACCCAACCGTTCACTTGGCACGAAAGGGTCACCGGGATGTGAGCACCGAGGACACAACCCAACCGCCCAAAGTCTAACTGTCAACTCCCGTCGGTGTGACGATCGGCGAGCCCGTAGACCTGCTATACTATCCTTAACCCAAGATTACGACACCGCGTGTCGACTCACACCGCATGTAATTCTACATCACTATGGCATGGAAGGGGCCTCAGAAGTAAGCACGAGGACACATCCCAATCATCCACTCAGCACAGAAGGAGCCCCGGGATGTGAACACCGAGGACCAAGCCCAACCGTTCGTCTATACCTCATCTCAATACTAACCCAACTAGTGACGGTCAACACCGCACTTACATCCTTCCACAATACTACTCGTAAGGAGACTACGCTCTAAGTATTGGACTACTAAATTTCATTCTAACCATCAAACATACTCATGGCCATAGTTTATCCTTCTATATGTCATTCCAAATGATTTCAACGTAATATAACATAATGCACATATATAATAGTCTACCAATTTCTAACAAGTCATTTCGTTTAAGTAAGCTTGCATCACAATTGAGTTATATGAAGTAATCTTCATCATTCATAGCACTATGGTGGTTAACATAAAATAGTTCACCAAAATCTCGAGTTAGTTTGCAACATCGATTCCACCGAATCCAAATCCATATTATATAAAAACCCAGAATTTAAGTGCAGAATAAATCTGAATAACAACTTCGACCGAAGATTCCCGAAGCTACATGAATCCGGTGAAGACGTGTAACCCCTCGATGGAAAGGTCTCTCCATGGGCTACAAATTTTATGTTCAGACCACAATCCAGATTCAAAAGTATCATACTTGAAATCAGCCTTGAAATCCGCTGCGTATAGAACACAATTTCTGCATGCAGGATTTATCGGATGTCATATTCGTTCAGACTTCCTCGTGGCTACAGACTTCGCCTGAAGTCGTGCAACTACTCGTTAAAAAGGCCTTTTCAAGGGCTTCAACTTTCATGTTTAGTCGACAGCCTAGATCTGGCCATATCACCCCTGAAAATGGCCAAGAAGTTCGCTGCGCGCAGAACACAGATTCTGTATGCATCTTAAAGAGGAATGAACGACATCAGTTCATCTCCCTCCTCAAGTTGGTCTTCCAAAATCACACAGAAATTCTTCCTCCCTTATTCACCATCATGAGGCCATGATTCTTCATGAAACCATCCCCCGTCTTCGCATAGAAGATTGGAGAGGTTGAAGACACCACTAACCTTAGAGCACAAGCCCTAGAACGACCTCTTCCTAGAGAAATCACCATCTTGCTAGTCAAGACTCTTTTGAGTCGACATTTCACCTAGATATCTACAGATCTAGCACCAAGGGAGAGGGGAGGAAGCTCACCTCATTTCCGGTGTTTCCACTATTTCCGGCCATGGATCGTGTAACTCTTCTCGGCGGCATCTTCTCCTTCAGACAGCGGCAGATCTTCTTCTCCAAGACTTGCTCCAGCAGTTTTCACTCTCCACAGAAGTTTCTCTCAGGAAAAATGGCTGGAATGAGGAGTGAAAACGGCCAGGGTTTTCTCAACCCTTATATATTAAAAGTGACATGGGTAGGGACACGCCCGTGTCCGTACCCGTGTCCTACTTCGGGCGAAGCATCGGCGACGGTTTTAGTGTCGGTTCAACACTCTACACGGGTAGGGACACGCCCGTGTCCCGACCTGTGTCCATATGACACAGCCATGTTCCCTGGCCGTGTCCTTTGTATACATTTTGACGAACTCAACTCGACACAACGACACACGGGTAGGGACACACCCGTGTCTCTACCCGTGTCATACATTTCGTCGATCTCGGCACACTTCGTCGATCTCGACATGCTCTGTCGAGTTCAACTCGACACACACACGGGTAGGGACACGCCCGTGTCGCTACCCGTGTCATACACTTTATCGATCTTGACACACCTCGTCGATCTCGACACACCTCGTCAAGTTCAACTCGACACAACGACACACGGGTAGGGACATGCCCGTGTCTCTACTCGTGTCATACATTTCGTCGATCTCGACACACTCTGTCAAGTTCAACTCGACACACACACACACATACAGGTAGGGACACGCCCATGCCTCTACCCGTGTCACTTCACACAAGTAATGACACGCCCGCATCACTACCCGTGTCCTTCTCTGGACATACTCGAGTCATCGACTCGAGAGCTGGCTACTCCCACACGGGTAGGACACGCACGCGTCTCTACTCGTGTCCTATGCTTGACTGATTTCTCCGCCTTTTCACATGTGTTGCCCAGTTGTCAGCTCTCCCCCTGAACCCAAGTCAGCTCTCCTGACTCAAAAACAAGCACGAGGGGCCTAGTACGATTCGGGACGTTACAAATTCTATAAACAAAATAAAAGATTTCGTCCCCGAAATCAGGCTTAGGTTATGGGGCGAAAAGCATAACATAAAATATAATATGCTTTGAAATAAAATTACCTTGAGCAAACAACTCCGGATAGCGTTTTTGCATCAAATCCATCGGATCCAAAGTATATTCCTCCTTCGCATGATTAGACCATAACACCTTCACCAAGGGAACACTTTTGCGGCGCAACATTCTTGTCTCGTTATCTACGATTCGCACCGGCTCTAGTCGCACAGACCTATCAGACGCCATAGCACCATCAGTTGTGGGGATGTATTGATCGGGCTGCAACAACGCCTTCCAAAGCGACGACACATGGAACACGTCGTGGAGGTTCTCTAGCTCGGACGGTAACTCCAACCAATAGGCCAACGGGCCAATCCTTTCCAATATAGTATAAGGCCCAACATACCTTGGACTGAGCTTTTTCACACCATGCACACGTGACACTCCATGCATCGGTTGGATTTTCAGGAACACCTTGTCACCCACTTGAAACTCCACCATCTAATTACTTGCATTATAATACTTCGCCTGCCGACTTTGAGCCTCCAACATGCGATCTCGTATCAGTCTAACCACCGCATCGGTATCCTCAATATATTCAACACCCAAAGCCTTCAGGTCTTCATCTTGCACCCAAGACAAGGGGGTTCTCCACCTCCTTCCATAAAGAGCTTCATGAGGAGCCATGCCGATACTAACCTAGTGGCTGTTGTTGTAGGAGAATTCTACCAATGGTAAGAGCCTTTCCCACAGCTCTCCTCTATCCAACACACATAATCTCAACAAATCTTCCAATGTCTGGATGGTCCTTTCAGATTACCTGTCTGCCTGGGGATGAAACGCGGTGCTAAAGGTAAGGTGCGAACCCAAATAAGCCTGAACCGCTTTCCACTCCTTGGAGGTAAAGCGACCATCACAGTCAGAAATGATCGTCTTAGACACGCCATGATACCGTACAAACTGCTCCACAAAGAGGCGTACTAAGACATCCACATGAGCTTCTTTATTCATAGGGATAAACCGGGCTACTTTCGTCAGGCGATCAACTATCACCCACACCGAATCATTCCCGGAGTGTGAGCGAGGTAACCCGTGGACGAAGTCCATGGAGACATCCTCAAACTTCCACTCGGGGATGGGTAACAATTGTAGCAAACCACCGAGACTCTTGCATTCCGTCTTCACCCTTTGACAAGCTTCGTAGTGTGTAACAAAATATCTGACATCTTTCTTCATTCCCGACCAACACATGGTCTTCCGCAAACCGGCGTACATCTTAGCAATACCCGGGTGCACTGAATATTGAGAGCAATGAGTCTCTCTCAAGATATCCTCCCAGATTTTACCGCCCTTGGGAATATAGAGCCGGCCACGAAAATAAATGAGGCCGTCTTTTAGCGTATACTCATCCGTAGTCCCATCTTCGATTGACTTGATTGCCGGGGCCAGAGCCGCATCCATTCTTTGCTCCACTCTGATTCGGTCCCGGATATCACAAACTATGCTCATGCTTGCCAAGTACTCCGTATACTCTGCCGAAGGAGCCTTAAATATTAATGTAATATCCATCTCCTCAATCATCCGAGCCAACTCCATACTCATCAACCGAGACTCTGGGCTAGAACCTGGTACATTTCTACTCAATGCATCGGCCACCGAGTTCGCCTTTCCGGGGTGGTAGTTCATGGTGAACTCATAGTCGCATAGAAATTCTAACCACCGCCGTTGTCTCAAGTTCAACTCCTTCTGAGTATGAACGTACTTCAAGTTTTTGTGATCTGAAAAGATCTCGCAGTGGATGCCGTATAGATAATGCCTCCAAACCTTCAAGGAAAACACTACTGCTCCCAGCTCCAAATCGTGAACCGGGTAATTGATTTCATGCTTCTTCAGTTGTCTTGAAGCATAAGCAATCACGTGCCCGTGCTGCATCCATACCGCTCCCATCCCTTGATATGATGCGTCAGTGTAAACTTGAAATCCTTCCTTCCCAGACGGAAGTGCAAGGATGGCGGCGGAGGTAAGTCTATTCTTCAGCTCCTGGAACGCCGCTTCACATTGGGGTGTCCACTCAAATGACACACCTTTCTTTGTCAATGAAGTAAGAGGGAGGGCAATCTTGGAGAACCCTTTCACAAACTTGCGGTAGTACCCGGTAAGTCCAAGGAAGCTCCGCACATCGGCCGTCGACTTTAAGGGCGACCACTCCTTCACGGCACACACCTTGGACGGATACACCGCTAGTCCTGCTCCACTGATCACATCCCCAAGAAAGCAACCTCCTTAAGCCAGAATTCGCACTTGCTGAACTTGGCGAACAAGGCATGCTCTTTTAATTTCTTCAATACCAAGGTCAAGTGCTCAATATGCTTCTCCTCCGTCTTTGATTAGACCAGGATGTCGTCGATGAAAATAATGACGAAGATATCCAAGTAAGGTTCAAACACCTTGTTCATCAGGCTCATGAAGGCCGAAGGGGCATTTGTGAGCCCAAACGGCATTATAGTGAACTCGTACAGACCATATCTTGAACTAAAGGCCGTTTTCTGGATGTCACCTTCTTGTATTCTCAACTAAAAATACCCTGAGCGCAAGTCCAGCTTAGAAAACCAATGCACTCCCACTTGTTGATCGAACAACTCGTCGATCCGAGGTAGCGGATAAGTGTTCCGCACCGTCAGCCGATTGAGTTCCCGATAGTCTATGCACAAACGCATGGTTCCATCCTTCATCTTCATGAACAAAACAGGGGCTCCCCAGGGTGACGAACTAGGGCAAACGAACCCTGACTCCACCAGTTCTTGCAATTGAACTCTAAACTCTGCGAGTTCCTTTGGGGCCATTCAGTAAGGGGCCTTGGATACATGCTTGGCACCAGTACTGGATTAATCTGGAAGTCAACCTCTCTGTGCGGGGGTAATCCTGACAGTTTCTCAGGAAATACCTCGGGGAAGTCCCGCACTACCCGTACGTCTTTTATATTCAATGTTATCTCCTTCAACTCGAACCAGATCATGAAGACTTCATCCCCCTTCATATGAGCTTTTACAACCTGAACGGAAGACAACGACATGCGAGGTGCGAAGCTAATACCTTGGAAGATGATGTCGGAGTCCCCATGTCTCAAATAGATCCGCTTCTCCACGCAGTCGATCCTTGCGAAATGCCAGTCCAACCACGACATGCTCAGAATGATGTCAAACTCCGACATTCTCAAGACCGTGGCAGGTGTATCAAAGGCCTTTCCTTCAATAAATATCTCGAACTCGCACTTAGTGGTTGCAATCATCTCCGAGCCATCTGGTAGGCGCACTCGTCGGGCTATACCAGTAAAGTATTGTACACCCTCCATGTCCTTAATGAAGTCTGTTGGAACACCCTATTACTAATTTGGGTCAGGATCACTATGTCTCTAGGAATCTGTGTTTGACCTTCTGTATAGCTTAATAGGTCAATTAGAATTGAGTCTAAGGGTTAGAAGTCTAGGTTTGGAAGCTGCCCTGAAGACCAAAGTTTTTCTGGAGACTAAGTCAAATCGTCGAGCTCAGCACGACGTTTCGTCGAACTCCGGTCGACGATCGTCTAGCTCAACTTCTACAGATCGTCGAACTCCATTCGACGATCGCTGAGCTCAAACCTCATAATATCGTCGAGCTCCACTCGACGATCGCTGAGCTCAACTTCGCAATATCGTCGAACTCCATTCGACGATCGGTGAGCTTAGGTCGACGATTTTATCTCTGCATTGGATCCTTATCTCTGAGCTCAGTTCGACGATCTTTGAGCTCAGATCGACGATTATCTTGCTACTTGGATTTTCCAGTTCGCTGAGCTCAGCTCGACGATAGCAGAGCTCAGTTCGACGATTTCAGTTATCTTTCAGAATTCAAATTTAAATCAGATAGAAGTTATTCTGCATTTAATTCAGAAGATCTGCCAGCCGTTTTCATTTACTTTTGGAGCAAGTTTCAAGGGATTTTTCAAGGAACAATTCAGTGGACTTTCCTTCAGAAAAAATTATGCAATTAAGGCTGTAATCAATGCAGACCAACGGCTATCTTTGACAGAGTGATATTCTATTCTGGCACAAAGAATAAATGACAGAATGTTTTTGAATGAAATAGAGAAGATATACAGAGATTGACAAGAAGAGGACACACAACTCAGAATACAGAGACTCTTTCAAAATATTCTGTCAACAAGAATTCAGAAGGACACTCATCAGAGAGATCAAGCTTTCAAAAATTCTTCAGATCTCTTCAGCTCTAAAAGTGTTCAAGGCCAACATCATTTCAAGACTCCAGACACTCAACATTTCAGCTTGATGAAATCATCTTTTGCTGGAAATCTATCTTTGAAGGCCTATCACCCTCAGCAAAGCTCATCTTCCTGAAGATCAAGGACTCAGGGGGAGCTTTGACATCAATCCACTAATTCTTCTCAGTTGATTGAGAAAAGAGAAGACTGCCATCACTCTCTCACCCCCACTCTGTAAAGGGTTTTTCAAACTCCCTTCAAAAGTTTGAATCTGGTTTTTGAGCACCTTATCAAAAGCTCATTGGTGGCAAGACACCTGATCAAAAAATCTGATTTGGTTTTTGAGCACCTTATCAAAAGCTCATTGGTGCCCAGGACACCTGATCAACTCATCCTGCAGTGGATTCCTACCTAGGGTGGTAGAAGAGTGGATGTACCCAAGTTTGGGGAACCACTATAATTCCTTGTGTCATCTGGTTCTGCATGTTTTCTTTTTGTTTCTGGCCTAGATTCTCTTGTGCTTAGTCTCTGCATAGCTTGGTTTTGTAATTAGTTTTATTTCTGCTTCCCTGCTCACACTCAGTACAACAATTGTTGTAAAGCTTTGCAAAAGTTTTTCTTTGTGTTCAAAAAGCACGATATACTCTATTCACCCCCCCCTCTAGAGTATATCAGATCTAGTTTCCCCTTTCAATTGGTATCAGAGGGAGGTTGGTTAAACATACCATACCTGACTGGTTGTACAGGCTAACACCTGAACCCCAAGATCCCAAACTAGATCCTTCTGTTATATTTTATTATTAGATTTAGTTTGCACAAATCATGGCCCAAAACAAAGATTATGCTAGCACCAGACCTCCAGTGTGCAATCTGTCAAAGTTTGCACTTTGGAAAGCAAGGATTAGACTCTACATGAATTCTATTGACAAAGATATTTTTAATTCTGTTTTGACAGTGTGTCCAAGACCCCCAGAAAGCACAAGCACAAATGCTGTTCCACCTCCATCAGGAACAGATGCTGACATCAAAAAGTGGAAAGTAGCTGATGCCAAGGCAATGAACATTCTAGCTCAGACAATGTCAGATGACATTTTTCAAAAGGTAGCTGAATGTAATTCAGCCAAGGAGATTTGGGACAAGCTCTCAGAAATAGTTTCAGGTTCAGCTGATGAGAGAAAGGACAGAAGATCCCATCTCATCTCCCAATATGAGAACTTCAAGAAGGGAGAAACTGAGTCAGTGAGAGACATGTACAACAGACTGAGTCTAATTGTCAGTGAACTGAGGACATTAGACAAAGAGATCTCACTGACAGAACTCAATGACAAGATCCTAATGTGCTTCCCCAGCACTTGGGATTCAAGAATCTGGCCAATTAAAGATGCCAGAAGTCTGAATGAGATCACCACTGAAGCCTTGTTGGGTAAGCTCAAATCTTATGAGCTACTCATCAAGAACAGAGAGGAAGAACAGAAGGCTGCTTCACCAGCCACAAGAAAGGAGAAGACTATAGCATTCAAGGCAACTGAAGATCTGCCTGAAGAAAAAGGAACAGACAATGATGAACTTCTCAGCTTGCTGGCCAAAAGATTCTATAAGATGGCCAGAAAGGACTTCAGAAGAAGATCATACAAGGAGCAGGACAAGCCAAGGTATGACAAGTCCATTGGCAATAACAAAGACATTATTTGCTTTGGTTGCAGGAAACCAGGGCATATAGTTCCTGACTGTCCAGAGAACAAGAACAAGGACAGAAGGGAAAGAAAAGAGAGAAGAAAGGAGAAAGACTCCAAAAGGAGTGGCAATAGCAAACCTTCTTCCAGCAAAAATAAGCATACAAGGAAAGGATTTGTTGCTGAATCCTGGAGTGAGACTGAAGAGGAGTCAGAAGCCTCTTCCAGCTCCAGTGATGATGAGGATGATGCAGAGGAAAAGGAGTTCTGCATGATGGCAATCAATGCCTCACAACACAACTCAGAGGAAGAGGAGTCAGAATCAGACTCAGAGACTCGACCTGAAGAAGATCAGGTAATCAGCTCCTTTGATTTTACTTCAGAAGATTTTAAATCTGAATTTAAAGCACTATGTTTAGACCTGCTAAAGTCTGAGAAAGAGATCATCTCTCTCAGAAATCAATTATCTGAACAAAGTGTTTTAAAATCAGAAAACCTCAAACTCTCTCAGGAGTTGGAGAACTATAGGGAACAGATAGCTACACTGAAAAGTGAGCTCTCTGAGGCCAAGAAGCTTGAAGAATCTCTCAATGGGAGAAGCCTCAAGCTGATGGACATCACAAGCACATTAAACTCAAGATTCAACAGTACACTGGGCTTGGGTGCCTCATCCAGCCAACCTATTGTTCTAACAACTCCTATCAAGTTCATTTCTGACAAGGGAAAGGGAGTTGTAGAGGTTGCCAGGATCTTTTTGGACACATCACAGTACAAAGCCTAGGAGGGAAATCTTACACTTTAGTAGTTGTAGATGACTTCTCTAGATTCACTTGGGTGTTCTTTCTAAGGAAGAAGTCTGATAACTTTAAGTGTCTGACAGAGTTTCTCAAATGTATAAAGATTGAGTTCAATACTCACATTGCCCTGATCAGAAGTGATCAAGGGACAGAGTTTGATTCTCTTCTTATGCAAGAGTTCTGTCAGAGTGAAGGGATCAGACATACTTTCTCAGCTCCTAGAACTCCTCAACAAAATGGGGTAGCTGAAAGGAAAAATAGAACCCTTATTGAATCTGCCACTATATTGTTGTCAGATGCTCATCTACCTCTATCATTTTGGGCAGAGGCAGTGAACACCTCCAACTATGTGCTGAACAGGAGTCTGATACATAAACTGAAGGGAAAGACTCCCTATGAATTACTCAAAGGGAAGAAACCTAAAGTTGACTATTTCAGAATTTTTGGCTGCACTTGCTATATTCACAATAATGATAAGAAATATTTAGCAAATTTTCAAGCCAAAGCTGATGAAGGAGTGTTTCTGGGATACTCCATGATCAGCAAGGCCTATAGGGTATATAATAAATCATCTTTGAAAATTGAGGAATCTGTTCATATTTCTTTTGATGAAACTAACATGTCCTTCAAGGAGAAGATTTCTTCTACCATAGAACCTTTGCAGGAACACTCTCTAGTTGAAGATATGAACAAGTTACAGGTTGCTCAAGAGGATGAAAGCAGTGAAGATGAAGGGAATGCTCAACACATTGAAGCTCAGCTTGAAGAGCCAGTTGTTGTACCACAAGAGGAAACAACAACACAGGTTGGTGAACAATCAACACCCCCTGTTGATTTAGTAACATCAAGAGACCATCCAATTTCTCAGATAATTGGAGAAATCTCAGCTGGTGTGCAAACCAAAAATCAGGTCAACCAAAACCTGTTGCACACCTGCTTCCTTTCTCAAATTGAACCTCAGTCCATTCAAGATACAGAGCAAGATCCACACTGGATCATTGCAATGCAAGAGGAGTTGCATCAATTTGAGAGGAACAAAGTATGGGAACTAGTGCCAAAGCCAAAAAATCATTCCATTGTTGGAACAAAATGGGTATTCAGGAACAAACTGGATGATCAAGGAGTAATAATAAGGAACAAGGCAAGGCTAGTTGCCCAAGGATATTCTCAAGAAGAAGGAATTGACTACGACCAGACCTTTGCACCTGTTGCAAGATTGGAAGCCATCAGAATATTTCTAGCTTATGCAGCTCACAAAGGCTTCAAGGTTTATCAGATGGATGTCAAGAGTGCCTTCTTAAATGGAGACATCAAAGAGGAAGTCTATGTCAGACAACCTCCAGGTTTTATCTCTCCAACTTATCCTGATTATGTTTTTAGACTGAACAAAGCATTATATGGTCTCAAGCAAGCTCCTAGAGCATGGTATGAGACCCTAGCATGCTTTCTCTTGGAAAATGGTTTTATCAGGGGTAGAGTAGACCAAACTCTTTTTATTAGAACCCATAAGTCCCATACCCTACTAGTACAAATTTATGTAGACGATATCATTTTTGGCTCTACTGACTCAAAATTGTGCAGAAGGTTTTCTAACCTAATGCATTCTAAATTTGAGATGAGTAGCATGGGTGAGCTATCCTTCTTCCTAGGATTGCAAGTCAAGCAACATGCTGAATGCATCTTTATTTCTCAAACCAAATATGCTAATGAGCTGGTTAAGAAATTTGGCATGTCTGAGGCATCTTGTATGAAAACACCCATGCCTACCAATGCTGTATTGGATGCTGATGAACATGGGAAACCTGTTGATCAGACAACATATAGAGCAATGATTGGCTCTTTACTGTATCTTACAGCTAGTAGACTAGATATAATGTTTGCTACATGTATATGTGCTAGGTTCCAAGTTAGCCCTAGAGAGTCACACCTAACATTAGTAAAGAGGATTCTCAGGTATGTTAAAAGTTGTCCAAATCTAGGTCTCTGGTATCCAAAAGATTCAGCATTTGAGTTAACTGGATTCTCTGATGCTAATTATGCTGGATGCAGAATTGACAGGAAAAGCACCAGTGGAACTTGTTAGTTCCTTGGTGATAGACTTGTCTCTTGGTTTTGTAAGAAACAAACATCTGTGTCAACTTCAACTGCTGAAGCTGAATATATGGCTGCAGGCAGTTGTTGTTCACAAATATTGTGGATTCAAAATCAACTCCTAGACTATGGTTACAACTTAGAGAAGTCTAAAATCTTTTGTGACAATACAAGTGCTATTTCCATAGCTCAAAATCCAGTCCTCCATAGTAGGACAAAACACATAGAGATTAGGCATCATTTCTTAAGGGACAATGTTGAAAAGAACAAAATTGAACTGCAATATATCCCAACTGATTTACAAAGGGGAGATATTTTCACCAAGCCTTTGGATGAAAAGAAACACACTTTCTTCCTAAATCAGTTAGGAATGTTAGATGGAGGAAGTCTTAATTAATATTCAAGATTTTGAAAGCTAAAAATTGACCAAGACTAGGCAAAAATTCTGATTTTTTTCTCAGTGTCTAGAATTTTCTGATCTCTGAACTGCGCTCGACGATTTCCCCAAAGATCGTCGAACGGAGTTCGACGATTTCCAGAATCATCGAACTGAGTTTAGCGCCCCTCAGATAGTGTGTACTATCTCTTCCGGTCAACGATCGTCGAACGGCGCTCGCCGATTTGGTTCCCTGAACGATCGTCGAACGGAGCTCGACGCCTTCCAAGATCATCGAACGGAGATCGACGATGTTGGAGTCTCTTCAGATTCCTTTAGAAGCCTCGATCGTCGAACTGAGTTCAACGATCTTTCCATTTCTGCGTCGAACCCTAATATAAAACTCATTTTTCGCCGTCGTTCTCTCTTGCGCTTTCAATTTCTCTGCAAGAATTTTCTTCCCTCCAAACAGTTCTACGCTTGTTCGGTTTGTTTGTTAAGTTTTTGCAGGTACCATGGCCGTCTCAGTTGCTGTCCTCGCCGCAATGAAGTTTGATGCAGGGTTTGACATTGATCTGGACTCCTTCAACACCACTGATCAAATCTTCCAGGACATCCTGAGTTTATTCAAAGATCAGCATTTGTCTGCCCTCATGACCACAAGAATCAAACTTGCCTCAGATGAAATAAAAGAATGGGTGTATACTGCACACAACCTTGACAACAACACCATAGTTGGATCTATTGCTGGAACCCAGGTACCTCTGACCCCATCAGTCTTAACAGAGGTTTTTGGTTTAAGAAATGGTGAAGACACTGCTGAACTATCTGGAGAGGAGTTTTCTGATATACTTGCCAGGATGGGTCATCCTGAGGGAAACCCTAGCAAGTTGTTTAAGAGGAACTTGTCAGTTGAATATAAGTTCCTAGCTGATGTTGTAGGCAAGGTGCTGTTGGCCAAGCATTCTGCACATGACACCATCTCCAGACATCAGCTCTGCCTCATGGGAGCTCTTATAGATAGGAAAAGCTTGAACTGGGGAGAGGTCTTCTTTGACCTGATAAAGAAAAAGATAAATAAAACCTTTGTAAACTTTGGGAGAATTCTGGGAGTTTTCCTTTAGGCAAGGTGCCCTGCTCTGCTGGTCTCCTCTAGAGTGCACATCAATGCCTCCAAGAGACTCACCTGTGCCCTATTTGGCAAATGGGACAGGCAAATTAGCAAACCCAGCAGGCCCTCTTCAACTGCTCCTTCAGGCACCAGGACTCAAAGAGTCACTCCCCCCAGGTCTCTGCTCCTGCAGAAGACCTGCCTGCTGCTAGTGCTGCTTCTCCTCCTCCTCCAAGTTCAACCCTACCTATTCCATCCACCACTCCAGCTCCATCCACCATTACAATCTCCAGCCCATCTCCAACATCTATTCCATCTCCAGCAACCACTTCATCACCTCCAGTAGACCAATTCCACCCATTATTCTCATATCCACCTCCAGATGTCACCTCATCTCCATCCATACCATCATTCACCCTTCTGGATGAATCCTACATGGATGATTCCCCCTCTTCTCCTCAAGAATTACCCTCCTCCTCAACATCTTTCCAAGATCTCCTCCACCACATCCTTGACCAACCCACATTCACTCCATCCATATCCATCCCCTTGTCCCCCATCTCCACAATCCCCACACCTCAGCCATCCATCCCTCCACCCTCCAGCCCTCCACTTCCAGCTTCCTCAGCCATCCCAATACCCTCTACCTCTGCTCCTGCCATTGAGCATGTAGATCTGCCAGCCTTAGCTGACAAGTTGTATAAGCTACTTGCCCCCAGGCTCTCTTCTCATGGATGCTTCCTTAGCTCCTCTGCAACAGTCAGTGGCAGCCCTGTCTGCCAGGATTTCCTCCCTCATTCCTCTGGCAGCACCTCCAGCAGTTTGCCTTGATACAGATGCATCTGCATCCAGGCAGGGGGAGATGCCCTATGAAGCCAGCCTTCATGCTGCTGTTGCTGCTTCTGCTGCTGCTGCTGCTGTTTTTGAATCTGCTGTTCCTGTTGCTACTGCTCCAGTTCAGGCTCCTACTCCAGTCTTAGCAATAGACCTAAGGTCTTTGCTCTCTGCATTTGATACTGCATATTACAGCTACCTCCCAGAGCCACATGCTGTCCAGCCCCCAGAAGATCTGTCCAAGGCTCTGGTGCCTCTCTCTGGCTGTGACCCCAACATTCTTTCCTCTTTTGTACTCTCAGTAATGACTGCTGATGCTGCTGATGAAGAAAAGGCTGAATCTGCTTCTGAAATTATCTTTGCTGCTGAAGAAAATGTTCCTACTGCTGCTGAAGAAAATGTTTCTGATGAGCCCTCATCCCAGGATCTTCTGATGACAGAGGCTGTTGCTTTTGAGCCTGCTGAAGTTTTTGCTGTTGTTTCTGAAGCTGCTGCTGCCCTCATTCCTGAAGTAACCAGTGTTGTTTCTACTGTTGCTCCTGTATCTATTGTTACATCTGCTACTGTATCTGTTTCTGTTGCTCCTTCTGATTCTGCCCCATCTGCTGTTGTTCCTGTATCTGTTGCTGTATCTGCTGCTGCCCCTTCTGCTTCTGCCTCATCTGCTGCAATGCAACTGAAGAAAGATCTTATGAAGAAGATTGATGCTATATATGATGACCAGAGTTCTGACTCTGATGAGTTCAAGACAGACTCTGATGACTCTGCTGCCACTATTGCCAGGAAGAGGAAGGCTAGAAGCAAGGCTATGAGAAGGGTTCCACCTGCCAAAGTAAAAGATGATAATGATGTTCCTTATTATATTCTGCACAACTGCCCAATTACTGAACATTGGATGCAGTATTCCAAAAATCAGTTAAAAGCAATGAAGAAGAAAAGGAAGTATGAGAAGAGCTCCTCCCAGTTCAAGCACCCTCATCCTCCTCCACCACCTCCACCTGATGCAGGTGCAGGTGGCAGCTCTACAAGCTCAGCCCCATCTAGAAGCCAGGCTCCCTACCAACCCCATGCTAGAACATATCAAAGGGAAAGCCAGTCTAGGGGCTCTTACTCTAGAAGAGGAGGATATAGGGGAAATCAAAGAGAGACTCAAGTTTATTCTAAAGGGCATTCTAGGCAGCACCCTTATTCCAGGGGAGGACATGTTTCTTCTGATACATCTTCTGGTCCATTCCCCTATAAGCTCAAAGAAACTGTGACTGCCAGGACTCCTCAAGATACTTCTTCCAACAGGTATGAGCCACCTGTACCATTTGAGGACCCTGAGAAGAATCCTGTTGCTTGGACTGCTAGAATGAAGGAGTTGGCTGCATTAGATCAGATAAAGAAAGCCAAAGAACAAGGCCTAGACACCTCCAATATTTCTACCATGTCAGAACAAAGACAGAAGGAATTAGAGAGATATGCTTCCAGCAAATTTTTTGATGCAGAAAGATATATGGAATTGCATCCTGCTGCTGTGGTTCCCAGGGCTACTAAGCAAATTTATTTGGGTGCAGCAGATGACACCAGATCCAAACAAGAAGCTTTAAATCCTAATAGAGAAATCAAAATGGTAAAAGGCAAAGAGAAAAGGTAACTCTGTAAGGTGACAATCCTTGGTTTTTCTGACTGCTGTCTGGATATCATGTTATATATATATATATCTGTGATGTTTCTGCAATGTCTGTATATTGCTTTCATGTTTTTCTGATTGTATGATGTTATTTGATTTTTCCAAAGTCTGTAAATAGTAATCCTAACCCAAATAGGGGGAGATTGTTGGAACACCCTATTACTAATTTGGGTCAGGATCACTATGTCTCTAGGAATCTGTGTTT
Organism: Platanthera guangdongensis; assembly: GCA_039583875.1. NCBI lineage: Eukaryota > Viridiplantae > Streptophyta > Magnoliopsida > Asparagales > Orchidaceae > Platanthera > Platanthera guangdongensis. The sequence continues at coordinate 61,809,633 of CM077152.1, forward strand.
GACCTTCTGTATAGCTTAATAGGTCAATTAGAATTGAGTCTAAGGGTTAGAAGTCTAGGTTTGGAAGCTGCCCTGAAGACCAAAGTTTTTCTGGAGACTAAGTCAAATCGTCGAGCTCAGCACGACGTTTCGTCGAACTCCGGTCGACGATCGTCTAGCTAAACTTCTACAGATCGTCGAACTCCATTCGACGATCGCTGAGCTCAAACCTCATAATATCGTCGAGCTCCACTCGACGATCGCTGAGCTCAACTTCGCAATATCGTCGAACTCCATTCGACGATCAGTGAGCTTAGGTCGACGATTTTATCTCTGCATTGGATCCTTATCTCTGAGCTCAGTTCGACGATCTTTGAGCTCAGATCGACGATTATCTTGCTACTTGGATTTTCCAGTTCGCTGAGCTCAGCTCGACGATAGCAGAGCTCAGTTCGACGATTTCAGTTATCTTTCAGAATTCAAATTTAAATCAGATAGAAGTTATTCTGCATTTAATTCAGAAGATCTGCCAGCCGTTTTCATTTACTTCTGGAGCAAGTTTCAAGGGATTTTTCAAGGAACAATTCAGTGGACTTTCCTTCAGAAAAAATTATGCAATTAAGGCTGTAATCAATGCAGACCAACAGCTATCTTTGACAGAGTGATATTCTATTCTGGCACAGAGAATAAATGACAGAATGTTTTTGAATGAAATAGAGAAGATATACAGAGATTGACAAGAAGAGGACACACAACTCAGAATACAGAGACTCTTTCAAAATATTCTGTCAACAAGAATTCAGAAGGACACTCATCAGAGAGATCAAGCTTTCAAAAATTCTTTAGATCTCTTCAGCTCTCAAAGTGTTCAAGGCCAACATCATTTCAAGACTCCAGACACTCAACATTTCAGCTTGCTGAAATCATCTTTTGCTGGAAATCTATCTTTGAAGGCCTATCACCCTCAGCAAAGCTTATCTTCCTGAAGATCAAGGACTCAGGGGGAGCTTTGACATCAATCCACTAAGTCTTCTCAGTTGATTGAGAAAAGAGAAGACTGTCATCACTCTCTCACCCCCACTCTGTAAAGGGTTTTTCAAACTCCCTTCAAAAGTTTGAATCTGGTTTTTGAGCACCTTGTCAAAAGCTCATTGGTGGCAAGACACCTGATCAAAAAATCTGATTTGGTTTTTGAGCACCTTATCAAAAGCTCATTGGTGCCCAGGACACCTGATCAACTCATCCTGCAGTGGATTCCTACCTAGGGTGGTAGAAGAGTGGATGTACCCAAGTTTGGGGAACCACTATAATTCCTTGTGTCATCTGGTTCTGCATGTTTTTTTTTTGTTTCTGGCCTAGATTCTCTTGTGCTTAGTCTCTGCATAGCTTGGTTTTGTAATTAGTTTTATTTCTGCTTCCCTGCTCACACTCAGTACAACAATTGTTGTAAAGTTTTGCAAAAATTTTTCTTTGTGTTCAAAAAGCACGATATACTCTATTCACCCCCCCCCCCCTCTAGAGTATATCAGATCTAGTTTCCCCTTTCAAAGTCCTCAGACACAAAGGAGTGTGAGGCACTAGTATCGAACAACACATAGGCCGTCTTCCCGCCAACTATCACGGTGCGTAAGTACCAATAACCAAAACTTATCGCTAGGTGTCTAGTATGTCTCAAGCAACTTTAAGTTAAACAATGAAAACTTGATAATTACTTAAATTATACCTGCAATCACATCTTGGAGATTCCGTTCTTGCGCCATGTCCAGCGTGTACACTTGATCCCGAGCAGGGCTGGGGTTTCCTCCTCGCGGTCCTCATCCTCGACCACGCATATAGCCCCGCCCCCGTGGAGCTACCAGAGGGAGAGCAGGAGGGACATTCCCAAACAACCACGGGTAGAAACGTCGAATGTGGCCCAGCTGGTTGCATTCAAAACACACCAGCACACGATGCCCCTCAGGTTGCTGAAATTGTTGAGGCTGAGGCGGTGGAGGCAAAGCGGGTGGCTGCGAAATCGGGTGCCCCACTCTAAAATCTCGGTAGAAACGTCCTCCACCTCTTTGATGTCCTCTTCCTCCTCTAAAGTCCCGCCTTCTTTTGTTGCTTGGGCCAGCTTCCATCACGCCCTCCATAGGTCTCTTACCACTACTCAAGTGATCCGCCTCCAATCTCTTCACCATGTCGATAATCTCCGCCAAGCTAGTGTCCACTATAAACAAAAGGGCCTGCCTTAGGGGATCTCGCAGCCCTTTGTAGAAATGCTTGGTGTATCCTCTATCATCCAAGTCATAAGAAGCCGTGAACCTCGCGAGGTACTGAAATTCTCGCTGATATTCCGTAACTGATTTTGATCCTTGCTTCAATAGAAGAAACCTCTCTTCGAGTTCATTTCGAGCAGATGTGGGAATGAAGTTCTCCAAGAAGACATCCGAGAACTCGCTCCAACTTATCTCCGTATAGACTCGGCCTTGGAAGGTGGAGCCCATGAGGGACTTCCACCACCTCTTAGCATGTAGTTCCAAGACGGACACCGCCAATGTCACAGCCATGTTGGCTGGGCAACGGATCCCCGCCAACAACTCTTGCACCGTGTCAAGCCATTCCTCCGTGCGTACGACCGACTCCGTCCCGAGGTAGGCGGGAGGGGAGAGGGCCCAAAAGGTGCTCAACCAGTTAGAGCCCGGATCCTGTTGTTGCACCGAAGGCTGCTGCGCCCTAAAGGCATCCAGGATGTCGGTAAGCGTCTGCCCCAACTCGGATTGTTGGAACTGAGTGGGTATGGAAGGGGCAGGAGTGCCCCCAATCGGCTCAGCATGCACTAGAATCTACACATAAAACACAAACGTATTGCCAGGTTGGCTAATCTTAAGGTCAAAGTTGGACAAACTTAGTGTGAATTACATATGGGCACACCACTGCTTCCACTAAGTCAGTTTGTCCCCAAACTGACTAATCGAACGAGGGTGGTACCATTGTTGAATGACTTCTTTAGTTCAGGATCGTGGAAAACTGATACCATTTGTAAGACCCCCCTCCCTGATCCCAAAACACGGCACGAAGGGGGTCTTATGCCCAGAACAGTCGCCTTGCGGTAGTATTAGCACACAGGCTAACCTGTACCACAAGACGCATATTATGCCTGCTACAACCAATATCAATATATATATGCCAACCCAACCAAAATATATAAACAAGAAGTCAAATCCACACCAAGCATATAAGTCCAAAGTACATCAAAATAGAGAAGCTAAAACATGCTTCTACAATATCAGAGTACAACTATAAAATTGCCCAAACGGGCTACATCAGAGTCGCTCAAAACTCACATCCGTAACCGACGGTAGCGATGGCACTGACACATCAGACCCTGTCGTCCTGGACTGGATGTCCTGCTGCAATGTTTGCGGCTGCTCTACCTACGGGGAGACCTCCTAAAAAGTAAGACGTAGCAACCGTTAGTCGAAAAGACTAAGTGGCTTCACTTCTGCTCCCCGGCGACTCTTCGGCACCGGGCGGAGAAAAGAGCAAGGGTACAAAGTATAATAAAATGTGTAATAGGTAAAAGGAGGTGGTGATGGTACAATAAGATTAATAACATTATATTCTAGCAGTTCTGCATAACAATAACAAACCATCAAGTATAAGTAACTACATCAGGAAAGTAACTTAACTTATAAGGATGCTCATACAAGCTTATAAGTTAAGGATCAGTTTACATAAAGTAACTCATCGTATAGGAGTGCCCATACAAAATTATACGATGAGGATTTTGTTGTGCAATGTTATGAAATGGTATGTATGTTATGCACTGACTCTCCCAAGTACAAGCACATGCAATTGCTATGTTGACACAGACTATAGTTCCCACTATTCAAGCATGTAGCTAACCTCTCAGGCATCAACCGTTGTGGCCAGGTGGTGACAGTAGAACGGGCATCTCTACTACTAGGCGGGCATCCACACTGCTTCACCTATGCATCTGTACTCCTCATTGCTAAGAACACAACAACGGAGCTCATTCGTACTATGGCCCAACGAGGGTCTCGGGTAGATGTGCACCGAGAACACAGCCCCGAACTGACCTTGTGTGACCCGGAAGGGGCCTCAGAAGAAAGCACGAGGACACAACCCAACCGTTCACTTAGCATGGAAGGGGCCACGAGACGTGAACACCGAGGACACAGCCCAACCGCCCAAAGTCTAACTGTCAACTCCCATCGGTGTGACGATCGGCGAGCCCGTAGACCTGCCACACTATCCTTAACCGAAGATTATGACACCGCGTGTCAACTCACACCGCATATAATTCCACATCACCATGGCATGGAAGGGGCCTCGGAAGTAAGCACAAGGACACAACCCAACCATCCACTCAGCACGAAAGGAGCCCCGAGATTTGAACACCGAGGACCAAGCCCAACCGTCCGTCTATACCTCATCTCAACACTAACCCAACTAGTGACGGTCAACACCGCACTTACATCCTTCCACAATACTACCCGTAGGGAGACTACGCTCTAAGTATTGGACTACTAAATTTCATTCCAACCATCAAACATACTCATGGCCATATTTTATCCTTCTTTATGTCATTCCAAATGATTTTAACATAATATAACATAATGCGCATATATAATAGTCTACCAATTTCTAACAAGTCATTTCGTTTAAGTAAGCTTGCTTCACAATTCAGTTATATGAAGTAATCTTCATCATTCATAGCTCTACGGTGGTTAACATAAAATAGTTCACCAAAATCTCGAGTTAGTTTGCAACATCGATTCCACCGAATCCAAATCCATATTATATAAAAACCCAAAATTTAAGTGTAGGTTAAATCTGGACAATAAATTCAACCGGAGATTTCTGAAGCTACAGGAATCCGGTGAAGACGTGTAACCACTCGATGGAAAGGTCTCTCCATGGGATACAACTTTTATGTTCAAACTACAACCCATATTCAATAGTATCATACTTGAAATCAACCTTGAAGTCCGCTGCGTACAAAACATAATTTCTGCATGCAGGATTATCAGATGTCATGTTCGTTCAGACTTCCCTGTGGCTACAGACTTCGCCTGAAGTCGTGCAACTGCTCGTTGGAAAGGTATTTTCATGGGATTCAACTTTCATGTTTAGGCGACAGCCTAGATCTGGCCATATCACCCATAAAAATGGCCAAGAAGCTCACTGCGCGCAGAACATAGATTCTGCACGCATCTTAAAGAGGAATGAACGACATCGGTTCATCTCCCTCCTCAAGTTGGTCTTCCAAAATCACACAGAAATTCCTCCTCCCTTATTCACCCTCATTAGGCCATGATTCTTCACGAAACCATCCCCCATCTTCACATAGAAGATTGGAGAGGTTGAAGACACCACTAAACTTAGAGCACAAGCCCTAGAACAGCCTCTTCCTAGAGAAATCACCATCTCGCTAGTCAAGACTCTTTTGAGTGGACATTTCACATAGATATCTATAGATCTAGCACCAAGGGAGAGGAGAGGAAGCTCACCTCATTTCCGATGTTTTCACTATTTCCGGCCATGGATCGTGTAACTCTTCTCGGCGACATCTTCTCCTTCACGGCGACGGCGGATCTTCTTCTCCAAGACTTGCTCCAGCAGGTTTCCCTCTCCACAAAAGTTTCTCTCAGGAAAAATGGCTGGAATGAGGAGTGAAAATATGTAGGGTTTTCTCAACCCTTATATATGAAAAGTGACACGGGTAGGGACACGCCCGTGTCCTTACCTGTGTCCTGCTTCCGGCGAAGCGCCGACGACAGTTTTAGTGTCGGTTCAACACTCGACACAGGTAGTGACACGCCCGTGTCCCGACCCGTGTCTACATGACACGGCCGTATTCCCTGGCTGTGTCCTTCTCTGGATACATTTCGACGAACTCAACTCGACACAACGACACACGGGTATGGACACGCCCGTGTCTCTACCCGTGTCATACATTTTGTCGATCTCGGCACACTTCGTCGATCTTGAGACGCTCTGTCGAGTTCAACTCGACACACACACGGGTAGGGACACGCCCGTGTCACTACCCGTGTCATACACTTCATCAATCTCGACACACCTTGTCGATCTCGACACACCTCGTCAAGTTCAACTCGACACAACGACACACGGGTAGGGACACGCCCGTGTCTCTACCCGTGTCATACATTTCGTCGATATCGACACACTTCATCGATCTCGACACGCTCTGTCGAGTTCAACTCGACACACACACACACACACACGGGTAGGGACACGCCTGTGTCTCTACCCGTGTCACTTCACACGGGTAGTGACATGCCCGTGTCACTACCCGTGTCCTTCTCTGGACATACTTGAGAGATGCAGTAGCCCTGAGCTGACCCCTCTCGGTTGGCCTAGCCAGAGGACCACGTTTTGGTGATGAGAGCTATTAGGAAAGCTCTTCATCAAGGGGCTGGGTTCGAGACCTCGCCCCAACATCCCGCCGCGCTGAGAATAGGCGCAGTCATGGGTGGGGTGCTTGGGCTGCAGCCCGGCAGTGGTCGCCAGAATGTGGTCCTCTGGCTAGGCCAACCGAGAGGGGTCGGCTCGGGGCTACTGCATCAAAAAAGTGCACTTTGTTTTGATGCAGTAGCCCCGAGCCGACCCCTCTCAGTTGGCCTAGCCAGAGGACCATGTTCTGACGACCACTGACGGGCTGCAGCCCAAGCACCCCACCCATGACCGCGCCTATTCTCAGCGCGGCGGGATGTTGGGGCGAGGTCTCGAATCCATCCCCCTTGATGAAGAGCTTTCCTAACAGCTCCCATCACCAACTGAGTTGTAGCTCAGTTGGTGATGGGAGCTGTTAGGAAAGATCTTTATCAAGGGGGCAAGGGTTCAAGACCCCGCCTCAACATCCCGCCGCACTGAGAATAGGTGTGGTCATGGGTGGGGTGCATGGGCTGCAGCCTGACAGTGGGCCACCGTATAAGAGCCAGGCCACTGCATCATCGAGTCATCGACTCGAGAGCTGGCCACTCCCACACGGGTAGGGACACGCCCGTGTCTCTACCCGTGTCCTATGCTTGACTGATTTCTCCTCCTTTTTACATGTGCTGCCCAGTTGTCAGCACTCCTCCTGAACCCAAGTCAGCTCTCCTGATTCAAAAACACGCACGAGGGGCCTAGTGCGATTCAGGACATTACAGGATGGAAGTTTACGACTTTGTATCGATTACCGGGAGTTGAATAAGCTAACAAAGAAGAATAAGTATTCGATCCCAAGGATTGATGATCTATTCGACCAGCTGGTGGGGCGACTGTGTACTCAAAATTGGATCTGAAATCCAGATACTATCAGCCGCGGATAAGGGAAAGTGACATCCCCAAGACAGCTTTCAGCACATGGTATGGGCATTATGAGTTCACCATCATGCCATTTGGGCTGACTAATGCGCCATCCATGTTTATGGATTTGATGAACAGAACGTTCAGAGAGTACCTGTACCACTTCGTGATAGTCTTCATCGACGATATATTGGTGTACTCGCAGTGCGAGGATGATCATTTCAAGCATCTGCATATGGTGTTGGAGACATTGAGGAGGAATCAACTTTATGCCAAATTCTCCAAATGCGAATTCTGGTTATCCTCGGTAGCATTCCTTGGTCATATAGTTAGTGGAGAAGGGATTGTGGTAGATCCGGCTAAGATAGTTGTGATACAAGAGTGGCCTATGTTATCTACAGTGGCAGAAGTCCGGAGTTTCCTTGGACTTTCCGGCTATTACAGGCGCTTCGTAGAGAACTTCTCGCAGATATCATTACCCCTCAAGACTTTGACGAGGAAATATCAAAAGTTTGTGTGGTCGCTGGAGTGCGTACAAGCTTTCGAAGAACTGAAAAGTTGATTGACCACGGCACCTATTCTATGTTCACCGAGTGGGACCGAAGGGTTTGAGATTTATAGTGATGCTTCTGGCAGTGGCTTAGGTTGTGTTCTACTGCAGCATGGGAGTGTAATAGCTTATGGCTCGTGTCAGCTGAAGGTGCACGAGAGGAATTATTCGGTCCATGACTTGGAGTTAGCCGCCGTGATATTTGCTCTGAAGCTTTGGAGGCATTACCTGTACGGTGTAAAGGTCGATATCTATACCGATCACAAGAGCCTGAAGTACTTGTTGGATCAAAAAGACCTAAACATGCGGCGGCAGAGGTGGATGGAGTTTCTGGGTGACTATACATTTAAGGTACATTATGTGCCTGGGAAAGGCAATGCGGTGGCGGATACGTTGAGTCGCAGGGCCCCCGCACAGGCCAACTAGTTGTCGGTTCATGACGAGCGTTTGATTCGGGATCTGGAGGCATTAGAGATCTCTTGTGTTGACAATCAGACGAGTGCTGAAGCACAATTGAACTGGACAGAGGTGCAGTATGACCTTGCTGATAGGATTCAGCAGGCCCTATATTTGGATAACAACATGAAGCAGGTCATGGATGAGGCTTTGGATGGGTCAAATTCCTAATTTATTGTTAAGGATGGACTTTTATGGAGAGACAGTCGTCTGTGCATCCCAAATGTGGGTAAACTGCAGGAGGAATTAATGTACGAGGCTCATCATACTAAGTACTTGATTCATCCAGTGAGCACGAAAATGTTTTGTGATATGAAAAAGTTATTTTGGTGGTCAGGACTTAAGAAAGACGTAGCACTTTATGTTGCGAAGTGTCAAACGTGCGCCTTAGTAAAGGCGGAGTGCCAGAAGCCTGGAGGTTTCTTGAAGTCCTTACCTATCCTTGAGTGGAAGTTCGACAATATTTCAATGGATTTTGTGCATTGGTTGCCAAGATCGCAAAAAGGAAACGACGCCATCTGGGTGATCGTAGATCAATTGACGAAAGTGTCGCACTTCATTCCGAATAGGAAGGATGATTCGGTGGATAAGCTAGCAAAACTCTATGTATATAACATTGTTTGACTGCACGGTGTGACCCGCAGCATCGTGAGTGACCGAGATGGGCGCTTTACGTCCAATGACTGGAGGTTGGTGCAACAAATGTTGGGAACCAAGCTGAGTTTCAGCACGGCCTTTCATCCGCAGACGGATGGTCAGACCAAGAGGGTCAACAGGACGATGAAGGACATGCTTCACATGTGTGTCTTGGATTTCAGAAAATGCTGGGAAGACCACATATACATGGTGGAGTTTGCTTATAACAACAGCTACCAAGCGAGTATTCAAATGATGCCCTTCAAGGTCCTTTACAGTAGAAAATGTCGCACGTCATTGTCTTGGTTGGAGACGGGTGAGTCGAAGCTGTACAAACGATAAGAAGTGGAAGGCGCCACTTCATTGGTACAAACAATACGAGAATAATTGTTGATCACTCAGGACAAGCGAGCTAAATACTATAATGCTAAGCACAGGAATGTTGAGTTCGATGTTGGATACTGGGTATATTTGAAAATTAAGCCATTCAAGGGTGTCTCTCGGGTACGATGCTTGAAGAAGCTGAGTCCAAGGTACCTTGGACCATTTGAGATTCTAGAGCAAATTGGTGAAGCGGCTTATCGACTGAAGTTATCTGTAGAATTGAGTGGTCTACACGATGTATTCCACATATCGGTGTTGCGGAAGGCGGTGCAACAGCCTTCACAAGTGAATGCAGTCGATCAGGTACCTGCTGATAGTGGGTTGACGATGAAGGTCAAGCCCATTCGCATTGAGGACTCTGAAGTCAAGCGACTTCGTAACAAAGACATCAGGATAGTCAAAGTCCGATGGGACAACTGCGGTCGTGAGGAGCTTTCATGGGAGCGAGAGCAGACCATGCTTGAGGAGTATCCCGAGCTCTTATACTCAGGTACCGTTTAAGTTTGAGTACTTTTTATTCTATAATTTCGGGACGAAATTCTTTTAGGGGGGGGGGGGGGGAATTGTAACGCCCCAAAACTCGAAAATGATCTGGTAGTGTCTTAAGGCCAATCTGGTGCCTGACAAGAGTTACACGGCCTTGTACACGGGCGTATCCATGGCCGTGTCCTGCTACGAGTTCAACGATTTTCCGTGTGGTCAACAAAATGCATTCGACGATACTTGGAGGTCGGGTACACGGCCTGATATACAGGCGTGTCCAGGGCCGTGTCCTCTATGTTTGCTGGGCTATATTGGGTGAGGAACACGACCTCGAACACGAGCGTGTACTGGTTGACACAGGCGTGTCAAATGTTGACATGGGCGTGTCTAAGCCCGTATCCTAGTCGGGTCATGACGGTTTCCTGTGTCGCTTGAGGGATACACCCCATGACACGGGCGTGTCATAAACTGACACGGGCATGTCAAACTGTACACGGGCGTGTCTGAGCCCGTTTCTTGTTCTGCATTCGATGATCGTGTTCAGATCGTGAGACATGGCCTGTGATACGGGCATGTCACAAGCAGTGTTCGACCCAGGAAAGTGTTTTTAAGTGCGAATCGTGACCGTTTATTTCCTTCAAATGGGATCCAACGGCCCAGAGATCTCCCTACTGTTATAAGGCTGAGAGTTGAGGGTTAAACCCTCATTTTCTCTTGGGTTTTCTCTTTCTAAAGTGTTAGAGAGAGGGGAGAGCAAGGAAGAAGGAGAGATCCGGCCGCCGGTGGAGCTTCGGAGCCCCAAATCGCGTACCAAGTCCAGATCCGCGTAGGCGAGGCTGTTGCGGTGCTTTCCATCTGGCTAGTTTTCCATGGCGCCAAAGCGAACCTCTAAGGTAACGGTTCTCTTCTTGGACATGTGAAGTCCTCTTTCTTTCTACATAGGAAACCCGCTCTCGCGAGTATGCGGTGAGTGTGAGGTGTTCCTTCAGGTGGATATGAATAGTCCCCCTAGTTTTGCATATATAGTCCGGAATCGATGTACGGACATAGACATGGTGTGTGAAGCCTACCCAGACAAGTTGGTCTGGATTGGTGATGTTTCATTATGCATGTTTAGCCGGAGAAGACTCCGTGCCATTGGTTGTTTTCGGGTTTTGTACCTGGTAGATTGCAATAGGGAGCCTAGGGAACTAACCCCAAGGTGCACCCGGAAATCTGGGCAGAAGCGAATTTCTACCGTATCGGTGGCCTGGGAGCCAGCCGTGTATATAACCGGGCTATGTACGATTGTTTTATCGATACTTTGGGACTGGGGGAAACTTGGCCCGCGCCAATGGCTAAATTGCCGTGGCGAAGTGAGCAACGGGCAGGTGGAACCCTACACACTCCATTTGCTTCGGTTAAAGCGACGTAAGGTGCATGAGACTTACCGATAACTTGGAGAACAAGTCTAGGCTGCGGCTGAACGGACTAAATGCTCACGTTGTTTGCCATCCTAGAGCAGTGGTGGACTGTGGAATGAGCTGGGTTCGGACCGGGTTCACCGAATAAGTGCTCTAAGAGCATGGGGTATAAGGCTGTGCAGGCCTACACCTGTGGTGAGGTGTGCTGATGTTGTACTTTCACTTAATGTTTGCTATGCTAATAAAGTGCAGGGAATGAACATCGCCGCCCCGAGTTTAGGGGCGAGATCATTATAATTTGGTCAGCTTAGCTGACCGTTGCTTTTGTTTGCCATCGCTACGGTGGAATGTTGATTGCAGGTGCTGCAGAGCCTAGTGGCAAGTAGCGGGCTGAAGCCCTGGTTGATGTGCAGGCCCTCGAAGGCCAAAGAAAATGTTTACTTTTATGCTCATGTGTGGTCGGCCTGCGTGCCGATGTTTGAAAGACATTTATTATTTAAGTAAACTCTTGTAAGTCCATAAGGCCCAGTACTTTGTGTATTTGTACGTTCATTCCTACTTTGGGTTTTTAGTGGACATTCATATTGTGGCTTGGGTTCTTATAACTATTTTAAAAAGCTTCTGCTAGAATGTTCTGAGTTAGGACACGTGTTCCTTTGGCAGTAATTTGGTATTAATGCGTAACTCTACTAGCTGTTTGTGGTATATGGCGTGGTGCCCCGACCGGACCTTCTGTTATATCCCATGTGACGGATGGGGATGTTACATAAACTTCATAAGTGTCAAGAATCTTCACTTAAGAAAAACAAAATTTTGACAACTTAGTGTCGAAACACCAGAAAGTGTGTCGACATCATAGATAGTAATGTGTCGAGACACATGAAAGTGTGTCGACACAGGATAACTTTAAGTATCGAGACACTAAAGTAGGTGTCAAGATATACGGGTGTCGAGACCCTAAGGTATATGTATAGAGAGACATAAAACCTGTGTCGACTTGAGTCGACACATCTCGACAAACTTGTTTAGCATTATGATGACACATCTCGACAAACTTGCAACGACGCTCAAGACTGGTGTCGACACTAGGTCATTTACTAAAACTTGGAATAGATTTCGCAGCGCACACATTTTCAACTTCAAAGCCGTCTACTATAAATATGGTGAGAAAGAAGTTGTCATCTACGCTAACCTGAAATCTTGAGAGATTGATCCCTGAGTGTCGAGACATAAAACTCCTTTAGTAGACACATCTTCTTCCTCAATTTCTCTAAATACCAATGGCTCCCAAGATCGATAATAACATTAATAAAGGTTATGAACTCGTGCGCAACAATTTGTCTCAGCACAAGCTGAAATTAGGAACGTCATCGACCTAATCACCGAGGCAGGACTAGATTATCTTCTTTCTGAACCAATAAAAATCTGGAAAAGAGAATTATCAGAATTATTCTCTAAAGCAACACTGGATTCAAGTTCAACAAAGATTAAGTCTATAGTGAATGGATCCAAAGTTAAAATCACAAGCAGGAGATTGACAAAGGTTTTACAGATACTAGGAATCGAGCAGGAAGATGGAGTAGACACCATCAAGACTGCTGAAGGACTGGTGTGGTGTGGATTGGCTTCAGTCACTAAGGTCGTAGGCACCCTAAACAGGACGAGTATGAATTTCCAAGTAAATTTCCTATCTGAAATTATTGGGAAGGTGTTGCTGTGTAAAATAAGAGCACATGATAGGATATCAGCTCAGATATTTGAGCTTATGACAAGAGTAATATTCAAACTCAAGACTGACTGGAGTAGAGTGGTCTTTGATAAGATAGCAGAGAGTATACAGAAGCCTAATATGGCTAGAATTCTAAGTCTGTTCCTAGTCAAGGTCATACCAGACAGTCTAAATCTTAAGCTTGGATCCAAGATCAATCGCATGAGGAGAATGAATATGAGAATATTATCTAGATGGGATAGAGTTCTATCCAAAGAGACACCTGTAGTGGTAAAGAAGACAGAGAAAAAGGAGAAGGCTGTAGTTATGGATGAAGTTGCTTCCAGTGAATCTGGAGAAAAGGTAAGTTCAAGCTCTGAGAAACAAGATAATACAATAGATGAGAATTCTCCAAGGACCTCACATAGAATTGGTGATCAGGTACATGGGGAGAATATTCAAGAGAAGGATCAAGTTGAGGGGGAGAACCTCAATGATCTGCCTAAAACTGAAATGGATACAGTAGATATCATAATTATGGAAGATGTACAAGAGCTGGAACAATCAAAGGTTCCTGAAAAGGAAATGCCTGACAGAGAGATGGAGGATGAATTCCCCAAAGAGACTGATGAAGAAATACTTCTGAATATAGTTAGGAGAGAAGCTGAGAATCTTGCACAAGATGTGCAGATTTCTGAGAAAGAGCATGAGAATGCAGTCTCAAAGGAGACTGAAGAAGAAATTCTTTTGAATAAGGAATCTGACATCTAGGGGAAAAAACCTGCAACTCTAGAGAACCAAGTTCCTGATGCTGAAATTTAGCAAGAAGATGCTAACTTGGAAAATCTCAATATTAATGAACCCAGAATGGAGCTCAACCTAGATGTAGAAGCTGTTGGGATTGAGGGGGATTTGGCCCCAAATACTGACAAAGCCAAAGAAACAAAATCAGTTGAAGTGGTAAGTACTTCTGACTCTAAGTAAGAAGAAGTCACTCTTTTGAAGAAAAGAAAACTATTAGAATTGAAAAAGAAAATAAAAAGCTATAAGAAGATAATACAAACTGGACCAGCATTTGCTCCTTCAGTGGATTCAAGCTCACTTCTAGTTCAAATGCAGATTATGTTAGACCAACAAAGAACTCAACTTGAGAATTATGTTGATGAAAGAAACAAGGACTTGCAATTTCAAATGACACAAGACATCAAATCTATTAGATTTGAAGTAAATCTACTGAGAACAGACATGGCTGACTTCTTCCAAAAGGGAGCAAATGTTGTAGTATATATTGCAAAACAGGAGCACGAAGCTGAGAAGACTGAAGATAAAATAATTGTCAAACAAGGATATGTCCTTGAGAATCAAAGAATATTGGATGAAAACATGACTGTCATGTATAATGAAACATTGGTCAAGCTGGCTGAGCAGACTACTACTTTAGAAAACAAGATAACTTCTGCCACCAAGGAAATGGAAACTCAGCTGACAACTCATTCAGTTTTCCTAATTAAGGATATCAAGACTTCTGACAAAAGTTTGGATAATAATTTATTGAAGGTAAAAGAACACTGTAATCTTTGGAATCAATTATCTGGATGGACAAGTAAGGTTTCACAAGAATGATCTGAGAGATCATATAGAAAGAAAAGTCATTAAGGGGGAGAGGGTAATGATAAAGGCCATCAAACAACATCAGAGACACTTTAGGTCATCCTCCCCTATGGTATGATGGAGATCAAACTGCTGAGTCTGGTTGTCAACTAACTCAATTTGAAGCTATTCATACTGCTGAGCAATCCATGTAAAATCCTTATGCACAAATTCATTTTGAGGACAATCAAGCTGCTGTCCAAACCATATACAGTCCTCCACCACTAGTTCAATATTATATATGAAGAGGTGGAGATGTCTGCTTCTGCTTTGCTGAAAGAGAAAGAAGTTCAGCTCTCAAAGAAAAGGTTTTGTGAACAAGCTGAAGCTAGGCCAGACTTTGAACAATGGAGCCCAACCTCCAGATCAATTATCCTCACTGCATGGAAAGCACTTAATGTTAATATTACTGATAGGGGAAAATGATACAAAGAGCAAGAATGTGCTAAGCACTTAAAGCAACAGGAAGTCATCCAAAAGTTCCAATATGATCTAAAGGCAGGGAAAATTCCTACCAATTCAGTTGAGCCCAACAAATATTTTCCCAAGCCTTATCACTATTTTGAAAGACAAAAGCTCAAGGCAGAACATATCTCCAAATCCAAGATTGACAAAGGTAAAAAGATAAATGATGATAAAGTGCCCAAAGTGAAAGCAAAGATACAATCTGTAAAAGACATAGTCATCAAAGAACCAGAGGATTCTTAGAATATGTTTTCTAGGCATTATGTAGCTTTATTTTTAGATCAATGTAATAAATCAAACAAATGTAATGCTTGAACAAATTTATAATGAAAATTTTGGTTGTACTATGTTCTATATATGTGTTATTAATTGTGTCACTTCATATGTTATTCAGCACTATTGAATTTATAACTTTATCATCATATTTTGGTAACATGTTGTATATCATTGAATTTGGATTATGACTTCTCCAAATAGAGGGAGATTATTGGGTACATTGGACACAGTGTACTTAATTTAAAGAAGCTCTTTCAACTCAATGATATACACATATTTTATTTGATGTATATTTAAGTTTATGTTGCAGGTTGTCTATTTCGTATTGATTGGACAGGTGGACACAATAAGCTGACTAGATTTTTAAGAAAATTTGTCTAAGTACCAAAAGAGTCAAATGAAGTCAATAAAGTGCTGAGTGAAGTCAGCACAGTCTATACTCAACAACTTGTAGTGCAGAAAAATGGCTAAGTACAAAAGTGTCGACACACTTCAACTGTGTTGACACCTTTGCAGAAGCTGTGTCGTGACAAGTCAGTTAACTCGACACATAGAAGATTCAAGATAGCTATGTCGAGACAAGTCAGTTATCTCAACACCTTGAAGACTAAGTCAGCTTACTTGACACTATAAAACCTAAAGCAGCCGTGTCGAGAATATACAACTGTCTCGACACATAGAAGAGAGGAAATTTTACTACGTAAAATTGTGTCGAGACAAATCAAACTGTCTCGACACAATGAAGAAATAAAGCATAGACTTTCTGACATTAGACATGCATATGTGTCGAGACAATCCAACAATCTCGACATAAGGCATAATTAAAAGATGTCGACACAGACAACGCTTGTGTCGAGACAAGTCAACTATCTTGACACTTTTAAGTTATAGAGGAAAATTCTTCCAAGTAGAATTGTGTCGAGACTACTAAGATGTCTCTACACAAGTGTCGAGACACTTTGGACATCTCGACACATATGTTTCAGAAAATGTGCAGAGTCAACACAGGAGTGTCAAGATAAGTCAGAACTGTCACATCAGCTACAGGAATAAGATATTTCAATGGAAACAGTCTGAGGGAGGATTTGAATTATGATGTCAGATGCTGATGTCATAATTCAGTAACCAGCCATCCATGAAGGCTATAAATAGAAGGGTTGTCTACACTAACAGAGAGTGAGACAGAATTGATCAAGCAAATGAAAATTCTCATTCTTATTACAATCCCGAGGAGGAGGAAGAAGACGAAGGGCTTCAAGAAAATCTCCAGATCCTTTCATCAAGTTGATCAGAAGATTAAGGTGGATCTGATCTACAATTTCTTCACGGAAATCATGCCGATCAACATCAAGAAGATTGCAGATCTAGAAAAAGCAACTTTTTAGCAAGTCAATTTATCAAGAAGAAATCCATTGCTGTTGATTTGAAGAATCTATACTAACAGATAAGTTAGACTTCAGAATTTCAGTTTTCTGAAGATTATTGTTTTTTTACTTTTACCTCTTAATTTTGTAAGATCTCCTTGAGATTGGAGTGGGTAGGAGATCTTATCTCTGAGTTGTAAGCCTAATTTATAAAGGCTAAGATAGGGTTCTTGAGGGACCTGAGGTAGGTGGTTTTGGGTGAATCACTGAGTTGTAAGCCTTATTTATAAAGGCTGAGGTAGGGTTCTTGAGGGACCCGAGGTAGGAGATTGGGAGAATATATGAGGTAGGATCTGTTGGTCTGAGTGTAGGTTGCTTAACAAAAACTGAGACTGTAGGATCCTTGTATCTGAGTTAAAGAGGAGGAGCTATAACCTTTTCTAGCACATTGGTAGTGAGGAAGAAGGGGGAAAGTGGATGTACCCTAGATAGGGGAACCACTATAAATTCTTTGTGTGCAGTATGTTGTGGATTGCTTTTGCTTGTATTGTGATCTGAGTTTTGTAATTGATAAAATAGTTAAGTGAGAAAGAATTGCTAAAGTATTTTACAAAAGTCACATATTCACCCCCATCTAGGTGATTATCTACCCATAGGATTATATTTCAGATGGAGAAAGTGACAAATTTTTATATTGCTTCCAGACTTCCTATGTAATGATTTGCCTTTATATATCCACAATATCAAAGCTTTTGACAAGCCAAAAATTAACTAGAGTTCATTCATATCTTTCTTAAGTGTTGCTTCCAAGAAATAAAGAATTTATTGTTTGTATTTCTTAAAGTTCTTTTATTTTATTCTTAACGTGAGTGCGTGTCGGGCTTCTCTCCTAACATTTGGTGTCATAACTAGGTTGATTCTATGGCGATGTCAAAATCAAAATCCTATGCTAAGAAGCTAAGTGGTGGCGTCGACAACTCCCCTAATAGTGGCAGATCGTATGCTAAGGCAATAAGTAGTGATGACGACGACTCCCCTAACAGTGACAGATGGTCGCTGGTGATGCATCAAGCAAGTGAGACGGGGTGACGCTGCATTACCCATTTATCAGGCATATAAGCTATGCCTACTGGGCTCTCTTGATAAGAGTAAATCTGCAGGCTCAAAGAGTTAGGGAGGCGACCGATGGGGGTGATGACGAGTACCGACTTGATAAGATGGCATTGGCAGCCATACTTCAAGTCGTACCATCAGATATGCTATCCACACTGGGGGTGAAGGACTCCGCCAAAGCAGGCATGAGACACCATGTGAATGATGAGCAAGCGCGTCGAGCTAGTCCGGGAGGCGAAGGCGCAAACACTTCACAATGAGTTTGAGGCTATCTGCATAATGGAAAATGAGTCTGCAGATGACTTCGTCATGCAGCTCAACAACATCTTCTATGATATCAGCGCAGTTGTGGATATGATTGAAGATAGGAAGGTAGTTAAAAAATTCCTTCATGTTTTTCCACCCAGGTACATGCAAATCAATATATCAATCGAGCAGCTACTCTACATGAAGACATTCTCCATCGAAGAGCTCACTAGTTGTTTAAAGTCTATTGAGGAGCATTTTGAACTTGGAAAAAATGTTCGAGATGGTCGTCATTTGCTTTTCATATAGGAAAGTTACTAGCATGCCACCAGAAGAGGGAGTCATGAGAGGTTTTCTCAGGCAGCGACAGGACTGCTGATAATGGTACTAGCGGGAAGCAAAATCGTGGTCAAGCAAAGCATGGATGTGGCAAAGGTAACCATGACGACACAAAGTTTATTGTGTCGGGAAGTAGTCATGGCATGTAAAAGATAAAGTTCTTCAACTGCGGCATACTTGGGCATTATTCAAGTGAGTGTCATAAGCCACGACGAGAATGCAAAGAGAAGGTGAATCTCATATTGTCCCAGGATGACGAGCAAGGAGATTATTGTGTCGGGAAGGAGATTATTGTGTCGGGAAGCAGTCATGGCAAGTCAAAGATAAAGTTCTTCAACTGCGACATACTTGGGCACTATTCAATTGAGTGTCGTAAGCCACAACGAGAATGCAAAGAGAAGGTGAATCTCACATTGTCCTAGGACGACGAGCTCACACTATTGATGTCATAAGCATGTGCACTCATGGAGGCCACAGAAGACTCGACTTGTAGTATCATGCTCAACAAGGTTCACATGCAAGTGCAGCTTTGTCAAGAGGAAGACCACTAAGACAAAGTTTGGTACTTGAACATCGGGGCAAGAAATCACATGTCAGGGTGCAAGGAAAAATTTACAGAGCTAGATACCAACATCAAGGGCTCCATAAAGTTTGGGGATATATCATTTGTCAATATTTGTAGGCACGAATCAGAACGGAGAGCATTGCACGCTGACGAACGTCTATTACATCCCACAATTCCATAACAACACATTGAGTCTCAGGCAGCTAGATGAACAAGACTACCAAACACTCATCGAGGAAGGAGTATTGTCGATCTGCGATCATCAACAACAACTACTTGTCAAGGTAAAAAAAAATAAGAACCACTTATATGTGTTTAACCTTGATATAACACAACTTGTGTGTTTGACGAAGAAGTGTACCGAACATGTGTGGCGGTGGCACGTGTGCTATGAACACCTAAATTTCGAGGCACTCCACAAATTAGTGTAACAAAATATGATTTGTGGGCTACCATAGATTGATCAGGTAGATCAAATTTGCGACGGTTGCCTCGTGGTCAATAAACGGCGAGCCTCGTTTGTTGAAGCCAAAAACTGGCTTCAACGAGAGTTCGGACATAGGGGTGTAGCTGTCACCTATTTCGTCCAAACCCCAACTCCTGACTACTAAATAAGAGCCAAGAACTAACCCTAAGCCTCAGTTGGGAGGTCTCTCCTCTAACCTGGAAGTTCTCTGAGTGCTTCCCCTCCAAAGCCAATCGCTAGGCTAGGAGTTCCTCAGAAGGCACCAGAAGGAAATTTGTGGAAGTATCACCAGCCTACCTTTAGAGGAACTCTATGGGTCTATTTATAGGTTTTTAGTATCTGGTCTGCAAAAAACATAATTCTGCTCCCCCTAAAATTACTAAAATGCCCCTGGGCTGGTCTGCCAATAGCCAAACTCTGCTATTCTGAGGAGCTAAATGCAGACCCAGGGGTATTCAGGTAATTTCAGGTTTGGTTTCCATTTAGCGGAAGCTCTTCCGCTGAGCCCTGCGGGAACCTTACTCGCTCTGAGAGCAAGCCTTCCTGCCTACCCTGGGCGGGAACCAAAAGACTGAAGGGGCGTTGAGTGGAGAAACATCACTCAACGCCGAGGGCTGATGGGCTTCCGCAGACCTGAGGCACAAGCCCTTTCGCCTGCCCAGGGCGGGAGCCTTCCCGCCCACCTATCTTATCCAGTTTTAGCCCAAATCTAGCTCAATCTGGGTCCTTGGGGCATCTTGGTCCCACCCAGCGAATATGGGATTGTACACAATCCCCACTCTTTGCGAGCTAGCCTTGTGCTCAGAAAGACATGTCCAACCCCTAATATTAGGTGGGTGTTTGCTGACCTGACAGGGAATCTTTTTGCGGACCCCACCTCGGTCCTATATATACACCACTGAATTTGCTCTCAGGCCATCCCTGTCATCATTGCCCTCTGCTTGAGCTTCTGCAAGGCCTTTGAAGATGTGCCCCAAGTGTGTCGAAAAACCACTCTCGCAAGAACTTCAGGCTTGCCTTGACGCGACCCAGGCATGGGCTCGCGTTAACTGCGCCAAGGTTGCTCCTTGGCTGATGGGCAAGAGGCCAGCCGACGAGATCTCCTGCCCAAAAAAGAAGAAGGTCAAGTCAGTAAGGCGAGACCGCTCAAAAGAGAGCCAAGCCTCGCCTACCCCAACCCCTGACCCCGACGAGATCCCTTCTTCCCTGCCAGATGACTTTTCTCGCCTCACCCATTGGCGTGAACTACTAAAGAATGGGGTTGCGTATTGATGTATCACTCTTCACGCAGGGGGCGGTTCCGAAAGACGTCCCCGACTTTCTGCTGGTAGATATCGAGGATACCCGCCATCTCAATGAGGATCTGTCGTCAGTCTTGGGGGCTGCACCGCCAGCCTCGGGGGCTGCCCCTCCGACTACCCCGGCCGATCCCCCGAGAACTCCTAGTATTTACCCCATTTGCTTGCTCGGTTCCTGCTTTAGATGATCTATTTCTCCTTTTCGCTGACCTGGCCTCTTACAGCACCTATTCTTGGGAGCCCAAACCTCGTTGGTCAAGGGCCCGGGACTCCCCCCCCAAAAAAAATCCTACCAACTTGGCGTCCAATCTCATCCTCCCTGCTGGAGGGGTTGTCACCGAGCCATTTGCACTTGCACCGGGATCCCAGCCCCTGATGGGAGAGGGCTCCTCTGTTCCCCCACTGGACGAGACCGAGACCTTGGAGCGCAGGACGTTCCGTTCGGGTCATGGCAAGCCACTCCACCTGCTCTTCAGAAAAGTTTCTGAGAGACAGCCCGACCATTCTCGCCAGCCATCTAGGGTGGGTCCCCATCGCTCCTCAGGTATGCGAGAACCTTATATCTTTCCTTTCACTTCCCTCCCAATCTGACTAAAACTGGCCTCCAGATCCGAAGGTGCTGGTGGGTGGAAGCTGAAGAAGATGGAGATGAAGAAGGAGAAGAGTGGGAAGACTCCCCCTCCCCTTCTATGGGGAGATGGAGGACTTTCTTGAGGCCTCCAGGAGTGGAAAGATGCAGAGGAAGAGGATTGCAATGATCCTGTCAAAACTCATACGGCGGCAACGAGCCAACTCCGCGCCGATGAAGAGAATCCACTAGACGATGGAGCGGCGGCTGGCGATTGTCGAGCGGGACTACACCTACCTTATTGGCGAGATGGAGCCCCAAGACGTGCTTACCGCCAAGACCTCCCCAGGAAGATACATCCCGTGTATTTGAGATCAGCTTCGCCTGGACAACTTGGGGCTGACCGCCCTGACAGCCTTCTTCAATCCGCAAGTTCCTACAAGGTCAGGGATGCGAGACCAGGTTCATTGGCGGTGGGAGCAGTGCTGAGCCCCTGTAGGGCTCGCCTCTTCTTTAACCAACCTTCCAGCCTACCCTTCTCACTTTGTAGCCCTTGCGCCTCACGTCAATGAACAATTATTTATATTTGTTATTGTACAACCCTGTATCCGGCGAGTGGGGTCGCCAGGAACTAGACCGGCCGGTTCAGATCACCCAGGCAACAAGAGAGCTCGGCAATAGGCGAGCTCGACAACAGGCGAGCTCGGCAGGGAAATCTTAAGGCCGAGCTCGGCGTTCGTCGACCCTGAGCCCGGCACCCGCCGAGCTAAGCCCGGGCTTCATCGAGCTGAGCTCGACAAATGAAGGAAGATCGAATGGCGAGCAATGTAGCCAGCTCGCACTCGCCCGATGGAGCTCGACAGAAAGTAGGCGAGCAGGATCTTCAGGGGTGGCCGAGCTCCTCAACTCGCCCAGGTCAATGAGGTACTTTTTACTATTTTGCCCCGCTGGCCTGCCCATAGCCCTTCAGAACAACGAAGTTACGTTATTGGCAGACCAATCTGGACTACACATAGCCGTTCAGAACAGCGGGAGTTGGATATTTGTAGGATATTTTCAGAAATCTATAAATATGACTCAAGGGGTATCTCAGAAAGCAGGCTTCCTGTGCTTTCTTGCTCCGTCTCTCAAGCACTTTCTGAGGTTACCTTAGCTCGGCCTCTGGATAAGGAGGGGAAGCGCTCTAAGATCTTTCGGGTGTGTGGTGGCTCCTCCCCGCCGAGCCCTTGGGTTAGTTCTTTCTTGTCTCCCTTGTTATTTTGCTTGCAGGAGCGAATTAGGTGCGCGATCACCCCTTTCCCAAGGGTGAACTCCACAGGAGACCGTTTTTCGGTTTCAACATTTTGGTGCGGTGAGCATGGAGTGTGGTCAACACAGAAAACCTCCAGCGAGCCCATGAAGTAGGCAACGCCATCCGGCGTCGCCTTGTAGGAGAAGAGTTTCCTGAACACCGTCAGGTTGATCTCTATCCGCTCCCGGCGGAGGTAGCTCGTGAATGCCACCATCATAGCGATGGCGTTCGAGTTCAGCTGCGTGGGAACCGCGCCGTAGTACTTCAAGATTTGGCGGATTTCCGGCCAAAGGGGGAGGCGCAACCCCACCTCAAAGTGCGAGATGGGGAAGGCGAGCTCATCGTCGAAAAAAGTGTTGATGGACTCCCCCTGCCTCGGCCGGCACGCCTCGAAACTTGGCGGCACATGGTCGCTAAAAAACTCAGCGAGCTCGGCCTCGCTGGTGTGCCCCTCGAAAAAGCAGTAATCTCTAAAATGTTGGGCGCATTTAGTGCGACCGTTGGAATCAGGGTTGGTCTTGCCCATGCTTGCAGAAGAGGGGGTGAGGTGCGAGTAAGAAAGAGAACAACACAGGGAGAGAGAAAAACAACAGTTAATACAACGTACGAGGTTGGTGGTGGGGGGGGGGGGGGGGGTATTTATAGAAAAAGAAACCTGGGGCCAAGCTGTCCAATCGGCCCAGCTCGCCGTCCCAGCTCGCCAATCCCCAGCTCGCCGACTTCCGGCACATTCCATCTCATGACATGCTAAAAAAAGCAAAATATTATTTGAACCCCTATACCTAAGAATGTTTAGCTATTTATTACAACGGTCAAGTGCAGGAATAAAAAAGCGGGGCGCGGGGGGGGGGGGGGGGGGGGGGGCAGGGGAGAACAGGGGGCGAGTACCGGTCGGCTCGATAAGGGAGCCGTCTTTTATCTACCCCGGCCTCGCATCCCCCGTCCCACAGACAGCCGCGCACGGAGCAGCTCGCGAATCCTCCCTGAATTCCTCTGCGCCACCAAGAGGCCGTCATCAAATCTCATCCAGAAGTCGAGAAGGATACGTCATCTCACCAGCCTGGCCGCTTCACACCTCATCAGCGAGACGCGTGTAGTCGCGTTAAAGCGCCTCGTTGACCTTTTGCACCTCGCGCAGGCCGCGCACAAGCTTTGTGAAGAGCTTGATCCCCCTCCTCATCAGCTCGTCGTTCTCTACTTCAGGACCCAGATAAGAGTCCAGCGAGCTCGGGGAGGGGAGGGGAGAGTAATGGGTTGTCCGTGAAGACTCCTCGACCGCGGATTGGCTTGGGGGAGCTGTGAAGACAAACATTAGCGATGAGAGGCATGCTGGAAATTCACATGAAAAGAATCCAAGCCCAAGTTTACCTGACGAACCGGCACCTCCAAGAAGGTGCGGGGAGGAATAGACTGCAGGTCCTTCCCGTGGCCTGGGCCACGCATCCCCGGTAGAGAAGATTGAATCCCGGGATGGGGATGGTCACCACACCCGCCCCCGTGGTCACGACAGCTCGCTGAGGGGAGGGGGCGCGCACCGGCGAGCGCGGCTTCTGCGAGCCCACCCCTAAGGTCCCAAAGGGGGGTGACGTATCCCGCGAGCGATTTTTTGGAGTTCTGAATCGCGAGTCCTCAGGTGTGGTCTTGGCTCGTGGGGTGGGGTCTCTCGGCGGGGTGCCCTCCGCACCATCCAGCTGGTAGTCCGAGCCGTTGCCAAGGTCAATAATGTTCTTGCCCTTTTCAGGGGCAGGCAAAGTGGAGGAGCCGGTCCCGTGCTCCAAGGTGGTTCTCAGGTCATCATAAATGGGTTCAGCCGCTTGAGGAAATAGCTTCACCCTCTTAGAGCTGGGCTCGACCAAGCCGCCCTGCGGGACAGCGGGTGGAACCGCAGTCAGGGCAACTATGTGAGCAGCTGAGGCCTGGTGAGCTCGGTTAAGGCGCTCTTGGATCTCCATGGGGATCGACATCCAGGCAGGTTGAGAACACGGGGAATGGCAAAACTCAGGCAGGTATGCAGGTGTATATTTATAGCCACAGGTGGACCCCACCCGAAGAGTTTCTCTGGTTCACCCCACACTCGCCGAACACCTGTGGTTGGATGTTTCTTTCCGAGCTTTGCCAAGCTCAAAAAGATCGGGGATTGTGTACAACACCGTATCCGGTGAGTGGTGTCGCCAGGAACCAGACTGGCCGGTTCAGAGCACCCAGGCAATAGGAGAGCTCGACAATAGGCGAGTTCGGCAACAGGCGAGCTCGGCAGGGAAATCTGAAGGCTGAGCTCGGCGTTCGTCGACCTCGAGCACGACACTCGCCGAGCTAAGCCCGAGATTCGTCGAGTTGAGCTCGACAAATGAAGGAAGATCGAATGGCGAGCACCGCAGCCAGCTCGCACTCGCCCGATGGAGCTCGACAGACAGTAGGCGAGCAGGATCTTCAGAGGTGGCCGAGCTCCTCGGATCGCCCTGGTCAATGAGGTACTTTTTACTATTTTGCCCCGCTGGCTTGCCCATATCCCTTCAGAACAATGGAGTTACGCTGTTAGCAGACCAATCCGGACTACACATAGCCGTTCAGAACAACGGGAGTTGGCTATTTGCATGCCGTTTTCAGAAATGTATAAATAGGACCCAAGGGGTATCTCAGAAAGCAGGCTTCCTATGCTTTCTTGCTCCGTCTCTCAAGCACATTCTGAGGATACCTTAGCTCGGCCTCTGGCTAAGGAGGGGAAGTGCTCTAAGATCTTCCGGGTGTGTGGTGGGTCCTCCCCGCCGAGCCCTTGGGTCAGTTCTTTCTTGTCTCCCTTGTTGTTTTGCTTGCAGGAGCGAAGTAGGTGCGCGATCACCCCTTCCCCGAGGGTGAACTCCACAGGAGACCGTTTTTCGGTTTCAACAGTTATCGTTGTTATTTCGCGACTCTCGCCCAACGAGACCCCCTTTATGTTTGTACTTTACTTTCTGTCTGTGTTTCATGCTTTCATATCCGATGCTTTGTGAATGCTTGACTCTCGCGCCCTGCTTATCACTTCTCGCCCGCTGCCAATGTTTACCTTTACCCTGGGCGTTTCCCAGAGGTTCTCACTTTCTGCAGATCCGAGGAGAGCCGGCGAGGCAGGGTGGAATACGAGGAGTCACGGGACTTGTTGACCGTACCCCCGCATTATTTAGGAAAAAACACATAATTACCAAATTTTCTATAAATAGACCGATCCACCTACCATATTTACTTCTATGCATCCACTTCTCTAATTCTAAGCCTTCGTCCTCCTCCTGACTGCTCTCGTCGATCTCTGCAATGCCAAGGCTCTCGCCTACCTGCCTTTTTCTCTCCTCTCGCCTTCTCTTCAAGATGCCTGGCGAGGGCGAAGGTCGCTCCAAGTCCATGCAATCCTTCTTAGAACACAAATTCCTTCCCTGTCGGCTACATCTGGATGAGTATGACATGATAGCTGCCAACTACATCCCTACCGGGTTCGCTGTGCAGAACCCAGGGAACGACGATAGGGTCAATCTCGCGCCGGCTGGGGAGCTCGTCATCCCCTTGGAGCACTTCGAGGTGGTCGTCCGCCTCCCCCTCTGGCCGGAAGTGCGTCAGGCCACTCGGTACTATGGGGTAGTACCGTCCCAGCTCAACCCAAATTATTTCGCAATCCTGGTGGCGTTCATCTGCTACATTCAGGCAGAAAGGATCGAGTTCAGCCTGCCCATCTTTCGAAAGCTGTTCAACTTCTGTGCAAAAGGTGGGTTGGTTTTCTTCTCAGGGCAGTTGGTGAAGATGAGTGGTCTCGCCAACAAGAACGACCACTGGGGGCAGAAGTTTATTTTTGTCTCCGGCAACTTTGGCAACATCCCGCTTGTGCCAGTTCAATACGATGACAAGATATACAAGCCTCCCGCTCTTGGGGAGTGCGAGGGCCCCCTCATCGAATTCTTCGGGACCAAGACTTTTGACATCCTCTTCCTTCAGCGATACCTGGATTCCCTCCTGCTGGTACCTCTATGAGTTGTATCCCTATGAGTCTAATTTAATTTAAAATTGGTTTGAACCAATTTGAAGTTCAGGTCAGACCACAACACTCATTTTGGTGAGGTCTATACTTAGGCTAGATCAGAGATTGTTTTGAGTGCCCCCATTAATCCAGCCATCCAAATGACTTGAAATTTTGGCTGAGGGTCACTCTTACCTATACATATAGCATATCCAAAAATGGGAATTTTTGAAAAATATTTTCCTAAAGTTTTTGTATAAATTTAATAAACCATGTATGAATTATTTAAGGGGTCTAATGACCTATAAACCCACCAAAATCTTGGTGTCTATCTCATAGGGTCATGACATGACTATGATAAAAATCTCAACCCAACTGGGTTTGTTTTGAATAGGTTTTGGTGAGACAAAAGTGTGGCACTTTAAGGGTTAATTAGGGCAAGAGTGAACTTGCGGCATGGAGGGGCCAATTCTCACCGAAAGGGGTTGGGACTTTGGCCAGAGCCCTAAGGTTAGTTTAAATACTCTCACATGGAGTTTGGGGTGGATTAGGGTGGATTTGCCATAGGAACCTAATTCAAACCCTAAGGTTGAACTTTGGGGGTTTGTAAAGTACATGGTGTGATATGTCCATGTATGTACTTGGGGTTTAGTTCATGTAATCCTAGGGTGGTAAATAGCCATAGAAAGGAATTTGATGACATTTAGACTTAGGCACACAACTTAAACCAATTAGGGATAATTTAGGCTTATAACTTTTATAAAAATATTGAAGGTCACATGACCTTGGATCCTTATGAAATTTTGGCAGAAGAGTTTTTATTATAATATGAGTCTCTGGAAATTATTGTAGGATGTTTGGAAGACATTAACTTATATTTGTAGTTATAACCTTTATGTTGCCCCTATGTATGATTTTGATAAAATCATAGTTAAACTAACTTCAAATGTTATGGAAATTAGTACGTGATGATTTATGATAAAATTAAAGCCCTGGTAAGTTTTGTGTAATTTTTGGATAATATTTTGAGGTACTTCTCTATTTAATTTAATTTATTGCATTTATCTTGAATTAATTATTTAGGGGCTGATACTTTTATGAAAGTTTTTGAAACTTAGTATTATCTATTATTTTGACATCATATATTGTTTATAATTTTTAGGTAGCCACAACGTAAGGAAATCTAGTACTTCATGTTCAAAATTACACAAGGCCTAACTTTTGGGAAAATTTAATAAATTCTAAATTAATTAGGAAAATTACAAGTTTCTGGATTTAGTATAAATATGTCATGATAGACCCCCAATAATTATCTTAGGCAGTTGGATGAAAACTTTAAGTAGCTCCTGCCATGTACATCATATAACTTAAATTGGTCTGCATATAGTAAAACTGCGAAATTGTGATAACATGAGGAATGAACATAGAGAGTTAGGGTTAATAGTTTACTGATTTTGGTGAAGTGAAAATGAGTTCATCATTAGAAGTCATGATGTGGAAGTATTGGGTTGACTGGTGATACATGGTGCTCGGGATCGACGAAACATCGTCCTTCCCGTGGAGAGAGAGAAAAGATTCAAATGCACTAGGGTTAGATTAGGTTAACTTAAAATGGGGTTTGTTATGAGTATATACCAATAATAATAAGTACCTTGCGAAAGGGAGCTTTGGGCTTCAGCCCATCGTAGTTCCTAATGCCCTCGAGAGCCCTTTACAGGAAATACCCTGTGCAGTCCAAGGTTAAACTAAGTCGTAAGACTAAATGGAATACAAGAGTAATTAGAAATACTCTAGGATTACACTTACACTCACACTCGTCAATGCTGTGGGAGTTAGGTTGGGTTTCACGAGCGGTAGGCTCGGTGGTTTGGTGATGGGCAAGTTAGCCCAACGAGCCGATGACTTAGTAGATATTTGAGTCGGACGGGTTTGTCCGGGGAGCTTTGGCTGCGTAGATATTTGTGACGGATGAGATAGTCCTGGGAGCTTTAGCTCAGTGGGAAATATATTAATGATGCATGCACATAAGTATATGGTGGTGGGTCTTCGGTATTGGAGGGTCGTTGCACTGACACAAATACGTTGACTCGACAAGTGTGGTTTTGCACTTAGCCAAATAAAGTCCGGTGCGCCAGCCGGCAAGAGTACACATGAGCTCCACTTAGTGCACCAACATTGAGGTGTACGATATGTCTGACTGGTAGTGTTGTACCGGTTTAGAGTTGGGCGAGGCCCAACCCACCACTTCTGTTTTCCACTACGGATGTATCCTGGGTGGTTAGGCTCTAGAAAGGGGGAACTAAAGGTCTGTGTGCACAGAGTTGGGTGTGTGAGTTACACTTGCATGTTCATACCATAACATACTTGCATGACATAGCATAACTATTGCATATAACCCTTGACACATATTGTATAAATTGGTATGAGACTCTTCATACAACATGCCTTGCAAAAGACCCCTTGGTCTATAGGTTTGTATGACATTCCTATAGGTCATGGTTACTTACTTAGTGTACCGTCTTGTACTTTACTTGCTCACCTTGTTCATGTGTATACTCTTATTGCTTATCTACTATTTGCCTTTTATTATAATTGCTATGATTTTATACTCATGATAGACTAGTTCTGCCGTCACCTGCTTACTCTTGTTACTCTACACCTTAAATACCTTCCCTTTCCTTCTCCCCGCGCTGTGCCTAGGAGCCATGGGGGAGGGATGGGGAATGATAGGACTTAGTCTTTTGGACTAACGGTCGTTGACCAAATCGTTTTAGGGGATCGTGGAGCCGAACCAGGAGATGCAGACCCAGAGGTCGGTGCGCTTGAAGACGGGACAGTCTAGCATAAGAGTTCAGGAAGCAGGGATAGTGTTTCCCGATCATTAGTACTTATTATAGATTTGCTTCAACATTGATTGACTTGTAGTGAGGATCATGATGTATCAGGCAGGAGCCCTTTTTATTAGTACTTTGATTTATCATTACTGCGGACTCTCCCTTCGTGAAGATTTATTTATATTCATGTGATTTCTATGGACCAGCATTTGAGTTTCTTTTACTCTTGTACTTACTCTTCTATTCAGCGATCAGTATGGCTGGCAGGATCGGCGTTTTGTAGTGACGACCTTCCCAGGCACGTTGGTGTCACCGCAAAGAGGCGGTTCTTGGCATAAGACCCTATTGGTTTAAAAGAAAAACAATAGGGTCTTACAAACTTGTGTCAGAGGGAAACATCGATCCAAAGAGAAGAAGCCCACAAAAACCCTAGGCCACACCGCGCGAGCTTAGTTTGAGGACAAACTAGCAACAGAAGCAATGGTGTGCCCATAAGGGGAATCACATGCAAAGGTCCACCTTTCTTTAGTTCCAATTGTACAATAGCTAACAATTGGAATTCTTCTTTGTAGCCTGCGACAAACCCTGCCCCCAGCAGGGAGCATCTCCGGCTGCGAAGATCTCATTTTATAATTCTCTATTCAATGAGTTGGACTCAACCCAATAAGACACATGACTAACCATGACAACTTATAGTATGCCCTAGTCGAAAATAGACCTTCGGTATGAACTTGGTTAAGGTAAGGAGATACCCAAAGAGAATAAAGGAGGAGTTTAACATGAGAATGGATACCTAAGACATAAACTCAGGTGTCCCTACGGTCCCTATCAAAGATTACTCAAACCGGTAGGACTGCCTTATGGAGAATTGAGGCCAATAATCTATTAGCATAAAGGGCAGAAGACACTTTGTCTCAACTCTTGTACTAGTAACAAGATTTCCCGGAGACAACTACCAAGACAAACACAGAGGTTCGGATAGGAATTCAAGTTCAGAAGAGACCCATTTGGGACAGAGTCACATGTTGACCTTAAGAAAGTGGTCGTAATATTAACCTGGAGAGTTTAAAGGTGTGGAGTATACCAACAAGTTTCAGGATGGAACCCCAAGTCTAAGGTTGCATGCCCTAAGGATTGTGTGCATATCTAGCCTGAATATAACATGGTAATATCGAAGATACTTAGCCCAAGGTAGGTAGAGGCTTATCTTTTATATATTGGAGGCTTGTCTTTTGTTTATTGGGCAAATTAGTTATTGCCTTGGGTTTTCTTAGACCTAATTTAGAAAAATGTGGTGTTACAAACATAGTGAGATTGAAGTTGATCTTATTCGATGTTATTCGGGCGAAGATAAGATTTTGTAAGAGCGTGCTTGGAATGATGATTTGTAGCATTACCAGGACAATGGCATGGAAATATGGGGGAGTAATTGCGAGATTTAGCTATTACAAGATATCACATGAAATTAGATGACAGGTAAGAACATGATCGTGTAGAGGAAGTTTATAGTGTAACGCCCCAGAATTTGTAGAGGGACGACCAGCATTTTTGGCCAAGTTTTGGTTTCAGGCAGGGGGCACACGGCCTGGGACACGGGCGTGTCCCAGGGCGTGTCAGGCTCCAGTCGACGATTTGGTCGAGAGGTCGATGATTTTTGGAGTCGACGATCGTCGAGCAGAGAACACGGCCTGAGACACGGGCGTATCTCAGGGCGTGTCGAGCCCGTGTCGACGATCGGCCCGGGGAGTCGACGAATTTCGCTCGACGATGTGTCGAGACAAGGCACACGGCTTAGGATACGGGCGTGTCCAAGGCCGTGTCAGTCAGTCGACGAACTTCGCTCGACGAAGTGTCGAGACAGTGAACACGGCCTGGAGCCCAGGCTTGTTGAGTTAGACACGGGCAAGGACACGGGCGTGTCCAGTACCCGTGTGACTCTCGGGTTGTTTTCGGGGCTATGTCGATGGAGGCACACGGCCGACCACACGGCCGTGTCAGTTGGAATACGGGCGTGTCAGGTTGAACACGGGCGTGTCGGATGCCCGTGTGTTGTTCCAGGTGGGTCGATTTTGACGGCGAATGGGGGACACGGCCCTAGACACGGGCGTGTCGCAGGCCGTGTTCGGCCCAGTTGTAGCTTTTCAGGCCCGAATCAAGGCCGTTCGTTTCTTTAATTTGGGATCCTATGGCTGGGGGTTGTTCCTGATGGGATATACACGGGATTGGAACCTTAGAAACCCTCATTTCTTTTGAGTGGTTCTCTTTCTAAGTTCTAGAGAGAAGGGAGAGCAAGGAAGAAGGTGAAGTAGAGATCCGGCTGTTGGAGAGGTTTCGGTGCTCCAAATCGCGAGCTGAGTCCAGATCCGTGGAGGCTAGATCGTTGCGAAGGCTTTCATCCGGCTATTTTTCCATGGCTAGGAAGAGGAGTCGGAAGGTAACGACACTTCTCCTCTCGGTTTTAGGATGCATGTCTTAGCATCTTTTCTTTTCTAGTTTTTGGGCACCAAACACTCAAATGAGAGGGGTTTGGGTCGCCAAGGTTAAGAGGAACCTCCGGGTCGATTGAGTCCGTCCCCGGCATGTTTTTGCATTAGAGATCCGCTCCGTTAGTGGATTAGGCATGGTGTGTTAAGCCGTAGTCGCGACCGTTAGTCCGACTCGATGACGTTGCATACGAGCTTTAAGGATTCATAGAGATTCCGTTGCGGTAAGATGCCGTTTGTGATGTGGTGATGTTTTCTCCCTTTTCTTGAGTAAGTACGTGTAGTCGGAACCGAACAAGGTTAGCTCCTCAACGACGGTAGATGGTTTGCTTGGTGGACAAGGTTAGCTCCGCATGAGTGGTAGATGGTTTCCTTAATGCGCGGGAACGCTGCAGTACAAATGAGGGACTAGGGTGGAATTGTCTTGGAATGTGATGTGCCAAGGCATGGCTGTGTCTCCGTGGTCGGCTGGCTATCCCGTGACGTGCAAGTCATGTGTGGAAAGTTTCCCAGCGAGACTAGTCCCCTTCTGTGAGACTGACGAGAATGCCAAGCATGGTAGCAATCCCAGGCAATGAGGCCATGAGCGGGTGGGGTCCAGAAAGACATCTTAGAATCGATCAGTTGTGTTTGTTGGAATCCTGACATGAGATGTCAGAGCTTGCAGGCAAGCCATGGTCTAAGACCTTGAGCGGGTGGGGCCTTAGCAAGAGTTCTATGTGGCGGGTTGTGTACCGTTGGGGGGGAATTGTGTTTCCCTTTTTGTTTGCGGCTTTATGCCAATGGGAAAATGATGAGTACCCAAATGATGTGATGATGTGCTAGATGCATACGCTATAGGGTGTCTTGGGTGAAACCCGAGTGTTGCATTCATGTTGCATAGTAGGCCCTAATATTATATGCTCAACAGTAGAGAATATGTATGATGTTTGAGACATCCAAGCTTGTTTCTTTAGTTGCTTTCCTTGCTTATGATTATTGCATACGAAGGGCTAACTTGCAGGTTGGAGGAGTACCCCGGGGTCCGTTAGGGGCGACCGGGAGGAGATGTGTTTGTTACACAGTTTGAGGTCAGCCTTTGCTGACCCACGTTACTAATAATTTTTACAGGGCAAGGATCGCAAGCAGGAGCTAGCTTGCCGGCCAGAAAGGCCTAATCCTCATGAATTGTTAACTTTTGTAGTAGCTCTACTCTTTATAACATTGTATGGTTTGATGCCCTTGGTGACCGACTTGCATGCCGAGGTAGACTAGGTATGCTTATGCACTTTCAGGACTGTTGTATTATTTGAGTTTGGATTCACTCTTGTTGTAAGGCCTTAAGGCCATTTTGTTACTCTTGTAGGTGTGGATAACTTCTAGTCTCTTTTGTTGTTTCCGCTATGATGTGTTTTGAGTTTTGAGTTTGGGTAGCTATATCATTTTATAATACTGAAGCTATGGCGTCTGTATGTTGTGGGGCCCCGGCCGGACCCATATTATACGGTCATTATAGGAGAGGTGTTACAATTTGGTATCAGAGGCAGGTTCGATTCAAGGTCAGTGTGTAGGGAAGTTATCCACATAAGAGTAACGCGGGACCATGCGTGTCCTTATGTTTAAGTCTTGAGATTAGAGACTGATCCCTTGTTTCTTGTTTTCTTGAAGAGTGCAAGCAATGAGGCGGGTACGTCGAGAGCAAGAGAAGAACTTTCGGCGAGCAGTGTCACTACTCCAGGTCTTTTGGGCACGGGTGTAAACCTGACCGACTTCTGCCACATGCTTGCAGAAGAGATGGTGGCAGCCCAAGCTGCAGCGACAGATTAGGTAGCAACCCCTGCTACACCGGACACGGCGACGGCCGTGCTAGGCGGAGAAGCCAGGCGAGTGGAGCCTTTGGCGGAAAGGGTGGTTGTCGGACATGGAGACCGGCACATGAAGTATTTCCTGAGCTTCCATCCCCCGTCGTTCAAGGGAGTTGGTACGCCAACAGATGCAGAGGATTGGTGGGTTCGAATTCAAGAGCTTTTGAGGGCGACAGAGATGCCAGAAGAAACGAAATCTGAGTATGCGGCGTTCATGTTGGAAGGAGACGCCAAGTTGTGGTGGGTGAGCCATAGCGGCCGCCAGTTCCCTGGTCGCACCCCGTCGATGGAGGAGTTTGGTGATGCTTTTCTAAAGAGGTACATTCCTGTTTCTACTCGGTTAGCCCTTCAGAGGCAGTTTCTGCACTTAATGCAGCGAGACAAGACGGTGGACGAGTATGTGCAGGAGTTCACCCGTTTGGGTCGTTACGCGGGAACGACGATGGCAGATGGTGTAGAGAGGGATAACCTCTTCTACCAGGGGCTGAGGGAGAATCTGAGGCAACCCCTCATTTCCATGAAGAGAGCTGGTTTTAATGAGCTAGTTGAGGCTGTCAGGATATTGGAAAGTGATCTGGAGCGAACCCAACGTCGTAAGGGCTTCACTCCCAAGCAAGGGGAAGGGAAGCCTCCCCAATCCCAGGGAAAGTCTGAAGGGAGTAGGTGGAGGAAAAAGCCTCACACTTCCAGGTCCGGTGAGAAGAGCAAGTGGACGCCTGGAGGTTCTCACTCTAGGGGACTGCCGACGTCCTACAACTGCGGTAAGGTGGGGCACATAGCTCGTGTTTGTCCTCAAGGAGGAGCAGAGCAAGAGCCAAGGGAGGAGCAGACTGTGCGCTCCGGCCCCAGTGCCGCAGAGAAAGGGAAGATGGCGGAGTCAAGCGCTTCTCGGTTCCAACCGGTGCAACCAAGGGCATACAACCTTGGACAGCAGGAAGCGATCCGCCAATCCGATGTGGTGACAGGTATGAAGAAATTTAAGTTTAAATTTTGTGCTTCATACTTTTAGACTTTTATGTGTGATGTCTATGTTGTAGGCTTCGTATTAGTTTCCGGGTACCCCGCTAGGGTATTGTTCGATACGGGAGCATCGCACTCCTTTCTTGCGGAGAGCTTCATCCGGAGAATAGGAGTTGAGTCTTTCTCGGCGGACATGGAGCTGAAAGTGCGCATGCCTAATGGGTCATCCATGACCACCGGGGCCAGAGGGCGCATCTGTTGGGAGCTGGACGGAGTTGACTTTGTTTTGGTAGCAGCGGTTTTACCATTGGTTGAGTTCGATGTCATTTTGGGCATGGACTGGCTTACAGAGCAGCACGCCAGCATTGACTGCCTATCTAAGGTAGTGACCCTAAGGAGCAAAGGGCAGGCGAAAGTCAAATTTGAGGGCCTTGTGGAGTGGCCTATTCCGTGATTTCGGCCATGCAATTGATGCGGGCGGTTAACCGGGGTGGTGTAGCACTGATAGCGTTATTGGAGGTTCGCCTCTCCTAGTTGTCTATTGAGTAGGTGCCCGTGGTGGCAGAGTTCAAGGATGTGTTTCCGGATGAACTTCCTGGAGCGCCTCCTCGGCAGGAGATCGACTTTTCGATCGAGTTAGTGCCGGAGGCTAGGCTGATGTCACGTCCTCCGTTTAGGATGGCACCAAAGGAGTTGGCTGAACTCAAAGTACAGTTACAGGAACGGTTGGAGCAAGGGTATATCAGACCCAGTTCTTCGCCGTGGAGCGCGCCGATGTTGTTTGTAAAGAAGAAAGACAGTAGTATGCGGCTGTGCATAGACTACCGAGAGCTGAACAAACTGACCGTTAAGAATAAGTATCTGATTCCTCAGATAGACGACTTGTTCGACCAGTTGGTAGGGTCGGTGGTGTACTCAAAATTGGACTTGAAGTCAGACTATTATCAGTTGTGAATTTAGGACGAGGACATACCCCAGACTGCCTTTGGTACAAGGTACGAACAGTTTGAGTTTATGGTGATGCCGTTCGGGCTGACGAACGTGCCATCTGTGTTCATGGATCTTATGAATCGGGTATTTCGGGAATACTTGGATTCTTTTGTGCTTGTCTTCATCGATGACATCTTGGTGTATTCCAAACCGGAAGTGGAGCATGAGACCCACTTGAGAGTGGTCTTGCAAGTGTTGAGGGAGAATCAGTTGTATGCAAAGTTCTCAAAGTGCGAGTTCTGGTTAGAGAAGGTGGCATTTTTGGGCCACGTGATTAGTGGGGATGGGGTGGCAGTGGATCCAACAAAAGTGGAAGCCATCAGAGATTGGCCAGTCTTGAGGACCATGGCGGAAGTCCGAAGTTTTCTTGGACTAGCCGGGTACTATAGGAGATTCGTGGAGAACTTTTCGCGGATAGCTCTACCCCTCACCTCACTCACTCGTAAAGATCATAAGTTTGTGTGGACTCAAGAGTGTAGTCAAGCATTTGAGGCGCTGAAGGAGAGACTGATGATGAATCCAATCCTAAGTCTACCGCAAGGGATCGAGGGATTTCAGATCTTCAGTGACGCATCGGGATGTGGTTTGGGTTGCGTTTTGGTGCAACATGGCAAGGTGATAGCTTTTGGGTCTAGACAGCTGAAGCCTCATGAGAGGAATTACCCCGTCCATAACTTGGAGTTGGCGGCGGTAATTTTTGCGTTGAAAATATGGCGACATTATGTGTATGGTTCAAAGGTGGAGATCTTCACGGATCATAAAAGCCTGAAGTATCTCTTAGATCAAAAGGACTTGAACATGCGACAACGCAGGTGGGTTGAGTTTCTTAGAGACTACGAGGTGGCGATTCAATATACTCCAGGTAAAGCCAACATGGTGGAGGATGCCTTGAGTAGAAAGTACTAGGGGCAAGGGAATTTGATCGAAGCTCATGATGAGCGGTTGGTACGGGAATGGGAGTCCCTTGGTTTGGAATGTGTGGCGAGAGGCGAGTCCAGCATGGCTCGTTTGAACTGGATTGAAATGCAGAACGACTTGTCCGATCGCATTCGGGAAGCGACTCAGTTGGATGTGGAGTTACAACCATATGTGTTGGAGGCTCAAAAGGGCGAGAGCAGCGCCTGGGAGATGATTGATGGGATTCTGAGGAAGGACGAAAGGGTTTGTATACCGCAGTTCGGCAAACTCCGTGAGGAGTTGATGTTTGAGGCTCACTTCACAAAGTACTCCATTCACCCAGGCAGTACAAAGATGTACTTGGATATGAAGAAATCCTTTTGGTGGCCGGGGCTGAAGCGGGACGTAGCTTTATATGTGAATTGTTGCCGAACTTGCGCCTTGGTGAAGGCCGAATGTCAGAAGCCGGGCGGGTTCCTGAAGCCCCTTCCAATCCCTGAGTGGAAATTTGATAACATCTCCATGGATTTTGTACATGGTCTGCCTAGATCGCAGCAGGGTAATGATGCTATTTGGGTGATCGTGGATCGCTTAACCAGATTCATCCCGAGAATAGGAGTTGAGTCTTTCTCGGCGGACATGGAGCTGAAAGTGCGCATGCCTAATGGATCATCCATGACCACCGGGGCCAAAAGGCGCATCTATTGGGAGTTGGACGGAGTTGACTTCGTTTTGGTAGCAGCAGTTTTACCATTGGTTGAGTTCGATGTCATTTTGGGCATGGACTGGCTTGCAGAGCAGCGCACCAGTATTGATTTCCTATCTAAGGTAGTGACCCTAAGGAGCAAAGGGCAGGCAGAAGTCAAATTTGAGGGCCTTTGTGGAGTGGCCTATTCCCCGATTTCGGCCATGCAATTGATGCAGGCGGTTAACCAGGGTGGTGTAGCGCTGGTAGCATTATTGGAGGTTCGCCTCTTCCAGTTGTCTATTGAGGAGGTGCCCGTGGTGGCAGAGTTCAAGGATGTGTTTCCGGATGAACTTCCTGGAGCGCCTCCTCGGCGGGAGATCGAGTTAGTGCTGGAGGCTAGGCCGGTGTCACGTCCTCCGTTTAGTATGGCACCAAAGGAGTTGGCTGAACTCAAAGTATAGTTATAGGAACTGTTGGAGCAAGGGTATATCAAACCCAGTTCTTCGTCGTGGAGCGCGCCGATGTTATTTGTAAAGAAGAAAGACGGTAGTATGCAGCTGTGCATAGACTACTGAGAGTTGAATAAACTGACCGTTAGGAATAAGTATCTGATTCCTCGGATAGACGACTTGTTCGACCAGTTGGTAGGGCCGGTGGTGTACTCAAAATTGGACTTGAAGTCAGGCTATTATCAGTTGCGAATTCGGGACGAGGACATACCCAAGACTGCCTTTGGTACGAGGTACAAACACTTTGAGTTTACGGTGATGCCGTTCAGGCTGACGAACGCGCCATCTGTGTTCATGGATCTTATGAATCAGGTATTTTAGGAATACTTGGATTATTTTGTGGTTGTCTTTATCGATGACATCTTGGTGTATTCCAAATCGGAAGTGGAGCATGAGACCCACTTGAGAGTGGTCTTGCAAGTGTTGAGGGAGAATCAGTTGTATGCAAAGTTCTCAAAGTGTGAGTTCTGGTTAGAGAAGGTGGCATTTTTGGGCCACGTGATTAGTGGGGATGGGGTGGCAGTGGATCTAACAAAAGTGGAAGCCATCAGAGATTGGCCAGTCTTGAGGACCGTGGCGGAAGTCTGAAGTTTTCTTGGACTAGCCGGGTATTATAGGAGATTCGTGGAGAACTTTTCGCGGATAGCTCTACCCCTCACCTCACTCACTCGTAAAGATCATAAGTTTGTGTGGACTCAAGAGTGCAGTCAAGCATTTGAGGCAATGCAGGAGAGACTGATGATGGCTCCAATCCTAAGTCTATCTCAAGGGACCGAGGGATTTCAGATCTTCAGTGACGCATCAGGATGCGGTTTGAGTTGCGTTTTGGTGCAACATGGCAAGGTGATAGCTTTTGGGTCTAGACAGCTGAAGCCTCATGAGAGGAGTTACCCTGTCCATGACTTGGAGTTGGCGGCGGTAATTTTTGCGTTGAAAATATGACGACATTATGCGTATGGTGCAAAGGTGGAGATCTTCACGGATCATAAAAGCCTGAAGTATATCTTGGATCAAAAGGACTTGAACATGCGACAACGCAGGTGGGTTGAGTTTCTTGGAGACTATGAGGTGACGATTCAGTATACGCCAGGTAAAGCCAACGTGGTGGCAGATGCCTTGAGTAGAAAGTACTCGGGGTAAGGGAATTGGATCGAAGCTCATGATGAGCGGTTGGTACGGGAATGGGAGTCCCTTGATTTGGAATGTGTGGTGAGAGGCGAGTCCAGCGTGGCTCGATTGAACTGGATTGAAATGCAGAATGACTTGTCCGATTGCATTCGGGAAGTGACTCGGTTGGATGTGGAGTTTCAACCATATGTGTTGGAGGCTCAAAAGGGCGAGAACAGCGCCTAGGAGATGATTGTTGGGATTCTGAGGAAGGACGGAAGGGTTTGTATACCGCAGTTCGGCAAACTCCGTGAGGAGTTGATGTTTGAGGCTCACTTCACAAAGTACTCCATTCACCCAGGCAGTACAAAGATGTACTTGGATATGAAGAAATCCTTTTGGTGGCCGGGGCTGAAGCGGGACGTAGCTTTGTATGTGAATCGTTGCCAAACTTGCGCCTTGGTGAAAGCCGAATGTTAGAAGCCGAGCGGGTTCCTGAAGTCCCTTCCAATCCCTGAGTGGAAATTTGATGACATCTCCATGGATTTTGTACATGGTTTGCCTAGAACGCAGCAGGGTAATGATGTTATTTGGGTGATCGTGGATCGCTTAACCAAGGTGGCCCACTTCATCCCAAATCGAAGGAGGACAGCATTGAGAAGCTGGTGGAGTTGTATGTTCGCAACATTGTGCGACTGCATGGAATTCCTAAGAGCATAGTCAGCGATCGGGATGGACAGTTTACGTCCAAGGACTGGAGATTGGTTCAGAAGAGTTTGGGCACGAAGCTAAAGTTCAGTACGACGTTCCATCCTCAAACTGACGGGCAAACCAAAAGAACGAACCGTACTATGGAGGATATGCTGAGAATGTGCATTATTGACTTCAGCAAGAAGTGGGAGGATCACCTCTTCATGGTAGAATTCACGTACAATAATAGTTATCAAGCAAGTATAAAAATGGCGCCATACGAAGCTTTGTATGGGAGACGGTGTCGAACACCGATGTCTTGGACAGAGGCGGGAGACACTAAAATTTTGGGAAAAGAGGTGGTAGTTGACGCTTGTGAGTTGGTAGGGACCATTCAAGAGCGTATGAAGGTGGCGCAAGACCGGCAAGCAAAATACTTTAATGCTCGTCACAGAAATTTGGAGTTTGCGGTAGGCGATTGGGTCTATTTGAAGATCAAGCCGTTCAAAGGCGTCTCGCGGATTTGCCGACTCAAGAAGTTGAGCCTAAGGTTTTTGGGGCCTTTTGAAGTTGTTGAACGGGTGGGAGAAGCAGCCTATCGGTTGGCGTTGTCCGCGGAGCTGAGTGGATTGCATGACGTCTTCCATGTATCCGTCTTGAGGAAAGCCTTGGTGGAGGCTAGTGTGGTGATCGAGCCGGCATCGGTGCCGATAGAGGAAGACTTGAGGATGCGAGTCCGTCCAATTGCTCTAGATGATTCAGAGACTCGACAGTTGCGAAATAAAGAGGTTAAACTCGTGAAAGTCCAATGAGACAACTACGGTCGTGAGGAGCACTCTTGGGAGCGAGAACAAGCCATACTAGAAGAGTATCCAGTGCTCTTCAAATCAGGTACCATTTAAGTTTTGTTCCCTTTTGCTTTGTAATTTCAGGACGAAATTCTTTTAAGGGGAAGAGAGTTGTAAAGCCCCAAACTTTGTAGAGGGACGACCAGCGTTTCTGGCCAAGTTTTGGTTTCTGGCAGGGGGCACACGGCCTGGGACACGGGCGTGTCCCAGGGCGTGTCAGGCTCCAGTCGACGATTTGGTCGAGAGGTCGACGATTTTTGGAGTTGACGATCGTCGAGTAGAGAACACGGCCTGAGACACGGGCGTATCTCAGGGCGTGTCGAGCCCATGTCGACGATCGGCCCGGGGAGTCGATGAATTTTGCTCGACGATGTGTCGAGACAAGGCACACGGCCTAGGACACGGTCGTGTCCAAGGCCGTGTCAGTCAGTCGACGAACTTCGCTCGACGAAGTGTCGAGACAGTGAACACGGCCTAGAGCCCAGGCGTGTTGAGTTAGACACGGGCAAGGACACGGGCGTGTCCAGTACCCGTGTGACTCTCTGGTTATTTTCAGGGCTGTGTCGATGGAGGTACACGGCCGACCACACGGCCGTGTCAGTTGGAACACGGGCGTATCGGGTCGAACACGGGCGTGTCGGATGCCCGTGTGTTGTTCCAGGCGGGTCGATTTTGACGGCAAATGGGGGATACGGCCCTGGACACGGGCGTGTCGCAGGCCGTGTTCGGCCCAGTTGTAGCTTTTCAGGCCCGAATCAAGGCCGTTTGTTTCTTTAATTTGGGATCCTACGGCTGGGGGTTGTTCCTGATGGGATATACACGGGATTGGAACCTTAGAAACCCTCTTTTTTTGAGTGGTTCTCTTTCTAAGTTCTAGAGAGAAGGGAGAGCAAGGAAGAAGGTGAAGTAGAGATCCGGCTGTTGGAGAGGTTTCGGTGCTCCAAATCGCGAGCCGAGTCCAGATCCGTGGAGGCTAGATCGTTGCGAAGGCTTTCATCCGGCTATTTTTCCATGGCT
The DNA here is from genome assembly GCA_039583875.1 of Platanthera guangdongensis. Lineage (NCBI taxonomy): Eukaryota > Viridiplantae > Streptophyta > Magnoliopsida > Asparagales > Orchidaceae > Platanthera > Platanthera guangdongensis. The sequence continues at coordinate 61,851,042 of CM077152.1, forward strand.
AGGAAGAGGAGTCAGAAGGTAACGACACTTCTCCTCTCGGTTTTAGGATGCATGTCTTAGCATCTTTTCTTTTCTAGTTTTTGGGCACCAAACACTCAAATGAGAGGGGTTTGGGTCGCCAGGGTTCAAGAGGAACCTCTGGGTCGATTGAGTCCGTCCCCGACATATTTTTCCATTAGAGATCCGCTCCATTAGTGGATTAGGCATGGTGTGTGAAGCCGTAGTCACGACCGTTATTTCGACTCGGTGATGTTACATACGAGCTTTAAGGATTCGTAGAGATTCTGTTGCGGCAAGATGCCGTTTGTGATGTCTTGATGTTTTCCCCTTTTTCTCGAGTAAGTACGTGTAGTCGGAACCGGACAAGTTAGCTCCTCAATGACGGTAGATGGTTTCCTTGGTGGACAAGGTTAGCTCCGCATGTGTGGTAGATGGTTTCCTTGGTGCGCGGGAACGCTGCAGTACAAATGAGGGACTAGGGTGGAATTGTCTTGGAATGCGATGTGCCAAGGCGTGGCTGTGTCTCCGTGGTCGGCTGGCTATCCCGTGATGTGCAAGTCATGTGTGGAAAGTGTCCCGGCGAGACTAGTAGCCTTCTGTGAGACTGACGAGAATGCCAAGCATGGGGGCAAGCCCGGGCAATGAGGCCATGAGCGGGTGGGGTCCAGCAAGGCTTCTTAGAATCGGTCAGTTGTGTTTTTTGGAATCCTGACATGAGACGTCAGAGCTTGTAGGCAAGCCCGCGTCTAAGACCTTGAGCGGGTGGGGCCTTAACAAAACATCCATGTGGTGGCTTGTGTGCCGTTGGGGGGGGGGGGAATTGTCTTTCCCTTTTTGTTTGCGGCTTTATGCCAATAGGGAAACGATGAGTACCCAAATGATGTGATGATGTGCTAGATGCATATGCTATAGAGTGCCTTGGGTGAAACCCGGGTGTTGCATTCATGTTGCATAATAGGCCCTAATATTATATGCTCAACAGTAGAGAACATGTATGATGTTTGAGACATCCAAGCCTGTTTCTTTAGTTGCTTTCCTTGCTTATGATTATTGCATATGAAGGGCTAACTTGCAGGTTGGAGGAGTACCCAGGGGTCCGTTAGGGGCGGCCGGGAGGAGATGTGTTTGTTACACAGTTTGAGGTCAGCCTTTGCTGACCCACATTACTAATATTTTTTACAGGGCAAGGATCGCAAGCAGGAGCTAGCTCGCCGGCCAGAAAGGCCTAAGCCTCATGAAGTGTTAACTTTTGTAGTAGCTCTACGCTTTGTGACATTGTATGTTTTGATGCCCTTAGTGACCGGCTTGCATGCTGAGGTAGGCTAGGTGTGCTTATGCACTTTCAGTACTATTGTATTATTTGAGTTTGGATTCACTCTTGTTGTAAGGCCTTAAGACCATTTTATTACTCTTGTAGGCGTGGATAACTTCTAGTCTCTTTTGTTGTTTCCGCTGTGATGTGTTTTGAGTTTTGAGTTTGGGTAGCTATATCATTTTATAATAATGAAGCTGTGGTGTTTGTATGTTGTGGGGCCCCGGCCGGACCCATATTATACGGTCATTACAGGGGAGGTGTTACATATAGAGTCGTTGTCTACACTTACAAATGAGAACTCAAATTACAGGAAGAAAATTGTGTTTATCAGAATGGGTATTTCCACTGAATAAAGAAAGACGTCACGGATTCTGTGACATATGGTGAGGTTTATCGGCTTGAGAAGGTCAGGTGCTCAAGACGATCACATCGGATGAGGAGGAACGGTTTATGTACAAGGAAAGAAGATCAGTCTAGGCTTATCTGTGTTCTCGGTGGACATTCAGCATAACTCTCCACCCTCAGACGGATGGGCAGACGAAGCGTACCAACCTGTCGCCGAAGGATCTTTTACGCTTATATAGTCTGTACCACAGAGAGCCATATGAGAGACTTTTGTCGCTGATCAAGCTCTCTTATAAGAACAGTCATCAGTCCAGCATAGGCATGTCCCTCATGAGGCATTATACGGACGAAGGTACATGATACCACTGTATTGGACCTAGGATGAGGATCCAAAGGCAGTCGGCTCAAAATTTGTGGAGGACACAGATACCCAGGTATGACTGATTCGAGATAGGATGTTGGAGGCCCAGAGAAGACCGGCCAAATATTACGACACGCGACATTGCCAAGTAGAGACTCAAGATGGAGACCATGAGTTCCTGAAGATACGTCCGACGCATGGAGTCTCGCGTGTATGCGGGCGAAAGAAGCTCAGTCCGAGCAATATGGGGCCCCATAGGATCCTGGGGTGGATCAGCTCATTGGCTTATAAACTGGAGCTACCGCAGGAGTTAGCGGGTTTGCACGACGTCTTTTACGTCTCCTATCTTAGGAAGGCTCTACTTCGGTCGGAGTAGCAGATTATGACTATAGATGGGACTATAGCTTCTGATCGATCGGTGCACCTGGAGCTGATCCGGATAGACGATACTTGGATGCTGGTCTTGCGGCGCAAGAGGGTTCCGATGGTCAAGGTCTTGTGGAGGAATCATGGACAAGATAAGCACACATGTGAGCCGCAGGACTTGATGATGCAAAAGTACCCGAAACTTTTCACGTCTGGTATCCCCTTTAACCACTCGGGATGTTACATTTTACTTTTCATACCTGAAACCCCGTATGGCTAACCTGAATTTCGGGGACGAAATTGTTATTTTTATGTATTAGGATTTGTAACATCCATCAAACAACAAGACCCATAGGAGTGGTTTTGTCATGACTAGGTCATGACAAAACCCTAGGAAACCCAAGAAGACCAAGTGAACCTAGGAATGGAGGTGAGATCATCATGGTCTGCAAATAACACTTTCCAATTACCTAACCTAGGGTTTGACTTTAGGGCATCACCTTGAATCTTTGATTCCACCATAGTATCCCTAATCCTTTAGAAGGTTCATTGGGTCACCAAGTACCCATTGGGGTCAACTAAAAAGGTCAAGTTGACCAAAGTCAACCATAACCATAAAATGGTCAAAGTTCCCTATCTCGGGCCAGAGGACCTTCCCTTAGCCAATTTGACCCCACCTAAACCTCCCTAACCCTTTAGGAGGTTCATTGGTTAACTAAGGACCCATTTGGGTCAACCCAAATGGTCAAGTTGACCAATGTCAACTTAAATCCTAAAATGGTCAATGTACCCTAAATAAGGGCCAAGTGACCTACAAGGTGTCAAACTAACCCCATCCAAGTCTCCCTAGACCTTAGGGGAGTTCAATGGGTCACCAAGGACCCATTGGGGTCAACCCAAAAGGTCAAATTGACTAAAGTCAACTCAACCTTAGTATAGGTCAATTTAGCTCAAGTTGACCCGACCTAGCCCAATCCACTTGGGCTAAGCCAAATTGGAGTGGCCCACCAACCTTAGGGGCTGATATTTACATGGAATGTCATTCATTGTCTGTAAATGGTGACTAGGAGAGAGAAAGCTCATTTTTCCTTTAATGGAGGAGTGAGAAAGAGAGAGAAAGAGGGTCATTCAAGGCTTGGAAGGCCAAGGTGTAACTCCTCCCTCTGTCTTATGGAATATAAGTGCACAAAATAGGACACGACCTCTGACACACCCGTGTCCTAGGCCATGTGCCCCACTCAAGACACACTCGAGACCCCTGCTCGAGACCCACTCGAGTATACAGAGCAGTACACGGCCATATAACACGCCCATGTCACAGGCCATATGCCCTCTCTCTCGAGAATTCGTCGAGCGCCTCTACTCGAGTGGAGTTCGTCGACCAGAGGAGGACACACCTCAGACACTCCCTCGGACACGGCCGTGTTACAGGGTGTGTTCCCTCTCGAGAACTCTTCGAGTGTATTTCGTCGAGCACTCGACAAGCTGCTCAACCGAGTAGGACACGGCTTGGGACACGCCCGTGTCCCAGGCCGTGTCGCCCAGCCTGAACCAAAATTTGGGCTTTGGGGTGTTACACAAGGGGCCTCCTCTCTTCATATCCAATGCTGGATTCATCTCCCTTGATGAATTAGTAGAAGATCAAGGGGTTTTCCAGGCTGTACAGAGTGGATTCAGTGGACTATACCATGGCCGAACCTCTCCCCCATGACCATTAATGGCCATTGAAGTTAAACACCTCCTATTCCCCATTTGGCTTTTTAAAAAGCTTCACCAGGCTGAGAGGAGAAGTTTCCACCATTCCCCTAAAGAAACCGAGCTAGTTGGCTATGTAGTTGCAGGCACCAAAAGCTCCACCGTCGGAAAATGGTGGTACGGAGATCGGCCCGACAACAACCCTCCACTAAGGTCCTCCTCTACTCCTTTCTTCATGGGCTAGAATCTTAGATCAATTAGGAGAGAAATTGGGCTCAATTGAGCCTGATTGGGAGAGAAATTTCAGATTTCCATAGTTTTTTCTACCTCTCGGGTTCGCCGGAAAACATCCCTCCGGCGGCCGTGCCGCCGCCCGACGATACCCCCTACCTCAAAGGAGGTGGTGGTGGTGGCCGGCCGGGGAGGGGAATGGATGGCCGGCAAATGGCTTGAAAAGATGCTCCAGGTTCGGTCAATCATGGCCTTTGGCTGGAGGAAGAAGATGATGCCAGTGCCATCTGATCATGCTTTAAGATTCGTGCCATTAATTCATTTTATTTCATTTTCTGTCACAGTTATTAGGCTGTTTTAAATTAATTATTAAAAATATGTAGGTTCCCATACAGTAAAAGTGGTCTACATGACAGTTGTAGCTCTATGAGTCTATTTTAATTTAAAATTAGTTTGAACCAATTTAGAGTTTAGATCAAACCACAACACTCATTTTGGTGAGGTCTATACCTAGGCTAGATTAGAGATTGTTTTGAGTGCCCCCATCAATCCAGCAACCCAAATGACTTGAAACGTTTGTTGGGGGTCACTCTTACCTATACCTATAGCATATCGAAAAATGGGAATTTTTGAAAAAAAGTTTCCTAAAGTTTTTGTAGAAATGTAATAAACCATTTATGAAGGGGTCTAATGACTTATAGACCAACCAAACTTTTGGTGTCTGTCTCATAGGGTCATGGAATGACTACAATAACAATATCAGCCCAACTAGGTCTATTTTGAATAGGTTTGGTGAGACCAAAGTGTGGCCCTTTAAGGGTTAATTAGGGCAAGAGTGAATTTGGGGCATGAAGGGGCCAATTCTCGCCCAAAGGGGTTGGGACGTTGGCCAGAGCCACAAGGTTAGTTTAAATACTATCACATGGAGTTTGGGGTGGATTAGAGGGGATTTGTCCTAGGACCCTTGTTCAAACCCTAAGGTTGAACTTTGGGGATTTGTGAAGGACATGGTGGGATATGTACATGTATGGACTTGGGGTTTAGGCCATGTAATCCTAGGGTGGTAAATAGTCCTAGGAAGGAATTTGGTGACTGTTAGAGAAGTCTATGTAAAGGCCTATGTCTATTGCCCATTTAGTCTTTTATTGTTTCTCTTTATACATTAGTCCCACACCTTGTATAGGTGACTCGTCTCTCTTTCTCCCTCCTATATATATATATATATATATGTATTCATACATTGTATTTGATAGCGAATAAGTATAGACATGATTCAATGCTTCTCTACAAAAAGAATATAAATACAAAACTCTACATGGTATCAGAGTACCCAGTCCTACCGACGGTTTCAGACGTCACGTTTTTTTTCTAACCGCCTAGGTTCTATGGTTACAACCTTGCTATCCGCCTCTTCTGTCTAACCGCCTCCTTTCGCAGTTTTCCCTTCTCTACCTAGCTTCTCCTCCCCTCTCTCGTGGAAAGACCCCCTCTCTCGCTCTACTTTTATAACTTTTCTCTCTCCCGTGGGACCCCCTTCTCGCGCGGTCTTCCACTCCTAGCCGCGTCTCTCCTCTGCTGTAGCCGCTGCTATTCTGTTGCTGGTCTCTCTTCTAGTCGTGTTGACCTTCTTGTTGTCGGTCTCTTCGCTGCGGATTTCTTGCCGCTGCGATATCTACTGGCTTAAACCGCGACCTTCTCTTGCGCGATTTCCTCTTCTTGCCACTTCTCTTGCTGGGCTTCTCTTCGTGCTGTGGACTCCTCTTCTTCTCTAACCGCCCTTTGCCGCGAGGTCTTCCCTTGACCAGTGACCGGGTAGCCGCATGGTCTATCCCAGAGTTCCTCATGTTCTCGGTGCGGCCCGTCTCTTTTCCTGATCTAGTCGCTTCTTATTTGTCGCGCGGCCTGCTTTTGCCGCTGCTCTAGTTGTTGCGGCTTATCCGTAGCCGCTATCCGCTGAGATCTTACCTGTTTCCTGCTAGTGCTCGGCTCTCTAGCCGCGCGAACTCTCCTCATCTTCTCGCCGTGTGCTCGCCTTGCCACCGCGATCTCTGCTAGTCGCCGCGGTCTTGTTGAATGCTCTAGTTGTTGCTCCTCGTGACCCGCAACCTTGTCGAACTCTCTAGCCGTGCGGTCTGGGCGCATTATGCGACTTGTGTCTGCCCGGCTCTCCTGCTTTGCCGCTGTGACCATGACGACGTGCCCCTTGTCTAGTCACTTCCTAGCCGTTGTCTTATCGGTCTAGCCACTATCTCCATGTGGTCCTCAATTGATTCTTCAGAGCAACCCACACCCCTCCTCTCGCCCGATTTCTCCCTGCTCCGGAACTGCGTGATGAGTTGAGAATCACCACCATTTCCTTCACTGGGAAGAAGAAATTCATTGAATGGGTGCATTTTGTCAAACGGGTTATTCAGTCAAAGGGCCTTCTGCAACATCTCACTATAGATCCTCCTTCTCCACCCACCGATGACTGACATCTTACTACCTCTCCCTCCTCATGTTTGTGGAGGGCGTTCAAGCTTTCGAGGAAGGTTGTACATGCTATGTTCACCAACTTGGTCCGTCCACGGACAAGTTGGATCCTCAGGCAGCCAAATACATGTTCGTCGGTTATTCCCGTACTCAAAAAGGGTATGTCTGCTATTTTCCTACTACCCGCAAAGTGACGGTTTTTGCGGATGTTACCTTCCGGGAAGATCAACCATTCTTCCGTGCCCCAAACCCACCTATTCCACCACCATCCGTCCTAAGACATGTCATCCCAGTTACCTCTCCTCCACCACGACTCCTCCCTGACTTGACTCCCGTTATCCGCTAGCTCACTTTAACCCGTGTCTATACTCGTCGCCCTTCTCGCTCCGCCGCCTCGATGCAGTCGTCTTCGACCTCTGACACTCTGCGACCTGCTGATCCGGCACCAGCCTCTACCGCTCATCCCATGGCGAACTACGTATCGTTACATCGTCTGTCCCCTCCGCTTCAAACCTTTACAACTTCTCTATCGTCTATTTCTGTTCCTAACTCTGTGCAGGAGGCTCTGCAACATATGGGCTGACGGGTAGCCATGGACGAAGAAATGACAGCCTTCTGGGCTAACCAGACATGGGATCTGGTTCCCCTTCCTCCAGGCCACACGACTGTTGGGTGTAAATGGGTATTTGTCATCAAACATGCTCCTAATGGTACAATTGACCATCCTAAAGCTCGAGTGGTGGCTCGTGGCTTTACTCAACAACAAGTTCTAGATTATGAGGAAACGTTCTCTCCAATGGCCAAGCTCAACATAGTTTGTGTCCTCTCTGTGGTTGTGCACCGCCACTGACCCTTACATCAGTTGGATATCAAGAATATGTTTCTAAATGGTGACCTATAAGAAACGGTTTACATGCAACAACCACCCAGGTTTGAGACCACGGAGGAGTCCCGAGTTTGTCACCTTAAGAAGTCTATTTATGATCTCAAACAATCCCCTCGAGCATGATTTGATAAGTTTAGTAAGGCTGTTCGATAGGTTGGCTTTACTGGGAGCTCGACAGACTTCTCTCTGTTCACTCGACATCAAACTACAAGAACGGTTCTTCTTTTGGTATATATCGTTTATATTCTAATTACAGGAGACGATTTAAAGGGAATACAATCGGTCAAACAACATCTTAGTTCGGTTTCTCAAACAAAAGATCCGGGGAACCTTTGATACTTCCATGGTCTTGAGATCGTAAGACGTTCTGATGGACTTGTCCCATCTCAATGAAAATACTGTCTCGACCTTCTTCAGGATGCTGACTATTCTGGATGCAGGTCGATTAACACCCCAATGGATGTCAATCACAAGCTGTGCGTACTTACTTTTGATGCATACCTTCTTCTTCTAAATTCAGAATACTATTGTCGACTCGTTGGAAAACTTATTTATCTAATGGTCACGAGAACAGACATATCATGTGCTGTTGGGGTGGTCAGTCGGTCTATGCATGCTCCCCAGATGTCTCATCTACAGGCTGTCGAGCGCATCATGAGATATCTAAAAACAGCACCTGGTCAAGGGATACAAAATCTCTTATTCTACTCCCACATTGGTGACATATTCAGATGCATATTATGTTGTTTCCCTGGATGGTCGACGGTCCACCAGTGGATTCTGTACCTACTTTGGAGGTCAGCTTGTGACCTGACGCAATAAGAAACAAGCTGTGCTTGCTAGATCTTCAGCTGAAGATGAATACCGGTCGATGACGTCAGTTGTCTCTGAGCTTACGTGGCTTGAAAATCTTCTCGATGATCTAAGAGTAAAAATCCCTTCACCTGCTACCTTACTATGTGACAGTCAAGCTGCTATACACATAAAGAAGAATCCAGTCTTCCACGAAAGAACAAAACACATTGGGGTGGACTGCCACTTTGTTAGGGAGAGAGTTCAAATGAATATGTTAGAATTGAAGCATGTTCCGGGCACTGAACAAGTTGCTGATCATCTCACAAAAGCCTTCCCGAGTACCCTATTTTTCCAGTTCCTATCCAAGCTTGGTGCCTACGACTTGTACGCTCCAGCTTGCGGGGGAGTGTTAGAGAAGTCTATGTAAAGGCCTATGTTTGTTGCCCATTTAGTCTTTTATTGTTTCTCTTTATACATTAATCCCACACCTTGTATAGGTGACTCGTCTCTCTTTCTCCCTCCTATATATATGTATTCATACATTGTATTTGATAGCGAATAAGTATAGACATGATTCAACGCTTCTCTACAAAAAGAATATAAATACAAAACTCTACAGTGACATTTAGACTTAGGCACACAACTTAAACCAATTAGGGATAGTTTAGGCCTATACCTTTTATTAGAATCTGAGTCTCTTGAAATTATTGTAGGATGTTTGGAAGACATTAGCTCATATTTGTAGTTATAACATTTATGTTGGCTCTATGGATAATTTTGATAAAATTATGGCTAAACTAATTTAGAATGTTATGAAACTTAGTCAATGATGATTTATGATCATATTAAAGCCCTGGTAATAGTAGTGTAAATTTTGGATAATATTTTGAGGTACTGATCTCTTTAATTCTATTTATTGAATTTATCTTGAATTAATTATTTAGGGGCTGATACGTTTATGAAAGTTTTTGAAACTTAGTATTCTCTATTATTTTGGCATCATATGGTGTTCATAATTTTTGGGTTGCCATAACATAAGGAAATCTAGTACTTCATGTTCAAAATTACCCATGACATAACATTTGGGAAAATTTAATAAATTCCAAATTAATTAGGAAAATTACAAGTTTCTGGATTTAGGGCAAATGTGTCATGATAGTCTCCCAATAATTATCTTAGGGCCGTTGGATGAAAATTTGGAGTACCTCCTGTCATGTACATCGTATATCTTAGATTGGTCTGCATATAAAAAAACTGCGAAATTGTGATAACATGAGGAATAAACATAGGGAGTTAGGGTTAATAGTTTACTGTTTTTGGTGAAGTGAAAATGAGTTCATCATTAAGAATCATGATGTGGAAGTATTGGGTTGCCCAGTGATAAATGATGCCCGGGATCGACGAAACATTGTCCTTCCCGTGGAGAGAGAGAAAAGAGTCAAATGCACTTGGGTTAGATTAATTTAACTTAAAATGGGGTTTGTTATGGGTAGATACCAATAATAATGAGTACCTTGCGAAAGGGAGCTTTGGGCTTCAGCCCATTGTAGTTCCAAGTGCCCTCGAGAGCCCTTCACAGGGAATACCATGGGCAGTCCAAGGTTAACCTAAGTCGTAAGACTAAATAAAATACAAGAGTAATTAGAAATACTCTAAGATTACACTTACACTCACACTCCCCGGTGCTGTGGGAGTCAGGTTGGGTTTCACGAGCGGTATGCTCGGTGGTTTGGTGATGGGCAGGTTAGCCCGGTGAGCCGATGGCTCGGTCGATATTTGAGTCGGATGGGTTAGTCCGGCGAGCTTTGGCTCGGTAGATATTTGTGATGGACGGGATAGTTCGAGGAGCTTGGGCTCGGTGGGAAATACATTAATGTTGCATGTGCATAAGTATAAGGTGGCGGGTCTTCGGTATTGGAGGGTCATCGCACCGACACCAATACGTTGACTCGACAAGTGTGGTTTTGCACTTAGCCAAATAAAGTCCGCTGCGCCAGCCAGAAAAAGTACGCAGGAGCTCCGCTTAGTGCACCAACATTGAGGCATATGATAGGTCTGACTGGTAGTGCTGATACCGGTTTAGAGGTGGGTGAGGCCCAACCCACCGCTTCTGTTTTGCCACTACGGAGGTATCCTTGGAGGTTAGGCTCCAGAAAGGGGGAACTCATGGTCTGTGTGCGCAGAGTCGGGTGTGTGAGTTGCACTTGCATGTTTATACCAAAGCATACTTGCATGGCATAGCATAATCATTGTATATAACCCGTGACACCTATTGCATAAAGTGGTATAAGACTCTTTATACATTAGGCCTTGTAAAATGACCCCTTGGTCTATATGTTTGTATGGGCATTCCTATAGGTCATGGCAACTTACTTAGTTTACCTTCTTGTACTTTACTTGCTCCCCTTGTTCATGTGTATAATCTTATTGCTTATCTACTATTTGCCTTTTATTATACTTCCTATGATTTTATACTCATGATAGACTAGTTCTGCCGTCACCTGCTTACTCTTGTTACTCTTCACCTTAAATACCTTCCATTTCCTTCTCCCCGCTTGATGCCTAGGAGCCATGGGGGAGGGGTGGGGGATGATAGGACTTACTCTTTTAGACTAACAGTCGTTGACTAAATCATTTTAGGGGATCGTGGAGCCAAACTAGGAGATGCAGCCCTAGAGGTCGGTGTGCTTGGAGACGGGACAATCTAACATAAGAGTTCAGGCAGCAGGGATAGTGTGTCCCGATCATTAGTACTTATTATAAATTTGCTTCCGTGTGGAGTGACTTGTAGTGAGGATTATGATGTATCGGGCAGGAGCCCTTTTTATTAGTACTTTGATTTATCATTACTATGAACTCTCCCTTCGTGGAGATTTATTTATATTCATGTGATTTCTGTGAAGCAACATTTGAGTTTCTTTTACTCTTATACTTACTCTTCTCTTCTACGACCGGTATGGCCGACAGGATCGGTATTTCATAGTGACAAGCTTCTCGGGCGTGTTGGTATCACCGCAAAGCGGCGGTTCTGGGCATAAGACCCTGTTGGTTTAAAAGAAAAAAAAGAGGGTCTTACAATGCACAAGTCCAAGGGGATGCCAGGAAGATTTTGGGGTGAGGCTATCATGACAACAGACTATATCCACAATCATACGCTAACCAACAACATTGACTGTAAGATATCTTATGAGGCATGATACATGAGATGTCCGAACATGCACTACTTCCGCACATTTATGCGTCTAGGACACGTAAAGGTCATGAAGCAAAACATAAATAAATTGGATGATAGAAGCACTCCCATGGTTTTTATCGACTACAAACCCAGTTCCAAGGCTTATCAAATGTATGATCCGGTAAACAAAAGAGTGCATGTGACCTGTGATGTTGTATTCAAAGAGGAGGCAAAATGGGAGTGGGGGTACATTGAAAGGTGAGGAGAAGCTGACCACATATAGTGAGACATTCACCGTAGATTACCTTGCTAGCTCTATCGCAGAAGATGGTCATAACAACATGCCAACACATGAAAGTGATGAGGCCCTGATACATACTATGCCAAGTCACATACCTGGCAGCAAACCAAAGACACAAGAGACTTTTCTAGTTGTGCCCACACAGGTGAAGACACCACCTACCCTCGATGGTGTCAAATTTGCAATCTGTCAAACATTGTTTTGCCCACCTCTGATAAAGTAGTGTTGTTGCCTGTATTTTTTGACGGACTGTGTTTTGATGAACATCTGCCAGAACACATCCAAGCTTGAGCATGAGTGCAACATACTGTGTTTTTTGACGGCCAAATAACTTGTGTGCTTTGTAGAAGCCGAGAAACATAAGTGCTGGCGGAAGGCGATTCGAGAGGAGATGAAATCTATTGAAGATAATATAACATGAAACCTCAATGATCTGTCGAGCGGGTGTCGACCCATAGGTTTGAAATGAGTGTACAAAGTCAAGAAGGAGTCATATGGTGATATACAAGGCACAGTTCATCGCAAAGGGATTCGTTGCAATGATAAGGCGAGGATTTTGAGGAAGTATTATCTCAGGTCGCTCATCTAGAAACAGTGTGGCTATTCATATCTTGGCGTCACATGAATGTTGGGGGGTAAAACATATGGATGTCAAGTCAGCATTTCTCAACAACGATCTTAAGAATGTCTATGTAGCCCAACCACCTAGTTTCATGGACAAGAACAATGAACAAAATGTATTAAAGCTCAAGAAAACACTTTACGACCAATGTCAGGCTCCTATAGCATGGAACTCAAAGTTGGATAACCGTCTCCTGTCACTTAGGCATGAGAAAAGTTCATTGGAGCCTGCAATGCACAAAAGAGGTATTGACACATCAACTTTACTTATGGGCATATATTTTGATGATCTTATTATCACTAGATCACACCAATAAGAAATCACCAAGTTCGAGGAGATGAAGAAATTGTTTAGCCTAAGCAACCTAGGTTTGTTGAGCTACTATTCGGGTATAGAGGTGCACCAGACTGATGTTGTGATTACTCTAACTCAGTCAGCCTATGCACTAAGGATCTTGGAGAAGTGTGGAATGGTTGGTTGCAACTCGTGGCAAATTAATATGGAAGCAAGACTCAAGTTGGGCACTAATCCTCCCACTAATATCACATTCTTTAGAAGTATTGTGGGGATCCTTAGATACCTAGTGCATACACGACCAGACATTGCTTACTTTATGGGGTATGTAAGCCATTTCATGGATGCTCCAACCACTGAGCACTTAGCTACAATTGTGAAACATAATTTCTAGTATATTTATGACACACGCACTATGATCTGCCACTAGAATAGGAGAAAAGGAGAAGTTGAACATTAGATCAGGGACAACGACATCAAGATGGCGGGTGATGCTGATGACCGGAAGAGCACAATATGTGACACCTCCCCTACAATGACCATATTATATGAGTCTGTCGGGACCCCACAACATATATACACCAAAACTTTGGTATTATAAAATGATATAAGAAAAATACCCATCTCAAAACTCAAAACATAAATAGTAGAAACACTAAATAGATTGGAAGTTGTCCATAAGTACATACAAGTTACAATGGTTATATGGCCTTACATCACCATAGTGATCAAGTCAACAACCAACACATCATACATAGATAAAAGTAAAAAAACGCCCTAGGCTACCTCGACATGCAAGCTAAAAACAAAGTAAAGAAAACATGTAACTCAAAACATCATGAGGTACTCTTTGTACAACCCCGTGTTCGCCGAGCGGATCCCACCAGGAGGATCGAGCGAACCGGCCCCGCGGCCCGCACCCATGCAACGAGCAGGCATGCGACAAAGGGCTGGTCCGCTCCCGCCTAGTTCGAGCGAGCGAGCCGGGCGAGACGACTCCCCACCCCTCCCGCTCGCTCGGAGAATCGTCGGCCAGAGCAGGGGGCGCCAATCGTCGAGCCGGTACTCGCGAAGGGGCTCGGCGACCTGTGACCTGCGAGCCGATCGGAGGGTCGCGATCGCTACCAGTCGCCCCTACACGCGACCTGGTCGCCGGCCCGCCTCGGCAGAGGGCTGGCGGGTTCCCGCGACCTGGTCGCCGGCCCGCCTCGGCAGAGGACTGGCGGGTTCCCGTGACCCGGCTCGCGTTCGCCCAGGAAGGATAGGCAGGCCGCTGGAGCCCGGTCGCACCCGCCTCCCGCGGAGGGGAATTGGAGGCGAGCTGACTCCCCATGGGTGCGAATAGCTCCTCAGAACAGCGGAGCCACGCTGTTCGCAGACCAGGTTGGACTGCGCATAGCTGCTCAGGACAGCGGAGTTTGGCTGTTGGCAGACCCAACCCAGGGCTTTTTGGTATTTTCAGGTCAGTTCTTCTGGTTATTGGCAGTTCAGTTTCCAAAAAACTATAAATAAGACCCAAGGGGTACCTCAGAAGGCATGCTTGGAGTGCCTCCTTACTCTCGTTTTCAAGTGCTTTCTGAGGGTACCTTAGCTCGGCTTCTGGCTAAGGAGGGGAAGCGCTCAGAGATCTTCCGGGTTTGTGGTGGGACCTCCCTGCCGAGCCCCTGGGTCTGTTTCTTCTTGTCTTCTTCGTTGTTTTTCTTGCAGGAGCAAAGTAGGCGCGAGACCACCCCTTCCCCGAGGGTTGAACTCCACAAGAGGCCGGATTCCGGTTTCAACATTTTGGTGCGGTGAGCGTGGAAAGTGGTCAGTGCAGAAAAGCTTCGGCGAGCTCAATGACGGGAGGACAAGGATCTGACAGGCAGGATTCACCGCCCCCCCGCCTCTCGCAACGGTGGGGATGTTGGAGGACTTCAGGAACGAGGTGCTGGGCCTCGTCAAGTTCGCACTCGGCGCGCGGGCCGAGTACTCGACTCCGGCAGCCCAGATCGCGGCCACCCCCTCTTTGGGCGAGGACGCTCCTGGCCGGCGAGCTGGGAAGGAAGTGGCCGAGGAAGGCCGAGGGTGCGAGCTCCCGAGGCGCGAGCTCTTCCCCGGCTCGGCAAGCCGAGGCAGGTTCGGCGAGTTGGGCTCACGAGACTCGCCGACTCGCCCAGTGGGGGGGGGGGGGCAGTCCCTTCAGCGAGCTGGTCTCCTCAGCTCCCGTCCCAGATGGGTTCAGGGAACCTGAGATGTCTTACTACACTGGGAAGGGAGACCCGGTCCAGCATGTCCAATGGTTCGAGGATGTGGTCTCCATCCGTCAGATGTCGGACGGATTCAAATGCCGACTCTTCGCCATCACCCTCCGGGAGAAGGCAAGGGAATGGTTCCACCAGCTGCCGGCTAGCTCCATCTACTGCTTCGAGGACTTGCGCCGAGGGTTCATGCTGAGGTTCACTACTTCGAAGAAGAGGAAGAAGGAGTCTGAGTCTTTGTTCCACATTAAGCAAGGAGTGAACGAGACGTTGGGGAGCTACGTGGACCGATTTCAGGAGGAAGTTACCCAGGTCCAGGAGATGTCGGGCCATAGTCTGATGATGGCCTTTACCCTCGGCCTGCAGCAGGGGTTCTTCCGAATGGAGCTGAAGAGAGTTCCCCCTCTCTCCTACGAGGAGTTGATGGAGAGGGCGGCGAGAGAGGTCGACGGGGAGGCGTCGAATCCGGAGTTTGCAAGAAAGATAGCCAGGTGGGCCACCGAGGAAGAGAAAGAGTCGAGAGGAGGAAAGGCACAGGAGGAGAGAAGGGGAGAACCTAGGTAGAGGGAGCAAAGGCAGCTCCAGTGGCAACAACAGCCGAGGTCGGGCACCAGGAGCCCGACCGTCAGCTGGGCTGGAGACCTGAGTGGCAGGGGCAGGGGCCACCAATAGGATACTACGGAAGGGGTCACCATCAGGGGAGGCAAGAGCAGTTCCATCCTCCGGGCTGGAGGCAGGGCCAGAGGCCCCGGCTCCCCGATCAGGAGGAGGCCATGGCCATAGCTTTGGGAGCAAGGAGGGGGATCATGAGGAGGAGGAGAAGGGAGGTCAGGGTGGAGCTGCCCTATTGCGACTTCCATCAGGAAGAGGAGCACGCAACAGCCACGCGCCCGAAATTCTTGGAGATGAGAGGGAATAGGGAACGGCAGCAGCAGCAGCAGCAGGAGGCACGACAAGAAGTGAGGATCGAGGAGGTCCTACCTCGGGCGGAGGAGGATCGTTGCGAAGACCGGGTGGATGTCGGGACCCAAGGAGGGATCGGAGTGATCCACGGGGGAGTGGGGATCGAGGCTTCCCGCAAGGCAAGTCTCCACACCATGTACAGGCGGGGCGTCGCCTCTACATCCCAAACCCCGCCTCCGGAGGAGAGGATCACCTTCTCCAGGAGTGATATGCCAGACCACGAGGATCCGTTCTGTGATGCGCTGGTTATCAAGGCCGCCATCGAGAATTTCACTGTCTCTCGGATCCTCGTGGACAATGGGAGCTCCGTCAATGTCGTCCTTAAAAAGGCGTTTGATGCAATGAAGGTGGAGGCTAAGAGGGTGCTGGCCTCGGACGGGCCCTTGTTCGGGTTCTCAGGAGAAAGGAAGGAAGTAGAGGGAGGAGTTGGCCGCCATGTCACCTTTGGGGGGCAGTCCCGAAACTGCAAGTTCGTCATTGTGGACGCCCCCAGCAGCTACAGTGCCATCTTTGGGAGGCCTCTCATCAGCGCCTTCCGCTGCGTCCCCTCGTCTTTCCATCAGTGTTTGAAGTTCAATGCTGAGGGGGTCCAGGTCAGGGTCAGGGGG
Organism: Platanthera guangdongensis; assembly: GCA_039583875.1. NCBI lineage: Eukaryota > Viridiplantae > Streptophyta > Magnoliopsida > Asparagales > Orchidaceae > Platanthera > Platanthera guangdongensis. Next base: position 61,867,708 of record CM077152.1, read on the forward strand.
GACCCAAATGTGGCGCGAGAGTGTTATGTCACTGCGGTGAACACCATCTCTTGGCAGGAGGGAGCCGAGGAGATGGGACGGAGGATGGAGGAGGTCGAGTAGGAGGCAGGAGGGGAAGAGCCAGAAGTGAAGGACCACGCATGAGAGGCGGCAGGAGGAGATCTGGAGGAGGTGGCCGAAGTGAGGGGCACGAGAGAAGAGATGGAGGTAGAGGTCCCCATTCCAGAGGAAGGGGATGCCGGAGGATGGGGGGAGCGATCCAGGCTGGAGGCGGCAGAGGAAGTGGTGGAGCTGGAGGTGCTCACCCGGGGAGGTAGGATGGAGAAGGTTCGTGTCAGCAGAGGGCTGACCCCGGAGGACCAAGGCAGGATGCTGGAGTGCATCCAGAGGAACATGGACATCTTCACCTGGAACGCCGCGGAGATGCCGGGGGTTGACGCGGATGTGGCCTGCCACCGCCTCAACCTGGACCCGGGAACACGCCTCGTTCAGCAGAAAAAGAGGTCCACGGCGGACAAGCTGGCGGAGCCCATCAGGGAGGAGGTGGCGAAGCTTCTAAAGGCTGGCTTCGTGTCTGAGATTCAGTACCCCGGCTGGGTCTCCAACGTTATGATGGTTAAAAAAGGAGACGGCCGATGGCGATTGTGTATCGATTTTTCCTTACTTAATAAAGTCTGTCCTAAGGACTGTTATCCTTTGCCTCAGATCGACGCGCTGGTTGACTCAGCCGTCGGCTTTTCTGTAATGAGTTTTTTAGATGCCTTTTCAGGTTACCATCAGATCAGGATACACCCCCCGGACATCAAGGATGTCTCGTTCATCACAGGGGATGGATGCTACTGCTACAAGATGATGTCGTTCGGGCTGAAGAATGCTGGGGCCACCTACCAAAAAATGATGGATAGGGTCTTCAAGGAGCAGAGGGGGAGGAACTTGGAGGTGTATGTGGACGACCTCATGATCAAAAGTCGGGATGTGGGCTCCCACCTCCGGGACCTGGAGGTGACCTTCGCCACCCTGTGCAGATACATGATGCAGTTGAATCCCCTGAAGTGTGTTTTCGGGGGTAGCAGGGGAAAGTTCTTGGGGCACCTCCTCACTCCCGCAGGGGTCGAGTCGAATCCGGACAAGGTCAAGGCTATCTTAGAGCTGGGGTCCCCACGGAATGCGAAGGAGGTCCAATGGCTGACGGAGAAGCTAGCAGGGCTGAGTCGCTTCCTTTCTCGGGCAGGGGAGAAGTGCTCCCCCTTCTTCAAAACGCTGAGGTGTGGTCAGAGGTTTGAATAGACCAAGGAATGCGAGGAGGCGTTCCAGTCCCTCAAGGTGCAGTTGACACAGGCTCCGCTGCTCCAAGGGCCGAAGGAGGGGGAAGATTTGTTCTTATATCTCGGGGTCGGGGCAGAGGCTCTGAGCTCCGTCTTGGTTCAAGAAGAGGGAAGGAGACATCTCCCTATTTATTACGTCAGTCAGGTCCTGAGGAAGGCCGTGCTCCGGTATCCGATCTTGGAGAAGCTTGCATTCGCCCTAATCATCTTGGCTCGGCGGCTGCGACCTTACTTCCAGGCACACTCAATCCGAGTGGTGACCGACCATCCCCTCCGCAACATCTTCGAGGGGGTGGAGCATTCAGGACGGCTGGCTAAGTGGTCGGTGGAGCTGAGCGAGTTCGATGTCTCCTTCGTTCCGCGGCTCTCGATCAAAGCTCAGGCGATGGCCGACTTCCTGGCCGACTACGTGGTGGAAGTAGCGGAGGAAGAGCTCACCCGCCCGATTCCTTGGAAAGTGAGGGTGGATGGAGCCTCAGGGAGGCATTCCCTTGGAGTGGGGGTGGTCCTAGAAAGCCCTCAAGGGACTCGAATTGAGCAGACGATGGTGGTGCACTTTCCCATTACCAACAACCAGGCCGAGTACGAGGCCGTGATAGCAGGGCTGCGCCTGGCCAGGGAGCTGGGGGTGCTGTATGTGGAGGTCCTAACTGACTCCATGGTGGTGACTTCCCAGATCAACGGCGAGTTCGAAGCAAGGGAACCCACCCTGAAATCATACTTGGCCAAAGTGAAGGGGGTCATAGGCACCTTTCAGACCTTCTCCATCCGACACGTGCCAAGGGGAGAGAATGAACAAGCCGACCAGCTAGCAAAGCACGGCCCCCGGGCGGGGGGCACCATCACCGACCTGTTCCGCCCCTCCATCGAAGAAGGGGAGCTCATGGAAATCGACCAACAAGCTTCGTGGATGGATCCAGTAGTAGTTTTCCTCTCCACGGGAGAATATCCGGAGGGGGTAGACAGGAAGAAGCTAAGGCACAAGTCAGCTTACTACCTCCTCAAGGACGGGCATCTATACAGGAAGACCCTCTCCGGGATGTGTTGTTGCCCAATGGGTGTTCGATGCGAGCGGATAGAATCTGCAATGTTAAGATTCGTATTGGGGATCAGGAGTTCAACCTGCGGGCGTCTTTACTTCCGTTGGTGGAGTTCGACGTCATATTTGGCATGGACTGGCTCTCGGAGCAGCAGGCCCATATAGATTGCGGTGGCAAGGAAGTCAAGATGGGAGCAAATCGTGAAACGACTTTTACGGGCTTAAAGGGGTCGAGCAAGACGCTGATGTCTGTTCTTCAGGTGATGAAGGCTGTTCGTGCCGGTGCAGAACTGTTCTTTATACTAGTGGAGGTTGCAAAGCCGAAGCCCGCGTTGGATTGTTTTTCAGTGGTATCGGAATACCCTGATGTGTTCCCCGCAGATCTTCCTGGAGCCCCGCCTCAGAGAGAGATAGATTTCGCGATCGAGCTAGTGCCAGGTGCAAAGCCTGTGTCACGATCTCCTTATCGGCTAGCGCCTAAGGAAATGGCGGAGTTGAAAGTTCAACTGCAAGAGTTGTTGGAGCAAGGGTATGTGCGCCCGATTTCTTCGCCTTGGAGCGCACCAGTCCTCTTTGTTAAGAAGAATGATGGAAGCTTGAGGCTATGTATTGATTATCGGGAGCTCAACAAGTTGATTGAGAAGAACAAGTACCCGATCCCCCGGATCGATGACCTTTTTGATCAGTTGGTAGGGTCGACGGTGTACTCGAACTTGGATCTCAAGGCTGGGTACTATCAGCTGCGAATAAGGGAGAGTGATATCCCGGAGACAGCGTTTAGTACGAGATACGAGCATTATGAGTTTACGGTCATGCCGTTTGGGCTGACTAATGCGCCGTCAGTGTTCATGGATTTGATGAACAGGACTTTCAGGGAGTACTTGGACCATTTCGTGATCGTCTTCATCGATGATATTTTGGTGTACTCGCAAAGTGAGGAAGATCACTTCAAGCATCTTCATTTGGTGTTGGAGACGCTAAGGAGAAATCAGTTGTATGCCAAGTTCTCGAAGTGCGAGTTTTGGCTATCCTCAGTGGCGTTCCTCGGGCATATAATGAGTGGAGAGGGTATTGCTGTGGATCCGGCGAAGATCATTGCGATACGGGAGTGGCCTGAGCTTGTTACGGTAGCGGAAGTCCGGAGTTTTCTGGGGCTTGCCGGCTATTATAGGCGCTTCGTAGAGAACTTCTCGCGGATAGCGTTACCTCTCACTACTTTGACGAGGAAGGAGAATAAGTTCGTTTGGACGCCGGAGTGCGCACGAGCTTTTGAGGAGTTGAAGTGTCGGTTGACCACGGCGCCTGTGCTGAGTTCACCATGCGGGACCGAAGGCTATGAGATTTATAGTGATGCTTCGGGCAGCGGTTTGGGTTGTGTGCTACTGCAACACGAAAGTGTAATAGCTTATGGATTGAGACATCTGAAGGTGCACGAGAGGAACTATCCGGTCCATGACTTGGAGTTAGCGGCCGTGATTTTTGCCTTGAAGCTGTGGAGACACTATTTGTACGGTGTGAAGATTGATATCTACACCGATCACAAGAGCCTGAAGTATCTTATTAATCAGAAGGATCTGAATATGCGGCAGCGTAGATGGATGGAGTTCCTGGGGGACTATACATTCAAGATCCACTACGTGCCTGGCAAAGAGAATGCGATTGCGGACGCGTTGAGTCGCCGAGCCCCAGCTCAAGCCAATTGGCTATCGGTGCATGATGAGCGGTTGGTGCATGAGTTGGAGGCATTGGAGATTGTTTGTGTGGATAGACAATCAAGTGTTGAAGCAGTTCTGAATTGGACTGAAGTCCAATATGACCTGGCTGATCGTATTCGGCAGGCTTTGGATATGGATGCTCTTATGAAGTAGTTCATGGTAGAGGCTCTGGATGGGTCAAATTCCCAATTCGTCGTGGAGGATGGATTACTTTGGAAAGACGGTCGTCTGTGCGTCCCAAGTGTGGGCAATTTACGGGTGGAGTTGTTGTGCGAGGCACATCATACCAAGTACTCGATTCACCCGGGGAGCACGAAGATATATCGTGATGTGAAGAAACTGTTTTGGTGGCCGGGTTTGAAGAAGGATGTGGCGCTATACGTAGCGAAGTGCCAAACTTGTGCCTTGGTGAAGGCGGAGTGCCAAAAGCCGGGAGGATTTCTTAAGTCCTTGCCTATTTCGGAGTGGAAATTTGACGACATCTCTATGGACTTTGTGCACGGTTTGCCAAGGTCGCAAAAGGGGAACGACGCTATTTGGGTGGTCGTGGATCGGTTAACGAAGGTGTCGCATTTCATTCCGCATAGGAAGGATGATCCAGTGGAGAGGTTGGCAAAGCTTTATGTGGATAACATAGTGCGGCTTCATGGTGTGCCCCGCAGCATCGTGAGTGACCGAGATGGGCGGTTCACGTCCAATGATTGGAGGCTAGTGCAACAAATGTTGGGAACAAAGTTGAAATTTAGCACAGCCTTCCATCCGCAAACGGATGGGCAGACCGAGAGGGTCAATAGAACCATAGAAGACATGCTCCGCATGTGTGTCTTGGATTTTGGAAAGCAATGGGGAGACCACCTTTATTTGGTGGAGTTCGCATACAATAATAGCTACCAAGCGAGTATTCTGATGGCGCCTTTCGAGGCCCTATATGGTAAAAAATGTCGCACGCCGTTGTCTTGGTTAGAAACGGGTGAGTCAAAGTTGTATAAGCGATCGGAAGTGGAGGATGCTACTTCTTTGGTGAGAACCATTCGGGAGAGGTTGCTTATCGCTCAGGACCGGCAAGCGAAGTACTATAATGCCAAGCACAGGAACGTGGAGTTCGCTGTGGGCGACTATGTATACTTGAAGATCAAGCCGTTCAAGGGTGTCTCGCGGGTGCGGCGATTGAAAAAGCTAAGCCCGAGGTACCTTGGGCCGTTTGAGGTTCTGGAGCGAGTCAGTGAAGCGGCCTATCGGTTGAAGCTTTCAGTGGAGCTTAGTGGTTTACATGATGTATTCCATATTTCGGTGCTTCGAAAGGCGGTGCAAGAGCCTACGCAAGTGATCGCGGTTGATCAAGTGCCGGTGGATAGTGGGCTGACGACAAAGGTCAGGCCCGTGCGGATTGAGGACTCGGAGGTCAAGCGGCTACACAATAAAGAGATCAGGATGGTCAAGGACCGGTGGGACAATTGCGGTCGTGAGGAGCTCTCTTGGGAGCGAGAGCAGACTATGCTTGACGAGTATCCGGAGTTGTTCCGCTCAGGTACAAATTTTGGTTTTGCACATGTCTTTCCTTTATATAATTTCGAGGACGAAATTCTTTTAAGAGGGGTAGAGTTGTAATGCCCCGAAACTCAAAGGAGCGACGTGGGACGTTTTGGGCCAGTTTTGGGTTCTGGCTGCAGGCACACGGCCTGGGACACGGGCGTGTCCCAGGGCGTGTCAAGCTTGTGTCGACACTGAGCCGGGAAGTCGACACTTTGGTCTCGATATTGCGTCGAGACTGGGCACACGGCCTGCGACACGGGCGTGTCGCAGGGCATGTCGACCCGTGTCGACACTTAGCCCGTGAAGTCGACACTCTGCGTTCGACGAAGTGTCGAGACATAGAACACGGCCTGCGACACGGGCATGTCACAGGGCGTGTCAACCCGTGTCGACACTCGTCCCGGGAGTCGACACTTTGGTCTCGGCATTATGTCGAGACAAGGCACACAGCCTAGGACACGGGCGTGTCCAAGGCCGTGTCATCAGGTCGACGATCTTCGCTCGATGAAGTGTCAAGTGTCGAGACCGTGTACACGGCCTGGGGCCCAGGCGTGTTGAGGTGACACGGGCAAGGACACGGGCGTGTCCTAGAACCCGTGCAGTGCTCGGGTTGTTTTCGGGGAAAAATGATGGGGGTACACGGCCGGCCACACGGCCGTGTCAGGTGGAACACGGGCGTGTCAGGTCGAACACGGGCATGTTCGATACCCGTGTGTTATTCCAGGTGAGCCGATTTTGACGGCGAATGAGGCACACGGCCCTGGACACGGGCGTGTGCCAGGCCGTGTTCGGTCCAGATTGGGCATTTCAGTCCCGAATCAAAGTCGTTCATTTCTTTAATTGATGATCCAACGGCTGGGGGTTGTTCCTGAAGGGATATACCTTGGATTGGACTTAGAAACCCTCACTTTTCATAAGTTATCATCTTTCTAAAACCTTAGAGAGAGAGGAGAGCCAAGGAAGGAAGAAGGAGCTAGATCCGGCCATTGGAGGAGCTTCGAAGCTCCGAATCGCGAGCCGACTCCGGATCCACGGAGGCAAAGCTAGTGGGGTGCTTTTCATCCGCTTACTTTTCCATGGCGCCAAAGAGGAACGCTAGGGTAATGATTCTCTTCTTGAGCATGCGTAGCTCTCCTTCTTTGCATAGGAAGCCCGCTCTCGCGAGTTTGCGGAGAGTTGGAGGCGTTCCTTCGGGTAGATATGTGAAGTCCCCATTGTTTAGAGTCCGTAAGCGAGAACGGACATAGGCATGATGTGTGAAGCCTACCCGGACATGTTGGTCTGGATCGGTGATGTTGCATTGCATAAATGCCGGAGAAGACTCCGTGCTATTGATTGTTTTTTGGGTTTTCTACGTGGTAGATTGCAGCAGGGAGCCTTGGGGACTAACCCAAAGGTGCACCCGGAAAACTGGGCGGATACGAGATCTTTCCAACTTGGTGGCCTGATAGCCAACTTGAACATAACCGAGTTATGTGAATTGTGATGGAAATGGGACTCGGTGGAAGTTTGACCCGCGCAAATGGCTTAAATTGTCGTTGCGATGTGAGAACGGGTTAGATGGAACCGTACCCATTCTATGTCGTTCGGTTAAAGAGACCTAAAGGCACGTGGCACTTGCCGTTGGCATAGATTAGGGTCTTCGGCGGTCAATGACTTAAATTGTCGTGACCCATGCCAGGAAGACAAATTGTTCATAGGTTTGGCCGTCAAAGTGGCGGTGGTGAGTCCGGAATGTCTATGGCTTTAATTGACGTGACATCGACCGGTTCACCGAGAATGTGCCCTGAGAGCACGGGGCGTGTGGCCGTGCGAGCCAACGTCTGTGATGAAATGGCTTTATATACATATTGCTCGCTAATGCTAATTAAATGCAGGGAAGGAGCATCGCCGCCCCGAGTTGGGGGCGGGATCGTTATAATTTGGTCAGCATTGCTGACCGTTGCCTTGTTTTGCCACCGTGCGGTGGTTTGTTGCTTGCAGGTGCTGCTGGACCAAGCGGTCAATAGCGGGCTAAAGCCCTTTTTGCGAAGCCGGCCCTCGAAGGCCCAATTGGAAGTGTTTACTGTTTTATTCATGTATGACCGGTCTGCGTGCCGTGGTTTGTAAATCATGTAATATCAAGTGAAACATTTTGTAAGGCCTTAAGGCTTATGTTGGTATTTGTATAACATTCTAATATTGGTTTAGTGGACATTCATGCTTTAGTGCTGGGTTCTTATTTGCAACTCTTAATAAACTGCTTCCGCTAGAATGCTCTGTGTAGGACGTTGATTGGTTGGATGGTTTCCATGAGTAACCACCCGGTCTGTCTGTGGCATACGGCGTCGGGCCCCGGCCGGACCTACTGCTATATGCTATGTGACGGATAGAGGGTGTTACAAAAAATTTACAGGACACAAGCGGACTATACAGACACAAACCGCTCAAGCTGCACGGTTAGTCATAAGGGCTAACCGCTCGGCTACCACCAGAGAGAGAGATCGCCAAGGGAGACCGCTAGATTGCCCGGTCTCCAAGTCGCTAGAAACAAACTGCTAGACCGCTTGGACCTCGGACAGCAACACACAACAACCAAACCGCTGAAGGGTAACAACAAAACCGCGCGGTCATCAACCCGCCAAGCCAGACCGCCAGACCGCCCGGTCACCAACTTTAACACATAGCAGATTATAAACTACAGTTACATGAATTTAGAAGCATATTATTTTAATGCCTCTTAGTGCTTGCTGGGTGTTATTCCTTCTTTAAATAGGGGGAGATTATTGGGTCCAGTGCCCACAATGTTCCCTAGATTGGATTTGAAGAGGCATCTTCATCAACACTAAGAGCATAGTTGTATTTGATGTTGTTTAAGCACATCATGTGCAGGATGTTCCATGGAACAAGTAATGTGACAGGTGGTCACAAAGTGAAGATGCTGGAAAGGCAGGAAGTAGCCTAAGTGGCCAAGTCAGGTAAACTCTTACCTATGTTATAGACTGACAGAAATCAGTCTAAGTCCACAGTCATTGAGTGATGAAGACACACTCAACGTCATACAAAAAAAGGCTGTAAGTAGAACTCAGTTCAGAAATTTGTCGAACTGAGTTCAGAGTTCGTCGAGCTGAGCTCAACATTCGTCGAGCTAAGTTCAGAGTTTGAGACTCTGAGTTCGTCGAGCTCAGTTCAGAAAATTCATCAAAATGTGTTCAGAGTTCGTCAAGCTGAGTTCGCCATTCATCGAACTCAGTTCAGTTATTTAAACTAAATTACATAAAGTTTTTTCTAAGGCAAAAAGTTTTGAGTGATGAAGACACACTCAAGGCTCTCAATGCCAGAGTCAGAGAAATGTTGGTCTCAGCAAAACCGCTGAGACAGGAGTTGGTTTCAGCAAAAACGCTGAGATAGAAGTTAAACTCAATGCAAAAGTGCTGAGAGAAATGTTGGTCTCAGCAAGACCGCTGAGAATAAACCGCTGAGATAGAAAATAGTTTTAGCTGTGAAGAAAGAACAGCTGAGACAAGAGTTAGTATCAGGACAACCGCTGAAACAAGTGTTGGTCTCAGCACAATCGCTGAGACAAGTGTTGGTCTCAGCATAACCACTGAGACAAGTGTTTGTCTCAGCTGAGAACAAGAAAGTGTTTAGATAAGTTAAGCAGAAAAATGGTTAAGGCAAAAAACGTTGAGTGGAGGTTGCTCACTCAACGCAGTCGACGCCTAGTGAAGATAGAATCTTGTCTAATTAGTTTGGCATTGAGTGATGCTCACACGCTCAACGCCAAGCAGCAGATAGCTGATAAAGCAAGTTGGCGTTGAGTGAAGCTGAATCATTCAATGCCTAGAAACAGATTTCAATTCTAAGTAGTTTGGCGTTGAGTGAAGGTTACTCACTCAACGTCATGAGATAGTAAATCTGTCTAAGTGTTTTGGCATTGAGTGATGCTTACTCACTCAATGTCTATGCTAATGTTGTTTGATTTTTGGCTAAGTCTACTGCTGATGACGTCAGCAAGTCACCAAGTCAACATATTTCAAATTAGTGGCGGGATGGCTACAGTACACGACAAATGTTGTCGCAGACCTACTGTACGACAGTTGGCGTTAAAGCAAGTTGCTGCAGGCCATTAATTATGTGGGGCTCACTGCTCAAGAGCCGTTGGGTCAAAAATCAATAAAAGAAAAGAGGAGTACAGAGGAAAACAGACTTCAAGGAAAAAGAAATCAAGTTAGTTCTTCTTCTCCGCCACTGTTTTGGAGCTGAAGAACAGGAAGCTCAAGTCTACAAGATAGAGAGCAAGTTAGTTGTTGGATCAAGACCTTCAATAGCAAGATTGCTGGTGTCATTCTCACCTGCACCAGCAAGCTAGTTTAGAGTATTTTCTCTGAGGGAAAAGGTAGCAACCAAAGGTGTCACAACCCGCATTTTTCACCGCCAATGAAGGTATATCAGAGTAAGTGAAAAATGCATGTCATGATGTCATACCAGCAGGGGATAACTGTGGACGCTCAGTCAAAACTCCTACTTAACCATGAAGACAGGTTCTTTTAAGTTATTTATAATTAAAATCAATTTGTATATAATAGATAGCCATATCCCTCACCTTAGTGGCTCATCTAGTCCACGAAGAAAGTAGTTATACACTATGAAAAATACTTTTTTATGAGATTAAACATCCTACATGAGCTTAGAGGTCCCTAGAGGACACCTCAAGGTATGCACTTTCTAAATTTATAATAGCAATACGAGTATATTTTTTACGGTCGCTAAATATAGTGATTTAACATTTTTAAAAACGTGCAATGCATGAAATAATAGTAGTAGTTTTTTATACTTGAAAATACGTACCAAGCAATCCTAACATAAAACATCCCAGAGAGCAAGTAATCCAAACACACAGAAGGAAAAACTAAGCAGCTAGCAAGCATCCAAAATCACATTCCTGTGGGCATCAACAAACTGGAACGAACTCACATACTGAAAAGTATGTCTGAACCAGTACCACAATGTAAACAACAATCTACCTCGCTGAGATGAGGCAACAACCACGGCCAACACTGCCACTCATGCACTCCAAAAAAACCAGCACCGAACTCAGCTGCAGCTCTGAACCTAAGGCATTCCAAAGATGGAATACCTCAGCAAGAATGCATCAGTGATGGCAGAAAGTAAGCAAAAAATAATCAAAGTCAAGGAGCACCAACCCGAGACCAAAGGAAAACAATACTTAAATAAGGTACAACAACCAGTTACAAAAGTAAAGACGGGAACACTTACGTGAAGTGTCACATAAAACAACAGCATCCCAAATACGCAAGACCATAAGGGGAAAAGGGTCAAGATTAAGTCATCAAGAAGAGGAACAAACCCTTATTAGCCACTTGTGGTCAACTCCACCAAAAACCAAAACGGGCGGGGTGGACAACCCCAAAGACAATTCATCCATCTAAAAGCGGGGGAGACTGGATACTCCACCATACACCGTAAATGACCAAAAACCTTATAGAGCCCCACAAAGTGCTAATAGGGAGATCAAACGTTTCAGCGGTGGATTCACCCACTAATAACACCCGCAACAAAGAAAAATACGGAAGGAAAACCTCGTAACGATTCGGGTTTAGAGCTCAGAGGCATACCACAACCCAATTGGGGACTGGCGGCTTGTCTCGCCCCATGGCATCGCCTCGAAGAGAAACCATGATAGAAATCTCAAGTCGACAATGGCACATCAGTTTCGATTACATAATTCTAGAATGAAACGGTTGATCAACCTTTCGGAGTAATTTACAATCCTAAACAAACTCTAGCACATCCTACACGAAAATTACGGATCAGTAATAAAAGTGGGATTTAATCACATCATCAAAACGTATAACTTTACCAGGCTAGACAACAAAATCAAGAACATGATGACTATAATTAAAATTAGTCAAGAGATCATATCGGCATGATACATCAGTAAATTAATTCGATAATCACGAACACATACAGTAAGAAATTCCTGGAAATAAATTAGGGTAAATGAAAGAAATATTGCCTAATCACCTAGAGGGGGGGTGAAAGGTGACCTTTATCTTTTTTAACTTTAAAGGCAGAAATACTGTACAGTAAATGCAATTCTACAATTATCACAGCACAGCAACCATACAATCAACCATACACAGAGTGCACATAGGATTTATAGTGGTTCCCCAAGGTCTGGGTACATCCATTTTCCCCCTTCACCTATCTAGTAGTGTACTAGATTCAGCCTAACTTCAGCACTTCTCCTCAGATCCTCAGATCTTACAACTCAGAACCCCAAACAGGTTCCTACAACTTAGAGTGTCCCCACTCCTACAAATCAGGCACAAAGCCTTACCACTCAGTCTTCACCAAGACCTACACTCAGGCTAAACAACCATATCTTAGCCTTCAATCAAGTCCTACACTCAGAGAATAGAATCTCCTACACTCAGGCACAAAAGCCCTACCTCAGCCTTTATAGTTTAGGCTTACAACTCAGATCTATACAAGATCCTACAGATATTTTGATTATACAAAGTATTTAACCACAACTCTGAAAGAGAGAGATGAATTGACTGGCTTCTTGATGAGTTCTTGGAAGAACTTGGTAGAGATCAACCACCCTTGGATTTCTTCAAAGCTTCTTGAATTAGAACACAGTAGGGTTGAATCTCCTGTGTAGATGATCTTCAATCAACTGTTGTCTTGAGAATCAGATCTCAATCTGAATCTTACTTAGCAGCCCGGTTCAGCAGTTGCTCTTCTTAGAAGGAGCTCTCTCTCTCCTACTTCTTAGATCTTATGTTGAAGGTCTTCTTTTTGTGTTGTTAGATCTCTTGATTAATTGTGATTCTTCTCACGATTCCCCTCTTGATTCCACTTCTTATTGTTGAAGGAGAAAGACCTTTATATAAGCTTTCTCCATGGTGACCGGCTGATCTGGTTTCTAACAACCTTCTGACGGCTCTGATAGTTGCAGTTTACCGGTTGAAATGGCAGCTGTCAAGTCATCTAGTCACTTCTTGAAATCATTGTCACAGTCTGAAAGTGTCGAGACAGATAGTCATTAAGTGTCGACACAAACAGACTAAGTGTCGACACAGGTAGACTAAGTGTCGACACTAGCCTTGATGGTGTTGACACAACTCCTTGTGTTGTTGTAACAGCTTCTCGACACTGCTTCTTCAGAATGTGTCGACACTGATCCTGTGTGTCGACACAAGCCTTCTGTTGAATGTGTCGACACTGGTTGAGTGTGTCGACACAAGTACTTCTTTTTTGATATTTAGTTGAATTCTGCTATGTGTCGACACATCTCCTTTGTTTCGACACATCTCCTTTTATTGTAGATAATTGCTGAGTGTCGACACATCTCCTTTGTGTCGACACATGCCTTCATGTGTTGAAACTTGCTGAGTGTCGACATATCTCCTTTGTGTCGACACATGCCTTCATGTGTTGAAACTTGCTGAGTGTCGACACATCTCCTTTGTCTCGACACGTGTACTTTAACTTTGCTGAATTTGCTGAGTGTCGACACAGCCTCCTGGTGTCGACACTTTTGATGTCGACAAAGTTTCTCTGGGTGTCGACACTTTTGATGTCGACAAAGTTTCTCTGGGTGTCGACACTGCCTCCTGGTGTCGACATAGATAATGTTGACAATTCTTCACAGTGTGTCGACACAGCCTATATGTGTCGACACTTTTCTTCTGGTGTCGACTCTGCCTTCCTGGTGTCGACACAATTACTCCAACTATCGATACAACTTCTCTAGGTGTCGACACTAGTCTTCATAAGTGTCGACACTTCACCTCTAGGTGTCGACGCATGAACTTAGAAACTTTTATGCTTTTCCTGCAATTACTTAACCTGCCCACATAAACTCAAAGCACATCAAATACACCTTGATGTATATCATTGAGTAGGGTGAGGCTTCTTCAAATCTGGTACATATATTCCAATGTACCCAACAATCTCCTCCTATTTGGAGAAGTCATAACCCTTAGTCAATGATATACACCATACATAACAAATACTCAATATGATGTATAACAATATTAAATGACAGGGTAAATACTTAACAAAACATGTATAAACAATCATTACCGAATACAAATGTAACAGATCAAACATTATTTTGTTATAACTTCCAATAGTCTCATTAATCAAAAGTTTACATAGATTTTAATGTAAAAGATTACAGAGTTATAAACTTAAGAAAATCCTAATCTATGGCTGCTCTGGCTCCTTGATAACAATGCCCTTTCTAGATTGAATCTTTGCTTGAACTGGAGCATCATTGTCATCAGCAGGCTTCTTCCCTTTAATATCTTTCTTTTTCTATTCTTCAGCTCTTATCTTCTGTCTCTCAAAATAGTGATAAGGCTTAGGGAAATACTTGCTAGGCTCCTGTGCATTAGGAGGTAGCTTCCCTAATTTAGCCTTCCTTCTGTATTGTACTATGACCTCTTGCCTAGCTTCATGCTTTTTCCATTCCTGGTCAGAATACCATTTGCCCCTCTATATGAAATTATCCTTTGCAGCCTTCCAAGCAGTTAATATGATATTCCTAGAGGTTTGGCTCCATTGCTCAAAGTCTGGCCTTAATTCAGCCTGCTCTCTGAACCTTTTCTTAGATAATTGGGCCTCTTGTTCTTTTAGTACTGCCTCTGGCACAGGCTGTACAACTTTCTCAAGAATAACATTCTGATTACCCTCAGGAGGACTATACATAGACTGTATCTCCTGATGTATCATGCCAAAATCAGCAAGAGGGTAGATCTCCTGAGCTACTTCAGCTTGCTCTCCTCCAAAATAAGCAGGATTTATTCCAGACTCTACCACATTATCATCATCACACAAAGGTGGATATCCAAGGGTAGCTCTGATGGAGTTTGAAATCCATTTTGCATGATCAGAGCCTGCTTTGACTAACACCCTCTCCCCCTTTATGACTTCTCTTTTTATATGATCCCTAAGATCATCCTTTTGGAATCGGATTTGAGCATTTAAATAGTTAACTCCATCTTTATAAAAAGGTTTTAACCTTTGGAGCCTGTCAGTAATAATCTTTTGAGAATTTTCAATGGCAGTGTGAACTGCATGGAGACTTTCTTGTAGTTGCTTATCAAACTCTTCCTTGGCAGTAGCACTTGATGCAGTCTGAGTAGCTGCAAGATTCTTCATTTCAGTGACTATCACATTATGTGATTCAGTTAAATTTTCATTCATTCTGATTTGGTTTTCCATAACATATCCTTGTTTGACAGCCATGTCATCAACTTGTGTCTTTATCTACTCTTGATGTGTAGCCAGATATACCACTGCATTGCCTCCTTTATGGAAACAATCAGTCATTTTCTTTTTATGTTGATTAACTTCAAATCTAATAGATTTGATGTCTTGAGCTAAGGACAATTGTAATTCCTTATGATGCTCATCCATATAAGTTTCTAAAGCTTTTCTTTGCTCATCCATCTTGATTTGCAATGCCACCAACAGAGAACTATAATCAGTTGTTGGAGCTTGTTGTGGAGCAACTGTTTGTAAAGCTTTCTTGTAGCTTTGACTCCTTCTCTTAAAGACCATTAGCTTCCTTTTCTTTGCCTGAACCTCAGCAGCTTCTTCAGAATCTGAGGTACTAGCTATATCTACTCTATCCTGTGGAGTTGGAGGTAAGTCCTGAGCAGTCTTTGGTAGCTCCCCCTCAGTCCTTTGCTCTTTAGCTTCTTTCCTAGCGATCTCCTCCTGTGATCTTTCATGCTCCTCCTCAAGGTCTACCTGCTCCCCCTCAACTGCTGGTTTCTCTCCCTCAAAATTTATCTGTAGTAAATCTGGGAACAGCTCTTCTAGAGTAAAGTCTTGTTGAGTAGTGACAGGAGAATCTCTAATCTCAGGAGCTACTAATTCTACTTTATCAGCAACTAATGTGTCTTCCATGATGACATCTTGTGGTTGGCTATGTGACTGTGTATTCTGATCAACATCAAGTAATGATTCAGTCAGAACTTCATCTTCAATATTGAAATTTAATTGATTAACTTCAGTGATTACCTCTAGAATGGTTTGGGTAGCCCTTTCACTCTCTAATTGAGTTGGCTCATCCACATGTAGAGGCTCCCCCTGGAGTGGATCCAGGTGAATAGGGCTAGCTGATGGTAGCTCCCCCTGCCTCTGGACATCTTCTTGTCTTGCTGGTGACTGTCCAACATTTCTTCCCTCTTCATCATCAGAACTCAAAATCACTTGCTCTTCTGAGCTACTTGAGGATTCAGAAGCCACAATGGCTTTCTTCTGCTTCTTCTTCTGAGGTGTTTCCTTCTCTGGTGCAGGCATTTCTTTTGTCAATACTCTATCCCACCTTGAGAAAATTCTAACATCCATTCTCCTCATGTGGTTTATCTTAGAACCAGCAGCTTGGTTCATCACTTCAGGGATACTTCCAGCCAAGTATAAGCTCAGAATCCTACCCAGATTTGGCTTCTTCAGACTTTCCTTTATCTTGTCAAACATTACTGCTGACCAATCAATATTAAGTTTGACAATTATCCTTGTCATCAAACTGAACATGTGAGCTGATATCCTATCATGCCCACCAGGCTTGCTCAGTATCACCTTGCCCACTATTTCAGATAAGAACTTACCCGGCATGTTCATGCCTTTTCTATTGAAAACTGATCCAATTTTCAGGCTTGAATCAAGTCCACACCATGCCAGTGCCTCCCTTTTCTTTGATACAGGTACATCTTCCTCTTCTTTAGTTCTAGGGAGATGTAGAATCTTTCTTAGACTTTTCAGGGTAATCTTGACTTTTGCCCCATGAACTTTGGACTTAATCTTGAGTCCAGATTCATCAAGAGTAGCTCCAGTAAAGAATTCGAGGACCTCCTTCTTCCATATCTTGATTGGTTCAGAAACAAAATACTCTAACCCAGTCTCTGCAATTAGGGTTACCACACCTTGAATTTCTGGTTCCGCGTCATCAAATGCGTGTCGCACAAGCTCATATCCTTCATTAATGTTCTCTTCTAGCTTGGGCGCCATTAGGGTTTGAAGAAATTTTGAATTTAGAGAAGAGAGATGTTGACACACAAGTTTGGTCTCGAAACTAAGGTGAGCGTGTCGACAAACAATGGTGAAGACCTATTTATACCTTTCTAAAATTGAAGGTGAAAAGGCGCGTCAAAATACTTGAAATGTGTCGACACTGTTGAAAAGTGTCGACACTTACTTCTAATGTCTCGACACCACCCTGGATCTGTCGACACCTACACTGCATGTGTCGACACTAATTCTTTGAAGTGTCGACACAGACTTCCTAGATTTGTCGACACCATTTCTCTGAAATGTCGACACCACTTCTATGTGTCGACACAGACAACTCTATGTGTCGACACCTTTTTACTTAGACAAATTTAAACTATTCCAAGTTTATCATTCCTAATTCAATTTTAAACTTATTGAATTTGGTTTCATATAGGGGCTTAGTAAACATATCGGCTAACTGATTATCTGTCTTAACATACTCTAGGGAAATGTCTTTTTTTTCCACATGTTCTCTTAGAAAATGGTATTTAATTTCTATGTGCTTAGTCATACTATGGGAGACAGGATTATTTGCAATAGAAATGGTACTAGTAGAATCACAAAATAAAGGTGTCCTACTTACTTGAATACCATAATCTTTTAGCTGATGTTGAATCCATAGAAGTTGAGCACAGCAACTTCCTGCAGCCACATACTCTGACTCAGCTGTGGAGATAGCAACACTGGTCTGCTTCTTGCTACTCCATGACACCAGCCTTCCACCTATAAATTGACAGGTTCCTGTAGTACTCTTTCTATCTTCCTTGCAGCCTGCAAAATCTGCATCTGAATAACCTGTCAGTACAAAATCTCCATTCCTAGGGTACCAAAGGCCTAGATAAGGTGTGCCCTTAAGATATCTCAAAATTCTTTTGACTGCTGTCAAATGAGATTCTTTAGGGCAAGCTTGGTACCTAGCACAGACACATGTAGCATACATGATATCTGGTCTACTAGCAGTCAAATACAGTAGAGAGCCAATTATCCCTCTATACAAAGTTTCATCTACAGGTTTTCCTGCATCATCTTTGCTTAGAGACATGCTTGACCCCATAGGAGTTTTCATGGTAGTGGAAGATTCCATATCATACTTCCTTATCAACTCTAGGGTGAACTTAGACTGACATATGGATAATCCATCTTCAGTCTGTCTAACTTGGAAACCCAAGAAGAACTTAAGTTCCCCCATACTGCTCATTTCAAATTATCCTTGCATGAGTTTTGCAAACTTTCTGCAAAGACTACTTTCTGTAGACCCAAATATTATGTCATCTACATATATTTGGACTATGATAATCTTGCCTCTGGATTCCCTAAGGAATAGAGTCTTCTCTATTTTATCCCTTGAGAATTTATTCTCAATGAGGAAACTAGACAGGGTTTCATACCAAGCCCTTGGGGCTTGTTTTAACCCATACAAAGCCTTCCTAAGTCTATAAACATAATCAAGTTTAATAGAATCAACAAAACCTGATGGCTGCTCTACATAGACTTCTTCCTTCAGATTTCCATTCAAAAAAGCTGACTTAACATCCATTTGATATTCCCTAAATCCTTGATATGTTGCATAGGCAAGGAACATCCTTATTGCTTCCAGTCTTGCTACTGGAGCAAAGGTTTGATCAAAATCAATACCTTCTTCCTGCCTATATCCCTTTGCAACAAGTCTAGCTTTATTCTTTATGATGACTCCATTCTCATTCAACTTGTTCCTAAAGATCCACTTAGTTCCAATAATGTTATGGTCCTTGGGTTTAGGAACTAGCTCCCAGACCTTGCATCTTTTGAATTGATTCAGCTCCTCTTGCATAGCCTCAATCCAATGGGGGTCTAGGATTGCTTCTTTAAACTTCTTTGACTCTACTTGGGATAGAAAACTGGAGTAAAGAACTGTACTTAGATTCCTGCTCCTTGTTTGCACCCCTTGTCTGAGATCTCCAATTATTTGATTGGCTGGATGATCCTTTAAATGCCTATTTGCTGGAGGCAGCCTGTCTTCAGGTTGTACACCTTCAGTCTCTTCATTTAGCTGCATCTCTTGGTCTTCTTTAGCATCAGGAGTATCTTGTACTCCCCCTGGACAACAGCCACCATCTTCCACTTGTTGACTTGCAGAAGGACCTTCTGTTAAGGTAAGCTTGTCCATCTTCTCAGTTACACCTGTAGAGCTGCAAACACTTCTTGGTAATTCATTGTTAATAAGTCTAGCTTCATCAAAAACTACATGAATAGACTCTTCTACAACTTGAGTAATCATGTTGTAGACCCTATAAACCTTACTATTATTGTTGTACCCAACAAAGATCCCCTCTTGGGATTTGGTAGCAAACTTGGTTAGATAAGACTTACCATTGTTAATGATATAGCACTTGCAACCAAAGATCCTGAAATAGGATAAATTTGGTTTTCTGCCCTTCACAATCTCAGAGGGGGTCTTCTTGTGGCTCTTGGTGATAGTAGCTCTATTGATCACATGACAAGCAGTGTTTACTGCCTCAGCCCAAAAATATTCTGGGAGAGATGTGTCACTCAATAGGGTTCTACCAGCCTCTATCAAGGTTCTATTTTTCCTTTCAGCAATACCATTTTGCTGAGGTGTTCTTGGTGAGGAAAATTCCTGAACAATTCCCAATTTTTCACATAGTTTTGTCATACTTTCAGACTGAAATTCATTACCATGGTCACTTCTGATTTTGACCACTGTACTGTCAAATTCATTCTGAGTTTGTTTAACAAAACTATATAAGATACTTGGGGTTTTAGATTTTTGTCTAAGGAAGAACACCCAGGAAAACCTTGAATAGTCAGTTATAACCACAAATGTGTAGACCTTCCTACCTAGGCTGTGAACTGGCATAGGACCAAAAAGATCCATATGCAAGAGGTATAGACACCTCACAGCATCTTTGTTCTCAAGGCTATGAAAGGTGAATTTGGTCTGCTTGCCTTTTTGACAAGCTGAGCATATCCCATCCTTTATACACTTAACCTGAGGACCATTCCTCACTAACTCTTTGCTAAAGAGTTGACCAATTATCTTATAGTTAAGACGAGCCAGTCTCTTGTACCATTTAACACAATGTGAGACTCTTTCATCAGCTATAAGACAAATAGGAGAAACATTGTTCTCACATGCAAAGTCAAGACAATAGACATTTCTCTTCCTATATCCTGTCAGAATGATCTTTTGATCACTTGACCTTTTGACATGACAACCATCCTTGACAAATGAGATGTCATATCCTAAATCATACAGCTGACTTATGCTAATGAGGTTATGTTTCAAACCCTTTACATAAGCCACTTGATTAATTATAATTTGGTTACTAGAAATATTACCAAAGCCTTTGATGATTCCTTTTTCTGAACCACCAAAGGTAACTTTAGGGCCATCCTTGATTGGTGTATAGTCCTTCAGCAATCCCCTAGTTCCAGTCATGTGCCTGGAACATCCACTGTCCAAGTACCATATAGGGGCATGG
The DNA here is from genome assembly GCA_039583875.1 of Platanthera guangdongensis. Taxonomy (NCBI): domain Eukaryota; kingdom Viridiplantae; phylum Streptophyta; class Magnoliopsida; order Asparagales; family Orchidaceae; genus Platanthera; species Platanthera guangdongensis. The sequence goes on from CM077152.1 coordinate 61,887,878, forward strand.
CCACTTGGACTCACCTGCAAAACAGATTACTTAACCTTAGAACCCAAATAATTCTTGGGTCCTTGGTGCAGGTTAGTTTGACTTTTAACAAAACTACCTGTAGCTCTTCTAGCAGGTGGTTTGCTACTCTCCTTGACACTTGAATTGTGCCAACAATCTATGGAAAAGTGGCCTATCTTGCCACAACACCAGCACTCAAACCTGTTGTACCTTTGTTTGGGTACAACCCTGGCTGGATTATCTACTGCAGCCTTCTTGTTTAGTATTGGGGATTTGCCCTTAGATTTAGACTTAACTGTCCAGGCAGGTTTTGTAAATCCCAATCCAGTTTTACCCTTATGAGGTACAAACTCATCTATCGAAGGTAAAATAGATTTTGGTTTAGAAAAACTTGTTACAATCTCTCTCTCCTTCTGAAGTCTAGCCTCCAGATTTCTAATTTGATCATTCTTAAATGTAATAGTACCCATCTGAATAGCAGTAATGTTCTTCAGCCTGGCTATTTCATTCAGTTTCTGATCAAATAACTTGTCGGAATCAGCAGCAGCCAATTTAAGACTAGCAATCTCCTTTGCCTGGGTTTTGGCTAAGGTTTTGCTTTTCTTCAAGGCCTGCAACAAGTCCATATATTCATCAATTAACTGATGAATATCTCCTTCAGATTCAGAACCACCCACATCACTTGATGCAGATGTATCTGATTCTGACTCAGTACTAGAAATTGAACTTGAAGAACAACTTTGTACCTTACTTGGTCCAGGCTGATCCTGGATTTTGTCTCCTTCAGATAAGGCCATCAGCCCTTTGCACTGATTGTCCTCATGCTCATAAATTGAATTCATTAACTGCATGAACTCATCTTCCTCCTCTTCAGCAAACAATCCAATATAGGCTTCAGCTTCTGAGTCTGTTTCTGAAGATGACTGATCAGTCAAACTTTTGTCTTTCTTAGCAACAAAGGACTTTTCCTTTTTGCCCTTAAACTGAGTCTTCTTTCTGTCAGTTGACTCCTTCCTCTTTTCAGCACAGTCAGCCACTACATGTCTCTATCTATTACAGCAATAGCACACAATCTTTGAAGATGTAGCTTTGCTTGGCTTGGATCTAGTTCTGTCATTCCTTGATGACTTTATTTTCTGATAATAGTCATCTTTTGGTTGAGAAGTGGAAGGCTTAGACCTCCACTGCTTCTTCTTCAGAAACTTTTGAAAATACCTAGTGAAAGCTACAAAGTCTTCATCACTTTCACTGCTATCTGAATTCTTACTTTCTGAATTATCTGTCACAACCTCAACAACTATTTGAGGTGGAGATGGAGACTTGCTTCTATACTTCCTAGTGGCTTCAGTTTTGAAGGCCACAGATCTTTCCTTGTGCTCCACTCTAGTAGTCTTCTCTTCCTCCTTTCTAGCCAATAACTGCATCTCATAAGATAACAGTTTTCCAAACAAAGTTGGAGGAGGTATATAAGCTAATTTAGCCATTTCCCTAATGGCACAAATATTAGTATCCCAGTCCTTAGTCAGTGATCTTAAGAACTTGTCATTCAGCTCATAGTTGCTGAATTCTCTTCCATAGGACATCAGTTCATTTACTATCCTATAGAACTTCTTGTAGCATTTAATAATGCTATCAGACTTTCCTTGTCTGAAGCTTTCATATTCCTGATTTAACAAAGACTTCCTGTCTTGTCTTACTTCTTCTGATCCCTCCATATAGACTATTAATGTGTCCCACATTTCTTTAGAAGTTTTACAATGAATTAAATTCTGAAATATTGCATCATCAATTGCACTAACAATAATATTTTGGGTCCTCTTGTCCATAGTGGCCAGAATGATTTCATCTTTGGTCATTTCTGAATAGTCCTTAGGAGTTTTCTGATTTGCATTTAGAATGGATATCTTCATTGGCACATATGGCCCTTCTTTGACTGTGATGTATATTCTTGGGTCAGATGCTTTCATAAAGACTCTAACTCTCTCTTTCCATATGCCAAAAATCTCTTTTCTACAGATTGACAATTTCATGGACCCCGGCTCTTTGTGATTCTCACTAGAACCCATTTTCTTGAATCTTGTTTATTCTGATTCTTCCTACAGGATCTTACTCAAAATGTTATGTCCTTTTTGAGTAACCTCCCTCTGATACCACTTGAAAGAAATAGTGCATAATCACCTAGAGGGGGGTGAATAGGTGACCTTTATCTTTTTTAACTTTAAAGGCAGAAATACTGTACAGTAAATGCAATTCTACAATTATCACAGCACAACAACCATACAATCAACCATATGCAGAGTGCACACAAGATTTATAGTGGTTCCCCAAGGTCTGGGTACATCCACTTTCCCCCTTCGCCTATCTAGTAGTGTACTAGATTCGGCCTAACTTCAGCACTTCTCCTCAGATCCTCAGATCTTACAACTCAGAACCCCAAATAGGTTCCTACAACTCAGAGTGTCCCCACTCCTACAACTCAGGCACAAAGCCTTACCACTCAGTATTCACCAAGACCTACACTCAGGCTAAACAGCCCTACCTCAGCCTTCAATCAAGGCCTACACTCAGAGAATAGAATCTCCTACACTCAGGCACAAAAGCCCTACCTCAGCCTTTATAGTTTAGGCTTACAACTCAGATCTATACAAGATCCTACAGATATTTTGATTATACAAAGTATTTAACCACAACTCTGAAAGAGAGAGATGAATTGACTGGCTTCTTGATGAGTTCTTGGAAGAACTTGTCAGAGATCAACCACCCTTAGCTTTCTTCAAAGCTTCTTGAATTAGAACACAGTAGGGTTGAATCTCCTGTGCAGATGATCTTCAATCAACTGTTGTCTTGAGAATCAGATCTCAATCTGAATCTTACTTAGCAGCCCGGTTCAACAGCTGCTCTTCTTAGAAGGAGCTCTCTCTCTCTCTCCGACTTCTTAGATCTTCTGTTGAAGGTCTTCTTTTTGTGTTGTTAGATCTCTTGATTAATTGTGATTCTTCTCACGATTCCCATCTTGATTCCACTTCTTATTGTTGAAGGAGAAAGACCTTTATATAAGCTTTCTCCATGGTGACCGGCTGATCCGATTTCTAACAACCTTCTGACGGCTCTGACAGTTGCAGTTGACCGGTTGAAAAGATAGCTGTCAAGTCATCCAGTCACTTCTTGAAATCACTGTCACAGTCTGAAAGTGTCGAGACAGATTGTCATTAAGTGTCGACACAAACAGACTAAGTATCGACACAGGTAGACTAAGTTTCGACACTAGCCTTGATGGTGTCGACACAACTCCTTGTGTTGTTGTAACAGCTTCTCGACACTGCTTCTTCAGAATGTGTCGACACTGATCCTGTGTGTCGACACAAGCCTTCTGTTGAATGTGTCGACACTGGTTGAGTGTGTCGACACATGTACTTCTTCTTTGATATTTAGTTGAATTCTGCTATGTGTCGACACATCTCCTTTGTGTCGACACATCTCCTTTTGTTGTAGATACTTGCTGAGTGTCGACACATCTCCTTTGTGTCGACACATGCCTTCATGTGTTGAAACTTGCTGAGTGTCGACACAACTCCTTTGTGTCGACACATGCCTTCATGTGTTGAAACTTGCTGAGTGTCGACACATCTCCTTTGTGTCGACACATGTACTTTAACTTTGTTGAAGTTTGCTGAGTGTCGATATAGCCTCCTGGTGTCGACACTTTTGATGTCGACAAAGTTTCTCTGGGTGTCGACACTGCCTCTTGGTGTCGACATAGATAATGTTGACAATTCTTCAGTGTGTCGACACAGCCTGTATGTGTCGACACTTTTCTTCTGGTGCCGACTCTGCCTTCCTGGTGTCTACATAATTACTCCAAGGGTCGACACTAGTCTTCATAAGTGTCGACACTTCACCTCTAGGTGTCGACACATTGACTTAGAAACTTTTATGCTTTTCCTGCAATTACTTAACCTGCACACATAAACTCAAAGCACATCAAATACACCTTGATGTATATCATTGAGTAGGGTGAGGCTTCTTCAAATCTGGTACATATATTCCAATGTACCCAACAGTAAAGAAGGGAAGTGAAAAAGGAAACCATCACTTGCCCTGATTTTGCCGGAAAAATTCTCCAAATCACTCCTTGACGTAGATCGGGGCTAGAGAAGATAAAGGAAGTCAAAATCTAACAAAAGCGGCCAAAAATCGGAGTTAGGGCCAAAAACCCTAGCGAGAATATCTCAAGAAAAGGGGAAGATATTACCACGATGTCGTATCTCTCACTGAGAGATTTTCGGATCTATAATCGGATGAAGATTCTGAGCACCGGAGCACCATCGGCGGCCACCGGAAGAATCACGAAAACTCTCTTGCTCACGTCGCTCTGGTTCGGGAAGAAGAACAGTAGGTCGGTCCAAAGTGAAGGAGGAAATAAGAAGTAGGTATTTATATTTATATATATAATAAATACAATGTAAGAATCTTTACACTTAGAAGGATGAACCGGGGTCAGCTGAACCGATTTTCCAAGATGAAGACATGGATTACTTGAGTACTGCAGAGAGCTTCTCGAGTAAAGATGAATATTTCCCGAGATAGAAGGCAAGCATTACTCGAGTGCTGAAGAAGGCCAACTCGAGAACAGAAGAAGGATTTCTCGAGTACTAGAAGGCTTCTCGAGAACAGCAAGACAAGACTTCTCGAGTACTAGGGAAGGATTACTCGAGTACTGAATATAGAATTCTCGAGTACTATAAAGCCTCTCGAGAAGTGAAGGCATCGGTATCTCGAGATCCAAGGAAGATTTCTCGAGAGCTTCGAGGAATAAGAGAACTTCTCGAGAAGGAAGGTAAGCACTACTCGAGAATAACTCAGGACTTCTCAAGTAGCAAATCGCATCTCCGAAGAACCAGAAGATGTTTCTCGAGAACAACAAGGGATTTCTCGAGAACTCCAGGTCTTCTCGAGAACTGAACAGGGTAAATTCGATAAATTTCATATTGTCTTTTATTTTGGGATAAAATGTCGACCCTACGAATTAGCAGCGAAGACGACCCTAGAATCCGACATACCATTCTTGAGACACTATCATCAATAACTTACCCAAGCAAAGAAAATCCCCACAAGGATCCAAAACACATGCCAAAACTCCAAAATGCTCGGAACGCAACAAAATCGGACAATTCTACGTCCTCAAAACCTCAACCATTATAACCAGAAAGACATTCCAACCCAACAGAATCCCAAAATCTGGATAAATAGGCCCGACAGACGTGAAACCGCACAAACGGTGCAACGTTGTCAACAAAATTAAAAAGGGTAACGCCCTGACGTCAAAATTATGACGTTGACAAACCAAATAATGACATCAGAAAATTGGGGGCGTTACAAAGGGCTAACCCTTGCTGCAGGTTCTTCACACTTCCAGCAACACAAGCACCTGAAGATCTTTATCTGAAAGCTGAGAAGAGAAGAAAGCTTTAAGAAGCTGAATGAAGACTCAGGGGACTATTCCTTAGGAGTCAAAGCTAGGGCTGAATCACCTCAGCCCAGGAAAGGAGCGAGTGGTAGAGCTATTCTAGTCTACAAAATTAGACCTGTGATTTTCTCAGCTTAGGAAGCAGCAGTTAGCTGCAGTAACTTCACTGACCAGAAGGAAAATCCCTGGTGTTGTGAAGAAGTAGTTAGGGCTGAGCTTCAGTCTCAGTTCAGGAAGTGGAAGAACATTACTATGCAAGTAAATTCCAGTACAAGTAATTATTTGTTGCTGTGGAAGTAGTTAAGACTAAGTATATCTTAGTTCAGTGAAGGTAGACTCATGAAATAAATTCCTATAGTCATTGTTGGGCTGAGTCTATCTCAGTCAAGAAGCTTGACATAGAGAAATATCTCTTGTGTCAATAATATACATCAACTCACCTTTATCTTGTAGGATTTAGTTTACCTGAATCTGAGTTATAGGTGACTATTTAGTCACTAAGCTGTAGGTGCCCTGTTGGGGTACTAAGGTAGGATCCAAGTGTGGATCTGAGCTGTAGGGCTTAATTGTCTGTGGTAGGAGAGTCCTGCTCTCTGAGTGTAGGGCATTTGTGTCTGAGGTAGGTGACAAGCTTTTCACTGAGTTGTAGGTGCCTGGAGGGGCACTAAGGTAGGTACCTAGAGGGCTACTGAGTTATAGGAGTGCTGCAACACTCTAAGAGTAGGGTCTTGTGCCTGAAGTTGTAGGGCTAATAATCCTGAGCTGTAGACCTTAGAGATAAGGCTGAGGTGGGTAGTTTGCGGGTCACTGAGTGTAGGAGCACTGCAGAGCTCTAAGGTAGGATCCTTTGTGGATCTGAGGTAGGGCTTTCTTTCCAGCCTGAGTGTAGGGCTTAATAGCCTGAGGTAGGTGGTCTGCTGACCACTGAGTGTAGGCCTTTGTGGCTGAGAAGTGAGTCTTGGAGGAGACTTGGAGATCCTGCGGGATCTGTGGTGTAAGCTCTTAGGAGCAGTTTGGAGGAGTTTGTGCCTAGTCCAACAAGTTAGTTGGATAGGTGGTAGGGAAAGTGGATGTACCCAACCAGGGAACCACTATAAATCTATGTGTGCTTTTCTGTGATTATTTTTCTTTTCTTATTTACAGGTGTTATGGACAAGCTCTAGATCACCCTAAGCTGAAAGATAAAAGAAAACAACAAGATATTCTAAAGAATGTAGAAGATAGTCTCAAAGAGACCAATAACCTATTCCCCCCTGGTGATTTAGCTATTCTTGAAACATAGGCTTTCACCCGGCCCAACCCATCTCGCGAGCCCGCCAGTAATGCTATGTGGCCACCGATATCGCGTCATCGCCGAGCCGCAGTTGTTCTTCCATTCTCGCCAGTCAGCATGCAGATCCCATGCTCGCGCGCATACCAGCCAGCTCGTCGAGAGAAAGCTGAAGATGATGGTCGTTCATCACCATCTGCGGATCTATCTCGTCGATCATATGGAAGAGGGGCTCGTAGTTCTACAGGCTGACCCGAAGCTCTTCCATCCTCGCCATCCTTACCTCCAAGGACGAAATCTGGTGATGAGGCTCGCAAATGGCGAGTTGGTCGAACTTATCTCCAACTCTAGGTAGGCGCGAGCGGCAGCATGGCGATATGAGCTCCCAGACAGCTCGATGGCATCAAGGAAAGCCGCTCCAAGAGTTGCAGGGCGATCTATCAAATCATAGGGAAAGTCGCCAAGTCAGAAGTCAGCATCAACGATTAACTCAGCACAATGGCGATGTGAGTTACCTTGGCGAGGAGATCGAGATCGCCAGGGAGAGTGGCCACAACCCGAAGATTCTCACTGACACGAAGAAGAGTCGTTCGCACGTTCGGTAGGCCTCCCCTGCCCGCGACATCCATGGTCGCGATCCTCGTTTCTCGGCGGGAAGAAGCTAGGTTGCTGTCTATCCGATCTTTGGGCCGAGCAGTCCAGCGGAGGAGGTGGAGGCAACACCATGCTCGGCAACTGTGTTCGCGAGCTCGTCAGGGGAGGCGGTGGAGGCAGAGATGTACTCGCGAGTTGTCGTGAGGTTGAAGGGGAGGCAGGGGGTGGCAGAGGCGCAGGGAAACTCGCCTCCTGCACCGGCTTGGAGACAGCATGTGGAGGAGGCAACGGGATACTCACCGCCGGCATCTGATGGGCGGTCACAGAGATGAGAGGAGCTTTGCCCGTCCCGAGCTGAGGGGTCTTGGATGTCACGAGATCATTTCTCGTAGAAGTAACCTCCCCCGCCGAGGAGGCTTGTACTTCTGTCACCTTCTTAGAGCCGATGTTGATCCGCACAGTGCGCATGGTTTGACTCGCTTCCTGGCTTCGAGAGCGATCAGTGACGTCGTTCGCAGAAGAGTGGCGTCAAGCGCCACGACGGCATCGTCTGGTGGGAGACCTGTGTCATCAAACATCAAGTCAGCAAAAACTTCGGCAACCGACTAAAATCTCAATACATCGGCAAGATAGTGACCTGGCGAGGCAGCGAATTCAACCTGCTCCTGTGCCTGAGTATTGACAACTTCGGGGGCTGGAGAGATGATTGATGATTTGAGAAGGATGGTACCATGGATGGAAATGTCGGGAATATCGTCCAGCTCAAGCTCGTCAAGGAGCTGTTGGGTACTTATAGGGGATACGGGATCCTTGGCCGTCGCGGCGACATCCTTCGGCGATGGAGGTGGGTTGTCGATCTTTGGGGCATGCGAATTATTTGATTTCTTTGTTTTCTTCTTCTTAATCGGAGGCAGGTCAGCAGCAACTTCACCATCCCGCGCCCTCTTCAGTTTGGAGGTCTGGATAAAACCAGACAGCGCGTTGAGGCTCTGTTTGAGAAATTCCTCGTCGGCTTTCGACATGATTGGGCGATCTCCAATAGACATACCTCGAAAAACAGGCCCCTATAGCTATAGAGATCAATGGGCATCAACGATGTGCGAGTAGCTTAGAAGCTCGGTATAGCATCTCGCCAAATAAATATTGGATAATTCTTTTTGAGTTTCTACGTCGCTCGAAAAAAGCGGGGATTGTGTACTACCCATATTCGTCGAGGAGGGGCCCACCAAGGCCAGGTCAGCACAAGTAAAAGTCAACAAGTCAAGATGGAGGTCAGGGTCAACGCGCCAGTATACAGAAGACCTGGGCGAGTATGGCGAGCTTTCCTCGCATACTCGCCAAGTAGGCTGAAAGATATTGTACCTAATCACCTAGAGGGGGGGGGGGGTGAATAGGTGACTTAAATCTTTTTAACTTTTTAGGCAGAATTCAGATTAATTCTCAGAGTTATAACTACTGTTACCAAGCAATCAAACAGCAATCACAGCAAACCACATACACACAGTGAACACACAGGTTTATAGTGGTTCCCCAATATTTGGGTACATCCACTTTCCCCCTTCGCCTATCTAGTAGTGTACTAGATTCGTCCAAACTCCTCCACTATCTCAGATCCTCAGATCTTACACTCAGAACCTCAACCAGGTTCCTACAGCTCAGGCCCAAGGCCCTACAACTCAGCTTCTTCACAAAGCCTACACTCAGCTTCTTCACAAAGCCTACACTCAGCCACAACAGGCCTACACTCAGCCACAACAGGCCTACACTCAGAGATACAAATCTCCTACACTCAGGCACACAGGCCCTACACTCAGCCTTTATAATTACAGGCTTACAAACTCAGATCCCTAAGGATCCTACAAGATAATATGAATACAAAATGTAACCCTACAACTCAAAGAAAAGAGAGAAGAGTTGAGAGTATCTTGATGAGTTCTTGGATGAACTATGCTGAGATCAATCTGACTTGGCTTTCTTCAAAGCTTCTTGAATGTAGAACACAATAGGATTGATCTCCTCTGCAGTTGATCCTTGATCTCTACTACTTAAGATTCATAACAAAATCTGAACCCTTCTTCTCAGTCTGGTTCCAACGGCTGTCTTCTTGGATGGAGCTCTCTCTCTCTCCAACTACTTAGATCTTCACTTGATTCTTCAATGAATAGCTAGATCTTCTTCTTGTTAATGAACTATTAATCAACTTTTTTCTGTAGACAGTATAAGCCTATTTATAGGCCTTCTTCATGGTAACCGGCTGGTCCAGTCCCTAACAGATTTCTGACAACTCTGACAGCTGCAGTAGACCGGCTGGAATGGCAGCTGTCAAGTCATCCAGTCAGTTCTTGAAATAACTATAACTGTCTGAAAGTGTCGAGACTATCTGTTTTTAAGTGTCGACACTTATAGACTAAGTGTCGACACAAGTTGACTAAGTGTCGACACTAGCCTACAAGGTGTCGACACAACTCCTTGTGTTGTAGAATGCACTTCTCGACACAGCTTCTTCTTCATGTGTCGACACTGATATTGAGTGTCGACACAACACTTTGTTCTTCAGCATTTTGTTGAATTCTTGTAAGTGTCGACACAATACCTTTGTGTCGACACATCTTCATGTGTTTAACTTGTTCAGTGTCGACACATCTTCTTGGTGTCGACACATGCCTTCTGTGTTGATACTTGCTGAGTATCGACACTGCTCCTTGTGTCGACACATCTTCTTCTGTTGAGACTCTGGCTGAGTGTCGACACATCTCCTTAGTGTCGACACTTGTACTTAGAATTTTTGTTGAACTTTGTTAAGTGTCGACATAGCTCCTTGTGTCGACACTTTCTTCAAGTGTTGAGTCTTCTGCTGAGTGTCGACACATTCTTTCTTGTGTCGACCCTTTATTCAAGTGTTGACTCTTCTGCTGTGTGTCGACACATTGTTCTAGGTGTCGACACTTATACTTAGACTCTGCTGACTTTTGCTGAGTGTCGACACAGCCTCCAAGTGTCGACACTCTCTGATGTAGACACAGTTCCTCTGGGTGTCGACACAACTGTTAAGTGTCGACACTGATTCAATGGATTTTTCTTCATTGAGTTTCGACACAGCTCCTTGTGTCGACACTTTCTGTCTGGTGTCGACTCTGCATCCCTGGTGTCAACAAAAGTACTCCAAGTGTCGACACTGCTTGCCTGGGTGTCGACACAAGTCTTCTTAAGTGTCGACACTTTCCCTCTGGGTGTCGACACATGGACTTAGAAACTATTTCATCTTTCCTGCAAATACTTAACCTGCACAAGTAAACTCAACATACATCAAATACATTTTGATGTATATCATTGAGTAGGGTGAGGCTTCTTCAAATCAGGTACATTAGAACCAATGTACCCAACAATCTCCCCCTATTTGGAGAAGTCATAACCCTTAGTCAATGATATACACCATACAGAATAAAATCATAGCATGATGTAAAGCAGGATTATATATCAGGGCAAACATAAACATGTATTAATCAAAACATGTATACACAGATATCATCTCAGAACAATTATGAAATAGGTTTAACATATAACATATTGTTCTAATAACTTGTCATATTCATTTCCCAAAAGTTTACAAAGTGTTTAACAATCAAAATATTACAACTGTAAACTTAAGATAAATCTATTCTAATTCTGATCAGCCTCCTTAATCACAATTCCTTTTCCTGATTGTACTTTGGCTTGAACAGGGGCTTCAGCAACTTCAGTATCAGCAGACTTCTTGCCTTTCAGATCCTTTTTCTTTTGTTCTTCAGCTTTAATCATTTGCCTTTCAAAGTAATAATATGGCTTGGGAAAGTACTTGCTAGGCTCCTGGGCAGTAGGAGGTAGCTTTCCCATCTTTGCCTTTCTCCTGTATTGCACTATGTCTTCTTGTCTTGTCTCATGCTTTCTCCACTCCATTTCAGAAAACCATTTGTTTCTATCTTGAATATTATCTTTTGCAGCTTTCCATGCAGTTAAGATAATGTTTCTTGAAGTGGGGCTCCACTGCTCAAAGTCAGGTCTTTGTTTAGCTTGCTCTCTAAACCTCTTCTTAGACAATCTGGCTTCTTGTTCTTTCAGTAAAGCTTCTTGCATAGCCTCAGATACTGGCTGAACCACCTTCTCTATGATGACATTTTGATGTCCCCCAGGTGGGCTATACATTGATTGTATATCATCTTGAACCATATCAAAATCTGGAGGAGGGTAGATGACTTGAGACACTTCAGGTTGCTCCCCTCCTAGATATGCAGGATGTATCCCAGATTCTCCTACATTGTCATCATCACATAAAAGAGGATAACCAAGAGTAACTCTGATAGAATTAGAAATCCACTTAGCATGATCAGAGCTGTCTTTGACTAACACCCTCTCCCCCTTTATGACTTCTCTTTCTATGTGATCTCTTACATCATCTTTCTGAAATCTGACCTGGTTATCCAAATAGTTGACTCCATATTTAAAGAAAGGTTTCAACCTTTAGAGTTTGTCAGTTATCAACTTTTGAGAGTCTTGAATTGCAGTTGTAACAGCAGTTAAGCTCTCTTGCAAGTGCTTATCAAAAATTTCTTTGGCTGTGGCACTTTCTGCAGACTGTGCAGTGGCTATGTTCTTTATCTCAGTGACAATAGCATTGTGAGAAGCAGTCAAGTTATCATTCATTCTAATTTGATTCTCTAGAACATAGCCTTGCTTGACTTCAAGTTCATCCACTTGAGCTTTTTATCTTCTCTTGATGAGTTGCTAAATAGACTACTGCATTCCCTCCCTTGTGGAAGCAGTCAGTCATCTCCTTCTTATTGAGATTCATCTCAAATCTTATGGACTTTATGTCTTGGGCCAGATCTAACTGTAAAGACTTATGCCCCTCATCCATATATGTTTCTAAAGCCTTCCTTTGCTCATCAAGCTTGATTTGCATAGCAATCATCATGGAGCTGAAATCTATAGATGGTGCTGGCTACAATGTAGGCTGTGGTGCTATTGTTTGTAAAGCCTTCTTATAATTTTGACTCCTTCTCTTAAAAACTTGGAATTTCCTTTTCTTTGCTCTGACAGCTTTCTCATCTTCAGATGCTGATGTGCTTGCAATTTCTACCCTCTCCTTAGGTAGCTCCTCAACTTCCTTGGGCTTTTCAGGTTCTTGCCTTGCTGGTTCTTCAACAATTACTACTTGCTCCCCCTCAACTGGAGCATTCTCCCCCCCAGCAGCAGCACATTCCTTGTCAAAGTCTGTTTGATCCAAATTGAGGAAAAGATCTTCCATTGTATATTCTTGTGGAGAATGAGCTGGAGAAACTCTTGTCTCATCTACTACTGGATCAGATGCTACTAGAACTGTATCAGATGTGTCCTTCAAGACAACATCTGCGGATTGACTATCAATCTGAGATTGCTGATTAACATCATTTAATGAATCAGACAAAACATTATCCTCTATAGGGAAATCTAAAGCATTAATCTCAGTGATTACCTCAAGGATGATGTTGGGTTGCTTGCTCACTCTCTAGTGAAGTTGGCTCTCCACCACTAGAGGCTCCCCTGGATTTTGATCCTGGTGTATGGGGCTAGCATGATGGTAGCTCCCCCTGCCTCTCTGCAGCATCTTGTGGAGCTGGAGACTTTCCAGCATTTCCTTCTACATCCTTATCAGGAGTAAAGACAACTTGCACTTCACTACCAGAGCTACTAGAGGAATTCTGAGCCACTGGGGCAGTCTTCTTCTTCTTCTTTTGTGGTGTTACTTTATCAGGAGTAGGCATCTCCTTAGTTAAAACTCTGTCCCATCTTGAGAAGATCCTCGTGTCCATTTTCCTCATATGATTGATTTTACTGCCAGCATTGACTCATAACTTCTGGTATACTACCAGCCAAGTGTAGACTTAAGATCCTACCCAATGGGTTTTCTTCAGACTTTCTTTAATCTTATCAAAGACAATAACAGACCAATCTGTTTTCACTGTGAAGATTATCCTTGTCATAAGGTTGAACATATGGGCTGATACCCTGTCATGCCCTCCAGGCTTACTCAAGATTACTTTTCCAACAATTTCAGATAGAAATTTCCTGGCTGTTTGTTCATGTCTTTCCTATTGATACAGAACCAATTTTCATCTTTGCATCCAGTCCACACCATGTTAATGCTTCTCTGGTCTTAGAAGCATAACTTTTTCCTCTTATTTTGTCCTGGGTAGATTTAAGACCTTTCTCAAACTTTTAGGTGAGACCTTCACCTTTTCACCATGAACCCTAGACTTGATCTTGAGTCCAGATTCATCTACTTTAGCTCCATTCAGGAATTCCAAGACTTCTTTCTTCCAGATCTTAGTCGGCTCTGAAACAAGAAAATCTAACCCTGAGTCTGCAACTAGGGTTACTACATTCTTGATTTCCGGGTCTGCATCATCAAATGCGTCTCGCACCAGTTCATAGCCTTTATTGACGTTCTCCTCGAGCTTTGGCGCCATTAGGGTTTGAAAATTTGAACTGAGAGAAGAGAGGTGTCGACACACAAGTTTGGTCTCGAAACTTTGGTGAGTGCGTCCCGACAATGGAGAAATCCTATTTATACCTTTTAGGTTTGAAGATGAAAGGGCGGGTTAACTAACTCAAATTGTGTCGACACTGTTGAAAAGTGTCGACACAGACTTATAATGTCTCGACACCAATGTGTCGACACAAGTTTAGTCAACATATATATGTGTCGACACTTGATTATGTGTCGACACCACTCAACTCGACATTTAGTCGAGACTTTACTTAGATAATTCTGAGTAAACTCTAAGTGTCGACACCACCTTGGATGTGTCGACACCTACTTATGATGTGTCGACACTAATTTCTGAAGTGTCGACACCAACTTCTAGATGTGTCGACACCTTTTCCCTGAAGTGGCGACACCACTTTTCTGTGTCGACACAGATAACTCTGTGTGTCGACACCTTTTACTTAGTCATTTCTGTAAACTTATTCTAAGTTTATCATACCTAGTTCAATTTTAAACCTATTGAACTTTGTTTCTTCTAGGGGCTTAGTATACATATCAGCTAGTTGATTATCTGTTCTAACATATTCAGTAAAATATCTTCTTTTTCTACATGTTCCCTAAGAAAATGATATTTTATTTCAATATATTTAGTTCTACTATGGGAAAACAGGATTGTTTGCAATTGATATTAGCACTAGTAGAATCACAAAATAGTGGAGTTCTACTTACCTGAATTCCATAGTCCTCAAGCTGATGTTGTATCCATAGAAGTTGAGCACAGTAACTTCCTGCAGCCACATATTCTGATTCTGCAGTGGAGATAGCCACACTTGTTTGCTTCTTGCTACTCCATGAAATCAGTCATCCACCTAGGAATTGACAGGTTCCAGTTGTGCTTTTTTTGTCTTCTTTGCATCCTGCAATGTATGCATCTGAATAACCTGTTAGTTCAAAATCTCCATTCCTAGGGTACCAGAGGCCTAGATAAGGAGTGCCCTTTAGATATCTCAGTATCCTTTTGACTGCTGTCAAATGAGACTCCTTAGGGCATGCTTGATACCTAGCACAGACACATGTAGCTTACATGATATCTGGTCTACTTGCAGTCAAATAGAGTAGGGAGCCAACTATCCCTCTATACAAAGTCTCATCTACAGGTTTCCCTGCATCATCTTTGCTAAGAGACATACTTGACCCCATAGGAGTCTTCATGGTACTGGATGAATCCATACCATACTTCCTTATGAGTTCTAGGGTGAACTTAGACTGGCATATGGATAAACCATTCTCAGTCTGTCTAACTTGGAGACCCAAGAAGAACTTAAGTTCCCCATACTACTCATCTCAAATTGTCCTTGCATTAGTTTTGCAAACTTTTTGCAAAGACTACTTTCAGTAGACCCAATATTATGTCATCTACATATATTTGGACTAGTATTACTTTGCCTCTGGATTCCCTAAGAATAGAGTCTTGTCTATTTTCCCCTTGAGAACTTATTCTCAATGAGGAAACTAGACAGGGTTTCATACCAAGCCCTAGGGGCTTGTTTTAACCATACAAAGCTTTCCTAAGTCTATAGACATGATTAGGTTGAGTTGAATCAACAAAACCTGATGGCTGTTCCACATAGACTTCCTCTTTTAGATTACCATTCAGAAAGGCTGACTTTACATCCATTTGGTAAACTTTAATCCTTGAAAGGTTGCATAGGCCAGGAACATTCTTATGGCTTCCAGTTAGCTACTGGAGTAAAGGTTTGATCAAAGTCAATACCTTCTTCCTGCCTATATCCTTTAGCAACCAGTCTTGCTTTGTTCTTGACTATCACTCCATGTTCATCCATCTTATTCCTAAAGATCCACTTGGTCCCAATTATGTTGTGGTCTTTAGGTTTAGGAACAAGTTCCCAGACTTTGCACCTCTTGAACTGATTCAGCTCTTCTTGCATTGCCTCAATCCAATGAGGGTCTAGGATGGCTTCTTCAAACTTATTTGGCTCAACTTGGGATAGAAAACTGGAGAAGAGCACTGCATTCAGATTTCTGCTCCTTGTTTGTACCCCTTGTCTTAGATCACCAATGATTTGATCTGCTGGATGATCTCTAAGATGCCTATTAGCTGGAGGCATTCTGGCTTCAGGTTGAACTTCTTCAGTTTCTTCATCTTGCTGCACTCTTTGAACTTCTTCTGCATTAGGTACATCTAGTACTCCCCCTGGACAGCAGCCACTATCTTCTACTTGATGTCTTGTAGTAGGTTCTTCTTCAATAGTGAGCTTGTCCATCTTCTTAGTTATACATGTGGAGCTGCATATACTACTAGACAACTCATTGTTAATAAGTCTAGTTTCATCAAATACTACATGTACAGATTCTTCTACAACTTAAGTAGACAAGTTGTAGACTCTATAAGCCTTACTGTTGTTGTTGTACCAAACAAAAATTCCCTCTTGGGACTTGGCAGCAAACTTAGTCAAGTAAGACTTTCCATTGTTAAGTATAAAGCACTTACAACCAAAGATCCTGAAGTAGGATAGGTTTGTTTTCTGCCTTTCACAACCTCATAGGGGGTCTTGTTGTGGCTTTTAGTAATGGTAGCCCTATTAATAACATGGCATGCAGTATTAACTGCCTCAGCCCAGAAATATTTGGTAGAGAAGTATCACTTAATAGGGTTCTACCAGCCTCAATCAAGGTTCTATTTTTCCTCTCAGCAATGCCATTTTGTTGAGCTGTCTTGGTGAAGAAAACTCTTGAAATATCTCAAAATTCTTCACATAGTTTTGTAATACTATCAGATTGAAATTCAGTACCATGGTCACTTATTTTGACCACTGTACTATCTAGTTCATTCTGAATTTGTTTGACAAAGCTATAGAAGACACTAGGTGTTTAATTTCTGTCTAAGGAAGAAGAACACCCAGAAAAACCTTGAGTAGTCATCTACAACTACAAAGGTATAGACCTTCCTACCTAGGCTGTGAACTGGCATAGAACCAAAGAGATACATATGCAAAAGGTATAAATACCTCACAACATCTTTGTTTTCAATACTACTAAAGGTGGATCTTGTTTGCTTGCCCTTTTGACAAGCTGAGCATATTCCATCTTTAATACACTTAACTTGAGGTACATTCCTCACTAACTTTTGCTAAAGAGTTGGCCAATTGTCTTGTAGTTGAGATGGGCTAGCCTCTTGTGCCATTTGACACAATGAGAGACTTTCTCATCAGCTACAAGACACACTGGAGAACCATTGGTCTCACACATAATGTCTAGGCAATAGACATTCTTTTTCTATAACAGTCAAAATGATCTCTTGATATTTGACCTCCTGATATGACAACCATTTTTAAAAATGAGATATCATATCCCACATCACTCAATTGACTTATACTAATGAGGTTATGTTTCAACCTTTGACATAGGCCACTTGAGTAATAGTAATATGGGTGCTAGATATGTTACCAAAACCCTTGATGATCCCTTTTTCAGAACCACCAAAGGTGACTTTTGGACCCTCCTTGATAGGTGTGTAGTCCTTTAGCAATCTCCTTGTTCCAGTCATTGTCTGGAACATCCACTGTCCAAGTACCATATTGGGGCATGACCACTGGACTCACCTGCAAAACAGATTAGTGAACCTTAGACCCAAAAAATTCTTGGGTCCTTGGTATGGTTAGTTTGCTCCTAACAAAGCTACCTGCAGGTTTTCCAACAGGCAGTTGCTACTCACTTTGGCACATGCATTGTGCCAACAGTCCATGGCAAAATGGCATACCTTGCCACAACACCAACACTCAAACCTATTGTACCTTTGCTTAAGTACATTCTTAGTTGTTTTATCTACAGCTGGCTTGTTGAGAGTTGGGCTTTGCCCTTAGACTTGGACTGACAGTCCTAGCTGGTTTTGTAAACCCCAGTCCAGCTTTACCTTTTGATGAACAAATTCATCAATTAAGGGTTAGAACAGACTTTGGTTTAGAAAAACCAGCAACTAAATCTCTTTCTTTTGAAGACTAATCTCCAGACTTTTGTTTTGATCATTCTTAAATGATATAGTCCACATCTGAATCACAGTTATGTGTTTCAATCTGGCTATCTCATTTAGTTTTTGATCAAACATCTTCTCAAAATCAGTTGCAGCAACTTTGAGACTAGCAATTTCCTTTGCCTGACTCTTGTCTAGGGACTTGCTCTTCTTAAAAGCTTACAACAGAACTTTATATTCATCTATCAATTGATGAATATCCTCTTCAGACTCAGATGCACTCTCATCACTTGATGATGATGAATCTGATTCTGAACTAGCACATGAAATTGAACTGAAAGAACAATTTTGTACCTACTAGGTCCTGGTTGCTCCAGGGATTTTGTCACTTTCTGTCAATGCCACCAGTCCTTGGCACTGACTGTCCTCTTGTTCATATATTGAGTTTATGATCTGGATGAACTCTTCTTCCTCTTCCTCAGCAAACAGTCTTATGTATGCTTCAGCATCTAACTCAGTTTCTGATGAAGAATGTCTGACAGGCTCTTATCCTTTTGGCAACAAAAGATCTTTCCTTCTTGCCCTTGAATTTAGTCTTTTCTTATCATTAGACTCCTTCTTTTCTCTGGACAGTCGCAATAACATATCTTGTCTATTACAGCAATATCCAAATTTTGAAGAGTTGCTTTGTTAGACTTGGACTTTTTCCTGTCTTTCTTTGATGACTTCTTGTTCTGATAATAGTCATCTTTTACTTGTGAAGTGGATGGCTTTGTCCTCCACTGTTTCTTCTTTAAGAACTTCTGAAAGTGTCTTGTGAATGCTGCAAAATCCTCATCACTTTCACTGCTTTCAGACTTTCTACTTGCTGACTCATTGATTCAGTCTCAGCTACTTTAGGAGGTGGAGAAGGTGACTTACTTCTATATTTTCTGGGGGTTCTGTTTTAAATGCCACTGTCATTTCTTATGTTCACTTCTTGTAGTCTTCTCCTCTTCTTTCCTCACCATCAATTGCATTCATAGGATAGTAATTTTCCAAACAAAGTTGGAGGAGGAATTTCTGCTAACTTTGCCATTCCCTTATGACACAGATCTTGGTGTCCCAATCTTTGTTAGGGACCTTAGAAACTTATCATTAAGCTCATAATTACTGAACTCCTGCCATAGGACATTAGCTCATTCACAATCCTATAGAACTACTTATAGCATTCAGTTATGCTATCAGATCTACCTTGCCTGAAGCTTTCATATTCTTGGTTTAATAAGGACTTTCTGTCCTGCCTCACTTCTTCAGAACCCTCCATGTACACAATAAGAGTATCCCACATCTCCTTAGATGTCTTACAGTGTATCAAATTCTGAAATTGGTAGCATCATCTATAGCACACTCACAATGATATTCTGAGCCCTCTTGTCCATTATGGCTAGAACTATCTCATCTTTTGTCATCTCAGAGAATCTTTAGGTGTTCTCTGATTGCATCTAAGACTGAAACCTTCATAGACACATATGACCTTCTTTAACTGTGATGTATATCCTAGGGTCTGAGGCTTCCATAAATAGTCTAACCCTTTCCTTCCAGATGCCAAATATTTCTTTTCTGCAAATGGGTAGCTTCATGGATCCCAATTCCTTATGATTCTCAGTGGAACCCATGGTTCTTGATTTTCTTGATTCTGTAATGTACTTAGACTGAAATTGCAACAGGATCTACTCAGACAGTTATGTCCCTTTTTGAGTAACCTCCCTTTGATACCACTTGAAAAGATATTGTACCTAATCACCTAGAGGGGGGGTGAATAGGTGACTTAATCTTTTTAACTTTTAGGCAGAATTCAGATAATTACAGTTATAACTACTTTTACCAAGCAATCAAACAGCAATCACAGCAAACCCATAACAACACAGTGAACACACAGGTTATAGTGGTTCGCCAATGTTGGGTGCATCCACATTCCTTCCCCTTCTCCTATTAGTAGTGTACTAAGATTCGCCAAACTCCTCCACTATCTAGATCCTCAGATCTTACACTCAAACCTCAACAGGTTCCTACAGCTCAGGCCCAAGGCCCTACAACTCAGCTTCTTCACAAAGCCTACACTCAGCTTCATCACAAAGCCTACACTCAGCCACCAAGGCCTACACTCAGCCACAACATGCCTACACACAGAGATACAAATCTCCTACACTCAGGCACACAGGCCTACACTCAGCCTTTATAAATGACAGGCTTACAAACTCAGAATCCCTAAGGATCCTACAAATAATATGAATACAAATGTAACCCTATAACTCAAAGAAAAGAGAGAAGAGTTGAGAGTATCTTGATGAGTTCTTGGATGAACTCTGCTGAGATCAATCTGACTTAGCTTTCTTCAAAGTTTCTTGAATGTAGAACACAATAGGATTGATCTCCTCTGCAGTTGATCCTTGATCTCTGCTACTTAAGATCAGAACAAAATCTGAACCCTTCTTCTCAGCCTGGTTCCAACGGCTGTCTTCTTGGATGGAGCTCTCTCTCTCCAACTACTTAGATCTTAACTTGATTCTTAAAGAAATACTAAATCTTTTCTTGTTTAATGAACTGTTTAATCATTTTTTTTCTGTAGACAGTATAACCTATTATAGGCCTTCTTATGGTAACCGGACTTGTCCGTCCATAACTGATTTCTGACAACTCTGACAGCTGCAGTAGACCGGCTGGAAAGGCAGCTGTCAAGTCATCCAGTCAGTTCTTGAAAATAATGTAACTTCTGAAAGTGTCGAGACTGTCTGTCTTTAAGTGTCGACACTTATAGACTAAGTGTCGACACAAGTTGACTAAGTGTCGACACTAGCCTACAACAGTGTCGACACAACTCCTTGTGTTGTAGAATTCACTTCTAGACACAGCTTCTTTCTCATTGTGTCGACACTGATATTGAGTGTCGACACAACAATTGTTCTTCAGCACTTTGTTGAATTCTTGTAAGTGTCGACACAACACCTTTGTGTCGACACATCTTCATGTGTTGAACTTGTTTAGTGTCGACACATCTTCTTGGTGTCGACACATGCCTTATGTGTGTTGATACTTGCTGAGTGTCGACACTGCTCCTTGTGTCGACAATCTTCTTATGTGAGACTTCTTGGCTGAGTGTCGACACATCTCCTTAGTGTCGACACTTGTACTTAGAATTTTTGTTTGAACTTTGTTAAGTGTCGACACAGCTCCTTGTGTCGACACTTTCTTCAAGTGTTGAGTCTTCTGCTGAGTGTCGACACATTCTTTCCTTGTGTCGACACTTTCTTCAAGTGTTGACTCTTCTGCTGTGTGTCGACACATTGTTCTGGGTGTCGACACTTATACTAGACTCTCTGACTTTTGCTGAGTGTCGACACAGCCTCCAAGTGTCGACACTTTCTGATGTAGACACAGTTCCTCGGTGTCGACACAACTGTTAAGTGTCGACACTGCTTCACTAATTTTTTCTTCTTGAGTGTCGACACAGCTCCTTGTGTCGACACTTTCTGTCTGTGTCGACTCTGCATCCATCCTGGTGTCGAACAAGTACTCCATAGTGTCGACACATCTTGCCTGGGTGTCGACACAAGTCTTCTTAAGTGTCGACACTTTCCCTCTGGGTGTCGACACATGGACTTAGAAACTTTTCTCTTTCCTGCAAATACTTAACCTGCACAAGTAAACTCAAACATACATCAAATACATTGTGATGTATATCATTGAGTAGGGTGAGGCTTTTTCAAATCAGGTACATTAGAACCAATGTACCCAACAATATCGACTAGGCGAGTTACTCGCCCAGTCGTGCGAGCTCCTCTCACAGGAAGTCACCTAGGTGCCGAAGAGTGGGTATAAATAGACCCCCCCCCCCCCCCCCCCCCCCCCCCCCCCCCCATCTCTTCAGATTTCCCTATAAATAGGACCTCAAGGTACGAGGTGAGACACTGGAAATCACTGCGAGGATCTCGCGAGCTCTACTTTTTAGATATCAGCTGAGCCTTTGGATTTAATTTCTTTAGAGACCAAGTCGCGACCTCGCGACATGGTTATCAACTAGTCTCTCTCGTACCTAACTCACCAATTTTGTTGTGGATGAGTTGCTTATTTCAAGCAATCCGGTACGTGGTAGGTCCTTCCTGCCGCAGCATTGGGTCCTATTTGTTGCCTTCGTTCTTCATCGAATCACTTTAACCACCTAGCCTTACTACGGAGTCAGTAACTTTAGGCTGCCTTGATCTGATTTCTGATGTTGAGAATTTTCGTGTAGAGTCCTATTTGTTACCTTCGTTATAACCATATGATTAAATACACAAAAATAATTGAGATATAGTCGTATGACCAAAAAATTATTTATTGAACTTGTGTAGTAGTTGTATGACTTCAATATTATATTAAGTCATAATTCCATTATTTTGAGATATTGAAACTTATATTACAAATAATTATGAGTTGGAAAAAACATTTTTAAATTATTTTTAGACACGAGTAGAACTGAGAACCGAACCGGAACCAAACCGAAAAAAACAGTTCGGATCCGGTTCTATATATTAGGACCGTGAGTTGGTTCCGGTTCCAAAAAGTTTAGAATCAAACATATATGAGTCAGTTCTTAATTTTAGATGAAACTGAATCAAATCTATCAGAATTATATCTCCAGCCTCATTCTCTATCACTATATTGTCCATAATCGGTCAAAAGCAGCCAAGCAAAATAAGTCACCTAGCCACCGCCTCTCTTAATTGATCAAGATAAATCAATTCAGCCAAACAAACGTAATAATCGGCCAACCCAATAAATTCGCCACTTCATTTATTTCCAATTCAACCATTAGCCCTTGCAACCTAATGTCCAGCCACTTAAAGTGAACTCAAATCAGCCACTATTGAAGCATATTAAGATTTATTCTCTTTAAAATATTTTTATTTATATCTTAAATAGAGTTAGTGTCTTACAAGCGGTACTCTAAACAATACATATAGAGCAATGTTAATAGCCCCTCTTATTGTGCTGATAGCAACTCATAATAATATTTAAAATTAAAAATTGTATACTTATAATAACACCCCTCATTTACTTAGAGAATTGATATTCGCAGTCCGTATTTGACTATTTGCAATCGAAAAGCAAGAGAAAAAACACAACTTTTATTTTTCTTGCTCGCACCCCGTCACTCTAAATAAGGTTTCAATTTCCCTCTCAGTTTGCACCCCGCCGACATTTCCCTCGAATTCTCTGATCTTGATGGCATTCGCGATTCGCCGGCGGTGACCGTACTGTCGATGTTCGTCCCAGTTTAGATACCCGACGTCTCCTCATCTTCCGCATCCGACGTCTCCATGTCAAATTAGACTACTGCTAAATGTTTTTGTTTTCCTATTGCAGATTTTGTTGTGAGTATTTGACTGCTATGTTTATTTTGCTTCTCAATTGCATGATTTAGTGTGAGTATTTGTCTGATTTTGTGTATATTTCTTGTTCTAGCTGATCGTAACGACGACCTCTATTTAAAATCAACAATTTTACTCATTTTTAATTTTTATTATTTGAAATTGTACTCATATATAATTAGACATTTGTACTTTTGGCTATATTTTAATACGATTGTTAACCGCAACCCGTAATTGGCTAGTCGCACCTCAAAATCTCCCAAATTTCCGCGCCTTTTCGAAATATGTCTTGTACATGCAATTTGAGGAAAAGTGTTCAACACGAAAGTTGTAGATATCGACGAGATCTACAACTTTTGGGTTGAACACCTTTCCTGAAATTGCATGTACAAGACGTATTTCGAAAAGACGCAAAATCTGGGCATATTTCCAAAGTAAGCCTAGTACATGCATTTTTAGGAAACCTGATCAACACAAAAGTTGTAGATCTCGTCGATATCTACAACTTTTGTGTTGAACATTTTTTCCAGAAATTGCATGTACAAGTCGTATTTCAAAAAGTCGCGAAAAATTGTGAGATTTTGCGATGCAACTAGCTAATAACGGGTTGCGGTTAACAATCACCTAAATTACAATTTTTAGACTGTGACTATAATTTTAGGCGATTGTTAACCGCAACTCGGTTTTGGCTATTCGTATCTCATTGTTAACTTCAACTCGAAAATATAACTGCACCCCGTTTTTCTTATTGCCGCACCCCGATATTTTTTTTGACGCACCCGAAATTATCCTCTAGTGATGTGCGTGAGACGGCTAATAGAGTCAGATGACGCAAGAAAGATGTTGAAGACGGGAGCAGCTCAGCGAAGAGAAAGACTGAGTGCGGCTTCCGCGAAATGAGGAAAATGGGGTGAGAGTAAAGTTTTAGAAAAAAAATTTTAAAACAAAATTGGGGTACGAATAGCCATATGAGAGATGATGTTAACAATCACCTAATTTTAAATTAAGAATATAATTTATGAATTGTTATTTGTTAATATCAATTCTCAGCATCCACGTGCTCCTCGGCATAATCCCCCGTTCCGGATCATTCTATCCATCGTCACCACCGGGAACGGCACCGAAGCGCCGCCGCTGCCGTCAGATTGGGGAAAGCTCATCTCCCCCTCCTGCTTTTTTCTCTCACTTCCTGAAAGATATTGTACCTAATCACCGAGAGGGGGGGTGAATAGGTGACTTAAATCTTTTTAACTTTTTTAGGCAGAATTCAGAGTTTATCACAGCATTATAATTACTTTAACACAGCAATTAACCAGCAATCACAACAATCAATACAGCACACAGTGAACACACAAATTTATAGTGGTTCCCCAAGATTTTAGTACATCCACTTTCCCCCTTCGCCTATCTAGCAGTGTACTAGATTCGGCCAAACTCCTCCACTATCTCAGATCCTCAGATCTTACACTCAGAACCCCAAAACAGGTTCCTACAGCTCAGGCCCAAGGCCCTACAACTCAGTCTTCTCCAAAGACCTACACTCAGCTTTTTCACAAAGCCTACACTCAGCCACAACATGCATACACTCAGAGATACAAATCTCCTACACTCAGACACACAGGCCCTACACTCAGCCTTTATAATTACAGGCTTACAAACTCAGATCCCTAAGGATCCTACAAGATAATATGGATACTAAATGTAAACCCTACAACTCAGAGAAAAGAGAGAAGAGTTGTGAGTTTCTTGATGAGTTCTTGGAAGAACTCAGCTGAGATCAACCTAACTTGGCTTTCTTCAAAGCTTTTTGAATGTATAACACAATAAGATTGATCTCCTCTGCAGTTGATCTTTGATCTCTGTTACTTAAGATTCAGAACAAAATCTGAACCCTTCTTCTCAGCCTGGTTCCAACGGCTGTATTCTTGGATGGAGCTCTCTCTCTCCAACTTCTTAGATCTTCACTAGATTCTTCAATGAATAGCTAGATCTTTTTTGTATTACTTGATCACTTGAATATCAATTAGTCATCTGTTTCTGTAGACAGTATAAGCCTATTTATAGGCCTTCTTCATGGTAACCGGTTGGTCCGGTTCATAACTGATTTCTGACAACTCTAACAGGTGCAGTAGACCGGATGGAATGGTAGCTGTCAAGTCATCCAGTCAGTTCTTGAAAATTCTGTAACTGTCTGAAAGTGTCGAGACTGTCTGTCTTTAAGTGTCGACACTTATAGACTAAGTGTCGACACAAGTTGACTAAGTGTCGACACTAGCCTTCAAGGTGTCGACACAACTCCTTGTGTTGTAGAATTCACTTCTCGACACAGCTTCTTCATCCTGTGTCGACACTGATATTGAGTGTCGACACCACACTTTGTTCTTCAGTATATTGCTGAATTCTTGTAAGTGCCGACACAACTCCTTTGTGTCGACACATCTTCATGTGTTGAACTTGTTCAGTGTCGACATTTCTTCTTGGTGTCGACACTTGTCTTCTGTGTTGATACTTGCTGAGTGTCGACACAGCTCCTTGTGTCGACACATTCTTCTTCTGTTGAGACTCTAGCTGAGTGTCGACACATCTCCTTAGTGTCGACACTTGTACTTAGAATTTTGCTGAACTTTGCTAAGTGACGAGTCTTCTGTTGAGTGTCGACACATTCTTTCTTGTGTCGACACTTTCTTCAAGTGTTGACACTTCTGCTGAGTGTCGACACATTCTTTCTTGTGTCGACACTTTCTTCAAGTGTTGACTCTTTTGCTGAGTGTCGACACATTTCTCTGGGTGTCGACACTTATACTTTAGACTCTGCTGACTTTTGCTGGTGTCGATACAGCTCCAAGTGTCGACACTTTCTGATATAGACACAGTTTCACTGGGTGTCGACACAACTGCAAAGTGTCGACACTTCTTCACTGGACTTCTCTTCATTGAGTGTCAACACAGCTCCTTGTGTTGACACTTTCTGTCTGGTGTCGACACTGCATTCCTGGTGTCGACACAAGTACTCCATGTGTCGACACTGCTTGCCTGGGTGTCGACACAAGTCTTCTTAAGTGTCGACACTTTCCCTCTGGGTGTCGACACATGGACTTAGAAACTTTTTCATCTTTCCTGCAAATACTTAACCTGCACAAGTAAACTCAACATACATCAAATAAATTTTGATGTATATCATTGAGTAGGGTGAGGCTTCTTCAAATCAGGTACATTAGAACCAATGTACCCAACAATCTCCTCCTATTTGGAGAAGTCATAACCCTTAGTCAATGATATACACCATTCATAATAAAATTACAAAATGATGTAAAGCAGGATTATATAACAGGGCAAACATAAACATGTATCAAACAAAACATGTATACACAGATAACATCTCAGAACAATTATGAAATAAATATATCACACAGCACATTGTTCTAATCAACTTTGTCATATGCATTATACAAAAGTTTACAAAATGTTTTAATACAAGTGATTACATAGTAAACTTTAAGATAATGCAATTCTAATTCTGATCAGCCTCCTTAATCACAATTCCTTTTCCTGATTGTACTTTGGCTTGAACAGGAGCTTCAGCAACTTCAGTATCAGCAGGCTTCTTGCCTTTCAGATCCTTTTTCTTTTGCTCTTCAGCTTTAATCTTTTGCCTCTCAAAATAATGATAAGGCTTGGGAAAGTACTTGCTAGGCTCCTGAGCAGTAGGAGGTAGCTTTCCCATCTTGGCCTTTCTCCTGTATTGCACTATGGCTTCTTACCTTGTTTCATGCTTCCTCCATTCTAGTTCAGAAAACCATTTGTTTCTGTCTTGTATATTATCTTTGGCAGCTTTCCATGCAGTTAAGATAATGTTTCTTGAAGTGGGGCTACACTGCTCAAAGTCGGTCTTTGTTTCAGCTTGCTCTCTGAACCTTTTCTTAGAAAATCTAGCTTCCTGTTCTTTCAGAAAAGCTTCTTGCATAGCCTCAGATACTGGCTGAACCACCTTCTCTATGATGACATTGTCCTTTCCCCCAGGTGGGCTATACATGTACTGTATATCAGCATGTATCATATCAAAATCTGGAGGAGGGTAGATGACTTGAGCCACTTCAGGTTGCTCCCCTCCTAGATATGCAGGATATATCCCAGATTCTGCTACATTGTCATCATCACATAAAGGAGGATAACCAAGAGTTGCTCTGATAGAATTAGAAATCCACTTAGCATGATCCACTTTGGTGAGTGTGTCGACAGACAATGGAGAAATCCTATTTATACCTTTCTAGGTTTGAAGATGAAAGGGCGGGTTAACAAACTTAAATTGTGTCGACACTGTTGAAAAGTGTCGACACAGACTTATAATGTCTCGACACCAATGTGTCGACACAAGTTTAGTCAACATATATATGTGTCGACACTTGATTATGTGTCGACACCACTCAACTCGACATTTAGTCGAGACTTTACTTAGATAATTCTGAGTAAAACCTAAGTGTCGACACCACCTTGGATGTGTCGACACCTTCTCTATATGTGTCGACACTAATGCCCTGAAGTGTCGACACCAACTTCCTAGATGTGTCGACACCTTTTCTCTGAAGTGTCGACACCAATTTTCTGTCTCGACACAGACAACTCTGAGTGTCGACACTATTTTACTTAGCCATTTCTATAAACTTATTCTAAGTTTATCATACCTAGTTCAATTTTAAACCAATTGAACTTAGTTTCTTCTAAAAGCTTAATATACATATCAGCTAGTTGATTATCTGTTTTAACATATTCAAGTAAAATATCTTCTTTTTCTACATGTTCCCTAAGAAAATGATATTTTATTTCAATATGTTTAGTTCTACTATGGGAAACAGGATTGTTTGCAATTGATATAGCGCTAGTAGAATCACAAAAGAGTGGAGTTCTACTTACCTGAATTCCATAATCCTCAAGCTGATGTTGTATCCATAGAAGTTGAGCATAGCAACTTCCTGCAGCCACATATTCTGATTCTGCAGTGGAGATAGCCACACTTGTTTGCTTCTTGCTACTCCATGAAATCAGTCTTCCACCTAGGAATTGACAGGTTCCAGTTGTGCTTTTTCTGTCTTCTTTGCAGCCTGCAAAGTTTGCATTTGAATAACCTGTTAGTTCAAAATCCCCATTCCTAGTGTACCAAAGGCCTAGATAAGGAGTGCCCTTTAGATATCTCAATATCCTTTTGACTGCTGTCAAATGAGACTCCTTAGGGCATGCTTGGTACCTAGCACAGACACATGTACTATACATGATATCTGGTCTACTTGCAGTAAAATATAGAAGGGAGCCAACTATCCCTCTATACAAAGTCTCATCTACAGGTTTTCATGTATCATCTTTGCTAAGAGACACACTTGACCCCATAAGAGTCTTCATGGTACTGGATGAATCCATACCATACTTTCTTATGAGTTCTAGGGTGAACTTAGACTGGCATATGGATAATCCATTCTCAGTCTGTCTAACTTGGAGACCCAAGAAGAACTTAAGCTCCCCCATACTACTCATCTCAAATTGTCCTTTCATTAGTTTTGCAAACTTTTTGCAAAGACTACTTTCAGTAGACCCAAATATGATGTCATCTACATATATTTGGACTAGTATTACTTTGCCTCTGGATTCCCTAAGGAATAGAGTCTTGTCTATTTTCCCCCTTGTGAACTTATTCTCAATGAGGAAACTAGACAGGGTTTCATACCAAGCCCTAGGGGCTTGTTTTAACCCATATAATGATTTCCTAAGTCTATAGACATGATTAGGTTGAGTTGAATCAACAAAACCTGATGGCTGTTCCACATAGACTTCTTCCTTTAGATTACCATTCAAAAAGGCTGACTTGACATCCATTTGGTAAACTTTAAATCCTTGAAAGGTTGCATAGGCCAGGAACATCATTATGGCATCCAGTCTGGCTACTGTAGCAAAGGTTTGATCAAAGTCAATACCTTCTTCCTGTCTATATCCTTTAGCAACCAATCTAGCTTTATTCTTAATGATGACTCCATGTTCATCCATCTTGTTCCTAAAGATCCACTTGGTCCTAATTATGTTGTGGTCTTTTGGTTTAGGAACAAGCTCCCAGACTTTGCACCTCTTGAACTGATTCAGCTCTTCTTGCATTGCCTCAATCCAATGAGGGTCTAGGATGGCTTCTTCAAACTTCTTTGGCTCTACTTGGGATAGAAAACTGGAGTAGATTGCTGCACTCCGATTTCTGCTCCTTGTTTGTACCCCTTGTCTTAGATCACCAATGATTTGATCTGCTGGATGATCTCTTAGATGCCTATTAGCTGGAGGCATCCTGGCTTCAGGTTGAACTTCTTCAACTTCTTCATCTTGCTGTACTCCTTGGACTTCTTCTTCATTAGGTATATGTAGTACTCCCCCTGGACAGTAGCCACTATCTGCTACTTGCTGTCTTGCAGTAGGTCTTTCTTCTATAGTGAGCTTGTCCATCTTCTCAGTCACACTTGTGGGGCTGCAAATACTACTAGACAACTCATTGTTAATAAGTCTAGTTTCATCAAATACTACATGTACAGACTCTTCTACAACTTATGTAGACAAGTTGTAGACTCTATAAGCCTTATTGTTGTTGATGTACCCAACAAAAATTCCCTCTTGGGACTTGGCAGTAAACTTAGTCAAGTAAGACTTTCCATTGTTAAGTATAAAGCACTTACAACCAAAGATCCTGAAGTAGGATAGGTTTGGTTTTCTGCCTTTCACAATCTCATAGGGGGTCTTGTTGTGGCTTTTAGTAATGGTAGCCCTATTAATTACATGGCATGCAGTATTCACTGCCTCAGCCCAGAAGTATTCTGGTAGTGATGTATCACTTAATAGGGTCCTACTAGCCTCAATCAAGGTTCTATTTTTCCTCTCAGCAATGCCATTTTGCTGAGGTGTTCTTGGTGAAGAAAACTCTTGAAATATCCCAAATTCTTCACATAGTTTTGCCATGCTATCAGACTGAAATTCAGTACCATGGTCACTTCTTATTTTGACCACTGTACTGTCTAGTTCATTCTGAATTTGTTTGACAAAGCTATAGAAGACACTAGGTGTTTCAGATTTCTGTATAAGAAAGAACACCCAGGAAAACCTTGAGTAATCATCTACTACCACAAAGGTATAGACCTTCCTACCAAGGTTGTGAACTGGCATAGGACCAAAGAGATCCATATGCAAGAGGTATAAGCACCTCACAACATCTTTGATTTCAATGCTACTAAAGGTGGATCTAGTCTGCTTGCCCTTTTGACAAGCTGAGCATATTCCATCTTTAATACACTTAACTTGAGGACCATTCCTCACTAACTCTTTGCTAAAGAGTTGGCCAATTGTCTTGTAGTTGAGATGGGCTAGCCTCTTGTGCCATTTGACACAATGAGAGACTTTCTCATCAGCTACAAGACACACTGGAGAACCATTGTTCTCACACATAATGTCTAGACAGTAGACATTCTTTTTTCTATAACCTGTCAAAATGATCTCTTGATCATTTGACCTCCTGATATGACAACCATCTTTGACAAATGAGATGTCATATCCTACATCACTCAATTGACTTATACTAATAAGATTATGTTTCAAACCTTTGACATAAGCCACTTGAGTAATAGTTATATGGGTGCTAGAAATATTACCAAAACCCTTGATGATCCCTTTTTCAGAACCACCAAAGGTGACTTTTGGACCATCCTTGATGGGTGTGTAGTCCTTTAGCAATCCCCTTGTTCCAGTCATGCGTCTGGAACATCCACTGTCCAAGTACCATATTGGGGCATGACCACTTGGACTTACCTGCAAAACAGATTAGTGAACCTTAGAACCCAAAGAATTCTTGGGTCCTTGGTACTGGTTAGTTTGCTTCCTAACAAAGCTACCTGCAGGTTTTCCAACAGGCAGTTTGCTACTCACTTTGGCACTTGCATTGTGCCAACAGTCCATGGCAAAGTGGCCTACCTTGCCACAGCACCAACACTCAAACCTATTGTACCTTTGCTTAGGTACATTCTTAGCTGTTTTATCTACAGCTGGCTTGTTGAGAGCTCGGGCTTTGCCCTTGGACTTGGACTGAACAGTCCTAGCTGGTTTAGTAAACCCCAGTCCAGCTTTACCTTTTTGATGAACAAATTCATCAATTAAGGGTAGAACTGACTTTGGTTTAGAAAACCAAGCAACTAAATCTCTCTCCTTCTGAAGACTAATCTCCAGACTTTTGATTTGATCATTCTTAAATGCTATAGTCCCCATCTGAATCACAGTTATGTGCTTCAGTCTGGCTATCTCATTAAGTTTTTGATCAAACAACTTCTCATAATCAGTTGCAGCCACTTTGAGACTTGCAATCTCCTTAGCTTGACTCTTGGCCAAGGATTTGCATTTCTTAAATGCTTGCAACAGAACTTTATATTCATCTATAAATTGATGAATATCCTTTTCAGACTCAGATGCACTCTCATCATTTGATGATGATGAATCTGATTCTGAACTAGCACAAGAAATTGAACTGAAAGAACAATTTTGTACCTTACTAGGTCCAGGCTGCTCCTGGGTTTTGTCACTTTCTGTCAATGCCATCAGTCCTTGGCACTGACTGTCCTCTTGTTCATATATAGAATTCATGATCTGGATGAACTCTTCTTCTTCTTCCTCAGCAAATAGTCATATGTATGCTTCAGCATCTGACTCAGTTTCTGATGAAGATATGTCTGACATGCTCTTATCCTTTTTGGCAACAAAAGATCTTTCCTTCTTGCCCTTGAATTGAGTCTTTTTCTTATCATTAGACTCCTTCCTTTTCTCTGGACAGCCTGCAATAACATGTCCTTGTCTGTTACAGCAATAGCAAACAATTTTTAATAGAGTTGCTTTGATTGACTTGATCTTTTTCCTGTCTTTCTTTGATGACTTTTTATTCTGATAATAGTCTTCTTTACCCTGTGAAGTAGATGGCTTTGTCCTCCACTGTTTCTTCTTTAAGAACTTCTGAAAATGTCTTGTGAAGGCAGCAAAGTCCTCATCACTTTCACTACTTTCAGACTTTCTGCTTGCTGACTCATCTGACTCATTTTCAGCTACTTTTGGTGGTGGAGTTGGTGACTTACTTCTGTACTTTATGGGGGATTCTGTTTTAAATGTCACTGTCCTTTCTTTATGTTCACTTCTTGTAGTCTTCTCCACTTCTTTCCTCACCATCAATTACATTTCATAGGATAGTAATTTTCCAAACAAAGTTGGAGGAGGAATTTCTGCTAACTTTGCCATTTCCCTAATGGCACAGATCTTGGTGTCCCAATCTTTTGTAAGGGACCTTAAGAACTTATCATTAAGCTCATAGTTACTGAACTCTCTTCCATAGGACATTAGCTCATTCACAATCCTATAGAACTTTTTATAGCATTCAGTTATGCTATCAGCCCTACCTTGCCTGAAGCTTTCATATTCTTGGTTTAATAAGGATTTTCTGTCCTGCCTCACTTCTTCAGAACCCTCCATGTACACAATAAGAGTATCCCACATCTCCTTGGATGTCTTACAATGTATTAAATTCTGAAAGGTAGCATCATCTATAGCACTCACAATGATATTCTGAGCCCTCTTGTCCATTGTGGCTAGAATTATCTCATCCTTTGTCATTTTAGAGAAATTCTTAGGTGTTCTCTGATTTGCATCAAGAATTGAAACTTTCATGGGCACATATGACCCTTCTTTAACTGTGATGTAAATTCTAGGGTCTGAGGCTTCCATAAACAGTCTCACCCTTTCCTTCCAGATGCCAAAGATTTCTTTTCTGCAAATGGGTAGCTTCATGGATCCCAATTCCTTATGATTCTCAGTGGAACCCATGGTTCTTGATTTTCTTGATTCTGTAATGTACTTAGACTGAATCTGCCAACAGGATCTACTCAGACAGTTATGTCCCTTTTTGAGTAACCTCCCTCTGATGCCACTTGAAAGATATTGTACCTAATCACCTAGAGGGGGGGGGGGGGTGAATAGGTGACTTAAATCTTTTTAAATTTTTTAGGCAGAATTCAGAGTTTATCACAGCATTATAATTACTTTAACACAGCAATTAACCAGCAATCACAGCAATCAATCCAGCACACAATGAACACACAAATTTATAGTGGTTCCCCAAGATTTGGGTACATCCACTTTCCCCCTTCGCCTATCTAGCAGTGTACTAGATTCGACCAAACTCCTCCACTATCTCAGATCCTCAGATCTTACACTCAGAACCCCAAAACAGGTTCCTACAGCTCAGGCCCAAGGCCCTACAACTCAGTCTTCTCCAAAGACCTACACTCAGCTTTTTTACAAAGCCTACACTCAGCCACAGCAGGCCTACACTCAGCCACAACAGGCCTACACTCAGAGATACAAATCTCCTACACTCAGGCACACAGGCCCTACACTCAGCCTTTATAATTACAGGCTTACAAACTTAGATCCCTAAGGATCCTACAAGATAATATGAATACTAAATGTAAACCCTACAACTCAGAGAAAAGAGAGAAGAGTTGTGAGTTTCTTGATGAGTTCTTGGAAGAACTCAGCTAAGATCAACCTGACTTGGCTTTCTTCAAAGCTTCTTGAATGTAGAACACAATAAGATTGATCTCCTCTGTAGTTGATCCTTGATCTCTGCTACTTAAGATTCAGAACAAAATCTGAACCCTTCTTCTCAGCCTGGTTCCAACGGCTGTCTTCTTGGATGGAGCTCTCTCTCTCCAACTTCTTAGATCTTCACTAGATTCTTCAATGAATAGCTAGATCTTCTTTATATTACTTGATCACTTGAACATCAATTAGTCATCTGTTTCTGTATACAGTATAAGCCTATTTATAGGCCTTCTTCATGGTAACCGACTGGTCCGGTTCATAACTAATTTCTGACAACTCTGATAGGTGCAGTAGACCGGCTGGAATGACAGCTGTCAAGTCATCCAGTCAGTTTTTGAAAATTCTGTAACTGTCTGAAAGTGTCGAGACTGTCTGTCTTTAAGTGTCGACACTTATAGACTAAGTGTTGACACAAGTTGACTAAGTGTCGACACTAGCCTTCAAGGTGTCGACACAACTCCTTGTGTTGTAGAATTCACTTCTCGACACAGCTTCTTCATCATGTGTCGACACTGATATTGAGTGTCGACACCACACTTTGTTCTTCAGTATATTGCTGAATTCTTGTAAGTGTCGACACAACTCCTTTGTGTTGACACATCTTCATGTGTTGAACTTGTTCAGTGTCGACATTTCTTCTTGGTGTCGACACTTGTCTTCTGTGTTGATACTTGCTGAGTGTCGACACAGCTCCTTGTGTCGACACATTCTTCTTCTGTTGAGACTCTGGCTGAGTGTCGACACATCTCCTTAGTGTCGACACTTGTACTTAGAATTTTGCTGAACTTTGCTGAGTGACGAGTCTTCTGTTGAGTGTCGACATATTCTTTCTTGTGTCGACACTTTCTTCAAGTGTTGACTCTTCTGCTGAGTGTCGACACATTCTTTCTTCTGTCGACACTTTCTTCAAGTGTTGACTCTTCTGCTGAGTGTCGACACATTCCTCTGGGTGTCGACACTTATACTTAGACTCTGCTGACTTTTGCTGAGTGTCGACACAGCCTCCAAGTGTCGACACTTTCTGATGTAGACACAGTTTCACTGGGTGTCGACACAACTGCAAAGTGTCGACACTTCTTCACTGGACTTCTCTTCATTGAGTGTCGACACAGCTCCTTGTGTCGACACTTTCTGTCTGGTGTCGACACTGCATCCCTAGTGTCGACACAAGTGCTCCAAGTGTCATCACTTCCCCTGTCGCCACCTTCAAAAAATCATCGTCCCTCGATTGCGCCGTCTACCTCCCCAACTTTTGTCTGCATTTCGAGCTCCGCCTCCTCCTGACCTATCGCCACGCCTTCCACTCCCAATGTGCCGACACCTTCCACTACCGCTGCCACCAGTGGCATCTCCTACGAGTGCGACAGCTTCGGCCATCGATTCTTCCAAATCGGAAAGCGAACTCGACCATGTCAGAGATGCCATCGTAGTTGGGTTTGATGGGTTTCCACTACCACAACGACGAGCTGTTCTGCGGGAAGCATAGGCACTCCGATCGCCATGGTTGTTGCTTTGATTACAAGCCGGCAGGCCAGATTAACATCTCTAGGGATAATACGATTGGTCAAGACCATCCAAGATCGCTATTTCTTTGTTTTTTTCCAGAAATAGGAGCGGGCAAGGAACTGCTGCTGTAAAAATGGGTCATGTTTGTTTGGTCATGTATAAATCATGATTATACAGCGAGATCTGTCCAAAAGGCCCGATCGGGCCCGGGCTTTTGCAAACCTGGCCGAGCCCGGGCCCCTTCTTTAACGGGCTCGGGCTTTGACCTCGGGGGGCCCGAGCTGGCCCCCCGGGCCGGGCCGGGCCCTTTTAAAAAACATATTATTTTAAAAAAAAATTGAAATAAAAAATCGAATAAATTTTTTTATTAATATTGAAATTTTAAAAAAAAAATTACACTTTTAAAAAATAAAATTAGAAAACAAATGGAATTTATTATTTTTAATGATAATAAAAAATTTTGCATTTTTACAAACTAAGGTTGTTCATCTCCTTTTCAATTTTCTCGAAGCTCTCCTTCAATGCTGAAATGTGTTGCTTCCTATTCATAGCATCCAAATAATTCTTTTAGCAGATGCATAGTTCTAGTAATTCTTCATTTAGTCGGCTACTCCGCTTGTTCAAAATCCTGTCACTAAGAGAAAGAGCGGACTCTGAAGCTACTGTACTAGCTTGAATTGTTAGTAAATCACGGGCCATACATGTCAAAATAGGATAGGTATTAGCTTTACCTTTCCACCACTTTAAGATATCGAAGTTTTTGATCTCTACCGTAGTCATAAAATCACGAAATTGCGTTTTCGTATACAGTCCTAATTCGTTTAAACTACTCGATGTGCGTGATTTTTCCCTTGAAGCTAATTCTAAAATTTTATTTGTAAAAGATTATTTTGTCCTAGGTTGCATTATTTCTTCTCGGGGTCGTGAACCATATAAGTTGTCATAATAATTAAAACATTCGGTAAAAATAGAATTAAATTTAGTAGTACTAATGTCGTCAACGTTATCGAAACTTATATTTATGTCTAAGTTAACGTTAATTTCATCTATCAAATTTTCTACGCCGTCTACAGCGAATAACGGGTTTAAAGCGGCGGCGCATGAAAATGCAGGAGGCATTTTTCTACAATATTTTAAAAAACATTCGTCTATTACTTCAATTAAAGAAAGCCATCCGGAGTGTTGCTTAAAATAGTTAAGTTTTTGTGTGATATTTACAAAATTTTCAACTACTAACGAGCTAGTTGGATAATACACATCGGATAAAAAAATAATCGCCTTATAAAAACATTTTAATAAATCCATATAATGAAATAGTACGTCTCAATCGTTATCAGTTAAATTATGATTATTTGTCATAGTTTAATATTTCATAAGAAGTGTTTTTTGTTGAAACGTTCTTTTTAACATTTTATATGTTGAGTTCTATCTTACAGACATATCAAATTGAGGTTTCAAATATCTTTGACCTTGTGCAATCACAAATTTTCAAAAATCTTGACTTCGTTGTTTGGTACAATAAATAAATCTAAGCATAGTCCAAATTTTTCAACATATGATTCCATAGCTTCTAAACTATCTTGTACCACTAAGTTTAAAACGTGACACACACATCGTGTAACAACCCAATTTTTATCAGCAGGCAAATTTTCTGGTGACACGGCCTGGGACACGGGCGTGTCCCAGGGCGTGTCCTGCGTGCGTCGAGTGTCGAGAGGAACAGTCGACGAGTGGTCGACAAATTTTGGTCGACGATCGTCAAGCTTAGGACACAGCCTGTGACACGGGCGTGTCACAGGGCGTGTCAGCGCGGTCGACGAACTCAGCCCGACGAATTTGAGCTGGGCGTGTCTTAGTGCCGTGTATGGGCACACGGCCTGGGACACGGGCGTGTCACATGCCGTGTGAGTCTCGAGTGATTTTGGGATTTTTTCAGCCTGACGAACACGACCACAGACACGGGCGTGTCGGGTGACACGCCCCATGACACGGGCGTGTCACATGGGCGTGTCACTGGTTTGGATAATTCGGTTGAGCACCGCTTAGGGAACACGGCCATGGACACAGGCGTGTCACAGGCCGTGTCAGGCAAAATTTAGGATTTTTGGTGAAATCGTGATCGTCCATTCCTTCAGCTGGGATCCAAGAGCTGAGCTTCTTTCATGTTTCCTTAAGGCCGAAAACTGAGAACATATTCTCATTTGAATATTGCCTTCATCTTTCTGAAAGTTTAGAGAGAGAAAGGGAGAGGAAGAAGGAGGAAGAA
This sequence comes from Platanthera guangdongensis, assembly GCA_039583875.1. Lineage (NCBI taxonomy): Eukaryota > Viridiplantae > Streptophyta > Magnoliopsida > Asparagales > Orchidaceae > Platanthera > Platanthera guangdongensis. The sequence goes on from CM077152.1 coordinate 61,925,523, forward strand.
GAAGAAGGGCTGCTGCTGGTGGAGCTTGAGAGTGTCAAGCTGCATTCCGAGGCCAGTTTTGCGGAGGAAAACCTCTTGCTAGCCAACTAGGAGCTTCATGACACCGAAACGGTTTTCAAGGGTAACGACTTTTCTTCCTAGCCATGTTAAGGCTTCCTTTTTGGCATATGTTGTGATTCCCCCACCAAGAGGTGGCTGATTTTGGGAATCTTTGGGTGATTCATGAAATCCCCTTTTGTTGGCATATAGATCCGGAAATGGAGTACGGAATAGGCATGCTGTGTGAAGCCCATCTGGACAGGTTGGTCTGGATTGGTGTTGTTGCATACAAATCGGAGAAGACTCCGTGATCCACGTGTAGTTTAAGGAGTCAACGGGTTATGCCTGTGAAGGGTAGTAGCAGGAAGTACTGGAGTGGTAGTCCAGGAAAATATCTGTGTATGCTTGTGCTATTGGGTCGTACCTGTGACTGAGTAATAGGAAGTACTGGTGTGACCAGGAAAGGCCCTTTGTGATGCTTGATGTCGTAGGGAGTCCACCTGTGAAGAGAGTAATAGGAAGTACTGGTGTGGCCAGGAAAGACCACTAACATTTTTGATATTGCGGTGTCGTACTTGTGAACGAGTAACAGGAAGTACTGGTGTGCCCAGGAAAGACCCGCTGTTATTATGAGAGAATGGGTGTAAGAGAAATACCCAGGCTTGAATGACAGAACAGGATTGATGAGACCTACCCGCGCCTTTATTTAGCCGCGAGTACGCCGTACTCGGTGATGGCAAGGAGATTTGAGCAACGGGGGGTGGAGGATCTGACCTGCGTTATGTTCGTCCGACATGAGACCAGAAGGTGCAGTCTGTTGGAGCGTATAGCAAGAGTCTTAGGCCTACGTGTCGTGATACAATGGGGGGCTAAGGGCCAATCCCGGTTCACTAAGACTATAAAACTTCGGCTGCACGCCATGGAGTAAATGCTCAAGTGAGTTGTCGTTGGGCTGTGACCCTGATACGGTGGTGGGCAACTGATTTGCCAGTACACCAAGAATGTGCCCTGAGTGCACGGACCGTTGAGCCGGGTGGCTGACGGTTGTGATGGCATGTGTGTGTGAAAGCACATTATATGAGATATATTGCCATGCTTGTGATATATTATGCCTGCAGGGAAGATTACCGCTACCCCGAGAAAAGGGGCAGGGTCGTTATAATTTGGTCAGCTGAATGTTGACCGTTGCCTCTGTTAGCCACCCTTGGGTGGAATGTCCCTATGCAGGTGCTGGGGAACAGAGCGGGACGCATAAGGGTTGATGTCCCTGTTGCCGCTGCTGCTGCTGCTAGCCCTCGAAGGCTATTTGGAATGCTTGTTATGTTTTCTTTTATTGTGATCGGCCTGCGCGCCAATGTTGAGGCCATTGTGTGAAAGCCATGTAAGGCCATAAGGCCAACTTTTGTATGGTTGTAAGATAAGACATTCCTCTTTTATATACAATGTGGAGTTATATTGTCTACTGGACATTCAAGTGTGGAGTTCAAGGTTTAGCAAAGGCTTCCACTAGAATGCAATGTGTTAGGTGCGATGCGCTACTCTGGTATCATCTCGTAACCTTTCCGTCTATTTTGTGATATATGTTGTGGGGCCCTGGCCGGACCTTCTAGGATATACCATATGAACAGATGGGGTTGTTATATTTTTGGTATCAGCTGCCTTGGTCTTTCCCTTTCGAAGTCGTGCTCGCCTTCTTTTGTGGGGTGGCGAGCACGTGTTTGTGCAAACCAAAGTATACGATTGAACTCCTGAATGTCCATAATAGGAATGCAAATTTGTGTGTTTGAGGAACCTGCGTGTTCCTATTTTGTGTTGTTTGCTTGTGTAAGGCCGCTAATGTGTGTGTCTTGTCCACCTTTAGGTGACACGGAGTGGGGCTGGGCAGTCTGAGCCCCAGCATTATGATGAAAGTACGGCACCACCAGCATTCTGATGAAAGTACGACACCAACCGCGGTGCCTACACCTCCACCATCTGCGGAACATGCGCGTTTAGTTGCTGAGGCTTTGTTTGCCATGATCCAAGGACAGCCACATAGGCAGGAACAACCGGCTGTGAGGTCGGAATAGGTGGCGGCAAGGCCTGAACCTGTAGTGGAGGTGGCTCCTCGAGCGGCTGAGAAGCAGTTGACGTGGTTTATGAGTTTCCATCCGCCTACGTTTTCGGGAGCGGGAACTCCTACGCAGGCTGAGGATTGGCTATCGCGTGTCAAGCACATCATGACGGCGATTGGATCGGAGGAGCATCAGAAAGTCACGTTAGCTACCTTCCTGCTTGAATGAGAAGCTAGATTGTGGTGGGATGAGATGGAGTTGCATCACTTGGCAGGTCGTCCCTTAACACAAATATCCATGAAAGAATTCTCCCGACTCTTCCTCGCAAAGCACCTTCCTGCGGCTCAACGGATAGCCCTGGAAAATGAATTCCAAAGGCTAACGCAAGGTGATGGCAGTGTGGACGCGTACCTGCATGAGTTTACTCGCTTGGGGCGATATGCGGGTTCTATTTTTGCTGATGAGCAGAGGAAGACAAATCGGTTCTATGAAGGACTGAGGGACGAGTTGCGGTTCCTTGTTTCTAGTTCTGTGAACCAAGGCTTCCAGGCGTTGGTCGACACTGCGAGCGCGCTGGAAAAATATATGAAGAGGGTTCAGGGGAAGAGGGCTTTGGCTGTGACGCAATCGGAGTGGAAGGTGCCCCGACCTGGGAAACCATTTTATAAGAAGAAATGGGGCAAGAAGTCCAAGACAAGTGGACAAGCTCCTTCATCAGTTGCATCGGGAGCAACGTCGGGGGCCACCACAATGCCGGATACTCGTACATACTTCAATTATGGACGGGTGGGGCATATAGCTTAAGATTGTCGGGTGCCGCCAAAGAATGAAAAGAAGGCGGGAGCGTCGTATGCGGAGAAGGGCAAGGCAGTAGTGGACTCCTCTGCCTCGCAGGCGCAGCCCCGGGTCTACAATCTTGGCCTGCAGGAGGCCATCAAGCAGAGTGACGTCGTCACAAGTATGAGTTTAGTTTTGCATATGCTATTACTTGTATGCTTTGCTTAGTGTATAGCTATCTGTGGCTTGTGTGTGTGACATAATTGTCACAGGTTTTGTGATGATTCGGGACACGCTGGCGCGAGCACTGTTTGATACGGGTGCGTCGCATTCGTTTCTGTCTAGCGAGTTCATAGCGCGACTTGGGATACCTAGTCGTGCAAAGACAGATAGCGTCAGAGTGGTGTTGCCGAATGGTTGTTGGATGCTTGCTGATAAAGCTTGCGATGTGGCGGTCCAAATCAGAAGTCGGGATTTCAGTTTAACTGCTTTTGTATTGCCGATATGGGAATTCGACGTGATTTTTGGGATGGATTGGCTTGCGGCGCAGCATGCCTTGATTGATTGCCAGTCCAAAGAGATCACGTTGGGCCAAAATACCGAACAGGAGACAAAGTTCGCGGGTATGCGAGGAGTGGGCGGGACGTTGATGTATGCATTCCAAGTCGTCAAGGCTGTTCGGAAGGGTGCGGAGTGTTACTTCGCACTGATTCAAGTTGTTGAGCCTAAGGCCAGTGTGTGCGAGGTTCCGATTGTGGCGGAATTTACAGATGTGTTTCCCAAAGATCTCCCTGGGCTACCACCCCAGCGGGAGATTGACTTCACGATCGAGTTGGTGCCAGGTGCAAAACCTGTGGCCCGCTCACCATATCGCATCGCGCCAAAGGAGATGGCCGAGTTGAAGGTCCAACTATAAGAGTTGCTAGAGCAAGGTTATATACGCCCAAGTATGTCACCTTGGAGCGCGCCTGTGCTTTTTGTGAAGAATAAATACGGTGGGTTGCAGTTATGTATTGACTACCGCGAACTGAATAAGCTGACCGAGAAGAATAAATATCTGATACCCCGGATTGATGAGTTATTCGATCAGCTGGTGGGCTCGACCGTCTATTCAAAGCTGGACCTGAAGTCTGGTTATTACCAGTTGAGAATTCGGGAAGGTGACATTCCCAAAACCGCATTTGGAACACTTTACGGGCACTACGAGTTCACAGTCATGCCATTTGGACTGTGCAATGCGCCCTCGGTGTTTATGGATTTGATGCACCGCACGTTCCGATTGTACCGAGATCTGTTTGTGATAGTGTTCATTGATGACATCCTGGTGTACTCGAAGTCGAAAGATGCGCATGAGACTCACTTGCGGTTGGTGTTGAATACATTGAGGCAAAATCAGCTTTATGCCAAGTTCTCGAAGTGCGAGTTTTTGTTATCGTCGGTGGCTTTTCTGGGCCATGTGGTGAGTGGAGCGGGCATTGCAGTGGATCCAACAAAGATCAGGGCCATCGAGGAGTGGCCGGTATTGTCTTCAATGGCCGAGGTCAGGAGTTTCCTTGGACTTGAGGGCTACTATCAAAGATTTGTTGAGAATTTCTCGCAGATCGCTTTGCCGCTAACCATGCTGACGAGAAAAGATTAGAAGTTCGTTTGGACGCCAGAGTGCACACGAGCTTTTGAAGAGCTGAAGGTTCGGTTGACCACGGCGCCGGTGTTGTCTTCGCCAAGTGGGACCGGTGGATTTATTATTTATAGTGATGCCTCAGGAAGCGGCTTAGGCTGCGTTCTTCTGCAAAATGGAAAGGTAATTGCTTATGGCTCACGCCAGCTGAAGGTGCACGAGCGAAATTATCCCGTCCATGATTTGGAATTAGCGGCGGTGATATTTGCACTAAAGTTGTGGCGACACTATCTTTATGGAGTAAAAGTGGAGATCTATACAGATCACAAGAGCTTAAAGTTTGATGATATTTCCATGGATTTGGTGCACGGGTTGCCGAGATCGCAGCGAGGAAATGATTTCATTTGGGTAATTGTTGACCGGCTAACTAAAGTGGCACATTTTCTCCCAAATAGGTGGGATTATTTGGTCGAAAGTTTGGCAAAATTATATGTTGACCAGATTGTACGGCTTCACGGTGTTCCTCGGAGCATCGTAAGTGATCGAGATGAGCGATTCACGTCAAATGACTGGAGGCTAGTTCACCGACTGTTGGGCACAAAGTTGACTTTCAGTACGACCTTTCATCCCCAAACGGATGGCCAAACTGAACGTACCAACAGAACAATGGAGGACATGCTTAGGATGTGCGCCCTTGACTTCAGAAAGGGATGGGAAGATCATCTCTATATGGTGGAATTTGCGTATAATAACAGCTACCAAGTGAGCATCGGAATGACACCATATGAAGCACTATATGGACGGAAGTGCCGTACTCCCTTGGCTTGGGTAGAAGCGGGCGAAGCTCGAGTGTTTAAACCAAATGAGGTTGATGAAGCAAATTCAACCATACGGACTATTCGAGAGAAGCTACTCATTGCTCAAGATCGACAAGCTAAGTACTATAACGCCAAGCACCGGAACGTGGAATTTGCGGTTGGAGATTGGGTCTACTTGAAGATCAAGCCCTTCAAAGGTGTCTCTAGGATTCGACATTTGAAAAAGTTGAGTCCAAGATATTTGGGTCCCTTTGAAGTGGTTGAGCGCATCGGAGAGGCGGCATATCGACTAGCTCTGTCGGCGGACTTGGGTGGATTACATGATGCATTTCACATCTCGGTGCTTCAGAAGGTCTTTAAAGATCCAGCTCAAGTGATCGTGGATGATCGTGTGCCGGTGGAGTATGGGCTAACAATGAGAGTTAGACCCATTCAGATCGAAGATCGAGCCGAGAAATAGTTGCGAAACTGTAACGACCCTAGACGATCCAACGTGACAGCGTCACGGCTCCGCTCTAGGCGTCGCTACCGGGCTGCAGCCCAAGCACCCCAACCCCTCTCCCTCCACGAGCGGGTTGTTGGTGGCCATAACCTCCCTTTGATGAGGTAACTCGATAGTCAAGCCAGTACTACGAGGACTTCCCAGGAGGTCACCCATCCCAGTACTACTCCAGCCCAAGCACGCTTAACTATGGAGTTCTTTCAACTCTAATCACCAATTGATCTGCAGCTCAGTTGGTGATGAGAGTTGAAAGAACTCCATAGTTAAGCGTGCTCGGGCTGGAGTAGTACTGGGATGGGTGACCTCCTGGGAAGTCCCCGAAGTGCTGGCTTGACTATCGAGTTTATCTCATCAAAGGGAGGCTGTGGCCACCAACAACCAGCTCGTGGAGGGAGAGGGGCTGGGGTGCTTGGGCTGCAGCCCGGTAGCGATGCCTAGAGCGGAGCCGTGACGCTGTCACATTGGATCGTCTAGGGTCGTTACAATAAAAAGTGCACTTTTTATTGTAACGTCCCCTGGGCCGTCCGTGGGCCTCAGCCCACTAGGCCTCCGTTAGACTGTTACCGGGCTGCAGCCCAAGCACCCCAACCCCTCTCCCTCCACAGGCAGGTTGTTGTTGGCCATAGCCTCCCTTTGATGAGCGAACTCGACAGTCAAGCTGGGCCGTACAGGGACTTCCCAGGAGGTCACCCATCCCAGTATTACTCTCGCCCAAGCACGCTTAACTATGGAGTTCCTTCACATCTCATCACCAGTTGATACAATTGTAACACCTCCCCTGTAATGACCGTATAATATGGGTCCGGCCGAGGCCCCACAACATACGGATGCCACAACTTTTGTATTATAAGTTGATATAGCTACCCACACTCAAAACACTTTGCACAACACGGCGAAAACAAAAGCAAGACTAGAAGTTATCCACTACAAGAAGAGTAATAACAATGGCCTTAAGGCCTTACAACAAGTGTCCAAACTCAAATAATACAACAGTCAAGAAAGTGCAAAGCACACCTAGTCTACCTCGGCATGCAAGCCGGACAACATGAGTCTCAAACATACAACATCATATAAGTAGAGCTACAAAAGAGAAAAAGCACTTCATGAGGCTTAGGCCTTTCTGGCCGGCGAGCTAGCTCCTGCATGCGATCCTTGCCCTGTAAAATTTATTAGTAACGTGGGTCAGCAAAGACTGACCTCAAACTGTGTAACAACACATCTCCTCCCGGACACCCCTAACGGACCCCGAGGTACCCCTCCAACCTTCAAGTTAGCACTTCGTATGCAATAATCATAAGCAAGAAAAGTAACTACAGAAACAGGCTTGGATGTCACACACATCATACATGTTCTATACGGGTTGAGCATATAATAAAAAGGGCCTACTTCTGCAACATGTATGCAACAACCCGGGTTTCACCCAAGGCACCCTATCGCGTATGCATCTAGCACATCATCACATCATATGGGTACTCATAGATTACCCATTGGCATAAAGCCACAAACAGAGGGGTAACACCAATCCCCCTAACGGCACACAGGCCGCCACATGGAACTCTTGCAAAGGCCCCACCCGCTCAAGGTCTTAGACCCGGGCTTGCCTACAAGCTCTGACGTCTCATGTCAGGATTCCAACAAACACAAAACTAACCGATTCTAAGAAGCCTTGTCGGACCCCACCCGCTCATGGCCTCATTGCCCGGGCTTGCCCCCATGCTTGGCATCCTCGTCAGTCTCACAGAAGGGGACTAGTCTCGCCGGGACACTCTCCACACATGACGTGAACGTCACGGGATAGCCAGCCGACCACGGAGACATAGCCATGCCTTGGCACATCACAAACCAAGACAATTCCACCCTAGTCCCTCATTTGTACTGCAGCGTTCCCGCGCACCAAGAAAACCATCTACAACTCATGCGGAGCTAACCTTGTCCACCAAGGAAACCATCTACCGCCACGAGGAGCTAACCTTGTCCGGTTCCGACTACATGTACTCACTCGAGAGAAAGGGGAAAACATCACCACATCACAAATGGCATCTTGCCGCAACGGAATCTCTACGAATCCCTAAAGTTCGTATGCAACATCACCGAGTCGGACTAACGGTCATGACTACGGCTTCACCCACCATGTCTAATCCACTAACGAAGCGGATCTCTAATGCAAATCATGCCGGGGACGGACTCAATCGACCCGGAGGTTCCTCTTGAACCTTGGCGACCCAAAACCCCTCTCATTTTAGTGTTTGGTGCCCAAAACTAGAAAAAAAAATGATGCTAAGACATGCATCCTAAAACCGAGAGGAGAAGTGTCGTTACCTTCCGACTCCTCTTACTTGCCATGGCAAAATAGCCGGATGAAAACCTTCGCAACGGTCTAGCCTCCACAGATCTGGACTCGTCTCGCGATTTGGAGCACCGAAGCCTCTCATACAGCCAAAACCCTCCTTCTCCTTCTTCCTTGCTCTCCCTTCTCTCTAGAATGTTAGTAAGAGAAAGCTTGGAGAAGAATGAGCATTTCCAACCCTATTCTCGGACTTAACTCCCCAAGAACAGTCCTGAACCATCAGATCCTAAAATCAGGGAAAGAATGGACACGATCCGCCTGAAAAATAAAACACCTGGGCCGAACACGGCCTGGCACACGCCCGTGTCCAGGGCCGTGTGCCTCATTCGCCGTCACAAATCGACGCGCCTGGAACAACACACGGGAATCCGACACGCCCGTGTTCTCCCTGACACGCCCGTGTCCCAACTGACATGGCCGTGTGGTCGGCCGTGTGCCTCCATCGACACAGCCCCGAAAACAACCCGAGAACTACACGGGTACTGGACACGCCCGTGTCCTTGCCCGTGTCTACCTCAACATGCCTGGGATCCAGGCTGTGTTCACTGCCTCGACGTTTCGTCGAGTGAAGATCGTCGAACAAGCGGGACACGCCCTTTGACACGCCCTGTGACACGCCCGTGTCACAGGCCGTGTGCCCCTATCTCCACACTCGACACTCGTCGAGTGAAAATCGTCGAGCCAAGTTCATCGACTGACTGACACGGCCTTGGACACGCCCGTGTCCTAGGCCGGTTGCCTTGTCTCGACACATCGTCGAGCGCAAATCGTCGACTCCCCGGGCCGATCATCGACACGGGCTCGACACGCCCTGAGATACGCCCGTGTCTCAAGCCGTGTTCTCTGCTCAACGATCGCCGACTCCAAAATCGTCGACTTCACGACCAAAACATCGACTGGAGCCTGACATGCCCTGGGACACGCCCGTGTCCCAGGCCGTGTGCCCCCTGCCAGAAACCAAAAATTTGCCAGAAATGCAAATCGACCCTCTCTCAAATTTTGGGGTGTTACAACTCTCCCCCCTTAACAGAATTTCGTCCCGAAATTACAAAGCAAAAGGCAACACACTTAAATGGTACCTGAAATGAAGAGTTCTGGATACTCTTCTAGCATGGTCTGTTCTCGCTCCCAAGAGAACTCTTCTCGACCGCAGTTGTCCCATCAGACTTTCATGAGTTTAACCTCTTTATTCCGCAACTGCCGAGTCTCCGAATCCTCTAAAGCAATCGGACGGACTCGCGTCCTCAAGTCTTCCTCTATCGGCACCGATGCCGGCTCAATCACCACACTAGCCTCCACCAAGGCTTTCCTCAAAACAGAGACGTGGAAGACGTCGTGCAATCCACTCAGCTCCGGGGACAACGCCAACCGATAGGTTGCTTCTCCCACCCGTTCAACAACTTCAAAAGGCCCCAAAAACCTTGGACTCAACTTCTTGAGTCGGCGAATCCGTGAGACGCCTTTGAACGGTTTGATCTTCAAATAGACCCAATAACCTACCGTAAACTCCAACTTTCGGTGACGAGCATTAAAGTACTTTGCTTGCCAGTCCTGCGCCACCTTCATACGCTCTTGAATGGTCCGTACCAACTCACAAGAGTCAACCATCGCCTCCTTTCCCAAAATTTTGGTGTCTCCCGCTTCAGCCAGAGACATCGGTATGCGACAACGTCTCCCATACAAAGCTTCGTATGGCGCCATTTTTATACTTGCTTCAAAACTGTTGTTGTACGCGAATTCCACCATGAAGAGGTGATCCTCCCACTTTTTGCCGAAGTCAAGAACGCACATTCTCAACATATCCTCCATAGTACGGTTCGTTCTTTCAGTTTGCCCGTCAGTTTGAGGTTGGAACGTCGTACTGAACTTTAACTTCGTCCCTAAACTCTTTTGAACCAATCTCCAGTCCTTGGACGTAAACCGTCCATCTCGATCGCTAACTATGCTCTTAGGAATCCCATGCAGTCGCACAATGTTGCGAACATAAAACTCCATCAGCTTCTCCACACTGTCTTCTTTCCGATTTGGGATGAAGTGGGCCACCTTGGTTAAGCGGTCCACGATCACCCAAATAACATCATTACCCTGCCGCGATCTAGGCAACCCATGTACAAAATCCATGGAGATGTCATCAAATTGCCAATCAGGGATTGGAAGGGGCTTCAGGAACCCGCCCGACTTCTGACATTCGGCCTTCACCAAGGCGCATGTATGGCAACGATTCACATACAAAGCCACGTCCCGCTTTAGCCCCAGCCACCAAAAGGATTTCTTCATATCCAAGTACATCTTTGTACTGCCCGGGTGAATGAAGCACTTTGTGAAGTGAGCCTCAAACATCAACTCCTCATGGAGTTTGCCGAACTGCGGTATACAAACCCTTCAGTCCTTCCTCAGAATCCCATCAATCATCTCCCAGGTGCTGCTCTCGCTCGTTTGAGCCTCCAACACAAATGGTTGAAACTCCACATCCAACCGAGTCGCTTCCCGAATGCGATCGGTCAAGTCGTTCTGCACTTCAATCCAGTTCAACCGATCCATAGTGGACTCGCCTCTCGCAACACATTCCAAACCAAGGGACTCACATTCCCGTACCAACTGCTCATCATGAGCTTCGATCCAATTCCCTTGCCCCGAGTACTTTCTACTCAAGGCATCCGCCACCACCTTGGCTTTACCTGACATATATTGAATCGCCACTTCGTAGTCTCCAAGAAACTCAACCCACATGCATTGCCGCATGTTCAAGTCCTTTTGATCCAAGAGATATTTCAGGCTTTTATGATCCGTGAAGATCTCCACCTTTGCACCATAAACATAATGCCGCCATATTTTCAACGCGAAAATTACCGCCGCCAACTCCAAGTAATGGACGGGGTAATTCCTCTCATGAGACTTCATCTGTCTAGACCCAAAAGCTATCACCATGCCATGCTGCACCAAAACGCAACCCAAATCGCATCTCGATGCGTCACTGAAAATCTGAAATCCCTCGGTCCCTTGCGGTAGACTTAGAATTGGAGCCATCATCAGTCTCTCCTTTAGTGCTTCAAATGCTTGATTGCACTCTTGAGTCCACACAAACTTATGATCTTTACGAGTGAGTGAGGTGAGGGGTAGAGATATCCGCGAAAAATTCTCCACGAATCTCCTATAATACCCGGCTAGTCCAAGAAAACTTCGGACTTCCGCCACGGTCCTCAAGACTAGCCAATCTCTGATGGCCTCCACTTTTGTTGGATCCACTGCCACCCCATCCCCACTAATCACGTGGCCCAAAAATGCCACCTTCTCTAACCAGAACTCACACTTTGAGAACTTTGCATACAATTGATTCTCCCTCAACACTTACAAGACCACTCTCAAGTGGGTCTCATGCTCCACTTCAGATTTGGAATACACCAAGATGTCATCAGTGAAGACAACCACAAAGGAATCCAAGTATTCCCGAAATACTCGATTCATAAGATCCATGAACACAGATGGTGCGTTCGTCAGCCCGAACGGCATCACCGTAAACTCAAAGTGTCCATACCTTGTACCGAAGGCAGTCTTGGGTATGTCCTCATCCCGAATTCGCAGCTGATAATAGCCTGACTTCAAGTCCAATTTGGAGTACACCACCGACCCCACCAACTGGTCGAACAAGTCATCTATCCGAGGAATCAGATACTTATTCTTGACGGTCAATTTATTCAGCTCTCGGTAGTCTATGCACAGTCGCATGCTACCGTCTTTCTTCTTTACAAACAACAACGACGCACTCCACGCCGAAGAACTGGGTCTGATATACCCTTGCTCCAACAGTTCCTGCAACTGTACTTTGAGTTCTGTCAACTCCTTTGGTGCCATCCTAAATGGAGGACGTGACACCGGCCTAGCCTCCGGCACTAACTCGATCAAGAAGTCGATCTCTCGCCGAGGAGGTGCTCCAGGAAGTTCATCTGGAAATACATCCTTGAACTCTGCCACTACGGACACTTCCTCAATAGACAGCTGGGAGAGACGAACCTCCAATAAGGCTACAAGTGCTACACCACCCTGGTTAACCGCCTGCATCAACTGCATGGCCGAAATCAGGGAACAAGCCACTCCATAAAGGCCCTCAAATTTGACCTCTGTCTGCCCTTTGCTCCTTAGGGTCACTACCTTAGATAGACAATCAATACTGGCACGCTGCTCTGCAAGCCAGTCCATGCCCAAAGTGACATCGAACTCAACCAATGACAAAATCACTGCTACCAAAATGAAGTCAACTCCGTCCAACTCCCAACAGATGCGCCCTTTGGCCCCGGTGGTCATGGATGACCCATTGGGCATGCGCACTTTCAACTCTGCGTCTGCCGAGAAAGACTCAACTCCTATTCTCCGGATGAAGCTCTCCGCAAGAAAGGAGTGCGATGCTCCCGTATCGAACAATACCCTAGCGGGGTATCCGGAAACTAAAACGAAGCCTACAACATAGACATCACACAAAAAGGGTCTAAAAGTATGAAGCACAAAATTTCAACTTAAATTTTCTTCATACCTGTCACCACATCGGTTTGGCGGATCGCTTCTTGCTGTCCAAGGTTGTAAGCCCTTGGTTGCACCGGTTGAAACCGAGAAGCGCTCGACTCCGCCATCTTCCCTTTCTCCGCAGCACTAGGGCCGGAGCGCACAGTCTGCTCCTGCCTTGCCTCTTGCCCCGCTCCTCCTTGGGGACAAACTCAAGCTACGTGCCCCACCTTACCGCAGTTGTAGCACGACGGCAGTCCCCTAGAGTGAGAACCTCCAGACGTCCACTTGCTCTTCTCGCCGGACCTGGATGTGTGAGGCTTATTCCTCCACCTACTCCCTTCCGACTTTCCATGGGATTGGGAAGGCTTCCCTTCCCCTTGCTTGGGAGTGAAACCCTTACGATGTTGGGTTAGCTCTAGATCACTTTCCAATATCCTGGCAGCCTCAACTAATTCATTGAATCCCGCTCTCTTCATGGATATGAGGGGTTGCCTCAGATTCTCCCTCAGCCCCTGGTAGAAGAGGTTATCCCTCTCTACATCATCTGCCATCGTCGTTCCCGCGTAACGACCCAACCAGGTGAACTCCTGCACATACTCGTCCACCGTCTTGTCTCGCTGCATTAAGTGCAGAAACTGCCTCTGAAGGGCCAACCGTGTAGAAACTGGAATGTACTTCTTTAGAAACGCATCCCAAAATTCCTCCATTGACGGGGTGCGTCCAGGGAACTGGCGGCCGCTATGGCTAACCCACCACAACTTGGCGTCTCCTTCCAACATGAAAGCCGCATACTCAGCTTTCTTTTCTTCTGCCGTCTCTGCCGCCCTCAAAAGCTCTTGAATGCGAACCCACCAGTCCTCTTCATCCGTTGGCGTACCAACTCCCTTGAATGATGGGGGATGGAAGCTCAGGAAATACTTCATGTGTCGGTCTCCATGTCCGACAACCACCCTTTTCCGCCAAAGGCTCCACTCGCCTGGCTTCTCCTCCTAGCACGGCCATCACCGTATCCGGTGTAGCAGGGGTTGCTACTTGAGCTGTCGCTGCAGCTTGGGCCGCCACCATCGCTTCTGCAAGCATGCAGCATAAATCGGCCGGGTTAACACCCGTGCCCAAAAGACCAGGAGCAGTGGCACAGCTCGCCGAGAGTTCCTCTCTTGCTCTCGACGTACCTGCCTCGTTGCTTGCACTCTTCAAGAAAACAAGAAACAAGGAATCAGTCTCTAATCTCAAGACTTAAACATAAGGACACTCATGGTCCCGCGTTACTCTTATGTGGATAACTTCTCTACGCATTGACCTTGAATCTAACCTCGCTTTGATACCAAATTATAACACCTCCCATGTAATGACCGTATAATATGGGTCCGGCCGGGGCCCCACAACATACGGACGCCACAGCTTTAGTATTATAAGTTGATATAGCTACCAACACTCAAAACACTTTGCACAACATAGCGCAAACAAAAGCAAGACTAGAAGTTATCCACTACAAGAAGAGTAATAACAATGGCCTTAAGGCCTTACAACAAGTGTCCAAACTCAAATAATACAACAGTCAAGAAAGTGCAAAGCACACCTAGTCTATCTCGGCATGCAAGTCGGACAACATGAGTCTCAAACATACAACATCATATAAGTAGAGCTACAAAAGAGAAAAAGCACTTCATGAGGCTTAGGCCTTTCCGGCCAGCGAGCTAGCTCCTGCATGCGATCCTTGCCCTGTAAAATGTATTAGTAACATGGGTCAGCAAAGGCTGACCTCAAACTGTGTAACAACACATCTCCTCCCGGCCTCCCCTAACGGACCCCGGGGCACCCCTCCAACCTGCAAGTTAGCACTTCGTATGCAATAATCATAAGCAATAAAAGTAACTACAGAAACAGGCTTGGATGTCACACAAATCATACATGTTCTCTACGGGTTGAGCATATAATAAAAAGGGTCTACTTATGCAACATGTTTGCAACAACCCGGGTTTCACCCAAGGCACCCTATCGCGCATGCATCTAGCACATCATCACATCATATGGGTACTTATCGATTCCCCATTGGCATAAAGCCACAAAGAAATGGGTAACACCAATCCCCCCAACGGCACACAGGCCGCCACATAGAACTCTTGCAAAGGCCCCACCCGCTCAAGGTCTTAGACCCGGGCTTGCCTACAAGCTCTGATGTCTCATGTCAGGATTCCAACAAACACAAAACTGACCGATTTTAAGAAGCCTTGTCGGACCCCACCCGCTCATGACCTCATTGCCCGGGCTTGTCCCCATGCTTGGCATTCTCATCATTCTCACAGAAGGGGACTAGTCTCGCAGGGACACTCTCCACACATGACGTGAACGTCACGGGATAGCCAGCCAACCACGGAGACATAGCCACGCCTTGGCACATCACAAACCAAGACAATTCCACCCTAGTCCCTCATTTGTACTGCAGCGTTCCCGCGCACCAAGGAAACCATCTACAACTCATGCGGAGCTAACCTTGTCCACCAAGGAAACCATCTACCGCCACGAGGAGCTAACCTTGTCTGGTTCCGACTACACGTACTCACTCGAGAAAAAGGGGAAAACATTACCACATCACAAACAGCATCTTGCCGCAACAGAATCTCTACGAATCCCTAAAGTTCGTATGCAACATCACCGAGTCGGACTAACGGTCGCGACTACGGCTTCACCCACCATGCCTAATCCACTAACGGAGCGGATCTCTAATGCAAATCATGCCGGGGATGGACTCAATCGACCCGGAGGTTCTTCTTGAACCTTGGCGACCCAAAACCCCTCTCATTTGAGTGTTTGGTGCCCAAAACTAGAAAAGAAAATGATGCTAAGACATGCATCCTAAAACCGAGAGGAGAAGTGTCGTTACCTTCCGACTCCTCTTCCTTGACATGGCAAAATAGCCGGATGAAAACCTTCGCAACGGTCTAGCCTCCACGGATCTGGACTCGTCTTGCGATTTGGAGCACCGAAGCCTCTCCTACAGCCCAAACCCCCCTTCTCCTTCTTCCTTGCTCTCCCTTCTCTCTAGAATGTTAGTAAGAGAAAGCTTGGAGAAGAATGAGGGCTTCCAACCCTATTCTCGGACCTAACTCCCCAAGAATAGTCCTGAACCATCAAATCCTAAAATCAGGGAAAGAATGGCCACGATCCGCCTGAAAAATAAAACACCTGGGCCGAACACGGCCTGGCACACGCCCGTGTCCAGGGTCGTGTGCCTCATTCGCCGTCACAAATCGACGCGCCTGGAATAACACACGGGCATCCGACATGCCCGTGTTCTCCCTGACACGCCCGTGTCCCAACTGACACGGCCATGTGCCCCTATCAACACAGCCCCGGAAATAACCCGAGAACTACACGGGTACTGGACACACCCGTGTCTACCTCAACACGCCTGGGATCCAGGCCGTGTTCACTGCCTCGATGTTTCGTCGAGCGAAGATTGTCGAACAAGCGGGACACGCCCTGTGACACGCCCGTGTCACAGGTCGTGTGCCCTTGTCTCCACACTCGACACTCGTCGAGTGAAAATGGTCGAGTGAAGTTCGTCGACTGACTGACATGGCCTTGTACACGCCCGTGTCCTAGGCCGTGTGCCTTGTCTCGACACATCGTCGAGCCCAAATCGTCGACTCCCCGGGCCGATCGTCGACACGGGCTCGACACGCCCTGAGACACGCCCGTGTCTCAGGCCGTGTTCTCTGCTCAACGATCGCCGACTCCAAAATCGTCTACTTCACGACCAAAACGTCGACTGGAGCCTGACACTCCCTGGGACACGCCCGTGTCCCAGGCCGTGTGCCCCCTGCCAGAAACCAAAAATTTGCCAGAAACACAAATCGACCCTCTCTCAAATTTTGGGGTGTTACAGAAACAAGACGGTCGGGATGGTTAAAGTCCGATGGGACAACTGCGGTTGTGAGGAGTTGACATGCGAGCGAGAGCAGACCATGCGAGTGGAGTTTCCCGAGCTGTTTCTGTAACTGAGTGCATAGTGAACATGTCATTGTAACCGTTTCATGTTATAAATATTTTTGGTTGCTGGTTGCCTTCC
Organism: Platanthera guangdongensis; assembly: GCA_039583875.1. NCBI lineage: Eukaryota > Viridiplantae > Streptophyta > Magnoliopsida > Asparagales > Orchidaceae > Platanthera > Platanthera guangdongensis. Next base: position 61,942,250 of record CM077152.1, read on the forward strand.
TGTGTACTAATTTCGAGGATGAAATTGTTTGTAGGAGGGGAGGGTTGTAACAGCCTAATTTTTATCAGCAGACAAATTTTCGGGTGACACGGCCTGGGACACGGGCGTGTCCTGCGTGCGTCGAGTGTCGAGAGGAACAGTTGACGAGTGGTCGACAAATTTTGGTCGACGATCATCGAGCTTAGGACACGGCCTATGACACGGGCGTGTCACAGGGTGTATCAGCGCGGTCGATGAACTCAGCCCGATGAATTTGAGCTGGGGCGTGTCTTAGTTCTGTGTATGGGCACACGGCCTGAGACACGGGCGTGTCACATGTCGTGTGAGACTCGGGTGATTTTGAGATTTTTTTCAGCTTGACGAACACGACCACAAACACGGGCGTGTCCGAGGTGTGTCGGGTGACACGGCCCATGACACGGGCGTGTCACATGGGTGTGTCACTTGTTTGGATAAGTAGGTTGACCACCGCTTAGGGAACAAGGCCATGGACACGGGCGTGTCACAGGCCGTGTCAGACAAAATTTAGGATTTTTGGTGAAATCATGGCCGTCCATTCCTTCAGCTGGGATCCAAGGGCTGAGCTTCTTTCCTGTTTCCTTAAGACCGAAAAATGAGAACATATTCTCATTTGAATATTGACTTCATCTTTATAAAAGTTTAGAGAGAGAAAGGGAGAGGAAGAAGGAGAAAGAAGAAGAAGGGCTGCTGCTGGTGGAGCTTGAGAGTGTCAAGCTGCGTTTCGAGGCCAGTTTTGCGGAGGAAGACCTCTTGCTAGCCAACTAGGAGCTTCATGGCACCGAAGCGATCTTCAAGGGTAACGACTATTCTTCCTAGCCATGTGAAGGCTTCCTTTTTGGCATATGTTGTGATTCCCCCACCAAGAGGTGGCTGATTTTGGGAATATTTGGGTGATTCACGAAATCCCCTTTTGTTGGCATATAGATCCGGAAATGGAGTACGGAATAGGCATGCTGTGTGAAGCCCATCTAGACAGGTTGGTCTGGATTGGTGATGTTGCATACAAATCGAAGAAGACTCTGTGATCCACGTGTAGTTTAAGGAGTCAACAGGTTATGCCTGTGAAGGGTAGTAGCAGGAAGTACTGGAGTGGTAGTCCAGGAAAATATCCGTGTATGCTTGTGCTATTGGGTCGTACCTGTGACTGAGTAACAGGAAGTACTGGTGTGACCAGGAAAGGCCCTTTGTGATGCTTGATGTCGTAGGGAGTCCACCTATGAAGAGAGTAACAGGAAGTACTGGTGTGCCCAGGGAAGACCCCTGACATTTGTGATATATCGGTGTCGTACCTGTGAACGAGTAACAGGAAGTATTGGTGTGCCCAGGAAAGACCCGCTGTTATTATGAGAGAATGGGTGTAAGAGAAATACCCAGGCTTGAATGCCAGAACAGGATCGGTGAGACCAACCCGCGCCTTTATTTAGCCGCGAGTACGCCGTACTCGGTGATGGCAAGGCGATTTGAGCAATGGGGGGTGGAGGATCCGACCTGCGTTATGTCCGTCCGACGTGAGACCAGAAGGTGCGGTCTGTTGGAGCGCATAGCAAGAGTCTTAGGCCTACGTGCCGTGATACAATGGGGGGATAAGGGCCAATCCCGGTTCACTAAGACTATAAAACTCCAGCAACACGCCATGGAGTAAATGCTCAAGTGAGTTGTCTTTGGGCTGTGACCCTGATACGGTGGTGGGCAACTGATTTGCCAGTACACCAAGAATGTGCCCTGAGTGCACGGACCGTTGGGCCGGGTGGCTGACGGTTGTGATGACATGTGTGCGTCAAAGCACAGTATATGAGATATATTGCCATGCTTGTGATATATTATGCATGCAGAGAAGATTACCACTACCCGGAGAAAAGGGGGAGGGTCGTTATAATTTGGTCAGCTGAATGCTGACCGCTGCCTCTGTTTGCCACCCTTGGGTGGAATGTCCCTGTGCAGGTGCTGGGGAACCGAGCGGGATGCATAAGGGTTGATATCCCTGCTGCCGCTGCTAGCCCTCGAAGGCTATTTGGAATGCTTGTTGTGTTTTCTTTTATTGTGGTCGGCCTACGCGCCAATGTTGAGGTCACTGTGTGAAAGCCATGTAAGGCCATAAGGCCAACTTTTGTATGGTTGTAAGATAAGACATTCCTCTTATATATACAATGTGGAGTTAAATTATCTATTGGACATTCAAGTGTGGAGTTCAAGGTTTAGCAAAGGCTTCCTCTATAATGCAATGTGTTACGTGCGATGCGCTACTCTGGTATCATCTCGTAATCGTTCCGCCTGTTTTGTGATATATGCTGTGGGGCCCCGGCCGGACCTTCTAGGATATACCATATGAACGTATGGGGTTGTTACACATCAAGTGTGAAAAAACACTCCGTTGAGCATTGGTTTTAATTCACGTTTAACCACTCTACTGCGGCGTTGTTATTACTAGTGTTATCAAAAGATATATTCATTATTTTATCTTTTGTTTTAAATTCACACGAACATTTAATAATTACTGAATATATAGCCTTACCCATGTGCGGAAATTCAAAACCTTCAAAACATATTACGCGCTTATTTAACTCTCATGAAACGGGATCGATCCAATGAGTCGTGATACAAATATAAGATAATCCTACCTATACGCTACTACTCCAAACGTCGCTCGTTAAACTCACACGTCCCTCGAAAGTTTCAAATTTTTTTATTAAATCTTGTTTTGCGTCAAAATATAATTTAAGTGTGTCGCGTCTAATAGTGGATCTACTTACCTGTTGATATTTGGGCTGAAGCCCTTCGTGTATGTACTCCGTCGTCTAATGGTTGTCGTAGTGACTAAATGGCAACCGACGTCTGATGACGTTTTTCACCAGTAGGTCTCGCTGTCTTGCTTGATCGTACGTCTCAATTTGTCCTGATACTGATATTTGTCCCTGATAGGACTCGTGAGCTTGCTTCGCAAAACACGACTTAACGTGTCTCGCTAGTGTTGAGTTGCCGGTAAGAGTTAGCAACTTTGAGCATAACTTGCACCGCACCTTGAATTCGTCGCCGACTTTAACCTTGTCGAAATGCTCCCAGACTGGCGCCCTCCGATTATGCTCCACCACTTCGGTCGTGCTTTGAGTCAACGATGCCGGCGTTGAGGAGGATGATGTCATACATCGAGAGAGAAAGAGAGTAAGAGTGGGAGAGAGTAAGTGAGAGAGAGAGAGAGAGAGAAAGTGAGTGGAAGAGAGAGAGAGAGAGTGAGTGGAAGAGAGAGAGGGAGAGAGAGAAAGTGAGAGTGAAGGGGAGAGAGAGAGGGTCGGGTAGTGGGGGTTTATAAATTTTTTTTAATAATAATAATAATAAGATTATTTTTTTAATATGGCCTAGGGCCTAGGCCATATCACTGCACCCAGCAGACCTGTCAGCAGCAGCCCTGCTGGCTGCTGCTTCCAACGGCTCTAAGAGCCGTTGGATTTCCAATGGCTCTTAGAGCTGTTGGCCAGCAGGTTCAGGCCGGCCTGTGGGCCCGGTCTGGGCTTCACCTGGGCCCAGGCTGGCCTGACTTTCGGGCTTTGCCCGGCCCGGGCCCGACATCGGGTCGGGCTAGCCCCCAAAACCAGGGCACTGTAAGGGCCCTGACCCCGGCCTCGGCCCGGGCCGGGCTATTATATACAAACTATATTAATTCAAAACCGGCTACATATAGACCAAATTATTATATGAAGATCAAGGAAAAATTAAAAAAAAAGAATCAAACTTAATTTTTTTATATGTAGTCATTTAATATTATATTAGAAGAACATGTATGACATCTTATATTAGCAAATATTACAAAAAATAGGTAATTCAAGACATAAAACTGTTAAATCATTCAAAAAACCATGGCGTTCGCCTTCGCCAAGTGAAGCGAACCTGCAATCAATGAATAAATTTTAGATATCCGATTGAATAAGAGCAGCAACTAGATAGAGATTCTTTCTATTTGGATTAAATGGATAGATTCATTTGGTTAGGGCTTTCCCAAATTTCTGAAATAATACTAAATCCTTTCCCAGTTCTCGACCGAGAGAGCGTTAGGGTTTTACCAAATCACGCATGGAACAGCTGGCGGCTTGGCCTATTTAACAGAACAAACGAGAGAGGGTTAGGGTTTTACCTTTTGCAAGTCGGGAAAGGTAGAGAACGACCGGTTGACGTTGCCGGCCACTGGAAACGGGGCCGTCGGAGTGGAGTTTGTCGCACGAGAGCGGGGCGACGGGAGCGGCTAGGGCAGGAGACGGGTATGCTGAAAGGAGAAATGATTTTTTGGGGGGGAGAGGTTTTTATTTGGTTTGTATATAGTAGAGAAAAAGGGGTAAAAAAACTACATTTTAGGTTTGTATATAGCCAAACATGGTCTATATATAACAATGGCCAAAAAAAATTATGTGTCTTTCTTCCACTTAATTTTAGGTGGGGATTAAATACAGCCGTATGATTCGATATTTTATGGTTGACTTGTTTTCGCAAAATACTGCAGTATTGAAAAATTAGTGTCAGTATTGTAGATATTTTGATCAATACCATTATTTTTATAAGTATCAACGGTTTGATGTGCACTCCCATCGTGATCTTAGGTGAGAAAACACAAGTAAAATTTTAGGGGATTGTTAACCGCAGATGGAAAATGGCTATTCGTAAACCAAAAATAGCTCTTTTTCAAGGCGTTAAATATTCCCCTTATTATTTCAAACTCCTTATTCACAAACCAAACCCTAAATCATTTTCCCCTTCCCAGCCATCTGCCCTTTCTCTCACTTTGCATCTTCCCTCCTCTCGCTATCGCCGACGTTGCCTGCCTGCTTGCCGACGTCGCCCGCCCGCTCACCGACGTCGCCCGCCCGCTCACCGACGTCGCCCGCCCGCTCACTTCTTCACTTTGTTCAAAGGAGCTCACTGTTAGCCACGCCTCCTCCGCTGTGAGTACATTCAGCTTCTTCACTTTGTTCGAAGTAGCCAACCATTTCTTTTGGATTGCATCGAGCATTGAGCTTATTCACTAAGAAAGTCAGTATAAAAAGGGATATGTTCGTAAAAGTCCGAATAAAAGGGATGTGTTAAGAAAAATTTGAAAAAAACCACCACTAAGAAATGTGGGTGTCCCTTCTCTATTAAAGGGTAAAAGGAGGTTAATGTTGATGAATGGAGAGTAGAAGTTTTAAACAATACTCATAACCATAGAGTCGTTCATTTGGAGGCGCATGCATATGCTGGTGTTACATATTTTGATTCAAATTATGTATATTTTGATGTACTTGATATTTGTTTGAGCATTTGTTGTGCTAGTGCTTCATATTTTTTGATGCAGGTTATATATATTTTGATGTACACTTCAATTTTGATGGTAATGAACTATGCCCTTGCTGGTACTTGTGGTTAGGGGTGCCCATAAAAATTGGGCCGGGGGGGCAGCCCGGGCTCGGCCCGATAAAAGCCCGTCTAAGCCCGGGACCGGGCTAAGCCCGCCCCGGGCCCAGGCCGGACCATGGGGCCTAACAAGGCCCCATATATAGGCATTTGCCCGGCCCGGTTTCCTAGGCCCGGGCTAAGCTCGGGGCCGGGCCGGGCAAAGCCCGATTTCGGGAAAGCTCGGGCTTCGCAAAGGTTGATCTCGCCACCGGCGAGATGCAAAAGTTTGTGTACAGTGATGGAAAGCACGACGGCGAGCCTTACTTAGTCCCGGCGGCAGAGGGAGGAGGTGAGGAGGATGAAGGATATGTGCTGGCATTCGTGCATGATGAGATAGCCGACATCTCAGAACTCATCATCATGAACTCTTCCGGCATGGAGGTGGAGGCGGCTGTGCAGCTGCCGATAAGGGTGTCGTACGGATTTCATGGAACATTCGTCGGCGCAGGGAGCCTGGAGTTTCAGGCGTAAATCATGACAAGGAAGAGGAAGCTGCCTGAGGGATTGTGAATGAGAACCCCGGAGTTGTCCACTTCGTTATCATTATTCTGTGATTAGCTACTGATAACCATTATTGGTCGATTGTCGGTCTGCATGTTAGAAAGGGAGAGAGAAAGTGGCAAGTTTGTAGCTTTCCATGGCTGTCACCGTAGGATTTCCGAGCTCAGCCGGCCTCTTCATATTCTTCTTCATTTATTTGTTTATGGTATTTATAAATTATGAAAGATATTGTACCTAATCACCTAGAGGGGGGTGAATAGGTGACTTAAATCTTTTTAACTTTTTAGACAGAAATCAGATTCTATCACAGAATTATAACTACTTTTGCACAGCAATCAATCAGCAATCACAGCAAAACACATGCACACAGTGAACACACAGGTTTATAGTGGTTCCCCAAGGTTTGGGTACATCCACTTTCCCCCTTCGCCTATCTAGTAGTGTACTAGATTCGGCCAAACTCCTCCACTATCTCAGATCCTCAGATCTTACACTCAGAACCCCAAAAAAGGTTCCTACAGCTCAGGCCCAAGGCCCTACAACTCAGTCTTCTCCAAAGACCTACACTCAGCTTTTTCATAAAGCATACACTCATCCACAACAGGCCTACACTCAGCCACAACAGGCCTACACTCAGAGATACAAATCTCCTACACTCAGGCACACAGGCCCTACCACTCAGCCTTTATAATTACAGGCTTACAAACTCAGATCCCTAAGGATCCTACAAGATAATATGAATACAAATTGTAAACCCTACAACTCAGAGAAAAGAGAGAAGAGTTGTGAGTTTCTTGATGAGTTCTTGGAAGAACTCAGTTGAGATCAACCTGACTTGACTTTCTTCAAAGCTTCTTGAATGTAGAACACAATAAGATTAATCTCCTCTGCAGTTGATCCTTGATCTCTGCTACTTAAGATTCAGAACAAAATCTGAACCCTTCTTCTCAGCCTGGTTCCAACGGCTGTCTTCTTGGATGGAGCTCTCTCTCTCTCCAACTACTTAGATCTTCACTTGATTCTTCAAGGAATAGCTAGATCTTCTTATGTGTTTCTCTTGTGAATGATCACTTGAACCACTTCTTCTGTAGACAGTATAAGCCTATATATAGGCCTTCTTCATGGTAACCGACTGGTCCGGTTCATAACTGATTTCTGACAACTCTGACAGGTGCAGTAGACCGGCTGGAATGACAACTGTCAAGTCATCAAGTCAGTTCTTGAAAAATCTGTAACTGTCTGAAAGTGTCGAGACAATCTGTCTTTAAGTGTCGACACTTATAGACTAAGTGTCGACACAAGTTGACTATGTTAAATTTTCTCAACGTGGTCAGCAAGATAGCCCAAACGCCAAATTAATATCTTCGGAACTACCCAGTTCGCACGCTGAACCTGCGGAAACCCAAGGACTAGAGCTTGCACCCAACAAAACAATGGAAGCACAAGAAGATCTTATTATGCATTCACTTCATTACAATCCGAGGCATACATAGCGAGACATGATTTCGCTAGTATTACAGCTGTAAACAGAAAGGAACAAAACACAAGCCGGGCGGACAACACTCCAGTCCGCCGAGACCGCGAGGTCGCCGAGACCGCCGAGACCGCTGAGCTCGCCCAAGCTATGCTGCAAACCACCGAATACCACGGAGTCCGCCGAGACCGCGAGGCCGCGCGGACAGACCGTTATTCGCCTCCTGCTGAACCCGAACTGAGGAACTCCCCTACCCGCCTGAAGCCGGCGGACAGGTTATTGAAGCTGGGAAAGATGAAACAGAACTGACAAGCCGCAGAGCGACCTCCTGCTGAGTCCGCAGAGACCGCACACTTCCAAGCACTGACCGAAGTCACAGCCAAACTCCTGGCTCCTTGAAGTTATCCGCGCGACCTGCACACAGCAAACCGTCAGCCTGAAACAATCCGCGCGGACTGAAAAACACAGACCGCAGCACTCGCCCAACCCAAATTACTGTTCACTCACGTTACTTAGGTTACTGTAGATGTGCCAGGGGGGTCCTATTTATAGGCCAGGTGAGGAGTGTGGTCACCGCCCATGAGACAGCGACACCGCCCCAGCCCGCGCGAACACAAAACGACTGTCCGCTCAGTCCGCGAGGACTTAGCCAGTCACCAAGGGAAACCGCCAGGAGCAAGGCAACCATTGACGAACCCTCTCGAGTCCGCCCAAGCTAAGCGGACAAGGCACCAGCCCGCAAAGCTCCAACTGCTTCAGGACAACACCCTCTTCAATGGCAGTCCGCACCAACCCGAGGCAGTCCGCAAGACCCACACCTCAATCCGCCACAAGTCCACGACCAAAGGCAAACAGCAACAGTCCGCCCGGTCACAGCGGACTTGGCGGATACGGCGGACATCATGAACTTGACACCAAGTGTGACCAAGTCCAAAACCATCAAGGGCCAGTGCGAGCATGGCGGACACAAAGTCCCGTCCGCCAAACACCCTAACACAGACCGCAACCAGTCCGCGAGCTCCTCGCACTTGTCCAACGCAGTAGCACCAAGCCGGACTCCAAACATCAGTCCGCCAACCGGTCTCCACAGCAAGACCTGCTGTAACACCTAAGCTCGACAAGGCCTCAGCCAAGCTCAAGGCCCAATCCGCAACAGCCCCAACCGCGGACACACCAGTCCGCAAGGCTTCCCGCGAACTCGAACCAACCCGCCAACAGCACAAGCTTGCACCCGCGACCACTGAGCAAAGCACCAGTCCGCAAGCCTCTCTATCCGCAGATACCAGGCCGCACCAAACCGCGGACACCATGCAACAACCCGCTCAGAACACAGCCGGCTTCCACCAGACTTTTCACCAGGCCGCAACCTCAGTCCGCCCAGTCCGCCCAGTCCGCCAAAGCTGTCCGCACAGGCCGCGCGGCCTGTCCCGTCACCCACTTCCACTTCACAAAATTCAACACTCCCCCTTGAAGTGAGAAGTGGTGACCAAGCCCAGCAAGCTGCGCAAGCGTTCAAAGGGCCCCTTCGACAGCGGCTTCGTGAAGATGTCAGCAAGATTATCTTCACTCCGAACATGCCCGACCAGCAGAGACCCCTCCAACACCTTCTCCCGGATGAAGTGGTGATCAATCTCTATATGCTTGGTCCTGGCGTGACATACTGGATTGTTTACCAGTTTGAGAGCACTCTCATTGTCACCCCGGAGTAAAGTAGGCCCTTGCACTTCTTCATGAACATCCTCTATGAGCCTCCTCAACCAAACGGCTTCCCGAGCAGCCAAGGCCGAAGCCTTATACTCCGCCTCCGTGGTTGAAACCGACACTGAGTCCCGCTTCTTGCTACACCACGAGATGCTAGCTGAACCGCAAGTGAACACATAACCTGAAGTAGACCTTCGATCATCCGAATCACCGCCATAGTCAGCATCCGTGTACCCGAGCAATGCAAACTCCTCATCCCTTCCATAGAGGAGTCCCATCTCAGAAGTCACCTTGACATACTTCAGAATTCCCTTCGCCGCCACTAGATGAGATTGCCTTGGTTCAGCCATATACCGACTTACTCGGCCAACAGCATAAGCTATATCCGGCCTTGTAATCGTCAGATAGATCAAGCTCCCAACAAGAGCCCTGAACACCAAGGGATCATTAAGCACCCTTCCCTCATCTCGTCGAAGCTTTAGCCCAGGTTCCAGTGGAGTAGAGCACTTCTTCCCTTCGCCCATGCCAAACCGCTTCACAATGCGATCAGCATACCCTTTCTGGCTAATGAGAATCCCGCACTCCTTCCTCTCCACTTCCAGACCAAGAAAGTGATGCAACTCTCCCAAGTCTTTCATCTCGAAGCGTATAGCAAGCTCTCCCCTGAGCCTTGCTACTTCCTCCTCCGAGTTCCCTGTGATGATCATATCATCCACATACAGTAGGACCAAGACTCTTAGCTCTCCCTTCTTCTTGACGAACAAGCTAGAATCCGAGTTAGAAGCCAGGTATCCACAGAACTGCAGGTACTCTGCAATCTTCCCATACCACGCTCGAGGAGCTTGCTTCAACCCATAGAGAGCCTTCCTGAGTTTGCAGACATAGTCCGGATGCTTCTCAGAGACGAAACCAAGCGGCTGATCCATGAAGATGTCCTTGTCAATCTCTCCGTAAAGAAAGGCATTCTTCACATCGAGTTGCCACAACCTCCATCCCTTACAAGCAGCCAAGGCGATCACCACTCTTACAGACGTCATCTTCGCAACTGGACTGAATGTCTCCTCATAGTCTTCTCCATACTGCTGTGAGAATCCTCTAGCGACCAGGCGAGCCTTGAACCGATCAATGCTCCCATCAGCCTTCTTCTTCAACTTATACACCCACTTGCAAGTAACCGGAGTAACGCCATCAACCTTGGGCACAAGGTCCCAGGTTTCATTCTTCTTCAGAGCATCAATCTCCTCCTTCATGGCACCATCCCACTCCTTCACTCCAGTGGCCTCGTTGAAGTTTGCAGGCTCTCGCTCATCCAGAGGACCAGCAAAGAAACAGGAGACAAAGCTCACTGCATTCCCATCACAGTACCGAGCCGGTGGCTTAACCACCCTCTTCAATCTCCGAAGACACGGCTCCTTGCTCACGGCTTCCGTTGCTTCTTCAAGCTCCACTCCTACCTGGGGCAAGCATTGAGCAGTGCTCCCCCTGCTTCCTGAGCCAGAAGGCTCAGCCTCGGAGTTCGAAGCAACAGGAGCTGCTGGTGAAACAACAAGCTCCTCTTCCAAGCCTTCAGCAGCCTCCACCGGTGCTTCCTCAACCTTGCTACTTCCGGTAGGCTCCACCGAGCCACCTCCATATGACTTCAGCTCGTCAAAGACAACGTCTCTTGACACCACGAACTTCTTCGTCACAGGGTCCATGCACTTCCATCCCTTCTTCCGCTCATCATAGCCAACAAAGACAAGTTTCTTTGCCTTCACATCCAGCTTTGTCCGTGAAGCATCCGGGACATGCACGTAGCAAGTTGAACCGAACACCCGAAGGTGTCCAACACTCGGCTTCTCCTTCAGCAACAGCTCAATGGGCGTCTTCATGTTGATAGGGCTGAGTGGCATCCGGTTGATAACATATGCAGCACAAGACATTCCCTCCGCCCAAAAGGACCTCGGGATATCTTTCGCATGCAACCAGCATTTGCAGGTTTCCGTCAAATGACGGATCTTCCGCTCCGCTACCCCATTTTGTTGTGGAGTGTGAGCACATGTAAGCTCCCGTTGGATCCCGTGCTTCCTGCAGAAGTTAGAAAACTCGGAAGAGACAAACTCTCCCCCGTTATCAGTTCGAAACTTCTTAATCCGCAAGCCAAGCCGGCCTTCTACCAACTCCTTGAACTCCACGAACAAACGGAAGGCATCCGACTTCTCCTTTAAGAAGTACACCCAAGTATACCTTGAGTAGTCATCAACCAAGATAAGCATGTATTTGCTTCCACCAAGGCTGGCAGTAACAGTCGGTCCCATCAGGTCGCCATGAATACACTCCAATGGTTTCTTGCTCCTTGTTTGAGATTTATCAAACGGAAGGCGATGTGCCTTACCGTATTGACAGCCCGCACAAACATGCCCATCACCAAAGGAGGACAACATCGGCAACCCCCTCACCAGACTTCTACTCGCCATTGCCTTCAGCTTGTCCATGCCAACATGCCCCAGCCTCTCATGCCAGATAGCCGCACTATCATTGGCCCTCATCCTATCAACATATGCACTGGTGGAAAGAACAAACAAGTTCTTCACCCTCCTCCCAACATGAGCAACATCAGCCTTTACCGCTGATACGTTGCGAAGGAACCTCACGTCTGTTGGCCCAAACAGAACGTGATACCCAGCGTCCACCGCGTTGGTCACCGAGAAGAGGTTCTTCTTCATGCCCGGCACGTGATACACACTCCTTAACGTGAGTGGCCCCTGATCACTACCCAAAGACACGACCCCCTCCTTCTCTACTGCATAAACAGTATTATCAGCAGTGATAATAGCTTCATTACCTGAGTAAGCCTGCATGGAGGTGAACTTCGACTTGTCTCCGGTGAGGTGATGACCACACCCGGAGTCGATGGTCCACTCGCTGTTGAAGTCCTCAGCAGATAAGGCCCGGACACAAGTGCCCGTCATGAAAGCTCCTCCCCATTCTGCTTCTTCACTTCGTGAGCAAGCTTCCTCCTTTCCCGCAGCATGCCCAGGCTGCAGTTTGACCTTGCAGTCCCGCTTGAAGTGCCCACGCTGATGACACCGGTAGCACTTCAGATTCTTCTTCCAGTCCTTAGGAGCATTGCTCCTCTCCGGCGGATATGAAGTTGAAGTCTCCTTCTCAACAGCGGCCTGCACCTTCTTCTTCTTCTTCCCTTCCCATCCCTTCTTCTTGCCTGAGAAGAGAGCCTCGCTGCCTTCCTGATTCAGATTCACTCCAGCCATCTGCCGTGCTAAGCTCTCCTGCGAGGCAAGCAGATTCTCCAGCTCCAGCAGAGACGGCTGAGTAGCCCACCCTTGAACAGACGTAACAAAGGCCACATACTCCTTCCGCAAGCCGCGGAAAATGTGCCTCTTCATCTTTGCCTCAGAGATAGGCTCATCAGGATCCAGTGCCGACAGCTCAGCACACAAGCTCTTCATCTTTAAGAAGTACCTGGAGATGGAAAGGTCTCCCTGAGTTGCCCTGGCCAACTCATTCTCCAGGAACTGAAGCCGCGCCACATTCTTCCTATTGAACAACTCATCAATGGTTGTCCAAATATCAGCAGCCGACTCACACCCAATGATGTGATCAAACAGTTCCGGAGAGACAGCTCTCTTCAGAACGAACTCTGCCTTAGCATTAGTTCTTCTCCAGAGCCTCACCTGCTCAGCAGTACCGAAAGCAGCAGTAACTTCCTGTCTGTCGTCTCCACCGACAACTTCCCACAGCTCCTCGCCTAGAAGATAACTCTTCATGCACGACTTCCACTTTTTATAGTTAGTCGGCGTTAAGAGTTCAATGCCCAGACCTCTTGCTAAGCTTCCTTCCATTGCAATCACCTGTTGGTACCCTTCAGCAGCTCCGAGCAACAACACAGGTTGATCACCACTCAATCACTGAGTAACAACACTGGCTGACCTCCGCTCACGCAACTGAACCTCCGCAACCTCAGAAACCTCGCTCTGATACCATGTTAAATTTTCTCAACGTGGTCAGCAAGATAGCCCAAACGCCAAATTAATATCTTCGGAACTACCCAGTTCGCACGCTGAACCTGCAGAAACCCAAGGACTAGAGGTTGCACCCAACAAAACAATGGAAGCACAAGATCTTATTATGCATTCACTTCATTACAATCCGAGGCATACATAGCGAGACATGATTTCGCTAGTATTACAGCTGTAAACAGAAAGGAACAAAACACAAGCCGGGCGGACAGCACTCCAGTCCGCCGAGACCGCGAGGTCGCCGAGACCGCCGAGACCGCTGAGCTCGCCCAAGCTATGCTGCAAACCGCCGAATACCACGGAGTCCGCCGAGACCGCGAGGCCGCGCGGACAAACCGTTATTCGCCTCCTGCTGAACCCGAACTGAGGAACTCCCCTACCCGCCTGAAGCCGGCGGACAGGTTATTGAAGCTGGGAAAGATGAAACAGAACTGACAAGCCGCAGAGCGACCTCCTGCTGAGTCCGCAGAGACCGCACACTTCCAAGCACTGACCGAAGTCACAGCCAAACTCCTGGCTCCTTGAAGTTATCCGCGCGACCTGCACACAGCAAACCGTCAGCCTGAAACAATCCGCGCGGACTGAAAAACACAGACCGCAGCACTCGCCCAACCCAAATTACTGTTCACTCACGTTACTTAGGTTACTGTAGATGTGTCAGGGGGGTCCTATTTATAGGCCAGGTGAGGAGTGTGGTCACCGCCCATGAGATAGCGACACCGCCCCAGCCCGCGCGAACACAAAACGACTGTCCGCTCAGTCCGCGAGGACTTAGCCAGTCACCAAGGGAAACCGCCAGGAGCAAGGCAACCATTGACGAACCCTCTCCAGTCCGCCCAAGCTAAGCGGACAAGGCACCAGCCCGCAAAGCTCCAACTGCTTCAGGACAACACCCTCTTCAATGGCAGTCCGCACCAACCCGAGGCAGTCCGCAAGACCCACACCTCAATCCGCCACAAGTCCACGACCAAAGGCAAACAGCAACAGTCCGCCCGGTCACAGCGGACTTGGCGGATACGGCGGACATCATGAACTTGACACCAAGTGTGACCAAGTCCAAAACCATCAAGGGCCAGTGCGAGCATGGCGGACACAAAGTCCCGTCCGCCAAACACCCTAACACAGACCGCAACCAGTCCGCGAGCTCCTCGCACTTGTCCAACGCAGTAGCACCAAGCCGGACTCCAAACATCAGTCCGCCAACCAGTCTCCACAGCAAGACCTGCTGTAACACCTGAGCTCGACAAGGCCTCAGCCAAGCTCAAGGCCCAATCCGCAACAGCCCCAACCGCGGACACACCAGTCCGCAAGGCTTCCCGCGAACTCGAACCAACCCGCCAACAGCACAAGCTTGCACCCGCGACCACTGAGCAAAGCACCAGTCCGCAAGCCTCTCTATCCGCAGATACCAGGCCGCACCAAACCGCGGACACCATGCAACAACCCGCTCAGAACACAGCCGGCTTCCACCAGACTTTTCACCAGGCCGCAACCTCAGTCCGCCCAGTCCGCCCAGTCCGCCAAAGCTGTCCGCACAGGCCGCGCGGCCTGTCCCGTCACCCACTTCCACTTCACAAAATTCAACAGACTAAGTGTCGACACTAGCCTTCAAGGTGTCGACACAACTCCTTGTGTTGTAGAATTCACTTCTCGACACAGCTTCTTCATCATGTGTCGACACTGATATTCTGTGTCGACACAACTTCTTGTTCTTCAGCACTTAGTTGAATTCTTGTAAGTGTCGACACAATACCTTTGTGTTGACACATCTTCATGTGTTGAACTTGTTTAGTGTCGACACATCTTCTTGGTGTCGACACATGCCTTCTGTGTTGATACTTGCTGAGTGTCGACACTGCTCCATGTGTCGACACATTCTTCTTCTGTTGAGACTCTGGCTGAGTGTCGACATATCTTCTTAGTGTCGACACTTGTACTTAGAATTTTTTGTTGAACTTCGCTGAGTGTCGACACTACTCCTTGTATCGACACTTTCTTCATGTGTTGAGTCTTCTACTGAGTGTCGACACATTGTTCATTGTGTCGACACTTTCTTCAAGTGTTGAGTCTTCTGCTGAGTGTCGACACATACTTTATTATGTCGACACTTTCTTCAAGTGTTGAGTCTTCTGCTGAGTGTCGACACCTTCTTTATTATGTCGACACTTATACTTAGACTCTGCTGACTTTGATGAGTGTCGACACAGCCTCCAAGTGTCGACACTTTCTGATGTAGACTCAGTTCCTCTGGGTGTCGACACAACTGCTAAGTGCCGACACATCTTCACTGGACTTTTCTTCATTGAGTGTCGACACAGCTCCTTGTGTCGACACTTCCTGTCTGGTGTCGACTCTGCATCCCTGGTGTCGACACAAGTACTCCAAGTGTCGACACAAGTCTTCTTAAGTGTCGACACTTTGCTCCTGGGTGTCGACACATGGACTTAGAATCTTTTCAGCTTTTCCCTGTGAATACTTGACCTGCACAACTAGACTCAAAATACATCAAATACATTTTTATGTATATCATTGAGTAGGGTGAGGCTTCTTCAAATCAGGTATATTTAAACCAATGTACCCAACAATCTCCCCCTATTTGGAGAAGTCATAACCCTTAGTCAATGATATACACCATTCATAATAAAATTACAGAATGATGTAAAACAGGATTATGTAAACAGGGAAAGTACATAATATGTATCAAACAAACATGCATACACAGATATCATCTCAGAACAATTATGAAAAAGATTTATCATACAGCACATTGTTCTAACACTTTGTCATATTCATCATACAAAAATTTACAGAGTGTTTTAAAATCAAAATATTACAACTGTAAACTTAAGATAAATCTATTCTAATTTTGATCAGCCTCCTTAATCACAATTCCTTTTCCTGATTGTACTTTGTCTTGTACAGGGGCTTCAGCAACTTCAGTATCAGCAGGCTTTTTCCCTTTCAGATCCTTCTTCTTTAGCTCTTCAGCTTTAATCTTTTGCCTCTCAAAGTAATGATATGGCTTGGGAAAGTACTTGCTAGGCTCCTGAGCAGTAGGAGGTAGCTTTCCCATCTTTGCCTTCCTTCTATATTGCACTATGGCTTCTTTCCTAGTCTCATGCTTCCTCCATTCTAGTTCAGAAAACCATTTGTTTTTATCTTGAATGTTATCTTTGGCAGCCTTCCATGCAGTTAAGATAATGTTTCTTGAAGTGGGGCTCCACTGCTCAAAGTCAGGTCTTTGTTCAGCTTGCTCTCTGAACCTTTTCTTAGACAATCTAGCTTCTTGTTCTTTCAGAAAAGCTTCTTGCATAGCCTCAGATACTGGCTGAACCACCTTCTCTATAATGACATTTTGCTTTCCCCCAGGTGGGTTATACATGGACTGTATATCAGCATGTATCATATCAAAATCTGGAGGAGGGTAGATTACTTGAGCCACTTCAGGTTGCTCCCCTCCTAGATATGCAGGATGTATCCCAGATTCTGCTATATTGTCATCATCACATAAAGGAGGATAATCAAGCATTGCTCTGATAGAATTAGAAATCCACTTAGCATGATCAGAGCTGGCTTTGACTAACACCCTCTCCCCCTTTATGACTTCTCTTTCTATGTGATCTCTTACATCATCTTTCTGAAATCTCACCTGGGCATCTAAGTAGTTTACTCCATCTTTAAAGTAAGGTTTCAACCTTTGGAGTTTTTCTGAGATCAGTTTCTGAGAATCTTGAATAGCAGATGTAACAGCAGTGAAGCTCCCTTGTAAGGCTTTATCAAATTCTGCCATTGCAGTAGCATTAGAGGTAGTCAGTCCAGCAGCCATGTTCTTCATCTCAGTGATAATTGCATTGTGTGAAGCAGTTAAGTTATCATTCATTCTGATCTGATTTTCTAGAACATAGCCTTGCTTGACTTCAAGTTCATCCGCTTGAGCTTTTATTTTCTCCTGATGAGTAGCTAAGTAGACTACTGCATTCCCTCCCTTGTGGAAGCAGTCAGTCATCTCCTTTTTATTAAGATTCATTTCAAATCTTATAGACTTTATGTCTTGGGCCCGATCAAACTGTAGAGATTTTTGCCCTTCATCCACATACTTTTCAATTGCTTGCCTGTGCTCATCAAGCTTTATCTGCAGGGCAACCATCAAAGCACTGTAATCTACAGTTGGTGTTGGCTGTAGTACAGGTTGTGGTGCAATAGTTTGCAAGGCCTTTTTGTAATTCTGGCTCCTTCTTTTAAATACTTGAAATTTCCTTTTCTTTGCCCTTGTAGCCTCCTCATCTTCAGAAGCAGATGTACTTGCTATTTCTACCCTCTCCTTAGGTAGCTCCTCAACAACTTTTGGTTTCTCAGGCTCTTGCCTTGCAGGTTCTTCAACTATTACTACCTACTCCCCCTCAACTTGAGCAGTCTCCCCCTCAGCAGCAACACTTTCCTTCTCAAAATCTGTTTGATCTAGATTGAGGAAAAGATCTTCCATTGTATATTCTTGTGGAGAATGGGCAGGAGATTTCCTTGGCTCATCAACAACTTGAGCTGCAACAGATGTGCCCTTCATGACAACATCTGGGAGTTGGCTATCAATCTGAGTTTGCTGATTAACATTATTTAAGGAATCAGACAAAACATTATCCTCTAAAGGGAAATCTAAAGCATTAATCTCAGTGATTACCTCAAGGATGATGTTTGTAGCTTGCTCACTTTCTAGTGAAGTTGGTTCTTCCACTACTAGAGGCTCCCCCTGGACTGAATCCTGGTGTAAGGGGCTAGCTTGAGGTAGCTCCCCCTGCCTCTCTGCAACATCTTGTTGAGCTGAAGACTTCCCAGCATCTCCAGGTTCTTGTTCATCATCAGGTGTGAAGATAACATGCTCTTCAGAGCTGCTTGATGAATCTTGAGCTACTGGAGCTATCTTCTTCTTCTTCTTCTGTGAGGTTTCCTTCTCAGGAGTTATTTTCTCTGGTGTTGGCATTTCCTTAGATAAACCTCTGTCCCACCTAGAGAATATCCTCATGTCCATCTTCCTCATATGGTTGATCTTAGTGCCAGCAGCTTGACTCATTACTTCTGGTATACTACCATCCAAGTAAAGACTTAATATCCTACCCAAATTGGGTTTCTTCAGACTTTCTTTAATCTTATCAAAGACAACAACAGACCAATCTGTTTTCACTGTGAAGATTATCCTTATCATAAGGTTGAACATATGTGCTGATACCCCGTCATGCCCTCCAGGCTTACTCAATATCACTTTGCCAACAATTTCTGAGAGAAATTTTCCCTGGCTGTTCATCCCCTTCCTATTGAACACTGATCCAATTTTTAATTTGGAATCTAGTCCACACCAAGTTAAAGCTTCTCTAGTTTTAGAAGCAGTAACTTCATCCTCTTCTTTTGTCCTTGGTAGATTTAGGACCTTTCTCAAACTTTTAGGTGATACCTTCACCTTTTCACCATGAACCCTAGACTTTATCTTGAGTCCAGATTCATCTACTTTCGCTCCATTCAGAAACTCTAGAACTTCCTTCTTCCAAATCTTTGTTGGCTCTGAGACAAGAAATTCTAACCCTGAGTCTGCAACTAGGGTTACTACATCCTTGATTTCCTGTTCTGCTTCGTCAAACGCTTGTCGCACCAGTTCATAGCCTTCGTTCACGTTCTCCTCGAGCTTTGGCGCCATTAGGGTTTGAAGAATTTGAATCAAGAGAATAGAGGTGTCGACACACAAGTTTGGTCTCGAAACTTCAGTGAGCGTGTCGACAGACAAAGGAGAAATCCTATTGATACCTTTCTAGGATTGAAGATGAAAGGGCGGGTTAACTAACTTAAATTGTGTTGACACTGTTGAAAAGTGTCGACACTGACTTATAATGTCTCGACACCAATGTGTCAACACAAGTTTAGTCAACAGAATATATGTGTCGACACTTGGTTATGTGTCGACACCGCTTAGCTCGACACATAGTCGAGATATTACTTCACTAATTCTGCATAAAGTCTAAGTGTCGACACCACCTTGGATGTGTCGACACCTACTTATTATGTGTTAACACTAATTTTCTGAAGTGTCGACACCAACTTCCTAGATGTGTCGACACCTTTTTACTGAAGTGTCGACACCAATTTTCTATCTCGACACAGACAACTCTGTGTGTCGACACTATTTTACTTAGTCATTTCTATAAACTTATTCTAAGTTTATCATACCTAGTTCAATTTTAAACCTATTGAACTTTGTTTCTTCTAGGGGCTTAGTATACATATCAGCTAGTTGATTATCAGTATTTACATATTCTAGTGAAATATCTTCTTTTTCTACATGTTCCCTAAGAAAATGATATTTTATTTCAATATGTTTAGTTCTACTTTGGGAAACAGGATTGTTTGCAATTGATATAGCACTACTAGAATCACAAAAGAGTGGTGTTCTACTTACCTCAATTCCATAATCCTCAAGCTGATATTGTATCCATAGAAGTTGAGCACAGCAACTTCCTGCAGCTACATATTTTGATTCTGCTGTGGAGATAGCCACACTTGTTTGCTTTTTGCTACTTCATGAAATCAGTCTTCCACCTAGGAATTGACAGGTTCCAGTTGTACTTTTTCTGTCTTCTTTGCACCCTGTAAAGTTTGTATCTAAATAACCTGTTAGATCAAAGTCTCCATTCCTAGGGTACCAAAGGCCTAGATAAAGAGTGCCCTTTAGATATCTCAGTATCCTTTTGACTGCTGTCAAATGAGACTCCTTAGGGCATGCTTGATACCTTGCACAGACACATGTAGCATACATGATATCTGGTCTACTTGCAGTCAAATATAATAGGGATCCAACTATCCCTCTATACAAAGACTCATCTATAGGTTTCCCTGCATCATCCTTGCTAAGTGACATACTTGACCCCATAGGAGTCTTCATGGTACTGGATGAATCCATACCATACTTCCTTATGAGTTCTAGGGTGAACTTAGACTGGAATATGGATAATCCATTCTCAGTCTGTCTAACTTGGAGACCCAAGAAGAACTTAAGTTCCCCCATACTACTCATCTCAAATTGTCCTTGCATTAGTTTTACAAACTTTTTGCAAAGACTACTTTCAGTAGACCCAAATATTATGTCATCTACATATATTTGGACTAGTATTATTTTGCCTCTGGATTCCCTAAGGAATAGAGTCTTGTCTATTTTCCCCCTTGTGAACTTATTCTCAATGAGGAAACTAGACAGGGTTTCATACCAAGCCTTAGGGGCTTGTTTTAACCCATACAATGCTTTCCTAAGTCTATAGACATAATTAGGTTGAGTTGAATCAACAAAACCTGATGGCTGTTCCACATAGACTTCCTCTTTTAGATTACCATTCAGAAAGGCTGACATTACATCCATTTGGTAAACTTTAAATCCTTGAAAGGTTGCATAGGCTAGGAACATCCTTATGGCTTCCATTCTGGCTACTGGAGCAAAGGTTTGATCAAAGTCAATACCTTCTTCCTGCCTATATCCTTTAGCAACAAATCTAGCTTTGTTCTTGACAATTACTCCATGTTCATCCATCTTATTCCTAAAGATCCACTTGGTTCCAATTATGTTGTGGTCTTTTGGTTTAGGAACAAGCTCCCAGACATTGCACCTCTTGAACTGATTCAGCTCTTCTTGCATTGCCTCAATCCAAAGAGGGTCTAGGATGGCTTCTTCAAACTTCTTTGGCTCTACTTGGGATAGAAAACTGGAGTAGAGTGCTGCATTCAGATTTCTGCTCCTTGTTTGTACCCCTTGTCTTAGATCACCAATGATTTGATCTGCTGGATGATCTCTTAGATGCCTATTAGCTGGAGGCATCCTGGCTCCAGGTTGAACTTCTTCAGTTTCTTCAACTTGCTGCACTCCTTGATCTTCTTCTTCATTAGGTACATGTAGTACTCCCCCTGGACAATAGCCACTATCTTCTACCTGCTGTCTTGCAGTAGGTTCTTCTTCAATAGTGAGCTTGTCCATCTTCTTAGTTATACCTGTGGAGCTGCAAATACTACTAGACAACTCATTGTTAATAAGTCTAGTTTCATCAAATACTACATGTACAGACTCCTCTACAACTTGAGATGACAAGTTGTAGACTCTATAAGCCTTACTGTTATTGTTGTGCCCAACAAAAATTCTCTCTTGGGATTTGGAAGCAAACTTAGTCAAGTAAGACTTTCCATTGTTAAGTATAAAGCACTTACAACCAAAGATCCTAAAATAGGATATGTTTGGTTTTCTGCCTTTCACAATCTCATAGGGGGTCTTGTTGTGGCTTTTAGTAATGGTAGCCCTATTAATTACATGGCATGCAGTATTAACTGCCTCAGCCCAGAAATATTCTGGTAGTGATGTATCACTTAATAGGGTTCTACCAGCCTCAATCAAGGTTCTATTTTTTCTCTCAGCAATGCCATTTTGCTGAGGTGTTCTTGGTGAAGAAAACTCTTGAAATATCCCAAATTCTTCACATAGTTTTGCCATACTATCAGACTGAAATTCAGTTTCATGGTCACTTCTTATCTTGACCACTGTACTGTCTAGTTCATTCTGAATTTGTTTGACAAAGCTATAGAAGATTCTAAGTGTTTTAGATTTCTGTATAAGGAAGAACACCCAGGAAAACCTTGAGTAGTCATCTACAACTACAAAGGTATAGACCTTCCTACCTAGGCTATGAACTGACATAGGACCAAAGAGATCCATATGCAAGAGGTATAAACACCTCACAACATCTTTGTTTTCAATGCTACTAAAGATGGATCTACTCTGCTTGCCCTTTTGACAAGCTGAGCCTAGTCCATCTTTAATACACTTAACTTGAGGACCATTCCTCACTAACTCTTTGCTAAAGAGTTGGCCAATTGTCTTGTAGTTGAGATGGTCTAGCCTCTTGTGCCATTTGACACAATGAGAGACTTTCTCATCAGCTACAAGACACACTGGAGAACCATTGTTCTCAACCATAATGTCTAGGCAATAGACATTCCTTTTTCTATAACCTGTCAAAATAATCTCTTGATCATTTGACCTCCTGATATGACAACCATCTTTGACAAATGAGATGTCATATCCTACATCACTCAATTGACTTATACTAATAAGGTTATGTTTCAAACCTTTGACATAAGCCACTTGAGTAATAATTATATGAGAGCTAGAAATGTTACCAAAATCCTTGATGATTCCTTTTTCAGAACCACCAAAGGTGACTTTTGGACCATCCTTGATAGGTGTGAAGTCCTTAAGCAATCCCCTTGTTCCAGTCATGTGCCTGGAACATCCACTGTCCAAGTACTATATTGCGGCATGGCCACTTGGACTTACCTGCAAAACAGATTAGTGAACCTTAGAACCCAAAGAATTCTTGGGTCCTTGGTACTGGTTAGTTTGCTTCCTAACAAAGCTACCTGCAGGTTTTCCAACAGGCAGTTTGCTACTCACTTTGGCACTTGCATTGTGCCAACAGTCCATGGAAAAGTGGCCTATCTTGCCACAGCACCAACACTCAAACCTATTGTACCTTTGCTTAGGTACATTCTTAGCTGTTTTATCTACAGCTGTCTTGTTGAGAGCTGGGGCTTTGCCCTTGGACTTGGACCTAACAACTAAGTCTTTCTCCTTCTGAAGACTAATCTCCAGACTTTTGATTTGATCATTCTTAAATGATATAGTCCCCATCTGAATCACAGTTATGTGTTTCAGTCTGGCTATTTCATTTAGCTTTTGATCAATCATCTTCTCAAAATCAGTTGCAGCAACTTTGAGACTAGCAATTTCCTTTGCCTGACTCTTGGCTAGGGACTTGCTCTTCTTAAAAGCTTGCAACAGAACTTTATATTCATCTATCAATTGATGAATATCCTCTTCAGACTCAGATGCACTCTCATCACTTGATGATGATGAATCTGATTCTGAACTAGCACAAAAAATTGTACTAAAAGAACAATTTTGTACCTTACTAGGTCCAGGCTGCTCCTGGATTTTGTCACTTTCTGTCAATGTCATCAGTCCTTGACACTGACTGTCCTCTTGTTCATATATAAAGTTCATGATCTGGATGAACTCTTCTTCTTCTTCCTCAGCAAACAGTCCTATGTATGCTTCAGCATCTGACTCAGTTTCTGATGAAGATATGTCTGACAGGCTCTTATCCTTTTTGGCAACAAAAGATCTTTCCTTCTTGCCCTTGAATTGAGTCTTTTTCTTATCATTAGACTCCTTCCTTTTCTCTGGACAGTCTGCAATAACATGTCCTTGTCTGTTACAGCAATAGCATACAATTTTTGATAGAGTTGCTTTGCTAGACTTGGTCTTTTTCCTGTCTTTCTTTGATGACTTTTTGTTCTGATAATAGTCATCTTTTCCTTGTGAAGTAGATGGTTTTGTCCTCCACTGTTTCTTCTTTAAGTACTTCTGAAAGTGTCTTGTGAAGGCAGCAAAGTTCTCATCACTTTCACTGCTTTCAGACTTTCTGCTTGCAGACTCATCTGACTCAGTTTCAGCTACCTTTGGAGGTGGTGAAGGAGACTTACTTCTGTATTTCTTGGTGGCTTCTGTCTTGAATGCCACTGTCCTTTCCTTATGTTCACTTCTTGTAGTCTTCTCCTCTTCTTTCCTCACCATCAATTGCATTTCATAGGATAGCAATTTTCTAAACAAAGTTGGAGGAGGAATTTCTGCTAACTTTGTCATTTCCCTTATGGCACAGATCTTGGTGTCCCAATCTTTTGTAAGGGACCTTAAGAACTTATCATTAAGCTCATAATTACTGAACTCTCTGCCATAGGACATTAGCTCATTCACAATCCTACAGAACTTCTTATAGCATTCAATTATGCTATCAGATCTACCTTGCCTGAAGCTTTCATATTCTTGGTTTAATAAGGACTTTCTATCCTGCCTCAGTTCTTCAGAACCCTCCATGTACACAATAAGAGTATCCCACATCTCCTTAGATGTCTTATAGTGTATCAAATTCTGAAAGGTAGCATCATCTATAGCACTCACAATGATATTCTGAGCCCTCTTGTCCATTGTGGCTAGAACTATCTCATCCTTTGTCATTTCAGAGAAATCCTTGGGTGTTCTCTGATTTGCATCCAAGACTGAAACCTTCATGGGCACATATGACCTTTCTTTAACTATGATGTAAATTCTAGGGTCTGAGGCTTCCATAAACAGTCTCACCCTTTCCTTCCAGATGCCAAAGATTTTTTTTCTGCAAATGGGTAGCTTCATGGATCCCAATTCCTTATGATTCTCAGTGGAACCCATGGTTCTTGATTTTCTTGATTCTACAACAGGATCTACTCAGACAGTTATGTCCCTTTTTGAGTAACTTTGCTTTGATACCACTTGAAAGATATTATACCTAATCACCTAGAGGGGGGGTGAATATGTGACTTAAATTTTTTAACTTTTTAGGCAGAAATCAGATTCTATCACAGAATTATAACTACTTTTGCACAGCAATCAATCAACAATCACAGCAAAACACATGCACACAGTGAACACACAGGTTTATAGTGGTTCCCCAAGGTTTGGGTACATCCACTTTCCCCCTTCGCCTATCTAGTAGTGTACTACATTCGGGAAAACTCCTCCACTATCTCAGATCCTCAGATCTTACACTCAGAACCCCAAAACAGGTTCCTACAGCTCAGGCCCAAGGCCCTACAACTCAGTCTTCTCCAAAGACCTACACTCAGCTTTTTCACAAAGCCTACACTCAGCCACAGCAGGCCTACACTCAGCCACAACAGGCCTACACTCAGATATACAAATCTCCTACACTCAGGCACACAGGCCCTACCACTCAGCCTTTATAATTACAGGCTTACAAACTCAGATCCCTAATGATCCTATAAGATAATATGAATACAAAATGTAAACCCTACAACTCAGAGAAAAGAGAGAAGAGTTGTGAGTTCCTTGATGAGTTCTTGGAAGAACTCAGCTGAGATCAACCTGACTTGGCTTTCTTCAAAGCTTCTTGAATGTAGAACACAATAAGATTAATCTCCTCTGCAGTTGATCCTTGATCTCTGCTACTTAAGATTCAAAACAAAATCTGAACCCTTCTTCTCAGCCTGGTTCCAACGGCTGTCTTCTTGGATGAAGCTCTCTCTCTCCAACTACTTAGATCTTCACTTGATTCTTCAAGGAATAGCTAGATCTTCTTATGTGTTTCTCTTGTGAATGATCACTTGAACCACTTCTTCTGTAGACAGTATAAGCCTATATATAGGCCTTCTTCATGGTAACCGGCTGGTCCGGTTCATAACTGATTTCTGACAACTCTGACAGGTGCAGTAGACCGGCTGGAATGGCAGCTGTCAAGTCATCAAGTCAGTTCTTGAAAAATTTGTAACTGTCTGAAAGTGTCGAGACAATCTGTCTTTAAGTGTCGACACTTATAGACTAAGTGTCGACACAAGTTGACTAAGTGTCGACACTAGCCTTCAAGGTGTCGACACAACTCCTTGTGTTGTAGAATTCACTTCTCGACACAGCTTCTTCATCATGTGTCGACACTGATATTCTGTGTCGACATAACTTCTTGTTCTTCAGCACTTAATTGAATTCTTGTAAGTGTCGACACAACACCTTTGTGTCGACACATCTTCATGTGTTGAACATGTTCAGTGTCGACACATCTTCTTGGTGTCGACACATGCCTTCTGTGTTGATACTTACTGAGTGTCGACACTGCTCCA
Organism: Platanthera guangdongensis; assembly: GCA_039583875.1. Classification (NCBI taxonomy): domain Eukaryota; kingdom Viridiplantae; phylum Streptophyta; class Magnoliopsida; order Asparagales; family Orchidaceae; genus Platanthera; species Platanthera guangdongensis. The sequence goes on from CM077152.1 coordinate 61,968,128, forward strand.
TGTGTCGACACATTCTTCTTCTGTTGAGACTCTGGCTGAGTGTCGACACATCTTCTTAGTGTCGACACTTATACTTAGAATTTTTTGTTGAACTTCGCTGAGTGTCGACACTGCTCCTTGTGTCGACACTTTCTTCATGTGTTGAGTCTTCTACTGAGTGTCGACACATTGTTCATTGTGTCGACACTTTCTTCAAGTGTTGAGTCTTCTGCTGAGTGTCGACATATACTTTATTATGTCGACACTTTCTTCAAGTGTTGAGTCTTCTGCTGAGTGTCGACACCTTCTTTATTATGTCGACACTTATACTTAGACTCTGCTGACTTTGATGAGTGTCGACACAGCCTCCAAGTGTCGACACTTTCTGATGTAGACTCAGTTCCTCTGGGTGTCGACACAACTGCTAAGCGTCGACACAGCTTCACTGGACTTTTCTTCATTGAGTGTCGACACAGCTCCTTGTGTCGACACTTCCTGTCTGGTGTCGACTCTGCATCCCTGGTGTCGACACAAGTACTCCAAGTGTCGACACTGCTTGCCTGGGTGTAGACACAAGTCTTCTTAAGTGTCGATACTTTGCTCCTGGGTGTCGACATATGGACTTAGAATCTTTTCAGCTTTTCCCTGTGAATACTTGACCTGCACAACTAGACTCAAAATACATCAAATACATTTTGATGTATATCATTGAGTAGGGTGAGACTTTTTCAAATCAGGTACATTTAAACCAATGTACCCAACAAATTATATTTATTTTTTTAAAAAAACTGGGCCCGGCCTGGCCCTGGGGGCCTTAGCAGGCCCCCTCCCGGAGCCAGATGCCCGGCCCGGCCCAGCCTGGCTCTAATCAGGGCCCGGGCCCGGGAGGCCTGGTTTAGGCCCGGGCCCGGGGGGCTTTATGAACATGACTACTTGTGGTGTTGGTGTACTTTTTGATATTTTTTTACTTTTAATGTTGGTCTGTGAATAACAATAATATCTGTGAATAACAATTTAACTATCTTTGGATCTGCGAATAGTAATAATCTGCGAATAGCCATTTTTGGTTTGCGGATAACAATCCCCAAATTTTATTGTAAAAATGAGATGCCGTTATAATTATTAAATATTAAATATTAAATTCTAAATCATATTATGTGGTGCTATCAACATAATGAAGGGGACTAGTAACATACATATACTGTTGTTCTATATGATGAATCCAATCATCTAACTAGTATCATATTTCAGCACGTTAATGCATGGTGATCAAAAAGAAAGATCATGTGGCAGGAGCAAATAGAGACGTATGATCGTTGTCTCAACTGTACAAGTTATTTGTATGGTCATATTTGTGAAATACACTCTATTGACAAAATGATTGTATTTTAGATCAGAAATGCACAAAAATTTGTGCTAATGAAAATATACTGCAAGTTTGAAATTCATGCATGAGTGATCTTAGATAAGTGTAACACTATTGCGGCCAACTCAACCATCATGGTAGACCGGACTAAATTGAACCGCCTTAGCCCGTGAGCGGAACATAGAAAGTTGAGAAGATAATTTTTTTAACGTGGAAAAACCGTCAACTGGGTGAAAAATCACGTGATCGGATTTGTGCCGACCAAACTTCCACTATTTGTTGTCGTGTTATAGGGCTTTTGAGGGAAGCGAGTGCAACAAACTGTGCATCATTATAATTGTTAGAGAGAGAGAGAAAGAGTGTGTGTTGGGCTCGGAGGGTGACTGACCACCTCTCACAGAGCTAATTCTTTTTCCTAATACAATAAGGAGCTTCACACTCTGGATGCTTTGAAGTTTTTGTTGAATTTTCTGAAGTGGAAGTGGGTGACCTGGGCGGTCTGGGCGGACTGTCTTGGCGGCTTGTGCGGATAGAGGGTGGAGGACTGGCAGGTTGGTCTTGTTGTTGCTAGCAATTTTCGTGGTCAAACCGGGTGGTCTGTGCGGACTGAGCAAGCGACTAGCTAGGTCGGTCAGTGTTCTACTTGTTCTGGAGTTCGCGGGTCTTGTGCGGACTGCTCCTTATATCTGTTGGTGTTGTTTCGCACCAGGGATGTTTGGTGGTGTAGACTTGTCCGCCAAGTCATGGTCGGCTTGTCCGGGAAGTCACACAGTCTTGCGTGGGTTGTTTCCTTGTCCGCCGAGTTTGGTGGCTGTCATCTTTGTGCTTTATCTACGGACTCAGTATGCGTTGTGCTGTCCTCAGTTGTGCGGACTGGATGTTCTGGAGTTGCATATAAAGGTGTGCGGAGTGGTACAGTGTACGCAGGGCGACTAGGAGGTTTGGTGCCTTGATTGCGGGCGGTGGAGTTACGGGCTGGAGTGATATCCGCAGGTGTTGTGGATTGGCTTTCTATACAGTCTTATTGATGTTGCTTAAGGAGGATAGGTTTGTCCAGCCGTGTCTAGGCAAACTAGGCGAACTGCCTCTGTGTCCGGACCATGCGGACTACTTCGTGCTAGCTACGGGCTAGGGTGGTGTTTCTATCAGCTAGGGAGGTGAATACACTCCTCTCAGCGCCTATAAATAGGACCCCCTGTGACATCATAATTAATTGAGTGAACAGTAAGTCAGCTCGCAGAAAGTTCCCGCAGTTAGGGTTTTCTATCCGTGCGGTTTGAAGAGGTTTGACTGGTTTGTGTTGTGCAGGTTGTGTGGATAGCGCTGAGAGCCATGAGTTTGGTTCTGACTGAGTGCGGACTCTGTGCACATCAACCAGCATTTTTCAGCAGGTCGCGGCTTACGACTTAGCGGTTTCTCTTCTGCAACTTATTTCTTGTTCAAATAAGTTGTCCGCCTCTGGGCGGCTTATTCAGTTCGGAGGCAGCAATCCACATGTTCTTGTGGCTAGGAGACCTCGCGGTCAGGCGACCTGCAGTTTAGCGACTAGAGTTCTTCAGCAACACTGGAATAATGGGTAGTCCGCGTGGCTTGTTACGGTCTTCTGACTAAGCGACTTCAACGGACTCCTTTAACGATTAGCAGTAGAGCCGGCAGTTTCTCTTTGAGGCCACGCTGTTAGTCTCAGTTTGTAATTTTTTCTTGCTCTATCAGATACATTGGCAATCATGTCTCGTCATATATGCCTCGATGTGTAAAGAGATTTTTTGATTAGTGAAAGACTCTTGTTCTTTTTGTTATTTTGGCTTGCTTGGGCTCAGTGTGGTTGAGTGTTCCTGCGCCTGGTGTCTCATTTTCCGCAATCACAATTTTTTTCATAGTATCAGAGGGATCAGAGGCTGAGCAGTGATCAACCTTCTGTTTGCTTCTGAGAGTCTAAGCTTCCAAGATGACTGCAATGGAAGGCGATTTTGTACGAGGTGTTGGAATTGAGCTCCTTACCATGACTAACTTCAAAAAATGGAAGTCATGCATGGAGAGTTATCTTTTGGGCAAGGACCTTTGGGAGGTCGTCTGTGGAGAAGAAAGGCAGGAGTTACTGCTGCTACTGGTGTTGAAGCGATGAGAGCTTGGAGAAAGACTAACGCGAAAGCAGAGTTTGTTCTCAAGCGGGATATCTCATCAGAACTCTTTGACCACATCATCGGATGTCGGTCTGTTACAAAAATTTGGACTTCCCTTGATGTGTTTTTCGACAGGAAAAATGTAGCATGGCTACAGTTTCTAGAGAATGAGTTGGCATGGGCCACTCAAGATGATCTATCCATCTCAATGTTCTTCTTGAAAATGAAGAACTTGTGCACCGAGATTTCAACATTGGACCCTGATGAGCCTATTTCTGAGGCAAAGCTGAAGATGCACATATTCTGTGAGTTGCGGAAGAAGTATGTAACCTTCATCACTTCAGTTCAAGGCTGCGCTACTAAATCATCATTGCTAGAGCTGGAGAACCTACTGGCTTCGCAAGAGAGTCTAGCAAGTCAGATGGAGGGATTCATTGTCCATGAAGGAGGCAGTGAGGCATTTTTTCAGGTAAGAATAAGAGATGGGAGTAGAAGAAGAAGTTCGATGTTGGAGAGGAACCTTCTACTTCATATCTACAAGAGAAGAGCGTTGCTCCTAAGCCTGATTGGAAGAAGAAGGAGTGGCTTAAGTGCTACAGATGAAACCAGCTAGGACATTTCAGAAGAGATTGCAAGGTCAAACTGCAACCTAGACATGTTGTAGACAAGGAGGAAGCTGAGTCCAGTACCGTGGAAGTCGGATGTGGAGGAGCTTTCATGACCGGCACATATGTCCAAGATAAGTCTACCCTTGAATACCAAGATGATTGGATCATAGACTCAGGGTGTGGTCATCACCTCACCAGGGATGAGTCAAAGTTCTCCTCTCTACGGGCATTCTTAGGTAACGAAGCTATCATAACCGCAGATGATTCTGTTCATGCAGTAGAGAAGGAGGGTGTAGTATCTTTGATTGGTCATAAGGGTCCACTTACATTAAGGAGTGTCTATCACGTATCTGACATGAAGAAGAATCTATTATCCGTGACAAATGCGGTAGATGCAAGCTATCACGTTCTGTTTGGTCCAACAGAAGTGAAGTTTCTTTGCAACGTGTCAGCAGTTAAGGCTGAAGTTGCTCATGTAGGGAAAAGGGTGAGAGACTTGTTTGTGTTGTCAACAAGTTCATATCTTGATCAAATGAGGGCCAACAATAGTGCTGCTATCTGTCATGAGCAGTTTTGATATGTTGGAATGGACAAGCTAAAAGCCATGACAATGAAGAACCTTGTGAAAGGCTTGCCTAAGTTGTCATCCTTTGGCGACAGTCATGGGTGTGCGAGATGTCAATATGGAAAAGCTCATTACCTTCCATTTGACAAGTCGTTACCAGATTTAAAGCACCATTGGAATGTATACATAGTGATTTGATGGGGTCGACTGTCACAGCCAGCTTTGGTGGTAGCAGATATATGCTGGTCCTGATTGATGATTACACTAGGTACACTTTGGTGTACTTTATGAAAGAGAAGTCAGATGCTTTCTGATTGTTTGCGGAGTTCAAGGAGCTAGTGGTGGGTCGGCTTTGTAATGCCCCTTCCCCCAACTTTTACCCAGGTCAGGTCGGAGGGGATCTTACTGCCCAAGACGTCCACTCAGTGCTCCTTAGGGGTAACGACCGACCCTATCTAAGCACTAGGGGGCGCCTTGCTTGGCTAAAATCACAACATTCACCATACACTAGAGAATTTTGGAAGCATTAACAGGAAACCATAGTACAATATATATATATCATTATATATATTTACATGAGTACAAAGGCTGTAGTCTAAGTATTTATATAAGCCCGTAGGCTGTACAAGTACTAGATATAACTCCTCACTCTCGCTCCCTAACTAGCTCATCGGTACTCACATCTTGAAACTCTAAGACGTCAGGGGGGGCTTCTGCTCGAGTAGTTCTAACTGCTAGCGCATCCTCCTACGACAGCAGGTCACTATGGTGCTCCATTTCCTGTGAATGGTTATTTAAATAACTGTTAGTCACTGATCTAAGTGGAAACAAATCTCCTCCCCAGATTCATATCCTGGGGATGAGTACCCACCCATGCAACAAAAGTAGATAGTCGAAGCAATGGAGAATTAGTACAATATTTCATATAAATAGGCTAGGAGCAACAATAAGGAAGAGCAGCATAATATAGCTGGAATAGCAGCAACAATGTATATCAGTTATAATTAAGGCTCCATCAGCACATCAGGTATCCACAACCTACACCCTACAGCAGGCATTCATAGCCGCGCACATACCGCATGCATTCATATCCAAGAACACACAATCCTATGTCGACATAGTATGGACCGCTTCTGTTCTAGCTGGGCAGTAATCCCCGCGGGCCTCACCGATGTGGCCGTCAGTGATATTGGCCAGCCTTTCCACTTCTATGGGTGGTCGTACCGCATAGCCCAGGCCTTAACGTACATCCCCATGTACTCTTGGATGTGAGCGACATCCAACGATTCAATATTTTGGCCGACCAGCGAAGGAAACCTGACGGGGAAACATAAAGGCAGGTCACCCGTGGCACTTATCTCCATGGCACCTTGATTCGTCGAACTTTCCACACTGGTACGAACGGTCTGCGGAAGTTACTGACCCGCCATATTTTACCGCAAGAAATTTACAAATAATCAAACAATCAATTTTGTTAGCACGCTCCGAGTCTGTGGCGGTTTGCCCTACTATGCTTCAATCTTCAGCCAGTGACACTCAGCTCAACTTTTGATAAGGAGCATGGGAGCACTTTATTTTGGGCTAAACCTGGAGGAACACCTCAACTCTGGTTATCCCCAACTAAGGCTTGACCTTAACAGATTGCTACTCGTCATAGCAGGATCCATGCTTATAATAGTAAATTGCAGTAATGAAAATGCGGCAACTAAAGCTGCTGATAATAAATGCTGCATAATTTAAGTGTTGAATGAAACGTGACCAGTACGGAACTGGAGTAGTACTGAAATGAAAGTTCTGAAATAAACTTGACCAGTACAAGACTGGAGTAGTACTGAATTGGAAGTACTGAATTGAAACGAACTTGGCCAGTACGAGACTGGAGTAGTATGTACTTGACTAGTACGAGACTGAAGTAGTACTGAATTGAAATGAACTTGACCAGTACGAGACTGAAGTAGTATTGAATTGAAATGAACTTGACCAATACGAGACTAAAGTAGTATTGAATTGAAATGAACTTTACCAGTACGAGACTAGAGTAGTACTGAATTGAAAATTCGGAACTGAAATGAATAAAGGAAACAAAACCAGTGCAAGACTGGAATAATCATAAAGAAAATGGTTAGTAGTCCAATCGCTTCATCATGAGGCTTCAGTTCCATCTCCTATCATAGGAGGCACATTCAGTTCCATCTCCGCTCTCAGGAGGTATTTTCAGTTCCTTCTTCGTTCTCAAGAGGCATTCACAGTTCGTTCTCCGTTCTCAGCAGGCATATCTAGTTCTATTTTCATTTTTAATAAAGCTTGCTTGGTTACACCAATTATTAAGATCTAATAGTAATTTAGTTGCGTCTTTTTAATCACGGCTTAATAGGATTAGAGGCTTATTAGGAGTTATACCCTTATTATTCGTCGAGGATAATTTTGCAACTCACTACTCTTACTCTTATCTTCCGAGCGTGCCCCAATTACCCGAGAGTCGAGGGGCTCGATGGTTTCTCGAAATCTCGAAACACCCGAAGCTTGGTCACTTGCCCTGGCCACTTTAGTTGATAAAACCATTTATTATTCATATTAGAAAGGGGTGGTTGCACGCTATAATTTTCTCTTTCGAGGAAAATGAGCGTAATAAATTCCAAGCGCGACCCTATGCTCCAAGGAACTGAGGAAAATTTAATTTTGATTCTCAAGTCCCTTAATTTTGATACAACCTTTAAGGGGCTCTATAATAAGCCTATAGAAATTCTCATAATTTTTCGAAGAGTTTTGGGCCTTTAATTTGGCTAAACAATTTTCATTTGGGCTTTTAAAAATATTAAATCAAATCCAAAAATTCTCAAAAATTTTGTGGTGGAAGCCCTTGGTACGGGGAACATTTTTTATGTTGATCAATTTGCCCCCAGATACCTTAAAATGGCCTAGAAAATTAATCAAAATTTATATGATAATCTGGTCTACTGATAGCAAATCAAAAATATCATGTGGCTGAGATCGAGCCGGTCCTTAAAAATTACTCTTCCATCCTCACAGAGGATCGACCACGGATCCGCTGTGGGGGACGCTAATACTGAGGCGGGCCGAGATTTAATAAAATCCCGACCGTCCAATCTTCATCATCAGCTCGGGCGGTTGCTACTCTTTGCCGGCAGCAGGCAGGCATAACCACTGCCACTGTCGGCCAGTCACCACCGGGCGGCGGCACTGCTCCCGGCCAGTTCGCTGGGGTCTGCAAGACCCTGGGTGGTGGCCTGGCAGCCTGCCACCGCCGGCCATCGTCTGATTTGGCCAACCCAATAGCTGGGAAAGTCGTTGGGCGGAGCACGACGATAGTTGTCGAGCGGAGCTCAACGAAAAATGTTGAACTGTTCTCGATAAAACATCGAGCAGAGTTCTTTGGCGCCACCGCAACAGGCCTCCTGGGCTGCAGCATTCATCTTTAACCTTCTGACATGTCGTACACTGGGGCACGAAGTTAGCGACTTCTCTTTTCATCCCAGGACAATAAATGGTCCTGCGCAGGTCCACATACATTTTGACCACAACAGGATGAACGCCTTTAACTCCTCAACATGCTCCCGCTTCAGAAATCTTCCTCCAGCCGCATCAGAACACTTTCCCCCTGTCTCTTCCCCTCCTGCACGGAACTCTTGCCGGTGATCTTTCTCCGCCTCTACTGTAATTCTTCTCACCTAGGCTTCAGTCTTCTATGGGTTTTCTCTCCTCCATCGTCCTGCTAACTTGATCCCCTGTTTTCGTTTCTTTTCCTCTGAATCCCGCAGTCGCCTACGGCATAACCACGCCTGGAGCAACTGTTTTCTATTTCTTTTGCTCTGGATCCCACAGACGCCTAGGGTATAGCCGCGCCTGAACCCTGCTGTCACACGGTGGTGCCCGAGATCTTCCTCCGCTTCGACGGTAACTTGCTCCATCGTCGTGCTAACTTGATCCCCTGTTTTCTATTCCTTTTTTTCCTGAATATCGCCTTTATTTTCTGTTTTATGCTTTGATCTCTTTCCCAGAAAGTTTCCAGTTAAATTGTTCTAAAACTGAGATTTAGTTTTGTATGTATTTCTAACTTAAGATCCCCTGTTTTAGCTGCTGTTATGCATTCAGTTTTAGCTTATCAGTTAAATTGTTCTAAAACTGAGATTTAGTTTACATTCGTATTTATGATCCCAGAAAGTTTTGTATGTGTTTCTAAGTTAAGATCCCCTGTTTTAGCTATTGTTATGCATTCAGTTTTAGCTTATTACATGTTGATTTAATACAGACGGGCTATATGTTATGTATTCCCTGTTTTAGCTATTACAGGGCGGCAGGAGTTGAGTTATAGCTGCTGATAAATTTCATCTCTTCTAATAGCTTTTTAATATTACCACACAGCTCTTCTACCATACAATTTTATGGCAGCGGGTGTTGAGTTGAGTTATAGCTGTTTACGAATGGTCTTTTTGAGTTATATGGTTTTATAAAACTGAAAAATTTGGCCATTCAAAAACTGATGAAGAAATGGATACAACTTAGGGATTTTTATGCTTTGATCTCTTGGCCAGAAAGTTTCCAGTTAAATTGTTCTAAAACTGAGATGTAGTTTACATTCCTATTTATGATCCCAGAAAGTTTTGTATGTGTTTCTAAGTTAAGACTGCTGTTATGCCCCAGAAAGTTTTGTATGTGTTTCTAAGTTAAGACTGCTGTTATGCATTCAGTTTTAGCTTATTACAGGTTGAGTTACTCCAGACGGGCTATATGTTATGCATTCCCTGTTTTAGCTATTCCATGGCGGCGTGAGTTGATTTTTAATAGCTTTTTAATATTACCATACAACTCTTTTACCATACAGTTTTATGGCTGCGGTAGTTGAGTTGAGTTATAGCTATTTACAAATGGTCTTTTTTGAGTTATATGGTTTTATAAAATGACAATTTGGTCATTCAAAAACTGATGAAGAAATGGATACAACTTAGGGCTTTCATCCCTTCGGGTTATCTTCCGCATTGAAGAAATGGAAAACCTGCATTTTTATGTTGTTTTTCAAAGTTATCATGTTCGTGAAAGCCTACAAAATAAAAAAAAAGGATTTAATCCAATCATTTTCATTTCCGCAATTCTCAGAGTTTAATTTATATGACAGGTTTTCATGTTTTTTTTAAATTCGTGTGTTCTCTTCGACTTCTCCGTTTGCTAAATCTCTGAAATCTTTTACTTCACATTCCAATTTTTATAGGGAGACGAATTAGTTGTGATGGATGATAGTGATACATATGCCTTAGTTTTTGAAATCCATCATATACCTTAGTTTTTGAAATCCATCATATACCTTAGTTTTTGAAATCCATCATATGCCTTAGTTTTTGACATGTTTGTATTTTTTGCTTCACTTGAATAACTCTTTTGAAAATGCTATTTACAACACTCTTCTCCAATTTCATATTATTTGAGGTGTGAACTTCAAGATGAGAACAGATTTCAGATTTTATTTGAAGTCTGAACTTCAAGATTGAAGTGTGAACTTAAATCTATAAGATTGTATTTGATGTTTAAAATCTTAAATCTGAAATTTGGGAAAAATTGACACCTTTTTAGAGGTTAATTTTTAAAAACGCATGTCATGATACAAGTTTCAGGTGTAAATATGAAGTGGGAAAAATTGAATGAATCACATGAAGCTAACTTCAAACATGAAAACCTATAGATTTGCTCATTTGATAAATTAATTCTAACATGAAAACCTATGAAGCAATATATGGGTGGAACATAGATTTGCTCATTATGACACACACACACACACTATGACACACATGCATTTGCTGTCATGTTTTAAGTATTGCTAACTTAAACATGAAAACCTATGAAAGACCTGCGTAAATTTAATCATGAAAACCTATGAAGCTAACTTCAAACATGAAAATATTAATGTTACAGTAACATTGTGGGAGAATGAAGGTAACTTCATTCAGTATTTTCAAACATGAAAACCTGAAGCTAACATGAAAATATTATTTCATGTGAAAAATATGAATCTCTTACTAGGTTTTCCATCTTCAAGCTAAATGAAGGTAACATTGAAAACCTCACACTTGAAAATACTCATGCTGGTCGAGCTACCACTACGATGACTGTGATGACATTTCCAATCCCCGGCTATATTTAACATGAAAATATTATTTCACATGAAAAATATGAATCTCTTACTAGGTTTTCCATCTCCAAACTAAATGAAGGTAACATTGAAAACCTCACACTTGAAAATACTCATGATGGTCGGGCTACCACTACGATGACTGTGATGACATTTCCAATCCCCGGCTATATTTGTTGATAGTACTCACGCACGTGCTAAAATGCGTGTCCATGATTTCGTTCAGGTCATGACTTCCAAATGGATAAATAACCCCTGAAAGTGCAACCTGATTGTTTCATTTTATCGTGTGTACATATATAAATATTGTTAGATGATCCCTTTTACTAGACGCAGCCTGCTTGAATGTGTGTTTTCACTGTTGTGTTGAAACAATACATGGGTTTTTATATAGAGTCCAGTGAATGAACCCTCAAACACTAATCTTCAACAATTAGAACCCATTAACGCATATTTCAACAATGGAGGACACAGGAAGCCAAGAATTACTTCAAAATCTACTGACTCCAGGTACTACCTGCCTCATTTTATAAACATCCTTACACGACGATTGAAAAGTGTGAGTGCAACACATTAATAACATATATACATCTACCAGATAGCCGTACACGCTTGCTGCACCGCGATTCTACCCGCATACGAAGGAATTGTATGACTGATCAACAACGTGCTGAAGAAAATGACAGAAGACTAGCGCATCGTCATTGTCATCAAGGGCAAACAAGAACATCGACCAATGATGTGACTATGCATTCAATTTTTCAAATAGGTGAGTGTTCAACGATAACAACATCAGTAGATCCAACAATTACAAGCCAAGAACTGCTTCAAAATGTACTTACTCCAGGTATTACCTACCACATTTAGAAATATCCCACGACACAATATCTCATGCATGTCAATGTAACTGATTTGTTGTCACACAACTATCAGAAAGTCGTACTCGCTTATTGCACCGCAATTCTACGCGCATAAGGAGAATCAATATGACTGTTCAACAACGTGCTGCCGAAAATACCCGAAGACGAGGACAACGCCATGTTCGTGAAGATCAACAAAGAACGTCTAATATTATGAACACGCATTCAACTTTAGAAATTGGCGAAAGTTCAACATCCACGCGGGCTACGACAATCGCTCACGGTACGCTAAACTAACTATCTATGTGACTTAACTCCTTCATGTATTTGTACTTCTAAATAATCTCTAATATGTTAGAATAATTCAACCCAGCTACTGCAGCAATCTACAATGATGGTTCTGATGTAGAAAATGATAGTGCTGAAGAAGATGATGAGGAAAATGATAATGCAACCACAAGGACGTATATTCAACGTAATTGCGCTAGAAATTTCTATCCGGCGCACACTGAAACACGCTTTGAACTACACTCGCCAACAACATGTCCCCACTGTCATGCCAGACTATTTCATCGAGAGATGAGCTCAATGTGTTGTAACAAAGTCATTCGATGCAAAGAGAGCAAAACCTCCATTTGTATAGAGATTTTCCAAAATATTATCGATGGTTCAAACAACAAAAAATTTGGAGGAAAAGGATCAGAAATCGAAGGGTGATTGGTAGGATTTATTCAGTACCGCTTGCTGATAGTGAAAGATACTATTTGCGCATGCTTTTAAATCACGTACCGGGTCCAAAGTCATTCGATGCATTATTAACTGTCAATGGCACGCACTGCGTCACTTTTAAGAATGCGGCACAGAACTGTGGTTTGCTTGAGAACGATAACAGTATTCGAGAATGTCTACTTGAGGCTCGAGTATTCAGAATGCCATCCGCGTTGAGAAGACTGTTCGCTACTATATTGATTTTCTGTGAACCAGCCGATGTCAGAAGTATTTGGGATGAAAATTATGCAAGCATGATCGAAGATTATCCAAGTTCTAGCACAACCAACGAGTTCTACATTATGAATAAACTACTTCATAGCCTCAATGATATCCTGAAGCAACATAAACGCTCTATTAAAGAGTTTGATTTGTCACCCATCAATGAATCATTCAATGATTTCAATAACCTATCCGGTCTTATAGAAGATGAATTATCAATACCTATTACACAGGATGATCTTAACGCAGCTACATTGCTCAATGAAGGTCAGTTACATGCTTATAATGTGATCAGCGAGGCAATAAAGAACAAAGCACATGCGTGTTTTTTTGTTGATGGACCTGGTGGAACTGGAAAAACATATCTGTATCGTACAATTCTTGCCACTTTTAGAAAAATAGGATGCATCATTATAGCTATAGCTACTTCTGGTATTGCTGCTACCCTTTTACCGGGAGGTCGGACTGCACATTCAAAGTTACAAATACCCATTAAATTGGATTACAAATCGTTTTGCTCTTTTGAAAAACAGTCAGATTTCGCAGAAGTAATCAGACAATCAACGGCTATAATTTGGGATGAAGCACCCATGGCTGATAGAAAGGTGTTCGAGACAGTTGATCGTTCGTTTCGTGATGTTACTGATGTAGACAAGCCATTCAGAGGGAAAATTATAATTATGGGAGGAGATTTTCGCCAGGTACTACCGGTTGTTGTCAATGAAACAAGAGCACAGATAATTAATGCAAGCATCGTTCAATCACATTTATGGAGTCATATCAAGATACTAACTTTGACAGAAAATATGCGAGCCAAATACGATAACAGCTTCTCTGAATATCTCCTCCGAGTTGGAAATGGATTGGAGATGACCATACAAGATGATATGATTAGGATCCCCGATTCAATGGGAATGCCATGGGAATGCGAGAATTCTATTAATGAGTTAATAGATGTTACATTCCCAAATTTAGGGTTGCACGTTGGCGATAAAAACTATATTCGAGATAGAGCTTTATTAACACCGCTAAATGAGCATGTTAATATGTTGAACAACACCACTCTTCTGCAATTCCCAGGCGAAGAAGTTATATACTACTCTTACGATTCTGTTGTTGATGATAGGAGAGGTTTGTATCAACCTGAATTTCTAAATTCATTGACACCGGGTAATTTACCGCCTCATAAGCTAAAGTTAAAAATCGGAGCTCCTATCATGTTAATCAGAAATATTGATCCAAAGATAGGTATATGTAATGGAACAAGACTTATTTGTCGTCGGTTTGCGAAAAATGTAATAGAAGCGGAGATTTTAACAGGCCACTTTCAAGGAAACTTGGTCTTCTTGCCACGAATACCATTGAAGACAGCTGAAGATATTAGACTGCCATTTCAATTAACACGCAAACAATTTCCATTGAGGCTAAGCTTCGCATTGACGATTAATAAATCTCAAGGACAAACAATCGAAAATGTTGGAATATATCTCCCAAATAATGTGTTCAGTCATGGCCAGTTGTACGTAGATTTATCGCGGGGTGTGTCCAGTGAAAAAACAAAACTTCTGATAAAAAATGGCAGGATAGCTGGTCATGAAGGCATTTACACAATGAACGTTGTTTACAAAGAAATATTTGCACAACTTAGACAACATCATACAACGTATCTCCAAGGTAGATCGTTTGCTCATTATTTTCACAACACTACAACTACTTCGATCAACCACTATATTATATCCTTTTTAATGCAGAATATAAGGCCATGATCGGTGTTGATTATGAAATGATTTCCAATACAGCTGTAATACAAATTGAATGCCAAACTATCTTATTATCATTTGTATTATTGTCTTTCTAAATGATTTGTAAAATTCTAATCGTAATGTCAGTTTTTCCGCAAGAACTGAAGATTAACTGTTTAGAAATGTATTGTCTGTTTTCTCGAGTCTTTGAAATGTTTAATCAGTTTTGATAAATAATTTTTTTGTTTTACATCAAAAGCTAATTTTGATCTAATTTAGCCTTACTTTTCATCTAATGCTCTAATTTGGATCTCTACTTCATTTCAAACGCATGCAGATGAAAACTCAAAATCAACCTGAGACGACGGCGTCATTGCCAAATGGGGGTGGCCCGGTACAACGTAAGAGCTTCATACTATACGGATCCTAATTTTGTGCATTTTACATAATCAAAATCTGTATTACATGTTAAATATTGTCGTTTGTTTTTCAACTCGGTCAGCCTCAATAGATAAAAACTGTAATATCACTGCTACGACCGACAACGACTATGAATACTATGATGAAATTTGCAAAGAGGGTACAAACAGATGGTCAGATGGTCCGCGTACTGAGGTTGAAGGTTTTAGGCTAATTATCCCGGCAGTGCCAAGAGGCTTGGATGCTAGAGAAGAGTGGAATTTTGTTTTCGATATGATAAGGAGGTAATGCCTAACAAAAATTATATCTTATGTTTGAAATATTATTGTTTTAACACATAACAATATTGTGAACTAATGATTTTTTATCTTTGCATTTTTGATTGAAACAGAGTCTCTCGAGGACACTGAATGAAATCTATTGCTGCATAAGAAGGAGATGCTAATATTTTGATATGGTTTCAACTGCAAGATTCTGACTGTTTTATTTGGGGTTTGGGGGGGGGGGTTTGATTTTTAGCTTTGCAAGTATGGACTTTGTTCTGAGCTTTTTTCATTGCAGGCACAAGTATGAACTTTGCATGTATGTGTGTTTACTGGCAGATGTATGTGTTACAATCATATTTCTTTGTTGTTACTTCTATAAATTAATGTTCTCTATCAAAAACTTATGATGATGAGGTTGAAGAGTTGCATATAGGAAAGAACGCCCCCACCCCCCAACAATGTCGTCGCACCCCCGAAAAATGTCGCCGCCCTTGCACAATGTTGCCGCCCGTGAATAATGTCACCACCCCCGACCATTGTCGCCGCCCCTGAACAATGTTGCCGCCCACGAATAATGTCGCAGCCCACGAAAAAATGTCACTGCCCACGAACAATATCGCCGCCCACGATCAATGTCGCCGCCCCCGACAAATGTCGCACTCACGACCGAAATCGCAGTTCATGACAAATGTTGCCGCCAGCGACCCATGTCGTTGACAAGCGGGCGAAGCCCGCTTGATTGCGGGCGAAGCCCGCAACGACGCATCGAGAACGGGCGGAGTCCGTTCGAAGATGCTAGTATATATATATATATATATATATATATATATATATATATATATATATATATATATATATATATATATATATATATATATACTAGCATCTTCGAACGGGCTACGCCCGTTCTCGATGCGTCGCTGCGGGCTTCGCCCGCAATCAAGCGGGCTTCGCCCGCTTGACCCCCCGACGGGCTTCGCCCGCCCCCCGGCGGGCTTTGCCCGCCCCCTGCGGGCTTAAAATATTTAAAAACATTTTAATAAATTTATTAATTATAAAAACAAAACAAAAAGTATTTAATAATTAATAAAATTATTAAATAAAAATAATAATAATAAAAAACCCGTGCCGCATCCCGCCCCCCACGGGCTCACCTCGCCGCCGCCGGCCTGCCCGCCGCCCATCGGCGGGTTTGGAGCTCACGGGCAGGGCCACCGCCGGCGGTGGCCCTGCCCGCTCGCCGCCGGACAGCCCCCGGCGGGTTCGCCGGAGGCCGGCGAACCCGCCGGTGGGCGGCGGGCAGGCCGCCGGCGGCTCCGCCGCCGGCGGCGAGGTGAGCCCGTGGGGGCGGGATGCGGGAGGGGCGGGTATTGGGGGTGAGTTCAGAATGAACAGTGTTTCTTTTTAGGATTTGGATAATGGCAGGCCAGCATGCATAGATCCAACGGTCAGAAACAATTGTTTGGAGATTGGACGGTCCAGATGCATTTCATGGTGTGATCCAAATATGCATATTGTATTATATAATAAAGATATATATATATTTAAATATCAAAATATGAAAAAAATGAATAATCATCTAAAAAATATTAAAGCATAAACTTAACATATTGTTTCTTTTAATAAGCTTATGGACTGGTCTTGGTCTCGTGTATTCATAAAGAGTAGTAAATGATATACTATCAAAATATGTAAAATTACAAGTGATGAGAGAAGATGTTGCGCTATATTGCACCGAAGATGATGTTTCTTTCGGAGATTTCTTAGAAGCTATAAGAAAAAATGGATTTGGGGAGGTCAAAATTGGTTGCAGCTATCTCAACTAAATTTACACCTCACCTCCACAAAAAATAATTAAACCAGTTAACATTCGTGTCATGTTCCTCCTCTTCCAACCAAAAAGAAATTTAAACGTCTCCACCTTTACGTAACTTTTTCTCCTTATTTGACACTATTTTTGACGTATAATGTAACACCTCCCCTGCAATGATCATATAATATAGGTCCGGTCGGGGCTCTACAACATATAGACGCCAAAGACATGGTATTATAAATTGATATAAGAACACTACCCATCTCAAAACTCATGAATAAGCAGCGAAAATAGTAAACCAAGACAAGAAGTTGTCCACGAAAGTGCATAGGAGTCCAAATCGTCTTATGGCCTTACAATGCCAAATGTTCAAGTCAACATTCATCACATTATACGACAATATTATTCTACCTCGCCATGCAAGTCGGAAACAAAGTAAGATAAACATAACAAGCTACCAAACAGGAGGTGGTACACTTCATAAGACTTAGGTCTTTTTGGTCGGCGAACTAGCTCCAGCTTGCGATCCTTGACATGTAAAAATTTGGGGTAGCGTAGGTCATCTAAGGTTGACCTCAACTGTATAACAAGCACCCCTCCTCCCGGTCGTCCCTAGCAAACCCTGGGTCACTCCATCAGTCTGCAGTTCAGCTCTTCGTATGCATATATAATAAAACATAAATAACATAGAACAACAGGTAATGGTGTCACAAGCATCATTCACGTTTCTAAGTTAAACAAGTAAATACAGCGGCCTACCAATTCAACATGTATGCAAACCTGATTTTCACCAAAGGCACCCTATATCATGTATGATTCTAACATCATCACACATCATCATGGCACATCAATCACATGCGTACTCTTATTTCCCCCAAAGCATACAAGCCCAAGGCCGAGAATTTCCGCTGAGACCCCACCATCACATGGATCACACACCATCAAGTTTGTCCATCAGCTCTACTACGTTGATTGGAGCGCAGAAATTATCAAATAATGTCAATAAAATCTGATTAAAGGATAAAAGAGGAGTTTCTTACCCAAGGAGACTAAATTCAGACTCAAAAATCCGAGTATAGGAGGTTTCGAGCAAAACCCTATGCATCTCTCTTGAGATCCACCTGCCGAAACGGAGAGGAAGGAGAGGAATTCAGGTTGCCGGAGGAAGATGCCACTAACCTCGAAGGGAAGAAGAAGGGTTGATTTTTGTTCCAAGAATTGAAATGAAGAAGAGAGAGGAGTTAGGGTTTATTAAAGGAGGATGAAGTTGTTGTTGTTTCCGCCGGCCTGAGGAAGATGGGCAGGGGGCGCAACCGCCGACTGGAGGCGGAAATGATAGCAGGAGGGCGCCGGCGCGGGAGCGGAAGACACGGGATCAGCATAGGAGTGGGATCGGGATTGCGGCTTGCGGGGAAACATGGACTGGGGAAAATCGGGGGGGGGGGGGGGGGGAGGCTGGTCGACTGGATTAATAGAAGGTGGAAAATACCTAACCCATAATTACATATATACGACTCATGTTATAAATATTATTATTGTTGTTCTTTTTTAAAAAAAAAATGGGTTGTTACATTTTCACCTACTTAGTAAGTTTCCTCCTGAAACTTTAGAAGATTCACAAAAAGGGGATTTCTAAGGCAAAGATTCAGATATTATTCATTCCTACAAGATTGCGATCCAAGACATGGAAGGTAAATATGAACATACTGAAATTGACAGAAGAACAAGAATGAAGTCATATCAAGATCAAGAGAAGATTTGTGGATACTTGCTACACAAGTCAGATTCAAGTTCTCAAATGTACTCCTCATACCTGTCATGCATCCACAGTACTTTGACTATAGGAATGGTTCTCTTTCGAAGCTTGCATTTTTAATACTCCCCAATCTTAGTGAGCTCGACCGGATAAGAAAGGTTGGCTTTAGGAATCACTGGAATTTCCTCAATGACGTGAGTAGGATCACTGATGGTTAAAATTCACGCCAGAGCGCGATTCTAAATCGATAAGGCAAGTATATCTATCGTTCTAGAGTATAGGATTAAGTGTCGTATTAGACTCGGGGTCTGTTGAGTACTTGTACTCACAAGGAAGAGCTATTATTTTACCGAGCGAAAGTTGGCCATGTGAATTCGGAAAACTAAGAAAAATAGCGATTTAACTAAAAATAAATTTGATGATTTAAAAACTAGCACTTGATTTATAATCCTCTTGAATTAAAATAAACTTTCATGAGACTATAAAATACATGTCTCTAAGTTACTAATTTCGATCGTGGAGGTTCCCAAAATACGGAAGCGTCTCTCTCGAGAATACGCTCTCGATTAAACTTAGGTTGATCGATTAAGACCTCTCGGTCAGTCGGAACCCCTAAGCTTGCTTTAAGCGGTGAAGCTCACTATTGGATTTGACTCCAATCCGGAAGATTCATATAATCCTCTCTCAAGTAGTGCATGCAACTCGTTTTATCTTTGAGTGATTTACTCATATTCTCAACCTTTCGGTAAATCTGAGATACGGATCTAAGATCGAAAAATTATAATCGCGACATATGAATTCAACGCAGTTGAATTCAAAGATAAATCGAATTAAGCAAAATAGAGAACTTGATAATTTGAGACAAATACAATAAATTTATTTTATTCCAAAGTTCATCATGATTAAGTGCTAAATGGAATTTAGCTACTTATCATGATAGAAAAATTACATGAAAGGTTTAAGAGAGACATGATAATAAAAATGAAGTACTTGAATTGAAACACAACAAACTAAAAGTTACACTATAAATTGGAAAAATACATGAAAGAAAATGTAAGAAAAGCTGAAAACAAACTCCAAAATCGACTCCAAAACTCTCTCCTAATGCCTTCCCAGCTCTTGTCACTGTCTGGAATTTATAGTATTTTTTATGGAGAGTCACGCCCCTAGGTCATGCCCGTGACTATGGGGCGTGTACGATGCGGAACCGTTATCTTGAAAGCCCGTGAACGTTGGAGAAAAACCGTCAAAATCTATTATTTTGCTGGTCACGCCCCTAGGTCACGCCCATGACCTAGGGCGTGTATTTACTGTTACTGGAAATGGCGAGAATTAATCTGGCAGTTGTGGAAGAGGTCACGCCCTAGGTCACGCCCGTGACCTAGGGCGTGTAAGCTGGAAACGCATTGGATCTGAAACTGGCTTCTTAAAGCAACGACACGCCTGAGCTGGATGTCACGCCTGTGAGTCATGCCCGTGATTTTGATGTCACGCCTATGACTAGGCGTGTAATTTTAATCTGACGCGGGAATGCATTAAGGAGCTCCAGGAGGGGTCACGCCTGCTGGTCACGCCCGTGACTTTGAGGTTACGCCCGTGATTTGGGCGTGTACTTGGACTTTTTCCAGTTTTGCTCCACAATTACACCTGATTAATCTGCCAGCTTTAAAATATAATTTTCTCACCAGATTAACCTGAAATATTAAAAAAAAAGTAATTATAAACTTATTTAATAAATTATAACTCTAAATTAATTAATTATTAGTTAAAAACTATATAAAAATAAAGATAAAATTAGAGTTCTCAATCACGAACAACTTCTGAAGCTGACTAAGATGGAAAACATTGTGAACACCGACCAAAGAAACAGGTAGCTCAAGACGATATGCAGATCCTCCGATACGCTATGAAATGAAAAACGGTCCCACAAAGCTTGGGCTGAGCTTATGATGGCGACCAATCTGTTTCACCCCGAGAGTAGGGGAAACCTTCAGGAACATTTGGTCACCCACGATAAATTCTAACGGAAGACGACGTTGATTGGTATACTTCCTCGTCTCTCGATGACACGAGTGAGATGAAGTCGAGTCTTCCTTATGGCTTCTTCCATTTCCGAATGTAACCCAGGTCCCAACACAACTTTTTTGTCCACTTCCGACCAATAGAGAGGGGTCCTACAACGACGTCCAAACAGTGCTTCGAAGGGGGCCATCTTGTGGCTTTTTCCATTCCCTGAGTAACTCAGGTCCCAATACAACCTTTTTGTCCACTTCCAACCAATAGAGAGGGGTCCTACAACGACGTCCATACAATGCTTCGAAAGAGGTCATCTTGAGGCTCTCTTGATAGTTATTGTTGTAGGTAAACTCGATCAAAGGTAGGTGCTCATCCCAAGCTCCCTTGTAGTCCACAATGTAACATCGAAGCATGTCATCAAGAATCTGATTAACTCTTTCAGTCTGACCATCGGTTGTTGGATGATAAGCGGTGCTCAAGTTGAGATCGGTGCCCAAAGCTCACTGGAAGCCCTTCCAGAATTGAGATACAAATCTCGAGTCGTGATCTGAAACAATCTGCAGAGGAACCCCATGAAGTCTAACAATCTCCGAAACATAGATTCGAGTCATCGTCTCGGTGGAATGACCTTCCTTCTACGGGATGAAATGATCCATTTTAGTCATGCGATCTACTATGACCCAAATCGCATCTTGCCGTCTTGGAGTACGGGACAATCCGGTGATGAAGTTCATAGAGATGTCTTCCTACTTCCATTCTGGGATAGGTAGAGGCTGCAAAGGACCACCAGGACGTTGACGCTGAGCTTTCACCTTATGACACGTCAGACATCGAGAGATGAAGCAAGCAATGTAATTCTTCATTCCAGGCCAACATATAATCTGCTTCAAGTCATGATACATCTTATTGTTGCAACGGTGACCACATGTGCGGGACTCATGAGCTTATTGACAAATATTATCAAGCAATTCAGAAACATCAGGAATGAAAAGGTGACCTCAGAAACGCAGAACATCATCAGAGATAGAGAAATCTGGAAGAGTCCCCAGTTCAGCCTTTTGGCGGATGCGTTGGAGTACGGGATTAGATTGCTGCAAATCTTTCTCTTACCACCGGACACCTGAACTGGTCACCTTGGAGGGGATATATCTTCTTTTTTTTTTCATTTTTGTGCAATCTAATTTGGTCTATATCAAGTTAGCCCCACCTCACTTCTTCCTTTTAGCCCTAAGTTGAGGGAATCATTGAGCCAATAGTCTCACTAGTCCACACATGCCCCGTCGTCGATCAAAGCTTCGCAGAGAACATAGTCATTGAAGAAGCAGCAGTTCCAGATTCCTTCTCCCAATTCCATTTGGCCCACACCTGCGTCCAGTGTTCCTCAATAACTGTGTAGGTTTCATTGACCGAACAACCCACGCAAGAGTATATGGCCCCAATCTCGTCTCCCTTCCTCCGACTTCTGGTGTTGTCCCCAATTAAATAGGTCACACATTTATGGATTCAACCGACCATGCATCAAGTGGTTCCACCCCTTCTGCCCTAATTTCACAACTCTAGCCGCAGTACTCGACAATCATTCACACAACCACATCGCCCCATTAAAGGTCCTATCCAGGCATCGGTGTGCTTAGTGCAGCTAAGTGCCTCCTCGTGGTTACTGACCCTGTGTCGTCTTCTCCATGCTCTGCCTTCTCCGACGACCTCAGGATACTGTCACACACCACTAACTCTACGTGAGCTCTCACAGCATCCCTCTGACCCACTGTCCAGCCTCTGAGGTCACTCAAATGGCCACGACGCCTACCTCCCCTAACCTTGGAGCTTCAGGGATAAGTTGATTTAGCGAACACCTTTTCCTTGACTGTCACTCGCACTATGACTGATCATTCAACAAGGTGGAATGCTCTTTGATAAATCTTTCCTTTACCAGAGAAGAGGTGGAATCCACCTTAACCAACATCTTGCAGATCCTATGTTATGTCTACTCCACCAACAACAAAGCCTCTTGTCTCTGTCCACCAATTTCACTCCCATCAATCTAGCTGCTCTTGATAGCTCGATCGATCTCTATGTTGGAGCTCCCTTTGTTTGCTCCCCAGCAACTGAGACCCCTGCGGATAAATGTGCCCTAGTTTGTTAGTTCAGATCTGTTAGTCTGGTTTGCCCTCGTTGAACAATCATTTGAGCAATAACTCACAGTGGAAGCCAGCAAGATTCCCCGATTATGATCTACATGAAGGGGTCCTCCCTTCAGCAGATGCATTGGATTTGCCTGACAGCACTGCACATTATGTGGCCCATGCTTAAATATGAACTTATCATGTGACACACACCACCCTTGAGCACTTTTACACGTTTTTGAGCAGGTCAACAAGTCAACTCATTGGAGTCTTACGTCAACGATTTTATGGAGTTGGCACATCTTGTCCCAGGTGTTTCCATCACCCATTACTTTGGGTATTCATGCATAACAACCACATGTCCACTCTTGCCTATGCACTTTGTACCTGCCCACGCTTGCTATGGACATCTAGCATGCCCACTTTGTGGAAGAAGAATTTATCACAACACTTGAGACCTCTAGTCTTTATGGCATTCCATCCTCTCAGTCAATGTTGCATGTCGGATCGCGCAAAGCAGACATTTGGCCTCCCACCACAACCCTATGAAGCTTCCCCTCTATAGATTATTGCAGCACCCCATCTCCAGCTACCGCCTCTAGTTCCACCATGATGGCCCCATCCTTCGACAAACAACCTCTCCCACCAAGATTATCTTGACTTCCACAGCCAGGTCTTTTGATGCATCCTGAGTCGCATCTATGTCTTATTTTTATTATTCGTGCATTATTATATGTATTCGGTAGCGCATGTTTCCACACACTTTAATTTTTTCATATTTCCGCGCTCGTTAAAAGCGCTTGTATCTTTTGTATCACACAAGTTACCCGCGCTAGTTTGTTTGTCTTAATGGAGTGACCGCCCAATAAGATCATGAATGAAGAGATCCGTCAAATTAGGCTAAATGATAAAATAAGGGAAGCTTTGAAATAATATTTTATTATAATTAATATAAGTTTAGTTTTCTGAAATTATGAGTATGATTTTAAATTGAGAAATTAGGATTATCAAATTATGATGGAGTTTCGAATGTCCAAATTCAATACCCTTGCCTCTTCATTATCTCCCCCATTTATTATCATTAAAATACCATTTTAAATGAAAAAAAACTGATCAGCCATCCTTCTTATATTACATCATTACACTCATCTTTGAAACCGCCAGCTAGCATTAATATTGGCACTGTAATGTTGTAACACCCCCATTTGAATTTACTATTCATTAATTTCAAAGATAATGAATCATTTTTAACTTTATAAAAGATGTCAGCCCGGCTGAAAGGAGGGGAACTTGAACAAAATATTGGGAATAGAGAATTCTTCTCTCTATTTCCCGAAAGGTTCAGCCCAACCCCTTTCCTTCACCCGTCTCCTTCCATCCGCCCGGTGATCCATTCGTGCTGATCTCGATCCTGACTCGTCGTTGCCACCGCCTACCCTCATGGGCCCCGGTGACCCTTCCCCGACCTACCACGAGTGTCGATCTACATTCTAACATTCATCCGACATGCTTGACTATTTTTTGTGGATCCTCTACTACTTGTGTTGTGTCTATGGTAGACCTCTCATTCTCATTGCTCTCCTACAGTTATTATGATTTTATGCTTAAGTTTAATTTATCTTTAAAATTTTCAGAGCTTGCCAAATTTACCACTTGTCTATTTGTCGTTAATTTGAAAATCTTCTTGTCTCGCAATTTTTCATTTCTTTAAAGTGCTCAGCTGTGGAGTATTAAATTGTATTAATTCAATGTCTGATTGTTAGATATTAACGTGTGTTTTCAACTCCAGATCCGTTACCACACGATAATGCTCGTGAAGACTTGAAAAGTGCCTCAGAATTTAATTAGATCTCCAATTTTACCTTTCGAAATTAATCAGTTGTTTTAGGAATGCATCAGTTTGGTATCAGAGGTCGGTTCGATTCACTCCTATTGTGAATCGAACGATCCTGTTTTAAATTTTATTTACTTGTTTTAAAAAAAATTGACAAAGAAGATTTTTATTTTGAAAAATATCTTTCAATTTTCTTTATTTTGAGTCCTCTTTTTTCAAAAAAAAATGGAGAGTCACATAGACGCTAGCATAGACGACCTAGCTAACCGAATGGGTGAACTGATGAAGACGGTAGAAGCACTCATCGCCAACGTGAGAGACACGAATCACATAGTACACAACTTGAGAACCACCCTTAATAACCTAGGAGCTGAACGTCACGTAGGACTATATCAGCCTCCTCGCCAAAATCCTAGGCAAGAGGAACAAAATCCTAGACCCGCAGATCCTGCACAGCCTAACCTTGGACTTTGTCGCCAACCCCGTTGGGACGATAGAGTTAATCTTGATGTAAGTGATTTTGAGGGTCACGTAGAGCCCGAAAAATGCCTCGATTGGTGTGAGCGTGTGGAAAGGTTCATGTCGTGGAAACAAATGCCTCTGAATCGGCAAGTAGAGTATGTCGTCCTTAGGCTTAAAGGACCCACACTAGTCTGGTGGGTTCAACTTGAGCATACCCGGTACACTTTGGGTCTAGCAACTATTACCACGTGGGTCGAGTTTAAGTTACAACTGCGGAAGCGTCATGTCCCCCCAGACTATCTGCAGACTCTTTATCGAAGGTTCCACAACCTTCGTCAGGATAAGCTTTTTGTGTATGAGTACACCCACGAGTTTTTAGTATTGCAGTCTAGGCTAGACCTACAAGAGGAGGACGATATGACAGTGTCTCGTTATCTGAACGGGATCGATTACGCTATTAGGGATGAGCTAGAGTTGCACGACTTTAAAGATTTGGGTGAAGTGTCTAGTCGAGCACGTAAAGTGGCGGCCTCACTTCAGAAGAGGACATTTGGGCATAGGTCTACTTATAGGCCTTCCTCGAGCACCACCACCACTGCACCCACCCCTGAGAATTTTGATTCCCCTCTTCATATCACTACTAGGACCACAGCTCCTCCCACTGGCCTCACCCGAGGTAAGGAGCTCATGGGACCCAAGCCCAACACGGGAGTATTTCAATGCTACAAGTGTATGGAGCCTGGGCACAAATCTTTTGAGTGCTCGCGACGTCACTTCGTCGCAATTACTAATTTCTCAGATGGGCGTAAGCCAGAATGTGGAGTCTTCCTTAATTACTCCAAGCCTGAGCCTGAGCCTGAGCCCGAGTATGATAGTGTTATCGAGGTCGAGGGAGAACAAGCTGAGCACTTAGTTTGTGTCCTTCGTTATAGTTTGATTTCCCCTAGTGAGACCACTGAGCATGATTTTCAGAGACACAAGATTTTTCACACTACTGCACGCATTCAGGAATATTTTTGTTCAATTATCATTGACAGCGGTAACATTGAAATTTTTTTCCCAACGTATGGTTGAGAAGATAGGACTCAAGACGCACCCCTTGGAGCGACCCTACCACTTATCTGTGGTTAATAGTCACATGACTATGCACGTTACTTATTGTTATCACGTAGAGCTCTCTATCGGGGATTTGTATCAGGATTCTGTCCTATGTGATGTTTCCCCCATCAATGTCTGTCATATCTGTTAGGTAGAGCTGACAGTATGATAGACGTTGATAGGAAGGAGAAGGGGGAGAGAGAGATATCTAGGGAGGAAATTAGATAATTAGGGTTTGAGAGATAGAGAGAGAGTTACCTTGAAATGAGTTTGCATAATCCTCCCAAGAGAGTAGCTCGGGTATAAATACCCGGGCCAAGGAGGGGCCGGCCAGCCCCTCCAAAAGGGGCTGAACCCGTTGGTTCAGCCCCGACCGGCCGGTTCACTGAGAGGGGGCTGAACCAGATGGTTCAGCCCCGTCGCTGCTTGTCGACTCCTTGCGCCTACGAGCGTACTGTCGTCCCGCGGAGCGTAATGGCGGCGTAACAGACGTGTTCTACATGACGGTGTGAGGAACTCCCACTCCTTTGATCATCATGGGCGAAAGATCGTTCCTCTTCCCCAGAAGAATAGTCTGGTCTCTAAGCTTCCTGGGAGTACCTCACCAGCATCTGTCTCACCTTCCTTAGTTACCAGTATACCACTCTTATTTAGTGCCTCACTTCTGCCTGGACCCCTACTCCAGGAAGATGTACTTGACTCTGGTGAGTCATCTATTTTAGTTGATCTGTCAACACCATCACACATTGATTTTATATTTGGTGATCACGTGTTTAGTTCGCACCACTATCCTGTGAGTGTACGTGAGCATTTTGGGTTTCATCAAATGAATTTTGAATTTTTTAGGGTTTGCCTTATGAGGGAAGTTGAAACTTTTAAAAGAATTTTTACTCCTAATAGGGAGACACGATTTAAGGGATTCCTCTGGTTGGTTTTAAATGGTAAATTTGAGAACTATTGAAAGAGAGGAAAAAATTATTCATTCCAAAATACCAAGGGTATTTATAGTTACAACATACATATAACCCACACGATAATTAACACGATAGCACGATAATAACACATTACTCAACACCCCCCCCCCCCCTCAAGTTCGGCGTGTAATGTCAGTCATGCCGAACTTGCCAATAAGGTCTGTGAATATACTGAAACTCAGACTCTTTGTGAGAACGTCGACCAGTTGTTGACCAGATTGTACGAACGGGGTCACCACAGTTCCTCTGTCAATATTCTCCTTGATGGAATGTCTATCGATCTCAATGTGCTTCGTACGATCATGTTGCACAGGATTGTGAACGATGGAGATGGAAGCTTTATTATCACAATATAATCAGATATGCTCACTTCCTTTAAGCCCAAGATCTCTCAGAATGGTTAAGATCCATAGCCCTTCACAGATGTCGTGAGTCATTGCCCTAAACTCGGCCTCAGCACTGTATCTAGCCACAACATGTTGCTTTTTGCTTCTCCAGGTAACCAAGTTTCCACCAACCATAGAGCCATATCCAGTCGTGGAACGTCTATCAGAGGGCAATCCAGCCCAGTCTGCATCAGTGTAAATCTCAATAGTCAACTCCTTATTTGGTGAGAGCAGAATGCCCTTTCCCGGTGAGGACTTAAGGTATCGGAGGACTCGAAGTGCAGCATCGGCATGACGGGCCTTTGGAGAGTGCATAAACTGGCTGAGAACACCCAGGACATAGGAGATATCTGGGCGAGTGTGAGATAAGTAGATCAATTTACCTACAAGCCTCTGGAAGCCAGGAATGTCTTCAATCGTGTCGCCATCATCCCTGCCTAGCTTGTGGTTGGCTTCAATGGGAGTGTCAGTGGGTCTACATCCGCTCATCCCAGTGGCTTCAAGGAGGTCGAGTATGTATTTCCTTTGAGACATGAAGATGCATGCTTTGACCTCGCAAACTCAATGCCGAGAAAATATTTGAGGTTACCCAAATCTTTTACTTCGAATTCTTTTGCTAATTTTCCTTTCAGAGCCTGGATCTCCTCCTTGTCATCCCCAGTTATTATAATGTCATCCACATAAAAAATCAGAGCGGCTAATTTTCCTTTGTTGATTTTGATAAACAAGGTATGATCTGCATTACTCTGACGGTACCCGAACCTGCTCATGGCTTTGTGGAATCTACCAAACCAGGCCCTGGCGGATTGTTTCAGGCCATAGAGCAGTCTCTTTAATCTGCATACCTTCCCTTCTGATCCTCTAGGAGTTAGCCCCGGAGGCAGATCCATGTACACCTCTTCTTTCAGGTCTCCATGAAGAAAAGCATTCTTCACATACAATTGGCAAAGCTCCCATCCCTTACAGGCAACACAAGACATGAGGATCCTTATCGAATTCATCTTTACAACAGGAGCAAACGTCTCCTGATAATCAATACCCGCCGACTGAGTGTAGCCTCTTGCCACTAGCCTTGCCTTGTATATTTCAATGACTCCCGATGTGTTCTGCTTAATAGCAAATACCCATTTGCATCCAACAACTTTCTTTCTTGTGGTAGTTGTATCAGGTCCCATGTGCTGTTTTTTTCCAGGGCATCCATTTCTTCAAGCATAGCTGACCTCCATCTGTCGTGGGAAAGAGCATCCTGCCACGAAGTTGAGATAGAAACAAAAGACAAGGAGGAAACAAATGCTCTGTGGGAAGCTGTTAGGGATATGTAAGAGACGAACTGAGATAAGGGATGTTGAGTAGAGGTACCTTCCGTAGGAATGATGGATCCTGGCGACGGGTCAGGTGGGTGCTCTGATATCCAGATGGAGGGTCGTGTGTTTGATCCCTTTGGACGACGAGAGTAAACCTGCAGAGGTTTAGAAACCAGGGCCTCTGTATGTGGGACATGTGGAGTAGTAGATGTAGGCGGAGAGGAATAATATCCCGGAGGAATAGGTAGAGGAGTGGAAGATTGAGTGTCAAAGTGTGAGAAGAGACTCACTTCCGGTGTAGAAGAAGACCCCCCCCCCTGAAGCGAGGACACATAGTAGCGCTCAGACTCACGGAATATGACGTCCATGGTAACGAAAACCCGCTTGCGGACAGGGTCAAAACACTTATAACCTTTCTGGGTAGGAGAATAGTCAATGAAAACACACTTGTGCGCACGAGCATCAAGTTTCGTGCGGTGATAGATATGGACAAAACAAACGCATCCAAAGACACAGGGTTGTAGAGTGGTAGGTAGCACCCCAAGAGTGGTGAGAGGAGTTTTGAACCCGAGAACACGGGATGGCATACGGTTGATAAGGTATGCCGCGGTGAGCACAACATCTCCCCAATAGTATTTAGGAAGGTGCATGTGAAGGAGGAGGTAACGGGCAACTTCTAGGAGATGGCGATTCTTACGTTCAGCCACCCCATTTTGAGCGGGGGAGTAGGCGCATGATGTCTGATAAAGAATCCCATGATCAGCCAAGTATTGCTCGAAATCGGAATCAATGAATTCCCGGCCATTATCCGTGCGTAGAATTTTAATAGGGGTGGCAAACTGGGTTAAAACCATGTTGTGGAAACGCCGAAACAAAGTAAAAAACCTCATTTTTGGCTTTCAGGAGGTAAACCCAAGTGGTGCGGGAGAAACAATCAATAAAAGTTACCAACCAAAAACAACCTGAAATAGATGAAACTTGGTAAGGGCCCCAAACATCACTATGTATTAAATGAAAAGGTGCAGTACTGGGAGAAGAAGCATGATGAAAGGAAACACGATGATGTTTACTACGGTCACAAGCATCACAACTAAACTTGTCAAGTAAAACAGTAGAGAAAGTAGGAAATAAGCGTTTCATAGAAGGGATAGACGGATGTCCCAGCCTACAGTGTCAGGACTCCAAAGTAGAAGCCTAATCCACATGAAGAGCCTGGGTAGAAGAGACCGGGGTGGAAGAATCGAACACATAGAGCCCATCCACCAGACTACCAGTTACAATCACCATTCCCGTCTTCAGGTCCTGAAAGGTACAAGAGGAAGGGAAGAAAGTCACAGAACAGTTCATAGAGTTAGTTAAATGAATAATAGAAAGGAGATTGCGGGTAAAGTTCGGAACATGAAGAACAGAGGAGAGGGTAAGAGAGGAGCAGGGGATGGAACCCTTTCCGGCAATCGGAGAGAGGGAACCATCCGCAATGCTCACTTTGTCTCGACCAGACAAAGGAAGGTAGGACACAAAACCTGAAGAGTAGTCGGTCATGTGATCTGTTGCTCCAGAATCGATGATCCAGTGAGTAGAGGGACGAGAGGAGTCAACGTGAGCACCTGGTGGTCCCTGATGGGCGTACGAGGACGAGGAAACAGGAGGCTCAGAGGACTGTCCCTGCATCAAGAGACGGAAGGCAAGAATCTCATCAGATGATAGAACCAATGTGGGAGCGGACGGGACCGGTGGAAGTTGCGGCTCGTCGAAACCATCAGACAGATGTGCGGAGCGAGGCTGGGTAGAGCGACCCAAAGAGCAGGCCCAAAACCACGACCGCCACGAGAGGAAGTACCACCACGAGGTGTAGGAAATCCATGAAGCCGATACCAAGTCTCCCGGGTATGACGGGCCTTCCCGCAATAGTCACAGAGCAGGTGGTCCTTGTCACTGGATTTGGGCCTTGAGTCACGATTTTCCCGAACCCCAAACTAAGCCGCCAAGGCAGAGCCATCCGGGGGAGGATCAGGAGTCCAAGTCTGCCACCGTTCAAATTCCTGTGGAACCAGGCTGAACACCTCAGGAAGAGAGGGCAAGGGAGAGCGTCCAAGAATCTGCACACTGATTTGATCGAAGTCCCGATGCAGTCCATGTAGGAACTCAAAAATTCTATTTCGATCTTCCCGCGCGCGAACAAGGATCTCATCTTCAGGGGACACCAAGGTGAGAGAGTCAAAATGATCATACTCGTGATACAACTGAGTGAACTCGAGATAGTAGGCAGACGGAGGACGGGCGCCTTGACGGAGAAGAAAAATCTTTCGTCGGAGCTGAAAGATCTGGGCCGCATTGTCGCAACATGAGTAAGTAGACTCGGCCCTCCCCCAAATATCGGCAGCGGTATCTAAAAACAGTTAGTTCCGAGCGATGGAGTCAATCATGGAATTAGTCAGCCAGGACATGACGAGGGAATTCTCCGACTCCCAGTGCAACCAGTCAGAGAATTCGAAAGAGGTGGCGTTGTAGTGCCCATGACATATCCAAACAGCCTCCTGCTCTTCAAGGTTAGAGTAATAGCTCGAGTCCACGAGAGATAATTGGTACCATCCAGACGGATCGTCGTGATCTGAGGGGTGTTGTGGTCATGGACAGGATGGGAGGAGGCACCAGACAACATAGTAGCCGAAGATAGGGTAGGAGAGTCAGCTGTCCCGGCAATGGAGACCTCGAATACAAATCGAGGATCTCCGAGGAGCAACACACCAACTGAAAGAGAAACTAGGTCCTCATAGAAAGAGGAATAATCCCAATAGGAGAATGGACACCGGAAATGACATCACAGGGAACACCACATTTCCGGTGTCAAGAAAGCTGCAGGAGGAACAGTTGGGGGCTAGGAGCGGCTGGAATGGCGGAGCGGTGGAGAGCGGGAGCTGCTGGAGCGGCGGAAAGCGGTGGCGCTGGAGTGCGGGAGCGGTCGGACGAAGCCCTAGCCCGACGCTGACGGATCGGCGAAAACGCTGGTGGGCGCGAGCGTTGGATGCGGGTCGGCGAGTGCGGGATGCGGGTCGGCGAGCGCAGGTGGTGGGATCGAGCGTGGAAGCGGGATCCAGCGTGGAAGAGGGTCGGCGGAAACGGGAGTATCGAAAGCCCTAAAGCTCTGATACCATGTTGAAAGAGAGGAAAAAATTATTCATACCAAAATACCAAGGGTATTTATAATTACAACATACATATAACCCACACGATAATTAACACGATAGCACGATAATAACACAACTCAATGAGAACGTTTTTAATTTTTGTCGCGCTAGTTGGATTATCTTGAGTGTTGATTGGTCTGGGTTTTGTAGACGCGCGTAGATGTCTAACAGGAGTCTGTATGATTCGATATTGTTAGAATAACCCATGTATTGGGCCCATCTTTTGGGCCCATTATTGCTCTCTTCTCTTTTATTCACACATCTTTTATAGGATTTATTCTCTCTCTCTTCCTCCTATATATTTGTATTCTCTCCTTGTATTTACATAATCAATCAATACATAAAAGATTTTGAGATTTCTGTAACGCCCCGAAAATTGTATTTGAGTCGGTCGCGTCAAAAGGATTTTTGGTGCCTGTATAGGGGTACATGGCCTAGGACACGGGCGTGTCCAAGGCCGTGTCTGGCTGGTGTTTTGGCCGTTTTCATCCCGAGAAGTACACGGCCAGGAACACGGCTGAATGACACGGACGTGTCATTTGACACGGTCGTGTGCCTACCCGTGTCAGTACCCGTGTTCAGTTGGGTCGTGTCGGTTGGCGTGGCGGTTATGCGTGACACGCCCCCGGTCACGGGCGTGTCGGGAGACCCGACACGGGCGTGTCGGGTGAGACACGGGCGTGTTTTTGCCCGTGTGGTTGTTCTGTGTTCGACGATCGTGCCTGGATCGAGGCACACGGCCTGGGACACGGCCGTGTGCCAAGCCGTGTTCGGCCCAGGTTTGGAGATTTTTGAGCGGATCTGGACCGTTCGTTTTCTCTAAATAAGATCCAACGGCCCAGATGGTTTCCTGCTCTGTTAATGGCCGGGAATAGGGGAGTTAATCCTTCATTTCTCTCCAACCATTCTCTCTCTCAAGGAGTTGGAAAGAGGAGGAAGAAGGAAGGGTTTTCCGGCCGCCGGCGGAGCATCGGAGCACCATTTTGAGATCAGAGAGCGGATCCGTGGAGGAAAGTTCGTTACGAAGAGTTCTGTCCGTGTAGTTTTTCCATGACGCCAAAGCGGACTACAAGAGTAACGATTCTCTACTTGAGCATGTGAAGCTCTTTCTTTCTGCATAGTGAATACCGCTCCCACGAGTGTGCGGTGAGTGCGTGGTGTTCCTTGGGGTTGATGTGAATAGTCCCCCTTGTGTTGCATATAGAGTCCGAAATCGTAAGTACGGACATAGACATTGTGTGTGAAGCCTACCCGGACGTGTATTGTCTGGATCGGTGATGTTGCATTTGATATGTTTTGCCGGAGAAGACTCCGTGCTTTGGGTTTTTTGGGTTTCTATGCGGTAGATTGCAGCAGGGATCCTTGGAGGTTAGCTTCAAGGCGCACCCGGAAAACTGAGCGGAAACGTGTTCTGCTAACTTGGCGGTCTGGGAACCGGCCTTGATCATAACTGGGTTATGAGATTGTTTGGAAAACTTTGGGATCCGAGAGAAGCTTGTCCCGCGCGTAGGACTTAAATTGTATATGCGGCGTGAGCAACGGGCAAGTGGAATTGGACCTAGGCTATGTGGTTCGGTGCGAGAGACCCAAAGACGGGGACTGGCTGTTGGCATAGTCGGGAGCCTTAGGCGGTGGTCAGAAAGGCTAAATGCTCACATGTTGTTGTCATCCTGGGGGTGGTGGTGAAGGCGCTATAATGACAGGATTCACCGTTAATGTGCCCTGAGTGCACGGGGTGTTTGGCCGTGCGAGCCTACACCGTTAATGTGTCCTGAGTGCACGGGGCGCTGTAATGTCATGTGTGGCCGGCCTGCGAGCCGATGTACGGAAAACACTATTTATTAAGTGAACTATTGTAAGGCCATAAGGCCATGTACCTTTCAGTGTATTTTGGGTTTCATTCCAGTAGTGTGGTTGTGGACATTCATGTTTATTGGATTTAAGTTTTGGGTTCTTTCAACTTTAAAAACTTTCGCTAAAATGCTCTGTGTAGGACGAGTAGTCTTAATTGGATAGTTTGTATATTCTTATGTAACCCTTCCGACTGTCTGTGGTATATGGCGTCGGGTTTCAGCTGGACCTTCTGTTATATGTCATGCGACGGATGAGGGGTGTTACAATTTGGTATCAGACTTCTGGTTACGGTCAGGATTAAATGAATTCGTGGGTGAATTCTTTTAAGGGGTGGTGAGCACATGTGTGTGTTATCGTTATAACATTAAAAAGAACCCATAAATATCCACTTAGGAAATGAAAAATACACTTGTTTTGAGGAACCTGCGTGTTCCTATAGTTGCTCTTTGCAATTTTGTTTAGTCACTTATTGGTGTTTTGTACGACTATAGGTGACCGGGAGTGGCGCAGAGCCGACAGAACATCTGGTTTCTGAGGATTATAGTGCACCCAGTGTCGTGCTTGAGACCCCTCCATCGTTTGAAACCATAAGAAGAATCGTTGAAGTGGTGCTCGCTGTGACCAGTGCACAGCAGGGAAGCAACGTGAAACCTTTTGTCCCTGAGCTAACTTCAATGTCGGGTGGTGTGTTTGATCAAAGGACTTTAAGAATGCCAGCAGGCCAGCAGTTGAACATGTCCTTAGTGCAGGGTACGCACTCAGTCGATGAGTATTTGCAGGCGTTCCTTTTCATAAGCCGCTACCCATGCTTTGAATTGGAGAACGAACAGTCTATAGTTGATAGATTCTATAATGGGCTGCGTGGTGAGCTGCGAATCCTACTGGTAGGACCAAAACTATGGGGATTCCGTGCCTTGGTGGAGTCGGATAGATCTTTGGAAGTAGATTTGGGGAGGATTCACCCGACGCCAGTGAGTAGGGTATCGAACTCGGCAAATCCTAGGAGGACTGCATCCCGCAGAACGTCGAAAGAGGGGGCTAAGGCTGGGACTAGCAAAGTTATGTACAACTGTCGAGCTTGTGGCAAGAAAGGGCACTTTGCCCGAGAATGTTTGGATGGTGCTCAGAAGATTAAGGAAGCTATGTCAGGAGCAGGTGAGGACTCTAGTACTAAGAAACCACAGTTCAAAGGGCCAAGTTCAAAGTCGGATGTCCGCAGATGGAACAAGAAGCTGAAGACTTCGAACTCAGCCCCTTCGTCTGGTGCGTTGTGGGCAACCACAAGTCGAGTCCCAGGAGCTTGCTATATCTGCGGAAAAGTGGGGCATTTTGCCCGTAGCTGTTGGAACGGACGCTTAATGTCCGAGAGGAAGCCTAATATGTACAGGCTGGATCAGCAAGAGGCCAGAAAGCACGCGGTCATGGTGACAGGTAAGGTTTAAAATTCTAGCATTTAGCTTTAGACACTTGTTGCCTTTGTGCATGTTAGCCTAGAACCACTTGTGCTAAGCTTTGTTCTGAATTTCGTTTATCCGGCGGGAGCACCGTTCGTTGAAGGGGACTTCGCGTCTCCGTTTGCCCAAAGGAATTGTTTTGCACGTCGGAATACCTCTTTCGATGGCAAAAGACGTTTCAGAGATGTTGTTGTCTTATGGTACTAAATGCGCGCAGATAGAATCTGTTGCGTTTAAGTCTAGATTGTGAGTCAAAAGTTTGATTTGCAAGCGTTGTTACTACCGCTAGGAGAGTTCAACGTGATCTTTAGTATGGTCAGGCTCTCGGAGCAGCAGGCATACGTTGATCGAAGTTGCTAGTGGGTCAGTTGAGAGCTAGTCATGAGACGACATTTGCGGGCGTGAAAGGGGTCGTGTAAGACATTGATGTCTGCCCCTCATGTGGTTAAGGTGGTTCGGTGTAGTGTCAAACCGGTGTCACGCTCTCCGTATCGTATAGCGCCAAAAGAGATGGCAGGAGTTAAAGGTGCAACTGCAAGAGTTGTTGGAGCAAGGATATGTGCGTACAAGTTCGTCGCCTTGGAGCGCACCGATTCTTTTCGTTAAGAAGAAAGATGGGAGCTTGCGGCTTTGCATCGACTATCGGAAATTGAACAAGCTTACGGAAAAGAATAAGTATCTGATTCCGAGGATTAACAATCTATTTGATCAGTTGGTTGGGTCAACGGTATATTCGAAGCTAGATCTGAAATCCGGATACTACCAGTTGAGGATAAGGGAAAGCGACATCCCAAAGACAGCATTCAGTACGCGGTTTGGGCATTACGAGTTCACGGTCATGCCGTTTGGGTTGACGAATGCGTCATCCGTATTTATGGATCTGATGAACAGGACGTTTAGAGAGTACCTGAATCGTTTCGTGATAGTATTTATCGATGATATCCTGGTGTATTCGCAGTGCGAGGAGGATCACTACAATCATCTACACATGGTATTGGAGACATTGAGAAGGAATCAGTTGTATGCTAAGTTCTCCAAGTGTGAATTCTGGTTATCCTCCATAGCGTTCCTTGGTCATGTTGTTAGTGGAGAAGGGATAGCTGTGGATCCGGCGAAGATAGTGGCGATACGAGAGTGGCCTGCTTTGACTACAGTGGCAGAGGTCCGGAGTTTTTTGGGGCTTGCTGGCTATTACAGGCGCTTCGTAGAGAACTTCTCGCGGATAGCGTTACCACTCACGACGTTGACTAGGAAGGATCAGAAGTTCGTGTGGTCTCCGGAGTGCGAACAGGCTTTTGAAGAGTTGAAGAGGCGGTTGACTACAGCGCCTATTTTATGTTCGCCAAGTGGAACCGAAGGGTTCGAGATCTATAGTGATGCTTCGGGCAGTGGTTTGGGCTGTGTTCTGCTACAGCATGGGAGAGTGATAGCCTATGGTTCATGACAATTGAAGGCTCACGAAAGAAATTATCCGGTCCATGACTTGGGGTTAGCGGCTGTGATATTTGCCCTAAAGCTTTGGAGGCACTACCTGTACGGTGTGAAAGTCGATATTTACACCGATCATAAGAGCTTGAAGTGCCTGTTGGACCAAAAGGATCTGAACATGAGGCAGCGGAAGTGGATGGAGTTCTTAGGGGACTACACCTTCAAGATTCATTATGTGCCTGGGAAGGGAAATGCAATGGCAGATGCGTTGAGTCGCAGGACTCCGACGTGGGCCAACTGGTTATCGGTACATGATGAGAGATTGGTCCATGAGTTGGATGCTTTGGAGATATCTTGCGTCGACAAGCAGTCTAGTGCCGAGGCGAAACTGTTTTGGACAGAGGTGCAGTATGACCTAGCGGATAGAGTTCGACGGGCTTTGGTTCAGGATAACAGCATGAAGCAGATCTTGGATGAATCTTTGGATGGGTCAAATTCCCAGTTTGTTGTTGAAGATGGTTTGCTAAGGAAGGGCGGTCGCCTATGCGTTCCTAGTGCGGATAATCTTCGGGAGGAGTTGATGTATGAGGCTCATCATACCAAATACTCAATCCACCCGGGAAGCACGAAGATGTATAGAGACATGAAGAAATTATTCTGGTGGCCGGGTTTGAAGATGGATGTAGCACTTTATGTGGCCAAGTGTCGTACTTGTGCATTGGTGAAGGCGGAATGCCAGAAGCCCGGAGGTTTCTTGAAATCCCTACCTATCCCAGAATGGAAATTCGATGACATATCTATGGATTTTGTGCATGGTTTGCCGAAGTCGCAGAAGGGAAACGACGTCATTTGGGTGGTCGTAGATAGGTTGACAAAGGTGTCACACTTTATTCCGAACAGGAAGGAAGATCCGGTGGAAAAGTTAGCCAAACTCTACGTGGAGAATATTGTACGATTGCATGGTGTGCCCCGCAGTATTGTTAGTGATCGAGATGGACGCTTTACGTCGAAGGAGTGGAGGTTGGTGCATAGTATGTTGGGAACTAAGCTGAGTTTCAGCACAGCCTTTCATCCACAGACGGATGGTCAGACCGAGAGGGTCAACAGGACTATGGAGGACATGCTTCGCATGTGCGTCCTGGATTTCGGAAAGCATTGGGAGGATCACCTGTTTATGGTGGAGTTTGCATATAACAACAGCTTTCAGACGAGTATTGGTATGACGCCTTTCGAAGCCTTGTATGAGAGAAAGTGTCGCACGTCGTTGTCTTGGTTGGAGACGGGCGAGTCGAAGCTTTACAAACGTCAAGCAGTGGAAGATGCCACCTCAGTGATACGGACAATTCAAGAACGGTTGAAGATCGCTCAGGATAGACAGTCAAAGTACTATAACGCCAAGCATAGGAACGTGGAGTTCAGTGTTGGCGACATGGTGTATCTAAAAATCAAGCCGTTCAAGGGTGTATCGCGGGTTCGACGCTTGAAAAAGCTGAGTCCGAGATAACTTGAACTATTTGAAATCCTGGAGCGTGTTGGCGAGGCGGCATATAGATTGAAGCTGTCGGTGAAGTTGAGTGGGCTACATGATGTGTTCCACGTGTCGGTGTTGCGTAAGGCAGTGCAAGAGCCTTCGCAGATCATTGTGGACAATCAAGTACCGGTTGATTATGAGTTGACAACAAGGGTCAAGCCAGTACGTATTGAAGATGTTGCAGTCAAACGACTCCGCAACACGGAGGTCCGAATGGTTAAAGTCCGATGGGATAACTGCGGACGAGAGGAGCTTTCTTGGGAGCGAGAGCAAGCTATGTTGGAGGAGTATCCTGAGTTATTCCCCTCAGGTATTATTTAGATTCGTGTACCTTTGTTTAATTTCGGGACGAAATTCCTTAAGTGAGGGAGATTTGTAATGCCCCGAAAATTGTATTTGAGTCGGTTGCGTCAAACGGGATTTTTGGTGCATGTATAGGGGTTCACGGCCTAGGACACGGGCGTGTCCAAGGCCGTGTCTGGCTGGTGTTTTGGCCGTTTTCATCCCGAGAAGTACACGGGCAGGAACACGGCTAAATGAAACGGGCGTGTCATTTGACACGGGCGTGTGCCTACCCGTGTCAGTACCCGTGTTCAGTTGGGTCGTGTCGGTTGGCGTGGCGGTTATGCGTGACATGCCCCCAGTCACGGGCGTGTCGGGAGACCCGACACGGGTGTGTCGGGTGAGACACGTGGCGTGTCTTTGCCCGTGTGGTTGTTCTGTGTTCGACGATCGTGCCTGGATCGAGGCACACGGCCTGGGACACGGCCGTGTGCCAAGCCTTGTTCGGCCCAGGCTTGGAGATTTTTGAGCGGATCTGGACCGTTCGTTTTCTCTAAATAAGATCCAACGGCCCAGATGGTTTCCTTCTCTGTTACGGCCGGGAATAGGGGAGTTAATCCTTCATTTCTCTCCAACCATTCTCTCTCTCAAGGAGTTGGAAAGAGGAGGAAGAAGGAAGGGTTTTCCGGCCGCCGGCGGAGCATCGGAGCACCATTTTGAGATCAGAGAGCGGATCCGTGGAGGAAAGTTCGTTACGAAGAGTTCTGTCCGTGTAGTTTTTCCATGGCGCCAAAGCGGACTACAAGAGTAACGATTCTCTACTTGAGCATGTGAAGCTCTTTCTTTCTGCATAGGGAATCCCGCTCCCGCGAGTGTGCTGTGAGTGCGTGGTGTTCCTTGGGGTTGATGTGAATAGTCCCGCTTGTGTTGCTTATAGAGTCTGGAATCGTAAGTACGGACATAGGCATTGTGTGTGAAGTCTACCCGGACGTGTATTGTCTGGATCGGTAATGTTGCATTTGATATGTTTTGCCGGAGAAGACTCCGTGCTTTGGGTTTTTCGGGTTTCTACGCGGTAGATTGCAGCAGAGATCCTTGGAGGTTAGCTTCAAGGCGCACCCGGAAAACTGAGCGGAAACGTGTTCTGCTAACTTGGCGGTCTGGGAACCGGCCTTGATCTTAACTGGGTTATGAGATTGTTTGGAAAACTTTGGGATCTGAGAGAAGCTTGGCCCGCGCGTAGGACTTAAATTGTATATGCGGCGTGAGCAACGGGCAAGTGGAATTGGACCTAGGCTATGTGGTTCGGTGCGAGAGACCCGAAGACGGGGACTGGCCGTTGGCATAGTCGGGATCCTTAGACGGTGGTCAGAAAGGCTAAATGCTCACATGTTGTTGTCATCCTGCGGGTGGTGGTGAAGACGCTGTAATGACAGGTGTTGAAGCCAAAAATGACCTCAACGGGAGTTCAAAAAAGGGGTGCAGCCAAAACCTACTTCTCGCAAGCCTCAACCTTCGACCGGATTCAAAGGACCTAAGACTGACCCAAAGCCTCAGCAGGGAGGTCCCACCTCACACCCGGAAGATCTCTGAGAGCTTCCCCTCCAAAGCCAAAAGCTGGGCTAGGAGCTCCTCAGAAAGCACTGGAAGTTGGAAGATAATGACAGGCCTGCTTTCCAAAGAGCCCTTATGGGTCTATTTGGAGTCTTTGCTGTTCTGAAATTACTGAAATGCCCCTAGTTGATCTGCCAATAGCCAAATCCCGCTGTTTTCCTGAGGGTACGGGGGTAATTTCACCCGTGGGTAATTTGGTCATCTTACCCAAGGTCCTGGGCCCCACTCAGCGAGAGCTCCGAGCCGAGAGCCTTCTGTCTAGAGCCCGGCGCAAGCGGTCTCGCCTGCCTATAGGCGAGAGCTTCTTTAAGACGATCTGAGTGCTGGCGCAAGAGTTCCCGCTCTGGTCTTCGTTCGACGATTTGGCTGTGCTCGTCGATCTGGGCTCGACGAATGTGGGGCGTCTTGCGGGCGAGAGCTCATTTGAGACTGGAGCTTGGCGCTTAGCGCAAGCGCTCCCGCCTACTTGGGCGAGAACTTCTCTGGCTAGCCTAATGGTGACCATTGCGCCTCCTGGTCTGACTCAGCAAATATGGGGTTGTACACAATCCCCGCTCATTTTGAGCTATCTCTGCGCTCGAAAAGACACGTCCAACCCATAAATATTCGCTGAGCACGTGTCAACATCAGGGAATCTTTTGGTGGGCCGTACCGTAGCTATAAATATATGTGCTGATAGACGGTCCTAATTCTGCCCTCGAATCGTCATTCTTTGCTTGTGTTCTCGCCTCCTCACGCGATGCCTTCCAAGCGCGCTGACAAGCCGCTCCCGCGGGATCTCCAAGACCGTATCAATGCGGCACAGGTGCGAGCCAAGGCTAACAGTGCCTTGGTTGCCCCATGGTTGGCGAGACAGCCGTCGGCCTTCTCAGCCTAAGAAGAAAATGAAGAAAGCGAAGGCGGTTCAGCGAGACCTGCCCCGCGAGAACAGGAGCCCGCCTACCCCGACCCCAAGCCGTGCGGATGATCCCTTTCCGCAGATGGTATGTCTGATTCGCTAATCACTGAAAACACTAGTTATTCTGTAGCTGACGCGATACTTCTCGCAGGAGACGGTTCCCGACGTCGTCAAGTCCCCGCGGGAACCTCTGGCCCCATCATCTCGCCCCCTTGAGGGCCAACCGCGGGTCACGGAAGCGGCTCCTCCACCTGACCCGAGAACTGCAGGTAACTTTTCCACTTGCTCTTAACTCAAATATTAGAATGCTGAATTGTCTTTCCGCAGCGTCAGCTTCCGCCCAGCCGGGTCTCGCTACCCGGGAGAATGAAGCGAGGGCTGCAAAGCATCCTGCCCTCGCGGTTGATTCCTCCCTACCGGCGGGAGGAAAGACTGCCGAACCTTCCGTGCCCTCTATTGGATGCCAGCCATCCCGCGGAGAGCGGACCTCCCCCCCACCCACCACCCCCCCCCCCCACCCCACCCCGCTTCGGCCACCACTCGCAAAATCTACCCTCCGGGAAAAGGAAAGTCAATCCACCTACTCTTTGGAACTGAGAGGGGGGGGGGGGCTGGGCCTTCTCGCCTGCCATCGACCGGGAGTCCTCGCCATGCTGCAGGTATGCGGTACGTTTATCACGATTATCCTTTGGCTCTCGTCTTAACTGGAGATCTTGTCAGGGGATCTGGGCTCGCGGTCTGGAGCTGACGCAGAGGAAGAAGAAGAAGAGGAGGAAGAAGACGGAGAGGGGGAGGACGGCGAGAGCTCCCCCTTCCCTTCATCTGACGAGATGGAGGAGATCTTGACCAGCGCCGGGAAGTGCTAAAAGACGGGGGAAGGAGGTTGCCGCCGTCCTGAAAAAGCTTATCCGGCGGGAACGGGCCCGTGACTTCGCGGCGAAAGAGTTTCGCCAAGCAGTGGAGAAGAGGCTGGAGGTTCTGGAGCGAGACTACCTCATCGGCGAGATGGATCGGCCAGGTGGGCCTACCGTCGGGTCTTCTCCTGAAAGGTGCATTGCGCGGATCCGGTACCTGTCTCGCCGGATCAACCTAGGGTGCACCGTCATGTCGTCCTACTTCAACCCGCAAGCGCCACCGAGGACCAGGCTGCGGGAGCAAGGACGATGGCGGTAGGGAGCCTTATTGATTGGCGAGACCTCACCCTTCCTTACCCCCGGCCTTCCCCTTCTCCGATGTACCACGTTAATTCTGTCTTAACTGATAACTTCGCTTTTAACACTGCTACTTTCTATTTGGCTCTCGCCTGACGAGAGTGATAATTATTACCGTTATTATTATTGTTTCCTGTTTAGTTTTCGCTTGGCGGGAGCAACCTGGCATCCTGTTTTAATTCATTTTTTATTCAGCTCTTGCATTAATCTCCTGTCCGTCAGTCACTGTCAGACTCGGGCGGGAAAACGAAGCGCCGCCGACTTTTGAAAAGTCATAATGATCACGACCTTTTATAAATAGAGGGTCCACCTACTACATTTATTTCTCTGGTCTGAATCCCTTTCCCTCTCTTGTCGCTTTCGCGGTTTCCAAAAGCTCTCGCTTGCTTTCGCCTTTTCTTCCCGTTCTCGCACGGTTCTCGTTCTCGCCTCCCTCCTAAAAGACTTCGCCTACAACTTCATCGCGATGCCGGGCGGAAGCGAGGGTCGTTTAAACTGCGCGGAAGCCTTCCAGAGGCACATGTTTCCTTCCTGCACCCTTACCGTGGACGAGTTCAACTTGACCCAAACTCGCTACGTTCCCGCCGGCTTCACCGCGCGGAACCCTGGCAACCACGATAAGGTAAACACCGCGGGGGAGGGGGCACTCGCCATCCCCCTTGAGCACTTTGAGGTGGGCTTCCGGCTCCCGCTGTGGCCTGAGATGCGCCAGGCCCTCCGGTATTACGGAGTGGTTCCCGCACAACTGAATCCAAATTCGGTTGCGATTCTGGTAGCTTTCATTTGCTACATGCGATCCGAGAGGATCGAGTTCAGCCTTCCAATCTTCCGGAAGCTGTTCACCTTCCGCGCCAAAGGAGGGGTGGTTTTCTTCTCAGGACAACTGCTCAAGACGATCGGTCTCGCCAGCAAGCACCACCACTGGGGCAAGAGGTTCATCTTTGTTTCCGGCGACTTCGGGAACGTGCCTCTCGCGCCCATCCAATATGAGGATGCCGCCTACAAGCCCCCCTCCTTGGGCTCGCGCGAGAGCGCCCTCCTTGAGTTCTTCGGAACCAAGGACTTCAACGTCCTCTTCCTCCGGCGAGACGTTGATTCACTCCTCCCCGTGCCTCCAAGCGAAGGTAGGGTCTCGCCTTTATCTCGCTATTTTTCTCCTTTTCAAGGTTAGGACCGAGTATTGTCGCTTTCGCAGGAGAGCGTAAGATTCCCCTACGCCAACCCTCTGACGAGGCTCGCGCTGGCGGGAGCCAATCTGCAAAAGACCCGCTGGCCCTCGCAAAGGCCGCGACGCAAGCCTGCCGGGACGAGCCGGCCCCACCTCCTTCAACCGGCGCCGGGAAGCGAAAGCCCGGCGTCCCTCTGCCCCCACCGATTAAGAGGCCCAAGATAACTGACGCCGAGAAGGGCAAAGCCATTGTGGTGCTGCCTTCTCAACCTCTCGCCGCGGGCCGCTCTTTTGAAGAGATCCTGCAGGTCGTGAGCGAGATCGCGGCTACCCGGGATGGCGCTGAGGCCCCTGCCGAGAACCATCCGGCCCCCGGTGTAGTGGAGGGCGAGGGAGCCGCTGCCGAGACCTCCGGCCAGCCTTCGTCTGGAGAGGTGCCGCGGGGCCACCGCAATTTTGGCCTCG
This sequence comes from Platanthera guangdongensis, assembly GCA_039583875.1. Lineage (NCBI taxonomy): Eukaryota > Viridiplantae > Streptophyta > Magnoliopsida > Asparagales > Orchidaceae > Platanthera > Platanthera guangdongensis. The sequence goes on from CM077152.1 coordinate 62,012,048, forward strand.
GCATGAAGTGCCTGGACGCGGAAAAGAAGCCGCTGTTACAGTGGGACCCCGACGTCAACCGGGTCTCAATGTCATCTCTTCTCCCCAGCTGGGCGGAGCGAGATGAGGTCACTAGCGAGGCCTTCGCCTTGAGCTACTGTCTCTATAGCCGGGAGGACGCCAGCGTCTACGACAGGATGACCACCAGGCTCCTGGCTTATGACTCCACTCGCGCCCTGATGCGCGGGCTGGAGCTTGCGCATATGTGTGCTCGCCGGAGCATCACCATCGACCGCAACTTCCAGGACATGTTCAAGGCCAGGGAGGGCGCGGTGGCTGAGGCGGCTTCTTTGAAGAAGGAGCTGGAAGACGCCAAGCAACTGCTGTCATCTCGCCGGGCGGAAGAGGTAAGCGAGACCTTTCTCGGCACTTGCTCTCGCCACTACAGATTTTGACTTCTTTTTCTTCCATGCTAACTCCTCGTCATACAGGATTCCGCCCAAGCCGCGGCGCTTCGCGAGGAGCTGTCCCAGGCGAGATACGAGAACGTCCTCCTGAGGGACTAGATCTTGCGCCTGGAGGCGAATGCTCCCCCTCCTCTGGATGAAAGATTGAAGAGCCGCTATTACTCCGTCTATGACGTCGACAAGCTCCTCCAGGCCAATGCGCAAGCTACCGTCAAGCTGACCTTGGAGACGCTGCGAGATGTCGGATGCTTGGATGGGAGGGGCAAGGTCATTACAGCCCAACAGCTCGTCCCCTGGCTCTTCGAGCCTGTCCCAAAGCCCCCGGGCGCGCCTGATACCCCACCCTCGGATGTCCCGAAATCCCCTCCCGCGGGTGGCGAGACATCCGGGGAGAGCTCGGGCGAGAGCTCCAGCGGGAGTTCAAGCGCGAGCTCTGAGGGGTACAACTTGTCTCCCTAAGGGCCTCCCTTTTTCTTTTCCTTCTGCTGTACTGAACGAGAACGCTCCAGATGTGTAATTACATTAAATATATTGCAAATGTTTTGTATGCAGTCCTTTTCTTATTGTGAATGTGCTTGATGTAATTGTTGTGGCTGAGTGTTCCTTACGCACGCTTCCCCCGAGGCCCTTGGCTTCCCTAGGGTAGTCTCCCTTAGCGATGGATAGGCGAGAACCTGCCGAAAACTGTCTGCCGGGAACATGGCTCACGAACCCTTAGGACGGGGCCGTCCCCCTTCGGGTTGCGCGGACCGTTCACGGCTGTCGCATAACGCTTCCGCCTCTCTGTCCAAGAATATTATTAGGGGCCTTCTCGCCGAAAGCCTCCTTCCGCGAGACCTCCTTGACGGGGGTCTCCCTGCCGAGATCAGTTCTCGCCGAGACCTTTCCTATCTTCACCTCTTTCCATTTCGTGTTCTGGGTGCGTTTCTTGTCTTGCCCAAACCAATCTTATCCCCCACAGGCGAGCCTTCGGACCTGCCAGCTAGATGAGAGCCTGCGCAGCGGGTCTACCTGGGGCCGAGCCGAGCTCGGGGTGACGATGAAGTTCTCAAACCAACAAGACCTATCCCCCACAGGCGAGCCTTCGGACCTGCCAGCTAGATGAGAGCCTGCGCAGCGGGTCTACCTGGGGCCGAGCCGAGCTCGGGGTGCCGATTAAGATCTCAAACCAACCAAACCTATCCCCCACAGGCGAGCCTTTGGACCAACCAGATAGATGAGAGCCTGCGCAGCTGGTCTACCTGGGGCCGAGCCGAGCTCGGGGCGCCGATGAAGATCTCAAACCAACCAAACCTATCCCCCACAGGCGAGTCTTCAGACCTGCCAGCTAGATGAGATCCTGCGCAGCGGGTCTACCTGGGGCCGAGCCGAGCTCGGGGGTGCCGATGAAGATCTCAAACCAACCAAACCTATCCCCACAGGCGAGCCTTCGGACCTGCCAGCTAGATGAGAGCCTGCGCAGCGGGTCTACCTGGGGCCGAGCCGAGCTCGGGGTGTCGATGAAGATCTCAAACCAACCAAACCTATCCCGCACAGGCGAGCCTTCGGACCTACCAGCTAGATGAGAGCCTGCGCAGCGGGTCTACCTGTGGCCGAGCCGAGCTCGGGGTGCCGATGAAGATCTCAAACCAACCAAACCTATCCCCCACAGGCGAGCCTTCGGACCTGCCAGCTAGATGAGAGCCTGCGCAGCGGGTCTACCTGGGGCCGAGCCGAGCTCGGGGTGCCGATGAAGATCTCAAACCAACCAAACCTATCCCCCACAGGCGAGCCTTCGGACCTGCCAGCTAGATGAGAGCCTGCGCAGCGGGTCTACCTGGGGCCGAGCCGAGCTCGGGGCGCCGATGAAGATCTCAAACCAACCAAACCTATCCCCCACAGGCGAGCCTTCGGACCTGCCAGCTAGATGAGAGCCTGCGCAGCGGGTCTACCTGGGGCCGAGCCGAGCTCGGGGTGCTGATGAAGATCTCAAACCAACCAAACTTATCCCCCACAGGCGAGCCTTCGGACCTGCCAGCTATATGAGAGCCTGCGCAGCGGGTCTACCTGGGGCCGAGCCGAGCTCGGGGCGCCGATGAAGATCTCAAAACAACCAAACCTATCCCCCACAGGCGAGCCTTCGGACCGGCCAGCCAGCTGCGCAGCGGGTCTAGGGGCCGATCGGGGTGCCGATGAAGATCTCAAACCAACCAAACCTATCCCCCACAGGTGAGAAGATACCTGCCAGCTAGCCATGAGAGTTCGGACCTGCCAGCTAGATGAGCCTGCGCAGCGGGTCTACCTGCCGAGCTCGGGGTGCCGCCTGCGCAGCGGGTCTACCTGCAGCCGAGCCTCGGGTCTCCCACCCAAACCTATCCCCCACAGACCTGGACCTGGCTAGCCGAGCCGAGCTCGGGGTGTCGATGAAGATCTCAAACCAACCAAACCTATCCCCCACAGGCCCTTCGGATTGCCAGCCCCCAAACCGAGCTCGGGGTGCCGATGAAGATCTCAAACAACCAAACCTATCCCCACAGGCCCCCAACCAACCAGGCGGGCCGAGCCTTCGGACCTGAGAGCAGCGGGTCTACCTGGGGCCGAGCCGAGCTCGGGGCGCCGATGAGATCTCAAAACAACCCAACCTATCCCCCACAGAGGCCAGCTAGATGAGAGCTTCGGACAGCGGGTGTACCTGGGGCCGAGCCGAGCTCGGGGCGACGATAAGATCTCAGCCAACCAAACCTATCCCCCACAGGCGAGCCTTCGGACCTGCCAGCGCGTAGCGGGTCTACCTGGGGCCGAGCCGAGCTCGGGGTGCCGTTGACCTGTCAAACCAACCAAACCTATCCCCCACAAGCGAGCCTTCGGACCTGCCAGCTAGATGAGAGCCTCGGGGCGGGTCCGGGGTGCCGATGAAGTTCTCTCAAAACCACAAACCTAATTCGACCTGGAAGATCGCAGGGTGTACCTTATGCCATGAAGATCCAAACCACCTATCCCCACAATAGCAAGCGTGCCAGCTTCGGTACCTACTGCCAGCTGTAGATGTCAAACCAACCAACCAAACCTATACAAGCGAGCCTTCGGAGCCAGCTGCGCAGCCGAGCTCGGGGTGCCGAGTGCCGATTAAGATCTCAAACATGGGTTCGGACCTGTAGCCCTGCGCAGCGGGTCTACCTGGGGCCGAGCCGAGCTCGGGGTGCCGATGGGTGAGCCTGCGTACATGCCAGCTAGATGAGAGCCTGCGCAGCGGGTCTCCTGGGGCCGAGCCGAGCTCGGGGTGCCGATGAAGATGGCGAACCTGTCATAGAGAGATCCTGCCTCAAGCAACCATTAAGTCTCAAGCCAACCAACCTATCCCCCACAGGCGAGCGAGCCAGCTAGATGAGAGCCTGCGCAGCTGGTCGGGGCCGACCGAGCTCGGGGTGTCGATGAAGATCTGACTCAGACCTGCTAGATGAGAGCCTGCCAGCGGGTCTACCTGTGGGCCGAGCAGCTCGGGTCACCAAACCAACCAAACATCCCCCACAGGGGCCTTCGACCTGCCAGAGGTAGTATGGGGCCGAGCCTAGAGATCTCCGGCGAGGACCTGCCAGCTAGATGAGAGCCTGCGCAGCGGGTTCACCGAGCTCGGGGTGCCGATGAAGATCTCAAACCAACCAAACCTATCCCGCACAGGCGAGCCTTCGACCTGCCGAGCTCGCAGCGGGTCTACCTGTGCCAGGTCTAAACCAACCAAACCTATCCCCCACAGGCGAGCATTCAGACCTTCGGACCTGCCAGCTAGTGAGAGCCTGCGCAGCGGGTCTACGGGGCCGAGCCGAGCCGGGGCGCCGATGAAGATCCTGCCACAGGGCCGCCGGCGTAGATGAGAGCCTGCGCAGCGGGTCTACCTGGGGCCGAGCCGAGCTCGGTTCCAAGCCAACCAAACCTATCCCCCACAGGCGAGCATTCAGACCTGCCAGCTAGATGAGAGCCTGCCATCTACCTGGGGCTTGAGCAGGCGCAGCCTTCGGAAGCGGGTCTACTATCCCCCACAGGCGAGCCTTCGGACCTGCCACCTGCGCAGCTCGGGGTCTACCTGCCGTTGAGCCGAGCTCGGGGTGCCGTTGAAGATGTCACACACATCCCCCACAAGGCGACCTTCGGACCTGCCAGCTAGCCTGCGCAGCGGGTCTACCTATCGGGGTGCCGAGAAGATCAAAAACCATATCCCCCACAGGCGAGCCTTCGGACGCATATAGAGCCTCAACCTGGGGCCGAGAGCTCGGGTTGCCGACTGAATATTATCTCAAACTGCCACGTCTGGTGAGCCTTCGTAGCCAGCTAGATGAGATACGCAGCGGGTTACAGCCGAGCTCCCGATGAAGATCTCAAACCAACCAAACCTATCCCCCCACAGAGCCTTCGGACCTGCTAGCTAGATGAGAGCCTGCGCAGCGGGTTACCTGAGCCGAGCTCGGGTATTACAAAACACATAATTACGTTATATTATAAAAAATTTGACAATAGTCAAGAGAAAATCAACTGATGTAGTATAATAAGCTTATTTTTGAGATACATGGTTACATCCTTCCCCCTCATGGGTAGAAGCATTTTAGGTCATCACCGCTTCAGGTGTGACTTAGGGCCCTCCCCTCCACGTCCTGGAGGTAGTATCCTCCTGTTCCGAGGACTTCCTTCACTATGTATGGTCCTTCCCAGTTCGGGTTGAGCTTGCCCACGGGAGCCGACCTTCCTGCCGCGTTAACCTTTCTCAGCACCAGATCCCCTTCAGTAAACTGCTTGACCCTGACATGCTTATCAAAATACTTTGCCATCCGCCGCTTGATCTCTTCTTGCCGGATAGCTGCCACGTCTCGCAGTTCTTCCACCATATCTAGCGAGAGGCGTTGCCCCTCCTCATTCTCCAACCTCCAAGTCTCATCTCCTTCGCCCGCGGCTGTGACCCGCGGGGACCGAACCTCGAACTCCACTGGTAAGACGGCCTCACAGCCATGAGAAAGCTTGAAGGGGGTCTCACCGGTGGCCGTGTTCGGGGTCGTTCGCAAGGCCCACAGGACCGAGGGGAGCTGCTCCACCCAGTTTCCCTTTAAGTTCTCCACCTTTTTCTTTAATAGGTTCCCAATGATTTTGTTCGCCGCTTCCACCTGGCCGTTGCTCCGGGGGTGGTGGACAGAGGCGAATCTGAGGTCTATCCCCAGTTGGGCACAGAAGCTGATGAATTCTTCGCTGGCAAACTGGGGGCCGTTATTTGTCACTATTGCTTGAGGCAACCCGTGTCTGCATATGATTTCCCCCCAGACGAAGTTCCTTATGACTTGCGAGGTGACCTTGGCCAAGGCTTTAACCTTCAGCCACTTTGAGAAATAGTCGACCATGACCAAGAGGAACCTCCTTTGCCCACTAGCCGGAGGAAAAGGTCCAACTAAATTCATCCCCCAAATGGCGAACGGCCATGGTGCCATGATACTTCGGAGCCTTTGGGCTGCCAAGAGCTGAAGGGGGCGCAGAGCTGACATTTTTGACACCTCCTTGCAAACTCCGTGGCATCCTTCCTTAGGGTGGGCCAGAAGTACCCCTGCCTGACCACCCTTGCCTCCAACGTCCTCCCTCCAGAGTGACTGCTCAACGTGGTCAGCAAGATAGCCCAAACGCCAAATTAATATCTTCGGAACTATCGAGTTCGCACGTTGAACCAGCGGAACCAAGGACCAAAGGTTAATCCCAACAGATAATGGAAGCACAAGCATGTCTTTTATACATTTACTTCTTTACAATACGAGGCATACATAGCGAGACATGATTTCGCTAGTATAACAGCTGTAAACAGAAAGCACCATCCGCCGAGACCGCGAGGTCGCCGAGGTCTGAGCTCGCCCGAGCTATGCTGCAATTCGCCGAATAGACACGGAGTCCGCCGATGCCGCGCGGACACACCGTTATTCGCCTCCTGCTGAACCTGAACTGAGGAACACCCCTACCCGCCTGAAGCCGGCGGACAGGTTATTGAAGCTGGCAAAGAAGAAACAGAACTGACAAGCCGCAGAGCGACCTCCTGCTGAGTCCGCACAGACCGCACACTTCCAAGTACTTGACCGAAGTCTCCTGGCTCCTTGAAGCTACCCGCTGCACACAGCAAACCGTCAGCCTGAAACAATCCGCGCGGACTTTCGCTCAACCCAACTTACTGTTCACTCAAGTTACTTAGGTTACTGTAGAAGTGCCCCTATTTATAGGCCTGGTGAGAAGTGTGGTCACCGCCCAGTCGTCACCGGTGGTTAGGAAGGTTGATGAACCCTCTCCAGTCCGCCCAATGGACAAGTCATCAGCCCGCACGAGGACAGTTCAATGTCCGATTCCGCAAGACTCACACATCAATTCTCCTTCCTCAATAGCCGGTCGAAATAGCACAGACCGCCATCAGTCCGCGAGATCCTCGCACTTCTGTCCAACGCAGCAGCTTCCTCTCCTCCGCCAAAACGATCTCCACAGCAAAGCACCTGCCGTGCCAAACTTGACAAGGCCAGCCAAGCTCTAAGCTCAGTCCGCACCAGCCCAAACCGCGGTCACAACAGTCCGCAAGCTTTCCGCGAACATTATCAGCACAAGCTTGCACCCGCGGCCACTGAGCAATGCACCAGTCCGCAAGCCTCCATCCGCTTAGGCCGCTCCTTGGCAAGGCCAAACAGCAAACACCCTATCCGCAGAATCCAGACCGCATAGTACGCGGACTCCATGCAACAAGCCGCTCAGAAGACAGCCGGCTTTCCACTAGACCTTCCACCAGGCCGCACATCACAGTCCGCCCAGTCCGCCTAGTCTGTCCGCCCCAGGCCGCCCGGCCTGTGTCACCCACTTCCACTTCACAAATTTCAACAACTGCCGCACTCGCCCGAGTGCACCTCCCCCAAGATCCTCGGGATCTCTTCTTCGGTCACACATCTAGCTAGGAGCCCTGACAACATCTTACGATGCAGACCCCCTTCTATCATTAGGTAGTGAGCTGACTTGCGCTTGAAGCTTCTCCCGTCCTTGGCCCCCTCAGGAAGTCCACCGGTGGTTAGGAAGGTCACCAATGGATCCCGAGGGTCGTCGATCCACCACCATCAATTCTCCTTCCTCGATAGAAATAGCTCCGTCAAGGTCCCTCCTCCCCGAGGTCCAAACTTAGCCAATCGATCGGCAGCTACGCTTTCTTCCCTTGGAACATGTTGGATGGAGAACGACCGTGATCGCCCTTACCTTGGAGAGGTATTTGATGAGGGTAGGTTCCCGAGCTTCAAACTCCCCCCGGATCTGTGACGCTACTACCTTTGAGTCCGTGAAAGCTTCCACATCCTGAATCTCCAGCTCCTTTGCCAAGCGAAGGCCGGCGATCACGGCCTCATACTCCGCTTGATTGTTGGTTACCGGGAAATGGTAAGCCACTGCCTGCTCTATCGCGACTCCCTGAGGGCTGATCAGCACCACTCCTCCCCCGAGGGAATGTTTTCCCGAGGCCCCATCGACCATCATCTTCCACGCTTCCCGTGGCTGCTGCTCTCCCTCCTCGACTTCAATGATGTAATCTGCTAGGAAGTCCACCACTGCCTGCGCCTTGATGGAGAGTCTTGGGACAAAAGAGATGTCGAACTCGCTTAGCTCAATAGACCACTTAGCAAGTCTCCCCGAGTGCTCTACTCCTTCGAAGATCTTGTGAAAAGGATGGTCGGTTACCACCCTAATCGAACATGCTTGAAAGTATGGTCGGAGTTTCCTTGCAGAGATGACCAAGGCGTAAGCGAGCTTTTCGAGGATGGGGTAGCGGAGCTCTGCTTTCCTCAATATCCGGCTGACGTAGTAGATGGGCAGTTGCTTCTTTCCTTCTTCCCTCACTAGGACGGAGCTTACCGCCTCCGCTCCCACTCCAAGATACAAGGTCAGGTCCTCCCCTTCTTTTGGACTCTGAAGTAGAGGAGCCTGGGAGAGCTGTCTCTTCAGTCCTTGGAAGGCTTCTTCGCACTCGGCGGTCCACTCAAACCTCTGGTTCCCCCGCAGCACCTTAAAGAATGAAGAACACTTGTCTCCTGCCCTGGAGAGGAACCTGCTCAGCCCAGCCAGCTTGCCTGTCAAGCGCTGGACCTCCTTGGCATCGCGAGGTGACTCCAAATCCAGGATGGCCTTCACCTTGTCCGGGTTGGGCTCCACCCCTTCCGGAGTCAAGATATGCCCGAGGAACTTCCCCCGGCTGGCCCCGAACACGCACTTCAAGGGGTTCAGCCTCATCTTGAACCTCCTTAAGGTGGCGAACGCCTCTTCCAGATCTTTCAGGTGCGAAACCACGCATTTGCTTTTAATCATTAGGTCATCGACGTAGACCTCCAAATTTCTCCCACTCTGATCTCGGAAGACCCGATCCATCATGCGTTGGTAGGTAGCCCCTGCATTCTTCAACCCGAAGGGCATCATTTTGTAACTGAAGCATCCCTCCCTCATGATGAAGGAAACATCCTTGGTATCGGGAGGGTGCATCTGGATCTGGTGATAACCTGAAAAAGCATCCAAAAAGCTCATGACAGAAAAACCGACGGCTGAGTCAACCAGCGCGTCGATCTGAGGCAGGGGGTAGCAATCCTTAGGGCATCATTTATTTAACAAAGAAAAGTCAATACACATTCTCCATTTACCACCCCCTTTTTTAACAATTACCACATTCGAGATCCAGCTTGGATACTGGATCTCTGAGATGAAACCGGCCTCCAGGAGCTTCCTGACCTCCTCACAGATGGGCTCCTCCATCTTGGTGGCGATGGCTCTCATCTTCTGGCGTATGGGGTGAGTGCAGGGGTCCAAGTTCAGGCGGTGGCAGGCCACGTCCGCGTCGATGCCCGGCATGTCTGCCGCGCTCCAAGCGAAGATGTCGATGTTGCTTTGAATGCAGGCACGCACCCCCTCACGGTCCTCGGGACTCAAGCCTCCGCTGACCCGCACCCTTTGCACCTGCCCTGCGCTGGTGAAGACCTCCATCTCCACCACTTCTTCGGCCGGCTCCAGCCGCGACTGCTCCCTGCCGGCCCTTGCCTCTTCCTCCAGCTCTAGCTCCTCCCTTTCTACCTCTTCCTCGATCTCTATTACCTCCTCCGGCCCCTCCTGCTGCTGCTTGACCTCTACGCCCCTCTGGGCCTCTCCCTCAGCCCCTCCTGCTCCTTGCTCCTCTACCTCCATCGCCCCTTCTGGGCTCTCCTGCTCCTCGTCTCCCTGGACCTCATGCACATCTCCTCCGTGCTGCTCCTCAGTCTCCTCTCCTCCGACTTCCTCTTCTGCTACCTCTCTCGCCTCCTCTGGGCTAATCTCCTCTTCTCCGACAACCTCTTCATGGGCCGCCATCTCCATCTCCAACTCCTCTGCCTCTGCCATCCATGATACGATGTTGACCGTCGTAACGTAGCATTGTCTCGCCACCTTCGGGTCCCCTCTTACCCTGACCTGCACCCCTCCATTGTTGAACTTGAGGCACTGATGGAACGAGGAGGGGACGCAGCGAAAGGCGCTGATGAGGGGGCGCCCAAAGATGGCGTTATAGCTGCTCGGGGCGTCCACGATCACGAACCTGCAGTTCCGTGACACGCCCCCCAACTTCACGTGCATCCCTACTCCTCCTTCTACTTCTTTCCTCTCTCCGGAGAACCCGAACAGCAGTCCATCCGAAGCCAAGATCCTCTTCCCTTCAACCCTCATCTCATTGAAGGCCTTCTTAAAGATGGCATTCACCGAGCTCCCGTTGTCCACTAGTATCCTTGAGACCGTATAATTCTCCACCGCCGTCTGGATCACCAGGGCGTCACAGAACGGATCTTCGTAGTCCGGCATGTCCGCAAACGAGAAAGTGATTTTTTCTTCCGGAGAGGGAGCCTGGGAGGTAGAGGCGACCCCCCTTCGGTACATGGTTTGCAGGCTCCCCTTGCGGGTTGCCTCAATCCCCACTCCTCCGTGAATCACCCCGATTCCTCCCCGGGTCCCCACATCTACCCGATCTTCACATCTATCTTCCATCTCCCCCTGCTGCACTTCTACGATCCTCACTGGCAGATCCTACCTCCCTGCTCCTCTTGTTTCCCTCATTTCTAAGAACTCCTGGCAGGTGGCCGTTGCGTGACCTTCCTCCTGGTGGAAGTCACAAAAGAGCAACGCCACCCCACCCCTTCTTCCTTCTCCTCTTCCTCTTCTTCCTCCTCCTCGAGCTCCTCTTCCGCTCCTCTTCCTCTGCCCACTTCCATGGCCTCTTTCGGCGGCGGGACACGATCCCTTGGCTCCTGCCTCCACGCCGGTTGGTCGAACCTCCTCGGTTCCCGTAGGTTATCTCTCCCCTGGTAGGCTCCTCCTTGGCCCTAGGGGCGACCCTCCTGGGGCCTCCAACCCAACCGGTTGTTCGGCTCCCGGGCCCCCCATCCCTGCTGCTGCCCATGCCTTCGGGGCTCTTCCCTTCTCCTTTCTTCTCCCTGCTCCCTCTGCTCCCTTGGCTCCTTTTGTCTCCCTGCTGCTGGTTCCTTCACGTCGTCCTCCGCCAGCCTGGCCAACTTCCTGGCGAATGCTGAGTTTTCTCTCTCGAAGTCTATCTCCTTTGCCGCCCTCTCCATGAGCTCCTCAAAGGAGAGGGGCGCACTCTCTTCGACTCCATGCTAAAGAATCCCGGTCTCAGCCCCAGGGTGAAGGCTAGCATCAGTGCGTGCCCTGGGACCTCCTGGAATAGGAGGATCTCTTCCTGAAATCGGTCGACATAGTGACCCAGTGTCTCATCCGGCTTCTACCTCACCGCAAACAGGCACTCCGCCTCCTTCTTCCGCTTCTTCGAGGTAGAGAACCTCAACAGAAAACTTCTCCGCAGATCCTCAAAGCAGTAGATTGATCTTGCTGGCAACTGGTGGAACCAGTCCCGAGCCTTCTCCTTCAACGTGATGGCAAATAGCCGGCACTTGAAAGCATCCGTCATCTGCCTTATCGATACGACGTCTTCAAACCACTGCACGTGTTGTACAGGGTCATCCTTCCCCGAGTAGTAGGACATGTCAGACTCCCGGAACCCCTCCGGTACCGGAGCTGAGATGTTGAGCTCGCTAAATGGGCTCTCGCCTCCTGCCTGGCGAGAGGGTACGTCCCGCGGCCTCGGCTGACTGGCCCGATTCGCGAGACCGTTCCCAGGAAAGAGCTCTCGCACTGCCGCCTCCTTCTCGCCCAGATCCGTCAAAGCCTCCTTGCCCGGGCGCTTGCTCTGGCCTGGGAAGAGCTCCCGCGCTGCCACATCTCATTCGCCAGCCTCCGCCGGGACCTCCTTCCCCGGGCGCTGTCCAGGGGCGTTCTCGCCTAGGAGCGGGACCTCCTCTATCGGAACCTGAGGTGTGGCCCACTCGCTTCTGGCCGAGAAGGCCAAGCTGATCGTCTGCAAGACCTCTCGCCTGAATTCATCCAGCATCCTCTTTGTCGCTTCCTCTCCCCGGGTGGGGGAGCCTTCAGAACCTGACCCTTCACCTTCACCTCCAGCCATGGGACAAGACTCAAGGCTTTCTTGTATCGGCTGCTTTCCACGCTCACCGCACCAGAACTGTTGAAGCAAAAAATGACCTCAACGGGAGTTCAAAAAAGGGGTGCAGCCAAAACCTACTTCTCTCAAGCCTCAACCTTCGACCGGATTCAAAGGACCTAAGACTGACCCAAAGCCTCAGCAGGGGGTCCCACCTCACACCCGGAAGATCTCTGAGAGCTTCCCCTCCAAAGCCAAAAGCTGGGCTAGGAGCTCCTCAGAAAGCACTAGAAGTTGGAAGATAATGACAGACCTGCTTTCCAAAGAGCCCTTATGGGTCTATTTATAGTCTTTGCTGTCCTGAAATTACTGAAATGTCCCTAGTTGATCTGTCAATAGCCGAATCCCGCTGTTTTCCTGAGGGTACGGGGGTAATTTCACCCGAGGGTAATTTGGTCATCTTACCCAAGGCCCTGGGCCCCACTCGGCGAGAGCTCCGAGCCGAGAGCCTTCTGTCCAGAGCCCGGCGCAAGCGGTCTCGCCTGCCTATAGGCGAGAGCTTCTTTAAGACGATCTGAGTGCTGGTGCAAGCGTTCCCGCTCTGGTCTTCGTTCGATGATTTTGCTGTGCTCGTCGATCTGGGCTCGACGAATGCGGGGCGTCTTGCGGGCGAGAGCTCATTTGAGACGGGAGTTTGGCGCTTAGCGCAAGCGCTCCTGCCTACTTGGGCGAGAACTTCTCTGGCTAGCCTAATGGTGACCATTGCGCCTCTTGGTCTGACTCAGCGAATATGGGGTTGTACAACAAGATTTCACTGTTAATGTGTCCTGAATGCACGGGGTGTTTTGCCGTGCGAGCCTACACCTGTGACGAAATATATAGTTGCACTTTATTGTTTAGCTGGGCTAATGTTATGCAGGGAAAGAGCACCGCCGTCCCGACCTAGGGGCGGGGTCGTTATAATTTGGTCGGCTTTTGACTGACCGTTGCTTTGTTTGCCACCGTGCGGTGGAATGTGCTTGCAGGTGCTGCGGAGCCGAGTGCCAAATAGCGGGCTGGAGCCCATGTTGCTGTGCTGGCCCTAGAAGGCCGTAAAGAATAGTTGTACTTTACTTTTGTCATGTGTGGCCGGCCTGCGAGCCGATGTATGGAAAACACTATTTATTAAGTGAATTATTGTAAGGCCATAAGGCCATGTACCTTTCAGTGTATTTTGGGTTTCATTCCAGTAGTGTGTTTGTGGACATTCATGTTTATTGGATTTAAGTTTTGGGTTCTTTCAACTTTAAAAGCTTTCGCTAAAATGCTCTGTGTAGGACGAGTAGTCTTAATTGGATAGTTTTTATATTCTTATGTAACCCTTCCGACTGTATGTGGTATATGGCGTCGGTTTCAGCTGGACCTTCTGTTATATGTCATGCGACGGATGGGGGTGTTACAGTTTCTCTACATGGTATCAGAGGAAAAATCGGCCTCGCGCGGACTCTTTTTTTTCTGACCGCTTTTGTTGACCTCCCGCGGCCTGCTTGTCTCTGTCTGCTTCTATTCTGCGGCTTGCCCGTCTCTGTCCACTTCTTTTCCGCTGCCTTAAGTTGCTCTCTTCCTCCTATAGTTCCACCCCCCCCCCCCCCCCGGCTTCTTATAGCCCTTTCTCTCCCTGATCTGTGGGGCCACCTTCTCCCTTGTTCTCTACTGTCTGCTGCGGGCTCCCTGCTCGTTGTTATTCTTCTGGCGGACTGCTCCAGCTCGTCGCGGCCTGTATTCAGTCCGCTGCTCTGTTATCCGCTGCTTTGTCTATCCGCGATCTGTCTTGTCCTACCCGCGACTTATTCCAGCTCGTCGCGCCCTGTTCTAGCTCGCCGCGACCTGCCTTCTCTATCCGCTTGAGTCTTTCTACTCGCGGTTTCCTTCTCCTCAGACCGCTGCTGTGATCCGCCAGACCGTGCGGGCTGTTCCTCTCCCGCCTTTTGGTCGCGGTCTTCTCCTGCTCTTCCTGTCTGCGCGGCTTCTCTCTGTCCGTTGCGGCCTTCTTTTCCCAGTCTGCTTCGCCTTTGGTCGCGGCCTCCTCCTGCCGCTGGTGTTTTCACATCTTGACCGGGCGGCCTCTGCTCTAGTCGCGCGGGCTCCCCTCTCTTGCGGACTGCTCTTGTCCGCCGGACTCTCTCTCTCTATTCTTGCGGACTGCTCCTATCCGCCGCGGATTGCTTCTTGTGCTCTAACCGCTGCTGTGTTCACCTAGACCGTGCAGACTCCTTACTTTCCTCATTTTGGTCGCGATCTGACTAATCGCTGGTAACCGGCGTGACTGTGCGGACAAGTGCCTTTTCCGCATTTTTTGGTCGCGGTCTCCAGTCCTTCCCCCTGCGGCCTTGTCGTGCGAGATCTTGCTCTTTTCGCGGCGGTCTCCCTAGGTGGTCTAGTTCTGCGGTCTGCCTCTATGGCTTCTTCGGGTAACTCCACTAGCTCGGCAGCCAGTCTGCCTATTGACCGCCCGGCCTGTCCTACAGACCGCCCGGTTTGCTCTGCTAAAGTCCGTGACGAGCTAAGGATCACTACCATCTTTATTTCTGGCAAGAAAAACTTTATTCCTTGGGTGCACTCAGTTCGACGGGTTCTTCAGGCCAAGGGTCTTCTGCCTCACCTTACTCAGGCACCTCCATCTCCTCTTACTGATGATTGGCTCCGCAATGATGGCCGCGTTCAGACTTGGATGCTGAATTCATTGGATGGTGAGCCTTATCAGATGGCTATGTACCACGACACCGCCAAGGCTATGTGGGATGAGTTGCATTCCTTATACTCAGGCCGCGACAGCCTTCAGCATCTCTACGACATACTCACTGACCTCTTTGCTCTCGACACTGGCGGGACTTCGGATATGACCTCGTTTGTCGCTCGGGCTAAAACTCTTGCTGAAGCCTGGATCCAGCATCAGCCTCCCACCAATGATCATGCTGCTCAGCGGGCTCAGAAGGAAGCCGCTTGCATTGCCATCATCATGGCCCGTCTTCCATCTCACCTTCAGAGCCTTCGTGCTCAGGTCCTGGCTGCTCCCACCACACCATTTTTCTCTGATGTATGCTCCATGATTCTCCGTGTATCACCTCCTCCAGATACTTCTGCTCCTTCCCTCCCGGGCCCTCTTGAACAAGCCCCTCCGCTCCTACCATCCCCTCCTACTTCTGCTCGGGGGGGGGGGGGACGTTCGGGCTCTCGGGGCCGTGGTAGCCAGGGTCGGCCAAAGTGTTCCTTCTGCGGGAAAGATGGTCATCTTGAGGTGACCTGCTACAAGAAAATTGGTTATCCTCCCCGTCCGATGGCATCTGCTGTTACTGACGCCAGTCCTCCTGATTTTGAGACCTTCCGTCTTCAGCTCCAGCATCTTCAGGGTCTGCTCAACCCACCATCTGCCTCTGTCGCCTCCATCTCCAACACAGGTACTGCTTGTCTATCCACCAGCCTGGGCTGGATTATGGACTCTGGTGCCACTCATCACATTACTTCGCAACAACCTGCCCAGTACTCGGATTCTCCTTATCCGAAGACTATCATTGTGGCCAATGGGGCGATGGTTCCTGTCTCCAGTTCGGCAGAACTTTCTCTCAACCCGTCGATCACCCTTCGCTCGGCTCTTCATGTTCCGAGTTCACTATTTAATTTACTTTTTGTTGGACGTCTTACGAATGATCTTGATTGTTCGGTTATATTCACCTCCTCTTCCTTTGTTATACAGGATCGGCGGACGCAGACTATCATTGGTAAAGGCCGGCTACGGAACGGGCTCTACCTTCTCGACGAATCTCCCACCATTTTGTCTTTTGTTTCTTCCACGACGTGACATCGTCGTCTTGGGCACGCCCCTCTGCCGGTTTTCCAGCGGGCTCTTCCAGATATATCTTTTACTCGTTTTCAGTGTGACTCATGTATCCTCGGCAAGCAGCCGCGTTCTTCTTTTCCTGCGCATTGTACTCGGAGTGCTGCTCCCTTTGATCTCGTACATTCTGATATTTGGGGCCCTTTTAAGGTTACCAGTATTTGTGGTTTTCATTATTTTATCACATTTATTGATGATCACTCTCGCACTACGTGGCTATACTTACTCCGTGATCGCTCGGAGCTTCTCCGTGTTTTCCGGGCATTTATCCTCGAGACCTGTACGCAATTCCACACCACACTCAAAATACTATGCACCGACAATGCTCGTGAGTACACCAGCCACGAATTACCGCTTTGTGTTCTGAATACGGGATTCTACATCAAACCTCTTGTGCTTACACACCCCAGAAAAATGGTGTTGCCGAAAGGAAGAACCGCCACTTACTTGATGTCGCCCGCTCCCTTATGCTTCAAGTGCATGTTCCCAAGCCGTATTGGAACTTTGCGGTTTTGACTGCCTGCTTTCTTATCAACCGTCTCCCTTCCTCCGTCCTCAATTATGCTACTCCGTTTAGCATATTGTTTCCCTCCACTCCGGCTTTTCCTCTCCCGCCTTGTGTCTTTCGCAGCACCTCCGTTTTTTTCCTAATCCTTTACCCGCTGATCTACCACCAACTCCTCTCCCGTCATCCATCCCACGCTCCGTTATTCCCGCTACTACACCACCTTCGCCGGTTTCCCCTGCACCGGCTCCTGCTACCGCCAAACCACCCGTTATCCGTGTCTACACTCGTCGCCCTCCCAGTTCTGTTGCCCCTCTGCAGACGACCTCTACCACGGATACTTCGCGTCCTTCTGATCAGGTACCCCCTTCCACTGCTCATCCTCTGGCCAACTACGTCTCTCTTCATCGCCTCTCTCCCCTTCTGCACACATTTGTTACTTTTCTCTCTTCGATTGATGTTCCTAACTCTGTGCAGGAGGCGCTTCAACATCCTGGCTGGCGGGCAGCCATGGAGGAAGAAATGTTTGCTCTCTGGGCTAACCAGACATGGACCGTCGTGCCCCTTCCTCCGGGTCAGAAACCGGTTGGGTGCAAGTGGGTATTTGTCATCAAACATGTTGCTGATGGGACAATTGACCGTCTGAAGACTCGTCTTGTGGCTCGTGTCTTCATCCAGCAACAGGGACTCGACTATGAGGAAACTTTCTCTCCGGTCGCCAAGCTCAATATCGTTCACGTCCTCATCTTTGTCGCTGTTCATCTCCAGTGGCCCCTATTTCAACTGGATATCAAAAATGTCTTCTTAAATGGGGATCTCCAAGAGACGATCTACATGCAACAACCACCCGGGTTTGAGACCACGGGGGAGTCTCAGGTCTGCCGCCTTCTAAAGGCTCTGTATGGTCTCAAACAATCTCCACGGGCATGGTTTGAAAAATTCAGTAAGGTCCTTCATGATATCGGTTTTACTCGAAGCTCGGCCGACTTCTCGCTGTTTACTCGTCACCGACCAACAGGGACGGTTCTTCTGTTAGTCTACGTTGACGACATCATCATTACAGGAGATGACTCACAAGGGATACATGCCGTCAAAGTACATCTAAACTCGGTCTTTCAGACAAAGGACCTGGGAAGTACATCTAAACTCGGTCTACGATATTTTTTGGGTCTTGAGGTTGCCAGACGACCGGATGGGCTTATTCTATCTCAACGGAAGTACTGTCTTGACCTTCTTCATGATGCTGGTCTTTCAGGATGTAAGCCAAGTGATACCCCTATGGATGTAAACCACAAGTTGTGCGCTCAGGCATCTGACTCGGATCTACTTCTCCAGAATCCTGAATATTATCGATGACTCGTTGGAAAATTGATTTATCTCACGGTTTCCAGACCAGATATGTCTTTTGATGTTGGTCTTGTCAGTCGGTACATGCACTCTCCTCGAAAATCTCATCTTCAGGTTGTTGAACGTATTTTCAGGTACCTAAAAAACAGCTCCTGGTCAAGGACTTGTTTACCGGACCTCTTCTTTTTCTGCTCCAACTTTAGTGGCATACTCAGATGCTGATTATGCTGGTTCTCTTGATGACCGGCGATCTACTAGTGGTTTTTGCACATATTTTGGAGGACATTTGATTACATGGCGAAGCAAGAAACAAGCGGTCGTTGCTCAATCATCAGCTGAGGCAGAATACCGGGCAATGACATTTGTTGTATCGGAACTGACATGGCTTGAGAGTCTTCTCACTGATCTGGGTGTAAAATTACTGTCACCAGCTCTTCTCTTTTGTGACAGCCAAGCGGCTATATATATTGCCAAGAACCCAGTCTTCCACGAAATAACAAAACACATTGAAGTCGATTGTCACTACATTCTGGAAAAAGTTCAAATGAAGAAGCTCGATCTAAATCTTGTCCCAGGGTCGGAACAAGTTGCAGATGTCCTCACAAAGGCTCTTCCCAAGGCACTCTTCTATCAATGCTTGTCCAAGCTTGGTGCATACGATTTGTACGTTCTATCTTGCGGGGAAGTGTTAGAATAACTCATGTATTGGGCCCATCTTTTGGGCCCATTATTGCTCTCTTCGATGTTAGTACCACGTCCTGTATAGGATTTATTCTCTCTCTCTTCCTCCTATATATTTGTATTCTCTCCTTGTATTTACATACTCAATCAATACATACAAGATTTTGAGCTTTCTCTACAGATATGATCTAATAATTCCATAGGTTGATCGTGCTTACTTCCTAGCTTGTTGCTTATCCTATTTTTTTCAATCCGCTCTCTCTCCCATTGTGTGTTACTATCCTATTTGATGCTCTGAATTTTATTGGTCATTTAAATATTTGGCATAAAATTATTTCTAACTGTTTGCGAGCATCATTGGAAAATTATAACTTTGCGGTTGATTCTATCACCGGGAGTTGTCTTTTTCCAATGGAGTTTGGTTGTCTACCTCTTTCATGAGCAGAGTTTATCTACAGGTCTTGTTTATTTAGCAACATGACGGTCGCGGAATTGTGTCAGGGCGACGCGTGGACATTCTAATGGCAGGTCTCATCACACTCTCGTCGGGGTCAAGCTCTTTTAATCCCGGGAGAATTGATGCATCCTGAGTCGCATCTACGTCTGATTTTTATTATTCGTGCATTATTATATGTATTTGTCATTCGATAGAGCATGTTTTCATGCACTTTAATTTTCTCGTATTTTCCCGCTCGTTAAAAGCGCTTGTATCTTTTGTATCGCACAAGTTACCCGCGCTAGTTTGCTTGTCTTATTGGAGTGACCGCACAATAAGATCATCAATGAAGATGTCCGTCAAATTAGGCTAAATGATAAAATAAGGTAAGCTTTGAAATAATATTTTAATATAATTAATATAAGTTTAGTTTTTTGAAATTATGAGTATGATTTTAAATTCAAAAATTAGGATTATCAAATTATGATGGAGTTTGGAATGTCCAAATTCAATACCCTTGCCTCTTCATTATCTCCCCCATTTATTATCATTAAAATACAATTTTAAATGAAAAAAAACTGATTAGCCACCCTTCTTATATTACATCATTACACTCATCTTTGAAACCGTCAGCTAGCATTAATATTGGCACCTTAATGTTGTAACCCCCCATTTGAAATTACTATTCACTAATTTCAAAGATAATGAATCATTCCTAACTTTATAAAAGATGTAACAACCTGCTATCATTATAACAATAATAATCATAATAACCCTAATCGTTCCCTTTTAAAGACCGAGAGCCTTGCCCCCCCCCCCCATTTATTATCATCAAAAGACCATTTTAAATGAAAAAAAACTGATCAGCCGCCCTTCTTATATTACATCATTACACTCATCTTTGAAACCGTCAGCTAGTATTAATATTGGCACCTTAATGTTGTAACCCCCCATTTGAATTTACTATTCGCTAATTTCAAAGATAATGAATCATTCCTAACTTTATAAAAGATGTCAGCCCGGTTGAAAGGTGTAACAACCTGCTATCATTATAACAATAATAATAATAATAATAATAATAATAACTCTAATTGTTCCCTCTTAAAGCCCGAGAGCCGTGCCCCCCCCCCCCCCGGTCGGGCCTCACTCTGGTTCGACTGAAAATGACTGAATATACGCCCTTCCGGAAATACCCTCCCGCAGGCCTCTCTTTCGGTCGACCTTTTTCTCCCACAGGATCTCTCTCTCTCTCGCTCGCTCTTCTCAGTCGGCGCCCTCGCCTAAAGCCCGCTCTTCTCAGTCGGCGCCCTCGCCTGTAGCCCCCTCTCCGGTTCTTCTTCTTATTCAGGATCGTGCATCGCGAGTTCATTCCCTTCCTGTTCCTCCCATGCCGCGATCTTCCTCGCCATTTCTTCTGGTGCTGCGATCTTCCTCCTGTGCAATGACCTTTTCTCCAGGTATTCCCATAGGAACTCTTCTAATCATTCTTGCCATTTATCTTCAGTTGTGCATTCTTGTGCTGATCCTAGAGTTCTGAAATTGTTCCCTAGATTCTTCTACTGCAGTACTGCACTGTAAGCTCTCCTTTCCACTTCCTCTCTTCTTTTCTCTTCATCGATGGTGGATTTCATGTCTAGGGCTTATTAGGGTTCTGATTTCTGGAAGAATTAATTAGTTCATGTTTGACTTGGGTGGATGAATTTTCGGATGCTTATCCACTAACTTCAGGTTACCACCCATCATCATAGAGGGAATCATGGGCATGTTTGTGAACCTTTGCGTAAGAACGATGCATATAAATTCTCTCACACACTCCTTTCTTTGCCTCTTCTCTGCACCCGCTTGAAATAGGTGGAGCTGGTCTAGACTCATCGAGGAGGGCTTGCGATCTCATGCAACCCGTGAGCCTTCTTTCCTCCTCTGATTCTAAGAATGGACTGAAGGCACATAAACTGGGCTTGAATTTAACATTGGTGGATTGGATTAAATTCACTAATGCAATATGCGCACCGGTAACATCGTCGAGGCCAACTTTGGAGTCCCCTTGGTCTCGGCGAGGCCCTTCGCCTCATCCGCAAGGGCGCCGCCATGATCCGAACAAAGGGCGAGGCCGGCACCGGCAGCATCATCCTGGTCGTGCGCCATGTCCGCTCAGTTATGGGCGACATTTTCCTCCTGCACAACATGAATGACGACGAGGTTTTCTCCTTCGCCATGTCTTCAACGAAAAATCATTCCAGAAATCGCAATTAAGGCTTGATCCTCTTCCTGGATGGGATTTTGGAGGAGATTCATTGACCATGGGATGAATGCCATGTCTTCAATGATGGGAGCTCTCAGTCATTGCGAGGAAGACAGACCATTTCGAGCCTACAAGCGACATTGTTTCGTTGTGCACTTGCTTCCTTGATGAGTAGCCAACGAGCGGGCACCGGCTGGTGGGAGTACAGGAGGACGATGTGATTTGCCATTTTGAGTCCTTACAAGTTCCGTCGCCGGTGCCCTAGCCAACATCGCCTCCCGGACTGCTCTCCATCTCCATTAGACCCACTCGAGTAAATCACACTCCTCCCTGGTTTTAAGATTTTATTCATTTTTGGTTTTATTAATCTGTTGTTTTCTTGGTTATCAGCCTGGGCATGTTATGTCTATCATTTCTTGATTTTGGTTTTATTGAGGGGGATGCCTAGGAGATTAATTAGAAAGGCAAAAAGCAGGGCAATTGTTGAACTCTGTGGTTTGAAATTAAGATATCAAAACTCTAACCCAACTATCTTTCTCCTTCTTAGATTATGGTAAACTCTAGCCTGCATTCATTCTCTATTAAAAGTTTAATTGTTTGGGGAGTTGGCTGGTTGTCCTGTGTTCGGCATAACTCAGGTATTTTGTTGGATTTTGTTTTTTACTTTAAAGAACATTTTTGGTTGGAGACATCAATTTATCCATCTGTACAAGCTCTAATATATACAATTTTGCGGTTTTTAAAGTACATCCCAACTCATAACCCAAGGAAAATGCTCTAAAGTTATATGTGGCTCTTTCAAATGGGAGTCTCTTTGTACTTGTTGGTGGTTCCTTTGTAGCTTTGAAGCCTTGGGTGATTTCCTGTATAAATTTCTTGATATTTGCAACCAGATCTTCCACCGGCCATGAGATATCGGGCATGCTTCTCACCTGGACTATTATATTATGCAATTTCATAGATTGCAGAATTTATGTGTATGTATGAGGGTATGCGATGTGTTAATATCACTAATTTTTGTTTAGGAACGCGGAGATATCTAGTGATTTTTTGTTTTGGCCATTTCTTTGAGAAGATGTCATTTCTCACTTCCCTTGACTTCAATATCCCGATGCCATTTCTCACTTCCCTTTATTTTGTGATTGAGAAATTAATGATAATTGATTTCTCGTTTTATAACTTCATGCAATGGCTTTCCCTATTAATAGCCTTGAGTGGTTCTCATTCCTATTGGCCTCTCACAACCCGCCGCTTCAAGCCGCGATCCGGCGCCCACTCCAAGACGCGCTGCCACCGCCCCGACTCCCGATTCCGATCTCCAAACCCCAGGTTTTGCGACAGCGGTGGCGATTTCCTTCAGGTTTTACTGTTCTACCATTTATATGTTTGATTCAGGTTTTAGTCCAATGTTATTCGACTTTTTTTGAGCCATAGCTGGGTTTTACTGTTGAATGCTTGGTGGTTCTTTTCTTGGATTTTACTGTTTCTAAGCATATTTTGATGTGTTATAACTGGAAGTCCAAAGCCTTGGAATTGTCATTAACATGTTTGATGGAATGTGCAAGAGAATTGTAAATCGTGACAACCATGAAATCCATCATCAATGAGTTTGTTGTAATATATCATCGTAAGCACAAACACAACTCATATGCACAGACACAACTCATATATACCGCCTACAAAATGTTTTAATTAGTTGATGTTAACTTTACTTCAAATATTATGTTTACTTATTACTACATGTAAGAGTGTCATTATGATCTTCACTTTCCCTTGGCCAGCATCGTCTCCATCAGTCTATTGTGCTCTGATATCCAGTTTTCTCGCAGCATCCCTTCCAATTTTCTTGGCCCACCAAATGTTTTTGATGCTTTTATTACTCAATTTTGGGGGATTTGTGGTCGCATCCCTTCCATCGTTCTCCACGGCCTCCTAATAAAAATGAAACACTCCTTGCGCATTCGGTCTCTGCCTCTGCTGATAGGGGTCCTGACGAGAGAGCTTGAGTTTGGATTATCAATTCTTATATTGAGCTTGACATATATTTTGCTCATGAATATAGGACATTCCTTATTTTTTTTGCATCAAATATGGTTTGGAGAGAGGCTTCTCAAGCAACCTGTAGCACTCATTATTGTTGGGAGGAGGTAGAGTTTCTCATCTACATTAATTTGTGCACCGATTTCTTCAATGATTTGTTCACCGATTTGTTCACTAATTTGTTCACTGCCAGATTTCAGATTTCTTCACTTGTCATTTTTTTTCACATCAAACCTGAGATTTTTGGATGCATAAAGAGTGAAATAATCAAATAATGTTTTATCATTCCACAATAATGATTTGTTAAAATGTATACAATGTTTGATCATTTATGTACGACCACACACAATGTTTGATCATTTATAATTAGATGTCTGGATGTATAAATCCATGCGAATGTGCACTTATGGATGTATAAATTTTTGCTTGGTTATGCTTGAATTGTATCTCTACCTAATTTTAAATTGCCTTTTGCTCTAGCTTGTGAAAAATAGGTGGCGCCGGACATCGACTTGGTAAAATAAGAATAATTATTACAAAATCATCATCGTTATCATCATCTTCGCGGAGATGTTTTGTAGGAATGGTATTGCTAAAATTTTCTGTATTGCTAAAATTTAGTTAAAATTGTAGGTACATGCAATGGTATTTCATCACGTTTCACTCGTTTTTGCAAGCAATAAGTTCATATGCGGGAATGCATAAATGATTTGCAAACAACCATCAATATTTATAAATTTTTTACTTTCATCTGCCACTTGATGAAGACTTAGGCTCCGTTTGGCGCGGCGTTTTTGCTACCTTGAGTTTGGACAAAAACACCACCGTCATAGAATGTATGTTTGACATGACAATTATGAACATCAACAAGAAAATAAAACTTCTTTTAGCAACACGCGAAGCGGGCGAGCGGCGGTAGATCAGTGCCCCTTAATTCGCATGGCCCTAGGCATCTCCGACTACTCGACAAAGAGGACGACAGACTCTGCCTCCTCAATCGCTCGACGGCTCGACGTCACAGATTGAAATGACGGTGACATGGCCCTGGCGGCCGGCTTTCAGGTCCTCTTGACTTCCTCAATATGTTTTTGTTGTGTTTGAGATTGTTTACCCAAATCCCTTTCTCTAGCAAGCTGGAGCAAACCTTTTCATGTTCTCTAGTGTGCAAGTCTTGAATTGTTCTAAGAAGAATCATGTTTGTTCCATCTCTTGCATTTGTTTCTTCAATTGTAGTCCCAAGGCCCATTTATCAATGTAAATTTCTTGAAATTGTTTTTGCATGCCCTTTCAAATTCTTAAAACTGATTCGCCTAAATAACAGTTTCTCCTTGTACTTTTTTATATTCAGCTTTCACTTCTTTAGCTGTTGGTTGCACTACTTGTTTTGAAGATAAAATTGAACACATATTGTTGGCTTAATCTCCTTTGATTTTTTGTGAATTTTGGCGGTGAGATTGGTAAGCTAATCTCTTCATATGAAAATGTTTGGTTAGTTTTATGTGGGCTATTACATCATTTTATTTAGGGTGTTATCCTATTTTTTGGGGGGAATTCGGTCCTAAAGCAAAATTATGTGGGCTATTACATCATTTTATTTAGGGCGTCTTCTTCTGGCACTTGATATCATTCTTATGTATGTAACATTGTCAAAGACTTGCCTATAGATGAAACTAACAATTGTCATTCTTGTAACCTTTTTATTGGGGCCTTATTACTACTACCAATGTAAGAGTTTCCATAGGTTTCATTTTTCAGTTCATTCACGCGGGAATTGTTTGGGACAAATGGTGTTTGAGTGGTGTCTAAAATTGCGGCAGTAAAAGCAATGATGTGACCCTATGTTCACAACCGTCACCACTCTCCCAAATAAAACCTTAATAAAATTTGAAAATATGAACACTGAAGCACACAAACTTCGTATTGCTTGGTGCTAAGAGTGTTGTTCAACAACATGATCAAAATATTTTAAGCAGAACAAGCTTTCATTTCATATTTAAAGTATTTGGTATCCCAACTAGTTTTTTAATTACATCCGTCGGAGGGATTAGTATGGGAATGACACTTCAAAATTTCGATAGCTTGAGGACCCCAAAACCAAAATTATGTGATTTTTGTGTGAAATTTGCACATATTAGTTTACATGCTCATTCCCTTATTGACGAGTGTTGTGTGTTCATTTCTCTTAAACTCGTGTGTTTGAGACTTCTTTTATTTGCTTGAATGAATAGTTTTGTCTCGGGATGGATATGACAGTGCAGTTTAACATCTACTTAATCTAATTAATCTAATATATGGTCTTATTATTCTTTTTATTAAACATGAGATTTGTTGAAATTGGCTTTCGTCCTAGAGTTATAAATTGCTTTCTTTGTATTTAGCATTACTCCTGTGATCGACCAAACCCAATTTTGCAGGTATACTGAATCTCACAGTTCCATCTCTATTATGGTTAATTTGTTTTACACAATACTAGGATAATTTATATTATTTGTTATTCTCAAGTGTGGTCCTTTCATTCCATTTATTTTCTCCACCAATTTCGCAATGGCTACTACTATTGGGACTGAAGTGTGTTTTGCCTTTTTCTTTTCGTCCCTTGCTTATATAATCAATGAACTTGGATTTAGATACCTGCGGGAAGCTACTTTACCGTTGTCGGAGCGCTCTTCAGCCTAATAATTCCAGGGAGAATGAGCATGTTTGACACTCTTCTAGTGGTTTGGGGCATGGTGAAGGAAGGGATTCTTGAAAAACCAGCTACAATAGATCCCAAAAAGGTTGTTTATATTTACCCAACTATGGTGATTGCATTGATATGCGCCTTGTGTTCAATGAAGTCAGATGCCTAGGAATCAAGCAGAACCGCCAAAGTTCAACCATCGCGAAGCCTCTGAAGAAGTCAGTGAACTCGAAGCTGAAGTAAAACGATTCTGAAACTAGTAGTTGTGGGTTGTAAGCACTTGATTTAAGTTTCATCCTGAACCTAGGATGACAATGGAGTTCTGTTTTGGCCATTTTGTGGGACTGGTCATGTTTATGGTTTATTATGCCCAGTTTTGTTTGAAGTATTTAGAATGGTTGAAACTGAAAATTGTAAAATTATAAAAAATTCTTTTATAATTTTGTCGTATATTTATCTTAGCATTCTCATTTTATCATAACAAATTTAGATGTTGAACACCGCCGAACGACGCCAAGCCATGCCCCCTCCCTTCGTGCTTTCCAGTCGGTAACCGTAGCAGGGGATTTCCTCCTCTAGAGAGACATCCAGGTTCCTCCTTCCCCCAATGATCTCGAGCAGCACCGTCCCATAACTGTAAACGTCGGCCTTGATGGTGTTGGGCCGATTTCTGACCCACTCGGGAGCCAAATAGCCTCTGGTTCCCCAAACCATGGTGAAGACGTGGAAGTGCTCTCTGCTCATCAGCTTCGCCAGCCCGAAATCCGACACCTTCGGCCGGAAATTCTCGTCCAGCAGG
Source organism: Platanthera guangdongensis (assembly GCA_039583875.1). NCBI lineage: Eukaryota > Viridiplantae > Streptophyta > Magnoliopsida > Asparagales > Orchidaceae > Platanthera > Platanthera guangdongensis. Next base: position 62,038,577 of record CM077152.1, read on the forward strand.
ATGTTCTCCGGCTTGATGTCGCAGTGAATGATTCTATTCTTGCAGTGCTCGTGGAAGTAGGTGACCCCTGCGCGATCGAGACGGCGATCTCCATGCGGGTTCTCCATTCCAGGAATCTGTTCTGCTAGTTGTTTGAGGGAAATATCCATTTGTCCAATGAGTCGTTGCTCATGTACTCGTACACCAGGAGTCTGTGTGTATCACAATTGCAGAGTTTCAGACTTTTGAAAGAGCTGACGACGAGCGATTCCGCTGATTCCCCGATGAGCTCTCTTGCACGGCATCTTCCCTTCCTACCCTAACACTCCGTTTGTCCGCGAGAAGCCCAGAAGTGCCATCTCTGTCGATCGACCATTGTTGTTCTGTCTCTTAAAGCAGGTGATAAATGATGTAGCAGATAAATGATGATGTATGACTGCAGGTGCTACAATAGGAACAATTTCAGAGGTATTGGTAGAAAATCCAGAGCGGGATGGAGTTGGTGCAAGGTGGGTAAATGTGGGTTTCGGAGAAGGTGCAGGTGCAGTATGCACATTAGATTGGTGTTCATCATACTGGTGATTAGAATGAAGATGAGAATCTATGCTCGGTTGAGGAGCAGGACTAGGTGCCAAGGAAGAGCCAACCCCACTACTTAAAGAATGTTGAAGAAATGAGGAGAGCCGAATTTGATTCACTCTACCAAATACAGTATGATTGAGACCAAGATTTCCTGCAGAGGAATTTTGGATGTTTTGAGCCAATTACTTCAATCTTGGAACTGAAGGTTGATTATTCTCAACTGCAAGCACAATGGATGTCTCAACAACAGTAGGTGATTCCACAGTAGAACCCTTTGTATTTGTCAATTTGACAAATAAAATCTGCACGGAAAATAAAATGGTTAAGCTTATATCTTACAAATAGGAGCAATAAGAATACGCATAATGAAAATTTTGGTGATTAGACATAGATCATGAATAGTCTGTCTTAGTGCTTAGATGTGCATTCTCGATAACATGAGTCATACATTAAGAAGTTTAATTTTACATGATAAATGTAAAAGAAGTTTAATTATACTACCTGTTTTCTTCAAGCTAGCGACATTTTAATGAAAATTGGCTCTGTGATTTTCATTTAGTTTCAGTCATCCCCTATGTGATTTTCATTTCATTATGGTCATCCCCTATGTGATTTTTCTCAAATATCTGTACGTAAAGTTATATGTCAAAGTGTTATATGTCTAAGATTTACATTTGAACATTTCATACCATATCTATATTAAATAAAATGAACAGCCATATAAATAATATGAACATCAAGTAAACCGAAAACGACAGAAGCATTGATCTCCTGAAAAAATATCAATAGTAGAACATGTGATACATCGAAATCAAGCTTCTATCTCCTGGAAAACGCTACATAAACATGGAGTTAACGATCCGGCTATCTGCGTGAGGAGGATAAGCGAGGAAGAAAACTAAACTCAACATTTAGAACATTCAAGCCCCAATATGTAAAGCAATTGCTCTTTAACAAATAGACAAAACATAAATTTTCCCATTTAAAACTAATATAATGATCCGGCTACCTGCGTTTTTGATCCAGTGAGTTTGGACAAAAACTCCGCAGTCGTGTTTGGCATGACAATTTTTTAAAAAAAAATCACATTTTTGAGACCAAAAATCTTTCACATAAGGGTTATAAAATTACCAATATAGGCGTTGAAAGTGGGCCTACCGACCATAGAAAGGTCAAGGCCGAACATATAAAGGTCGACCTGAGCCCACAACCCTACTGCAGTCGGTGCACCCAAACCAGCTCTCCGTCCCGCCCCTTTTCTTCATTTCCCTCCCCCCCTTTTTTTCTTCCCCCCTCTTTTTCTTTCTCCCCCCCCCCTTTTCTCCCCCTCATACCGGAGTGGAACCCGGCGCCCCCCCCCCCCCCCGATAGAATTTTTTTCCTCCCAGCGACTAGGTTTCCCGATTCACTTCATGTGCTTTCCGTCGGCCCCGTCTTCGCCTCCCGCGCGCCCAGGAGCCCCCATTTTGCCTCCCAGTGGCCGGCAATCGCTCCCTCTAGGGCTGGTGCCTCATCCTCTTCACTTCCTCTGGTCGGCAGACCCTGAATTCGACGGCTACGCCTCCTGCTCCTCTTCCTCAGGTCGGCGGTTTCAGCAGCAACCTTGCTTCTTCTCATTCTTCGGCCAGTGAGGGCAACAAGCGAATTCCTCCTCCGGTAACCCTTATTTCTCTCCGTTCCGGCCGGTAGATCTCAGAGGAACTCCTAGAGTTTTCGCTCAAAACTCCTCTACGTGGATCTTTGAGCCTAGATCTGGTTTCCTTGGGTAAGAAACTCCGTCAATCTCATGTTTTCAGATTTTGCACTAAATTTTGTTGCAATAATTTTCGCCCTCCGATCGATGAAATTACGTTGATCCCTCTTCTGGTTGTCGTATATCCGTCTAACATCATTTTTTGTTGTGTTTCTGGTGCCGCTCATCAGATCTAGTGGTGGAATCGCTACAAACCCTCTCCGATTTAGGGCTTCCCGAACCGAAGCGCTGTCAGAACCCCTTTTTCCTCGTGGTACTTCCCTCTCCCCTCAACCTTGAAGGAGGTAAATTTTTCTAACTCCTCTTGTGTTGTGTTGTGCGATTTGCAATTCCTGCTCAAGCGTAGAAAGTCTCGTTAAGGAGAATGTTTCTTTAATTTTTGGGTCTTAAACAGGTTCAGATAGAGTTTTCGGCCTGGTTTGCGCCGCTTAGCTGTCACCGACAGTTTCGGTTTCACCTTAAGGCAAGTAGAGACCCCATCTCACTTGCAAAATTTTGGATTTAGTCATTGTACCTGTTTTCTATAATTACACATGTTATTTGATAACTCCTGAACCGACACATTTTATTTTTGACAATATATATTATGACGGTGTCACTAAAATATAATATACTTAAAACAATTCTGTGGTCGTAAGTAATCCTTGAAATGTATCGTCTAACCGAGGCATTGTCTGCTGACATGATCGTGGAAAGCAGGATTACATTTCCAACAAGACTTGCACGTGGATCTGAATGTGAACCATGTGCGCCCGCTGGAACACCTACAACACTTCATCGATTACGGCTTACAATATTACTTGAACAATTTTAGGCTAAACTTCGGAGTAGACTAACAAATTTCAGGAATTTTTGTTGACTCTGTTGTTTGCACGTTTACTAGTTTCACTACAAGGTAAAATGCTACTCAATTATGTATGTTTATTTTTTGCTCATGTTTTAATTAATTACCCTTTTCATTGTTTTTATTCGAAGTTCCGGGGCATTTTCCTTCTTGTTTGGATTTGCCTTAGGATCCGTGAATGCGCCGCCTGCTTCCTGAGCTATTCAGTGCTGGGTTCCTGTTTTTCCTGGAGGTTTATTTTGTGTTGTTGTAGCGTAGACAGGTTCTATGTATTTGTTTCTTTTACTGTCGGATTTGGTTATCATTTACTAGTATTATCAGTCATTTTCTTTTGTTTCTTGGACAACTGCTAGATTTGCATTGATGTAACGCAAATATAAATTAATGACATGTTTACTGTTTTAGTCATTGCATTTACTTTTACATCAGTGTTGTGTGTGTATCAGGAGATTTTATCAAAGTGCATATGCATCACTTTTTCATTCAAGCTCTCGCACATAAAACAAAATAAATAATTTTTTGTCCTTTCTTCTAAGTTAATTATTTTTTAAAACTACATTTAAATTTTTATCACGCCTAACAGACATGGATTTTAACTTTGCCCATGTCTGTGGCATCACGACCTGCCCGTCGCACACTCTAATGGTTGTTTTTAAACGGGTCGTGACAATTGGTATCAGAGGTAGGTTTGCTCCTAACAAATGAAGTATTTTGAAATTATCAACTATTTTGAACTTTATTATCTTTCACTATTATAAGGGAAAAGTTGTCTTTGGTGAAAAATTCAAAAATACCAATTATGCCCTCATTTTTATATTTTAATGACTTGACATATATTATAATCTATTTCAAAAAAAGTAAAATACAATGTCTATTCAAGTAATTACACTATCAAAAAATTAGAAATAATGATAAAAATACATTTAAATTCAAAAAGTTTTTAGTAGAGCACCTACACCTACTCTGGTAGGTTGTCATTCGGCATGTCAGCGGTCGATTCAAGGAAGGTTGTCATTAGACATATCAGTGGTATTTTCGAGGTGATGACATTAAATCAATCAACTTTATTAAAGTCAAAATTAATATTTTTATGTCAAAACGTATATTATTTTACAAAATAAAAATTGTAATATTTATGTATACTTTTTTACGGCCATTTTAAGCACTCATATGTATATGTTGCGGGCGAAACCCGCCTTGATGGGGCGGGCGAAACCCGTCGTCGCCGGTCGGGTTTCGCCCCCATCCATTTCCTGGATGCGGACGAAGGCCGCCCGAGAGCATCGAGTCGGGGCGGGCAAAGCCCGCCGTCGCCGGTCGGATACTGTCGTGCCTGGCCGTAGGGGCGGAGCCCCGTGTCGGGCACTCGTATACATATATGTACATACATCATTACTTCACTCATTTGTCATTATTTGTTGCTCGCGGCTGAAACGCACACACACTCACTCATAAGCATGAGTAGTATGTATACGAATGTTAAGGGGTTATGAGCAAACTTAATATTTGTGTGCATATAAATTTTCACTAGGATATACAACGTTTGCGAATATTAAATTGTATGGACGGTTTAATATTTTCAAGTGCGTTAGAATCATAATATGCATGTCATGTTAAGTGATATGGGCGCTTAATATGACATGTCTATCCATTCATGAACATTTTTAGGAATGCATTCTATGCATGATGACATTGCATACATAACATAACTCATTGCACAAATGTTAAGCTAAAAGCAACAACTGGTGATTGTACACACATGAAATTACAAATTGTTTCGACATTGCATGTGATTCATTATTGCATTAGCATGAGCATTACCTAAAGTTGTCCAATGAAAACGCTGTAACTATTACATGATTTACCTTTCCAACATTATAAAAATGCTAGAACCTCTACTTCAACCCTTTCTGTTTAGCTCGACGGTTTCTCTTACTTGACTCTTTTGTGTTTCTTTTTAGATGGCTCCTAAGTCATCGCAGCGCAAGAAGGCTACACCTCCTGTCAGGGAAGCTTCTGGAGATTCCACTGCCAAGCTGCTGAGGCAGATTCTCGAACGTATCACTCGTCTGGAAGAGGATCGTCAAACTCTTGATCCAGCCTTTAATTTCGACAGTGCAGGGATAGCTGGAGCTTCTATTACCGCCACCCTTGGAGCCACCCCGCTGCACCTGGTTATGGAACTGGCTCGCTTGCTGACACCCTGGTGGCCCCGCTCGTTTCGGGTCTGGCTGCTCCTCCTGTAGCGATGGCAGATACGGTGACGTTCAAGAGACTGAATCCCACGTCTTTCAATGACAGCCAAGATTTCTTCATCATTTCTGAGTGGCTCTCGCAAATGGAGAAGCACTTCAAGTATGTTAGAGTTTCTGATGCTCAGAAGGTTCTTCTTGCGGCCTACCAGCTGACCGAGGATGCGTACACCCGGTGGATTCAGCGTCGCAGCCTCCCCAATTCTTTCGTCATAACCTAGGGACAGTTCAAGGATGCGCTCATGGAGAAGTTTCTCTCTTCTGTGGAGCTAGACAAGTTAGCTGAAAGGTTCTTGTCCCGTCAGCAGTCCGGCAGGACAGTGATCGAATATGAGATAGTGTTCTCTAACCTATCTCTCCTTGCCGCAGAGTTCGTGCTTGATGAGTCCAAGAAGATCAGCCGTTTCGTGAAGGGCCTCCGTCATGATTTCCGCCAGCATGTGGTAGCCCATGGCGCCACCACCTACCCCGAGACTGTTGGAGCTGCCTTGCAGGTTGAATCTATTGTGTTGGATCGTTCCGCCAAAAAAATCCAGCATGGTGCAAGCAATGTCGCTGCATCTGACCACAAACGCAAGGGTGATCCACCTCAGGGGCAAGGTTCCAAGTCCACGGAGGTGTGTGCCTTCTTCCATAAGGTTGGTCATATCGCCCAAGTCTGTTGTTTTCTCCTGAAGAAGCAAAAGATAGTTGTTCCTGCACAACAACCACAGATGACGCTTGTCTCTGCCTCCTCCGTCCGTGCTTACTGCAAGGGGTCGGACCACTTGGTGAAAGACTGTTGCCGCAAGCAGAGTACCTACTTCAGATGTAGGCAGGTTGGGAACTTTGTCAAAGACTGCACCGTGAAGGAAATTTCGATCTCTGCTCAGCCTCTGCAGGTTATTCCTGGAGCCCAAGAGAAGGGCATAGTCGTGCTGAATGTCATCACTCAGGGCGAGGTGCTCGCATCTACTGACGTCATCTCTGGTACGCTTTGTGTAGAGTTTTAATTTTTTGCATTCTTGTTCTGATGTGCCTAAGTACCGAATAATCTTGAAACGCGTTTATGATTTCTTTTAGGGAGTTTTAGGGTCAAGAGTAAGTGAATGCAAATCTTATTTGATTTTGGTGCTTCTCACTCCTTTGCTGCGAGTCATATTGTGGACCTACATAGTTGCCCTGCTTCGCCACTTGAGGTTCCTTTTGAGATTTCTATGCCCGACCATCCGGACATCTCAACTAGAAGCATCTTCAATTGTCCGATCTTGCTTGGTGAATTGCAAGTCGCCGCTGACCTCATAGTTTTTGATATGGCAGGTTCGACGTAATCTTGGGTATAAATTGGCTGGTCGCGTATCGAGCAAAGCTGGACTGTGTGGCAAAAATGGTCAATCTCGGTATCGATGGCAAGGACTACAACATTCATGTTCAGACTACTCGCAGCCACCTGAAGGTAATTTTTGTTTTACGCGCCACTCGACTTCTTAGACAAGGATGTTCTGCTTGCTTTGTGTATGTTTCGCATTCAGACGCTCCCTCACCTCAACTCGAGTCTATCCCGGTTGCTTCTGAGTTTCCTGACGTGTACCCCGATCGAGATGTAGAGTTCTCTATTGAGGTAGAGCCTAAAACACGCCCTTTATCTAAAGCTTCATACTGTATGTCACCGCGTGAACTGGAGGAGCTTAGATCGCAGTTGGATGAGTTACTTGCGCGTGGATATATTCGTCCCAGCTCTTCTCCTCGGGGATCACCCGTCCTCTTCGTTAAAAAAAAAATGGATCAATGAGATTGTATATCGACTATCGGGATCTGAATAAGGTAACCATCAAGAATAAGAATCCCCTCCCGCGCGTGGATGACCTGTTTGATCAGCTTAAAGGCAGTACCGTCTTTTTCAAGATAGACCTTAGATCGGGTTACCATCAATTGAATATCAAGGAATCCGACATCCCCGGGACGACCTTCCGGACTTGGTATGGATATTTCGAATTCTTGGTGATGTCTTTTGGGTTGACTAATGTCCGATCTGCTTTCATGGATATGATGAACCGTGTTTTTCGTGAGTATCTGGATAAGTTCATCATCGTCTTTATTGATGATATTTTGGTCTACTTCAAGACGCGTGAAGATCATGCAACCCATCTTAGACTCACTCTCTCCACCCTTTGTCAGCATCAACTCTATGTCAAGTTGGTGAAATGTGAGTTCTAGTTTGATTGTGTTGCTTTCTTGGGCCACATCATTTCAGGTGATGGACTTTTCGTTGATCATGCCAAGATTTCCGCAATTATGTACAAGAAGCGACCCTCCACCTCTACTGAGATCCGCAGTTTCCTTGGTTTGGCTGGTTATTACCGGTGTTTCGTCAAGGATTTCTCCTCTCTTGCTGCTCATTTGACAAAGCTAACTCAAAAGCATGTCATGTTCGAGTGGTCAGATCAGTGTGAGCAGACTTTTTCTGAATTGAAGCAACATTTGTGTTTAGCTTCAGTTTTAGCTCTTCCATCAAAGGGGTTAGATTTTTTAGTTTATACTGATGCTTTCGGAGTTAGCTTGGATCGTGTCCTAATGCAAGAAGATCGTGTTATCGCTTATGGGTCGAGGCAGTTGAAGATTCATGAACGCAACTACCCCACTCATGATCTGGAGTTCGCTGCGGTGGTGTTTGCTTTGAAACTTTTGTGTCATTATCTCTATGTCGTGAAGTGTCACTTCTTCACCGACCACCACAGTTTGAAGTATTTTTTCTCTCCGAAGGATCTCAATCTTCGTCAGAGGCGTTGGCTAGAATTCATAGCATACTATGATTTGTAGCTCACGTATGTTCTTGGTAAGGCCAGTTCAGTGGCAAATGAATTGAGTCATTAGGCTTCTTCTATTGCCGCCCGTGCACCCTTGCATCCTTAATTGATAACCTCGATCAGATGGACATCTCCATCGCACCTAAGGGTCATGAAGATGTTTCTAGTCCGTTATGGGTATAGCAGGTGAAAAATTTGTAGCCATCTGATCCCGCACTCCAGCGCATCTGCAGAAGGGCTGAACTTGGAACTCTTCCAAATTTCTCCATCTCTGACGATGTTCTGCATTTCCGAGGTCATCTATGTATTCTCGGTGTCCCTGAATTACTTGATAACATTTACCGAGAAGCTCATGAATCCCGCACATCTGGTCATCCAGGAAATAATAAAATGTATCATGACTTGAAACAGATCGTGTGGTGGCCTGGTCTGAAGAGTTATATCGCTCGCTTCATCTCTCGATGTCTGACGTGACAGAAGGTGAAAGCTCAGCGTCAGCGCCCTGGTGGCCTTTTGCAACCTCTGTTTATCTCTGAATGGAAGTGGGAAGATATCTCTATGGACTTTATCACAGTTTGTCCCGCACTCCGAGAGGGCATGACGCGATTTGGGTCATAGTAGATCGCACGACTAAAGTGGCTCAATTCATCTCATACAAGGAAGGTCATTCCACCTAGAAGATGGATCGAATTTATGTTGCAAAGATTGTTAGAATTCATGGGACTCCTCTGCGGATTGTATCTGATCGTGACTCGAGATTTGTATCGTACTTCTGGAAGGACTTTCAGCAAGCTTTGGGCACTGAGCTCAACCTGAGCACCGCTTATCATCCAACAACTGATGGTCAGACCGAAAAGGTTAATCAGATTCTTGAAGACATGCTTCGGTGTTATATTCTGGACTACAAGGGATCATGGGATGAGCACCTACCGTTGGTTGAGTACACCTATAACAATAGCTACCAAGAGATCCTCAAGATGGCCCCCTTCAAAGCGTTGTAGGGTCGTCATTGTAGTACCCCTCTCTATTGGTTGGGAGTTTTTGAGAAGATTGTTTTTGGGCCTGAGTTACTTCAGGAAATGTAAGAATCCACAAAGTGGACTCGTTTTCAGCTCAGTCGTGTCATCGAGAGGCAAAGGAAGTATGTTAATCAGTGTCGCCGTTCGTTAGAGTTTGTCGTGTATGATCAAGTATTCCTGAAGGTTTCCCCTACTCCTGGGGTGAAACGGTTTGGTCGTCATCATAAGCTTAGCCCGAGGTTCGTGGGACTGTATGCTATTTCAGAGCGTGTCGGAGGATCTGCATATCGTCTTGAGCTACCTGCATCTTTGGTCGGTGTTCATGATGTCTTTCACGTTAGCCAGCTTTGAAAGTACATTCGTGATCCTACCCGCGTCATTAAAGAAGTTACAGTGATCCTTGAAGTCAATCTATCCTATTCAGTCATGCCCCCGAAGATCGTCGAATAACAAGAACGCAAACTTCGCAGGAGAACCATTCCTATGGTGAGGATACTTTGGGTGTATGGTAGGTCTGAGATTACACTTGGGAACTCGAATCTGACATGCGCAGCAAGTATCCGCAACTATTCTCTTGCTCTTGGTAAGTTTTTGCGCATGACATCCTTGTTAATTCAATATTTTTCATGGTTAGTTTCATGCGTTGACATGCAAATATTTGTTTGGAATGTATGTTGTCTGAATCTTCGTTGTTTTGATCCCATTCAGAGAATTCCCGGGAAAGTTTCGGGACGAAAGTTCCTAAGTAGGGGAGAATGTAACAACCTGTTATTATTATAACAATAATAATCATAATAATAATAACCCTAATCGTTCCCTCTTAAAACCCGAGAGCCGTGTCACCCTCCCCCCCCCCCCCCCCGATAGAATTTTTTTCCTCCCAGCGGCTAGGTTTCCCGATCCCGCTTCCTGCGCTTTCTGTCGGCCCCGCCTCCGCCTCTCGCGCGCCTAGCAGCCCCCGTTTCGCCTCCAAGTGTCCGACAATCGCTCCCTCTTGGGCCGGCTCCTCCTCCTCTCCACTTCCTCCGGCTGGCAGACCCCTGATTTGATGGCTACGCCTCCTGCTCCTCTTCCTCAGGACGGCGGAAAAAGCATCAGCCCTGCTTCTTCTTCTCCTTCTTCAGTCAGTGAGGGCAGCAAGCGAATTCCTCCTCCAGCAACCCTTATTCCTCTCCATTCCGGCCGATGGATCTCAGAGGAACTCCTCGGGTTTTCGCTCGAAACTCTTCGTGGATCTTTGAGCCTACATCTGGTTTCCTTGGGTAAGGAACTCCGCCAATCTCATGTTTTCAGATTTTGTTCTAAATTTTGTTGCAATAATTTTCGCCCTCCGATCGATGAAATTACGTTGATCCCTCCTGTGGTTGTCGTATATCCATCTAAAATCAATTCTTGTTGTGTTTTCAGTGCCACTCATCAGATCTAGTGGTGGAATCGATCCAAGTCCTCTCTGATTTAGGGCTTCTCGAACCTAAGCACTGCCAGTACCGCGCTTTCCTCGTGGTAGTTCCCTCTCCCCTCATCCTTGAGGGAGGTAAAATTCTCTAACTCCTCTTGTGATGTGTTGTGCGATTTGCAATGCTTGGTCAAGCGTAGAAAGGCTCGTTAAGGCGAATGTTTCTTTAATTTTGGGTCTTGAACAGGTTCAGATAGAATCTTCGGTCTGGTTTGCGCCGCTGAGCTGTCACCGACAGTTTCGGTTTCGCCTTAAGGCAAGTAGAGAACCTCATCTCACTTGCACAATTTTGGATTTAGTCATTGTACCTGTTTTCTATAATTACACATATTATTTGATAACCCCTGAAACGACACATTTTCTTTTTGACAATATATAATATGACAGAGTGTCGCTAAAATATGATATACTTAAAACAATTATGTGGTCATAAGCAATCTTTGAAATGTAGCGTCTAACTGGGGCACTGTCTGCTGGCTTGGTCACGGCAAGCAGGTTTACATTTCCAAAAAGACTTGCACGCTGATCTGAGTGTGAACCATGTGCGCCCGCTGGAACACCTACAACACTTCATCGTTTATGACTTACAGTATTACTTGAACAATTTTAGGCTAAACTCCGGAGTAGGCTAACAAATTTCAGGAATTTCTGTTGACTATGTTGCTTGCACGTTTACTAGTTTTACTACAAGATAAAATGGTACTCAATTTTGTATGTTTATTTTTCTCATGTTTTAATTAATTACCCTGCTCACTGTTTTTATCCTAAGTGTTGAGACATTTTCCTTCTTGTTTGGATTTGTATTAGGTTTCGTGACTGCGTCGCCTGCTTCCTGAGCTGTTCAGTGTTGAGTTCCTGTTTTTCATGGAGGTTTATTTTGTGTTGCTGTAGCGTAGCCAGGTTCTACGTATTTGTTTCCTTTACTGTCGGATTTGGTTATTATGTACTTGTATTATCAGTCATTTTTTTCTGTTTTTTGGACAACTGCTAGAGTTGCATTAATGTAACGCAAATATAAATTAATGGCATGTTTACTGTTTTAGTCATTGCATTTACTTTTATATCAGTGTTGTGTACGTATCAGGAGATTTTTTTCAAAGTGCATGTGCATCACTTTTTCATTCAAGCTTTCACACATAAAACAAAACAAATGGAATTTTTTCCTTTTTTAAAAGTTAATTATTTTTTAAAACTACATTTAAATTTTTATCTCGCCTAACAGACATGGATTTTTCCTTTGCCCGTGTCTGTGGCATCACGACCCGCCTGTAGCGCACTCTGATGGTTTTTATTAGACGGGTCGTGACAAAAGTAGGGGAGCTTGAACAAAATATTTGGAATAGAGAATTCGTTTCTCTATTTCCCAAAAGATTCAGCCCGACCCCCTTTCCTTCACTCGTCTCCTTCCATCCGTCTGGTGATCCATTCGTGTTGATCTTGATCCAGCCTCGCCGTTGCCACCGCCTACCCTCATGGGCCTCGGTGACCCTTCCCCGACCTACCACGAGTGTTGATCTACATTCTAACCTCCATCCGACCCGGTTGACTATTTTTTTGTGGATCCTCTACTACTTGTGTCGTGTCTATGGTAGACCTCTCATTCTCATTGCTCTCCTACAATTATTATGATTTTATGCTTAAGTTTAATTGATCTTTAAAATTTTCAGAGCTTGCCAAATTTACCACTTGCCTATTTGTCGTTAATTTGAAAATCTTTTTGTCTCGCAATTTTACATTTCTTTAAAATGCTCACCTGTGGAGTTTTAAATTGTATTAATTAAATGTCCGAGTGTTAGATATTAACGTGTGTTTTCAACTCCACATCGGTTATCACACGATAATGCTCGTGAAGACTTGAAAAGTGCCTCGTAATTTAATTAGATCTCCAATTTTACCTTTTGAAATCAATCAGTTGTTTTAGGAATGCATCATCTTTGTTTCCATTGCAATCAACCTTACCCCCCTTCACACGCGTCCCATTAAAAGTGTTGCCCATGCTGATCACCAGAACTTGACCTTGAGGGCATGGTTGATTTTAACAGGGAGTATTGATACATATACTAATATGTATGCACACCTATGAATACATATATGGATGACGAGGCTCGCCTAGTGCAATAATATTATGATGTTTTAGTGGTGGTAATTAATAGTAGTCATCTCTCCTATAGAAGGAAGGATGTGTGTGGAGTCTTAGTGGGCATCTCTGAAGCAGGAAACTCTACTTTGGGGGACCAGCGCACGGAAGCTTCGCATATGCAACCTCGCGAGTGCATCTTATTTTCCATTTTAGTGCATTCCATTTTTGTGTGCATCGGTTTATTAGTCTAATATGACCAAAGTTTCTCTGATTTATTGATAAAACATTATATATATAGGGTTATTTATTGGGACCTCCCCTTGAAGTTTGCGTAATTATAGCTTGCACCCCTCTAACTTTCAAAATTACAATTACCTTCCCTCAATGTTTATATTTCATAACATTTATGCACAAAAAGACCCCCCTGAAGATTTACTCCAAGGGGCTACTTTTGTGCATGGATGTTATGAAATGTAAACATTGAGGGGAGGCAATTGTAATTTTGAAAGATAGAGGGGTGCAAGTTCAACCTGTAATTACGCAAACTTCAGGGGGGGGGGGGGGGGGGGGGGGGGGGGGGTTAAATATCAATGAATAAGTAAACTAGTTTTTTGCCCAACTAATATAACACAAGGCGCTGCTTATTCATGCTGCGGCAAACGAAAGGGTAAAGATCAATGAATAAGTAAACTAGTTTTTGCCCAACTAATATAACACAAGGCGCTGCTTATTCATGCTGCGGTAAACGAAAACGAAAGGGTAAAAACTAGTTTACTTATTCATTGATCTTTACCCTATAACCCTATATATATATGTTTTCGTTTACCACAGCATGAATAAGCAGCGCCTTGTGTTATATTAGTTGGGCAAAAAACTAGTTTACTTATTCATTGATCTTTACCCTTTCATTTGAGCCCATCTAAGAAATGGGATAATCAGGTTTGGTGATACCGATTGATGTTAATGCGTATGGCATTTAATTCTACACGGATCGGTGTTCATGTGTAAGGCATTTAATTCGCACCGAGCGGTGTTCATGTGTAAGGCATTTAAACAAGAGCTCCTAGGTAATAATTACATCTTATCATAATCTTGGCTCTCCTAGTATATAAAAGGGTTTACTGAGGGTGATAGAGTCCTGGAGTCTCCTGTTGGATCACAGGTAAAGCAGCTTGTACCAAATATAATGTTAAATCTCATCCTCATATCTTCTTCCAAAGCTTGCATCTCACCCTTGGACATTTTTTGGGCAGGTTCTAAGTCGGATTCGATATTGGGTTGTGTTCCTTGCCATCCTTGCTACTGGTCCAGCCGTCAGTTGAACAAGTCACTCACCTGACCGCTTCCCGGGGATTTGCAGGGACATTTGCGCTTATCCTCGTTGGTTGTGCGACTGACAGAAAAGTTCGCAGAAATCATATTCCAAAATTATAAGAACATCGAGTTCTATGACCTTGACTATTATGTGCCCTGAACATATTTTTCATCAAATGCACAGCTTCAGCTCACCTATGGTGGGTGGTGTAACACCTCTTGAGCTTCTTTCATGATTGTATCCTTGTGCTAAAATGTGTATATAGGATTTGTATGGAGGCTGTCATTTTGATGTTAGTATATTTTGTCTATTGGTGCTTGTGGTAATTGAAGAACTACCATCATATTGCTACTTATGTAAAAGAAAATTATTTTTTCAAAGAAGTTGATATAAATATGAAATTCTATCAAAAAATAGTTTGCCACTATTGTCCTTACAACTTCTAGTTTGAATTTCCATCATAAATAGGAAATTCTAACAATAATGTAAGATTTTGTTATTAATTTCGCAGAGGGTACTTGCAGTGGGCGGAAGCATGGGAAAAGTGAGGTGTGAGAGCCCGAATGGGGAAGAGACGACCGATTAGAATGTATTCATGGATCCAGCGTCTTTCACTCTTTCTTCCTTTCAGAGACCTTGCAAATTGCAATTTCTTCCTACTGTTGTACTCAACTGTTTGGTGCAAATAATGCAAAGAGGCTCAAGTATTGATGACAAACTATGGGTAATTACCAGAAACTCCAAGAGATACCATCTGTTTCTAGGAGTGCAATTCGGATGGGTTGGGTTCGGTTCGGTTCCACCCAAACCCAAGAACGACTCATATAGGTTCGGTTCCAAAAATTTCCATTCACTTTAGTTCGGTTCTCGGTTTTGCTCATTTATCAAAATAATTTTAAAAATTACTATTTGAACTCATGATTCTTTGTTATACAATTATCAATTTCTCAAAGTAATTTAATCACGACTTTCTCTGTAGTTCAAAATTTATTTTCATTAGTTATATGATTATATTTTCAATTATTTTTACGTATTACGCCGTACGACTAATCGCTGCCTCACAAAAATTTCTTAAACATTGATTTTCGGTTCATAGGTCGATTTTGGCTACCGACCTGTGGAATCGGGAACTGAACCGAATTGTCGGTTCTTGTATTATGGAAAAGAGATCCGAACCGAATATATTTGGGGCCGACCCGAACAATTTGGTTCCGATTCAAATATCGGTTCTTCGATTGTTTCTGTCAATTTACACTGTGAAATCACTTCTGAGAAGTTGTGACATCTGAGAGTTGGGTGACATCTGAGATGGTGGGCGACATCTGGACATCTCAGATGTCATTTCACAGCCAAAATATCACACGAGATGTCCCGGGCCTAAAAAAACTATCTTTCATTTCATTTTTGAAAGGTTGGTTTTTTTTATTAATAAAAAGTTTCAATATTTGAACTTTCATTGTAATATTTGCAAGATTTACTAAACCTAAACATTCTAGCTCTTTTTTACTAGCAATTAAAAAAAATTACTCTTTCCATTTAATTTACAGTGATATATGTTTGAGCTAAGATGGCTGTTTTTTATTGATGATTTTATTAGTGTCACTTGGATATTTCTCTGTAAATAAATCAATTGTTAGTTTAATCCTTCCATGTTTTAATAATACATCCAAAATTAATTTGACACGAAAAATACAAATGTTTAGGCTTAGTAATGCAAAATATTACTTCAAATAGGCGTTGATGGATTGACCTCTTAATTTCAAAAGAAAGGAATTTTCCACTAATTTTGTGTTCACATGCCACAATAAAATGAAGTTCTTGAAAGGTAAAAAGATCATTTACTTGAGTATTTTTATTCTCTTAAATATTATTATCCTCCTTCCAAAAGTTTTTTTTGTTATTCTCATTCTTACATGTGAGCTCCTCTCAAAGTGAATAATTACAAGTTCTTCACTAACTTGTCTAATCCCGACCCAATCTCTATTAAGCGTGCGCTTGAGCCCCATCTTGCATTTGGGTGTGACATTGAGCTTAAAGGGCAGCTCACTTCACAAAGCATTCCCACGTAGCGAGGCAAAGATGAAATTTTAGCTGCTTCCAAGACTTAAACATGTGACTTTAAGATCACACAGCGACACCTCAGCCGACGTGACATTGAGCATTTGCAATATTAATAAAACAAATTAACAAGTCATATGCTCACGGAAGAAAGCTCAAACTCTTGAAATCCATTCAATGGGTTAATACATCATAACCTTTCTTCTACGAATGTCGATAATTGCCCTGGCAAAAGGAACCAGAGAATACACCAGATTTTTCTAATCATGTTGTATCTAATTAGCATTACCATACACACTATTATCTCTGAGGAACTATCTAATGAAAATTGAAAATAAAATTGATTGAAGAGATGGTTTCCTTGGAGAATAATAATACATGGGAACTAATGAGTTATTGAATCCAGAGATTAGAGGGTGCCATAACCCTTAAAAATGATGGGTGTGCACATAACCACACCCTCATGATCTCCACCAAAATTAGTGGGATCATGGGTGTGACCGCGTGCGCGATCGCCGCGCCAGATCCCCCGCACGCCGATGCCATCACGCATGACGTAAGAACTACCCGCGCGGGCCGAAGGTGGCAGCCAAGTCGGGCGCTGGCGCACGGCCGAAGAGGCGGCTGGGCCGACCGCCCTTCCGTGGCCGATGGCGAGTAGTCGAAGAGGTGGCCGAGCTGGCCCCCCCTCCTGGGCCGCCGGCCGAGAAGGCGGCCTAGCCGGCCGCCCCCTCCTGGGCCGCCGGCTCGCGACCGAGAAGACGGCTGAGCCGGCCGCCCCTCCTCAGCCGCCGGCGTGCGGCCGAAGGGGAGGCCAGGCCGGCCGCCCCTCCTCGGCAGCCGACGCGCAGCCGACGGGGCGGCTAGGCTGGCCGCCCCTCCTCGACCGCCGGCGCGCGGCCGAAAGGATGGTCGAGTCGGCCGCCACTCCTGGGCCGTAGGCGCGTGGCAGAGGAAGGGGCCGAGCCGGCCGCACCTCCTCGGCCGCCGGCGCGCGCCCGAAGGGGAGGCTAGGTCGACCGCCGACACGCGACCGAAAGGGCGGCCGCCGACGTGAGGCCGAGGAAGCGGCCCAGCCGATCGCCGCTCTTCGGCTCCGGCGCACGACCGAGGATGAGGTCGGGCCGGCTGCCCCCTCCTCGATCGTCGGCCCGCAACCGAGGTAGCGGTCGGTCCCCCCCCCCCCCCCCCCGGCGGCTTGGTTTCCGTGCGCTCTCCCGGTCGTCATCATCGGTCTCCCTCCTCCCCGGCGAGTTTGACGACAAGTTCGTCGACCGCCCATGGGAGCCCGTCCCCGCCGTCCGATCTTTTCGGGTCATTCTCGGTCATCTGATTCGCATGTAACCACCCACTAACCTCCAGGTTAGTGGGGAATTTGATTATTAATTTAATTGGTGTATAGATAGCGAAATTAATAATCCCAATATGCGCCCCTATACTATAACAAAAATATTTATAATTGTGGCTATGGTGTGCATATAGCCGTGTAACCAACATAACCACGTCTGCATGCTATAAAAGGAGCCTCAGGCCTCATCATTTCTCACTTTTTTTCCTCCGAGCTTTTATCTTCCTCAGGCCGAAGCTCTGTCACATTTCTTTGCAAGCATCACTCAAGCCACATTCAAGCCACTCCCGAGCCGCATTCAAGTCATCTTCAAGCCGTGCTTGAGCCACCTTCAAGCCACCTGACGAAGTCCGATCTCTCTGCTTCTAGAAGGCCTCCGCGACCGCAAATTCAAGTGCTTCGCTCCCGCATTCAGTGCCAGCATGACGCCCAGCAAAGCCTATCGCTGCAAAGCACAATTTGGAACAAACGCCGAGTGTGACGATCTGTCGTCTGCTGAGTGCTAAGTGTCCTCTCATCTCCAAATTGTAACGAGGAGCAGTCTGTCGTGCTCGGTTCAACGGACAAGTTGTAACAACAGGGAAATAGTGGACTTCTACCGGCACAGATGCGGTCACATGGTTTTTTACCCGGTTGAGAGGTTTTTCCACGTTAAAGCTTCGCGTGTATGATCGACTCATCTCATTGACTGTGTGCGCGCTCGACCGTTCTGAGAGCTAAGGAAGTCCAGATTATTCTGATCTTACCAGGACGTCGTGTTAGGCCGCAACACTTATAATTCTCTATAAAGGTTCCATATGTTTGACACTTGAAAGCTAAAAGGTATCTAAATAATGATGTAGTCAACTATCAAAAGGCATTCATCTTTATTACTAAGATGATTACAGTCAAAATACTATTACAATTGGTTGTTAACTATAGTTAGCTTCTATAATATTTTAGGGTGTTGATATTTGTACATCATAAATGGCTATTTATAACCCATAGATATTCGTACACTCCAAAGTTATATTTGTACCTCAAGAGGCTATTTATACCTCAATTTTTGAAATTTTAAAACTAACACTAAAAGAACAATTGAAAGAAGAATAACTATATGGTTCTCAAAATATATTGTTACATAAAAGTAATAGGCAAAAGAGTCAACACTTGTATGGTGATAGCTCGGCGCTTAAAAGTCAGCATCCATGTATTTTCTTCAATATTCAGTCAGCATCTGTATGGTCCCGTTGAACATGTTTTATCCCTGCAAAAAAGTCGCGTCAAATTGATAAGTTAATAAAATAATTAAAACAACTACGCTTAAAAATTGTTACATTATACTTAATAAGTTGTGATATATTTGAAGATCCAAAACGATGAATTAATCTCAATTTTTCGAATGTGACTCTGTAAAATAACAATAATATCAGATTAAGACATTGCTAAAATTTTAAGTTATTAAAAATAATATACAATATTTACATACATATGATCAAAATAGTCGTGTAATATTTGAAACTTCTTATTGCTCTGCCACCTTTTCATGATATCTTGTCCACACTGGAAATATTAGCAGTTGTGGACATTCTTCTTTCATCCGCAATTCAATGAATTGGTTGTCATTTATATATCTGATATCAACAGTCTATCTAATATCTGTCGGAGCTGAATGTAGTGGTAGAAATGTGAAGAATTGTTGACTCGAGAATTGAACTAGTTGTATGTTATAGCATGATGCAACTACTAGCCCCATGTCAGGCATTGTCATCCACCTATCTAGTGGTGCTGGTACATTCCAACAATCTAGAGATTTTAGTAATTCCAATCTCCTTGTTGTCTCAAATATTTTGTGTACAACAATGACCTATTATGTAGCTCACCGGCCAGATCATGTCGTACTTGCATCCAACTATCTCCCATATTTAGAGCAAGACTTATCACTCTATATCCACAATGTTCATCTCCCAAAACATCAATGGCCTCAATGACATATGTACGCACATTTGGGGGCATTTGCTTGAGCACATTTTCAAGAAAACCACCTCTTGTAACTATTTGTTTTTTTGTCTTAATCAATTTGACCTTACCAAGTTGTTGTTTTTGTTGTTCCTCATTTTGAACATACTCAAAATGTAAGAGTTCTCTTTTTGTGAATTTATAATCCTCCATAAACTTTTTTGAACTTCCCTTCGAGCGGCTTTTCAATTTTTTTTGGCATTTTTGGTTCCTTCATCTGACTTGCATCCGGATTTATGAGATCACACAATTTTCTTTTAATCTCCTTTTGTTGTAAATCTGTAATGGTTCTATATTCTTTTCAATATTCCTTCCATATCGTTCTATGTCAACACACTCATTTGGTTCTTCCTTCACCTTGAATTCATGCTTGTCTAATAGTGTTAACTGATTCCCATGATTGTGGATCATCCATAAAGAAAATGTGCTACTCTCTTTAATGTACATAATAAGCTCATGTGCACAAGGCAATCCAAGTGTATATTTGTTCTTATGTGCACATTGAGCCTGGTCAACATACCCCGATTTTATTGTTTCTTCTTCGTTTTTTATCATCACTAATGTTGTTGTTGAGAAGTTTCCAAGTAACTCTAAGTAGAATATAGTTTTAAAACTAGGGTAAACATGCATCTTTGTCCAAACATTCTTTTGATTTCTGAATGTTGTAAGTTGATCATGTAAGTTTTCTAAACTGTAGTAAGATTTCCAACAAAAATTTCTAAAAAAAAATTCAATTGACTTTGATCCCCCTCGACATGATTGGTGGATGTGTTTCCAAAATGCAAGTATTTATCAACCTATGTAGAAAAAAAAAACATCTCTTTGTAAGATTCTAACCATGTTTTTGTAACATAAGCAATCACATCTGGGTAACTTGTAGCATAATCGATCATCATTTCATTTAACTACAAATGAAACTCATTCTAAGTTACTGTTTTAACAACATTTTGCCAAACATTCAAAAATGCATCACATTCTTTTCCCTTTGCAAAGAATTTTTTGCAATGCGCCAAAATATTACGATGTACATACTTGACATTACACATTCTTAGCATTTGGGAAATAACTTCAATTGCATTCATCAAAGCAAACTCTCAATCGGTAACAAAAATATTAGACAGTACATTCCCATCAAAAATAAGCTTGAAGCACTCAAGAGTCCATTTATAGTTAGCTTCATTTTCACTTTACATAAAGACAAAACAACAATAGAAAGATTGATTCGTAGATGTGACACCAACAATAGAAAGTAGTGCCAAACGGTGTTGGTTGGTCTTGTACGTACAATCAACCATAAATATATTTGAGAACATATTGCTTAGCCGAACTGAAGTAGGATGCGCAAAAAATAAATTTTCCAATTGCATAGTACTCTTATTTTGTTGCATGAAACAAATATATTTGAATTCGCTAATGCACTTAAATAAATGTTGGATTGGAGTTCCACCCTCAAGTTATGTTCTATACAACATCGCTTTTACATTGTAGATTGTTCTAAGTGATGTGGAATTCTCCGGATTTTTTCTCTTTAATGCGGTTAAAATTTTGTGTTGCATCCATGTAACGTCTCCACCCGTTCATATAGCATATAATAAAAGGTCTGGTCGGGGCCCCACACTATATGCCACAAAACAGGCGGGGAGTTGCAGGTGAATACCAAAACACAATCGCATCCTAACTCAGAGCATGCTAGCGGAAACGTTTTAACAATAATATTGAACCCCAATCATGAATGTCCACTATATATATAAAGCCACATTTATATATAAACTCTCGAAGGAATGTACAGCAAATACAACATCGTTTGGCCATATGGCCTTACAGTTACTCTAACATCGGCGCGCAGGCCGACCACACATAAGCAACACACAACATTCTTTGCTTAGCCTTCAAGAGCTAGCAGTAGCAGCAGCAGCAGCAGGGACTTCAGCCCTTATGTGTCCTGCTCGGCTCTCCAACACTTGCATAAGGACAGCCCACAAAGCGGTGGCAAACAAGGTAACGGTCAGCATTCAGCTGACCAATTTATAACGACCCTAACCCTTTCCCCGGGGTAGTGGTATTCCTTCCCTGTAGACATAGCAATTCATAGGCAGATATATATATATATCACACATTATGCTCTCACGCACAAACAATCCATCACAACCGTCAGCCACACGGCCCGACGATCCGTGCACTCAGGGCACATTCTTTGTGTACCGGCAAACCAAGGTCCCACCACCATTCCAGGTCCGAAACCCGACAGTAAAATTGAGCATTTAGTCTTTCTGGCTCACAGTCCTAAGACTCCCATTATGCTCTCCAACTGACCGCACTTTCAGGCCTTCAAGTCGGACGGACATAACGCAGGTACGGATCAACCACCCCTCGTTGCTCAAGTCGCCTTGCCATCACCGAATACCAACGTACTCAAGGCCAAATATAAGGCACGGGTCGGTTTTACCTTTCCTGTTCGGCACGAGGTCTTTTCAAGAGCTCATCAAGCTCACAATAGCCATATTGTCCACCAAGGATGGGTTGTACAATAGCCACACTGTCCATCCAGGACTGACGTCACAATAGCCACAATGTCCATCAAGGACTGGCTTCACAATCAACAAGGGGAGTTCATGCCATCGTCCTTCACGATCGCTTAGTGGGTTCCGCAGAACTCACTTTCTGCACTCAACTCCACCTAAACCCTGCAGCAACCTACAATGCCAGAAAACTGGTCTTGCCATAGCACACAACACAAGCATCACAAGGGTCTTTTCCTGAACTACCACTCCAGTACTTCCTGCTACTACCCCTCACAGGTCCAACACATCGACCCCACAAACTACACGTTTAACCACGGGATCTTCTCTGGTGTGCAAATGAAACATCACAAATCCAGACCAACCTGTCCATATGGGCTTCACACAGCATGTTTATTCCATACTACACATTTCTGGATCTATATGCAAGACTATTGGGCATTCCAAGAATCAACCCAAGGAAATCCCTTCGCAATCCACCCTCTGGTGGGGGAAATCCATGCACATGCCAAAAAGAAGGACTTCACATATCCAAGAAGGAAGATCGTTACCCTTGATGACCACTTTGGAGCCATGGAAATCTAGCCAGTTGGAAAGCACCGCAGCGGCCTTGCCTCCACAAATCTGGCCTCAGACCTTAGTTTAGAACTCTGAAGCTCCACCGACGGCCGGATCCCTTCTCCTCCTCCTCCTCCTTGCTCTCCCGTCTCTCTAGCTCTTTTAGAAAGAGAATGGCCAAGTTAAAATGAGAACCTCTTTCTCATTTCTGGCTATTAACCAGCAGGGAGAAGTCTGGGCCATTAGATCCCAGCTGAAGGAAATGAACGGCTACAAATCGTCCACAAATGTCTAATTTTGGCTGACACGGCCTGTGACACGCCCGTGTCACAGGTCGTGTACCTTAAGCGGCGCACGAACCGACTTATCCAAAATAGGACACGGCCATGTGACACGCCTGTGTCACAGGCCGTGTGCCTTTAGACACGCCCGTGTCTATCCCATGTGCCCCACTCGAGACACACTCGAGACCTACTCGAGAGAACCACTCGAGTAATTGGACAGGACACGGCCTCTGACACGCCCATGTCCTAGGCCGTGTGCCTTACTCGAGACCTACTCAAGAGACCCACTCGAGTGCACAGAACAGGACACGGCCTCGGACACGCCCGTGTCCTAGGCCGTGTGCTTCACTCGAGTGCCTCTCGAGAATCGTCGAGTGCACCTACTCGAGTGGAGTTCGTCGACCAGAGGAGGACACACCCTCAGACACGCCCGTGTCACAGGGCATATTCCCTCTCGAGAACTCGTTGAGTGCATTTCGTCGAGTAATCGACAGGCTACTCAACCATACATAGAAGGACATAGCCTGTGACACGCCCGTGTCACACGCCGTGTTGCCAACCTGAACCCAATTTTGGGATTTGGGGTGTTACAACCCTCACCTCCTTACAAGAAATTTCATCCCGAAATTTGCACATAGTAAGGAAACAGCAGTCACAATGTTATAACTTCAAAAATGTCTGTTACAACAAGAGATGTATTGTACAACAGTTTACACAAACAGCTCGGGAAATTCAGCTCGCATGGTCTGCTCTCGCTCCCATGTTAGCTCCTCATGACCACAGTTGTCCCACCGGACTTTGACCATCCCGATTGTCTTGTTTTGCAACTGCTTATCTGCTCTATCCTCGATCCTAATGGGCCTAACCTTCGTCGTTAGCCTATACTCAAACGGCACACGATCGTTCTCAATCACTTGAGCTGGATCTTTGACGGCTTTCCGAAGCACAGATATGTGAAACACATCATGCAATCCACTCAATTCTACCGAAAGAGCTGGCCGATAGGCAGCTTCCCAAACTCGCTCCACCACTTCAAATGAACCAAGATATCTCGGACTTAACTTTTTAGACGCCGAATCCTAGAGATGCCTTTGAAGGGTTTAATCTTCAAATATACCCAATTGCCTAACACGAACTCCACGTTCTGGTGCTTGGTGTTGTAGTATTTTGCTTGCCGATCCTGGGCTATCAGTAGTGTAACACCCCCTATCCGTCGCATAGCATATAGCAGTAGGTTCGGTCGGGGCCCGACGCCATATACCACAGACAGACCGGGTGGTTACTCAATGGAAACCATCCAATAGATATTCAACGTCCTACAAAGAATCATTCTAGAGGAAGCAATTTAAAGTTGCAAAATAAAGAGCCCAGTACGAGCATGAATGTCCACTACTCAAACCAACAGGAATGAAGTACAATATTACACAAGTACGATGGCCTTAAGGCCTTACATTTGTTTACTCATATTACATGTTTTGCAAACCTCGGCTCGCAGGCCGGTCACACATGAATAAAGCAAATAAACACTTAATATTTAGGCCTTCGAGGGCCGGCTAAGCAACTTGGGCTTTACCCCGCTATTTACCGCTTAGTCCTGCAGCACCTGCAAGCAACAATCCACCGCAACGGTGACAAACAAAGGCAACGGTCAGCTATGTTGACCAAATTATAACGATCCCGCCCCCAAATCCGGGGCGGCGATGCTCCTTCCCTACACTTTATTAGCATAACCAAGCATTATATAGGAATAACACTACAACACACGCGTAGGCACGCACGGCCACACACCCCGTGCTCTCAGGGTACATTATCGGTGAACCCGGTCAAAACTGTAGTCCCACCACCGCCACTTGGACGGCACATCTCGTGAGCATTTGAGTCTTTGAGGCAGAAGTCTTGACACTTGAAATCATCGAAGGCCTAAGACCCGACCTTTATGCCCTTGGTAGGCCACTAACACCGAAACTGCATAGAGCAGGAACAGTTCCACTCAACCCGTTGTTTACTTCGCCATGACACTTAAAGTTATCGGCGCGGGTTAAGCTTCCCCAAAGCCCGCGAATCAAACGCACAATATTACATAACCCAGTTATGTGCAAGTTGGCTCCCAGGCCACCAAGACGGCAGAATCACGCAACTGCCCAGTTTTCCAAGTGCATCTCGAGGTTAGTCCCCAACGCTCCCTCTGCAATCGACCGTGTAGAAAACCCGAAAAATAACCAATTGCATGGAGTCTTCTCCGGCCATTTATGCAATACAACATCACCGATCCAGACCAATTTGTCCGTCTAGGCTTCACACATCATGCATATATTCGTTCTCGATTACGGACTCTACATGTACACAATGGGGACTATTCATGTCTACCCGAAGGAACGCCTCAACTCATCGTAAACTCGCGTGAGCGGGCTTCCTATGTAAAGGAAACGAGAGCTTCACATGCTCAAGTAGAGAATCGTTACCCTAGCGCTTTTTCTTGGCGCCATGGAAATCTATGCGGATGAAAAGCACCGCAATCTCCTTGTCTCCGTAGATCCGAAGTCAGCTTGCGATTTGGAGCTCCGAAGCTCCGCCGGTAACCAGATTTATCCTTCTTTCTCCTTCCTCGCTCTCCCTTCTCTCTAGACTTTTAGAAAGAGACTAAGTGAAAGAAGTGAGGGATTTGAAACCCTATTCTCGGGTATATCCCAGTAGAAACAACCCTCAGCCGTCGGATCCCAAAATAAGGAAACGAACGACCACGATCCGTAGCTGAAAAGCAAAATCTGGGCTGAACACGGCCTGTGACATGCCCGTGTCCAGGGCCGTATCACCCATTCGCCATCAAAACCGACGCGTCCCAAAAAGCACACGGGCACCCAACACGCTCGTCTTTGACTTGACACGCCCGTGTCATCCAGTGCACGCCTGTGTTCTCGGGCGTGTTCCTCCATCAACACAGGACCAACACCAACCCGAGACTCACACGGGTCTTGGACACGCCTGTGTCCTATTTGACACGCCCGTGTCATACCAGAACACGCCTGGGCTCTAGGCCGTGTTCACTGTCTCGACACTTCGTCGACCACCTGACACGGCCTTGGACACGCCCGTGTCCTAGGCCGTGTTCCCTGTCTCAACACATCATCGAGCGAAAATTTCGACTTCCCGGGCAGATCGTCAACACGAGCTCGACACGCCCTGAGACACGCTCGTGTCTCAGGCAGTGTTCGTTGCTCGACGATCGTCGACTCCAAAATTTGTCTACCTCTCAGCCAAATCGTCGACCCAAACACGACACGCCTTGGGACACGCCCGTGTCCCAGGCTGTGTGCCCCGTGCCAAATTCCAAACTTGGCTCAAAACGCCTCCCGTCGCTCTTTTGAGTTTCGGGGCATTACAACTCTCTCCCTCTTAAAAGAATTTCATCCTCAAAATTACATAAAGGAAAGAAACATAAAACTTAAACGGTACCTGAGTGAAACAACTCCGGGTACTCCTCAAGCATGGTCTGCTCTCGCTCCCAAGAGAGCTCTTCCCGACCGCAATTGTCCCAACGGACCTTGACCATCCTGATCTCTTTGTTGAGTAGCAGCTTGACTTCCGAGTCCTCAATTCGTACGGGCTTAACCTTCGTTGTCAACCCATTATCGACCGGTACTTGATCCAACGCGATCATATGCGAAGGTTCTTGCACCGCCTTCCGTAGCATCGATATATGGAATACATCTGTTGAAATTTGTGAAGTGGAAGTGGTTGACGGGACAGGCCGGGCAGCCTGGGCGGACAGCATTGGCGGACTAGGCGGACTGTTGTGTGCGGCCTGGTGGAAAGTCTAGTGGAAGCCGGCTGTTCTTCTGAGCGGGTTATATGCAAGTAGTCCGCGAACTATGCGGCCTGGTATCTGCGGAATAAGGTGTTGGTTGTTTGGTTTTGCCAAGGAGCGGCCTGAGCGGATAGAGGCTTGCGGACTGGTGCTTTGCTCAGTGGCCGCATTGCAAGCTTGTGCTGGTTGGAGGTTTGGCTCATGTCCGCGGGAAGCTTGCGGACTAGTGTGTCCGCGGTATGGGCTGTTGCGGACTAGGCTTAGAGCTTGGCTGAGGCCTTGTCGAGCTCTGGTGTTACAGCAGGTGCTTTGCTGTGGAGGTCGTTGGCGGACTGGTGTGTGGAGTCCGGGAGATGGCTGATGTGTTGGGAAGGTGTGCGAGTAGCAGGCGGACTGCTGGCGGTCTGTGCTATGGTGTTTGGCAGACGGGAGTTTATGTCCGCCATGCTCGCATTGGCCTTTGATGGTTTTGGACTTGGTCACACTCTGTGCCAAGACCATGGTATCCGCCATTTCCGCCAAGTCCGCTGATTGATCGGGCGGACTTGCTATCTGCCTTTGGTCGTGGACTTGTGGCGGATTGAGGCTTGAGTCTTGCGGACTGCCTCGGGTTTGTGCGGACAGCCATTGAAGGGGGTTGTTGTCCTGCAGTAGTCGAATGCTTTGCGGGCTGATGCCTTGTCCGCATAGCTTAGGCGGACTGAAGTGGGTTCGCCAACGTTGTCTTGCTCCTGGCGGTTTTCCTTGGTATCCGGCTAAGTCCTTGCGGACTCGGCGGACGGTGTTTTTGCTATCGCGTGGGCTAGGGCGGTGTCGCTATCTCTAGGGCGGTGACCACACTCCTCACCTCGCCTATAAATAGGACCCCCTGGCACATCTACAGTAACTTGAGTGAACAGTAAGTTGGGTTGGACAAGGGGCTGTGGTCTCAGTTTGTCTGTCCGCACGGATTGATTCAGGGCTGACGGTTTGTTGTGTGCAGGTCACGCGGGTAGCTTCAAGGAGCCAGGAGTTTGGCTTTGACTTCGGTCAAGTACTTGGAAGTTGTGCGGTCTCTACGGATTCAGCAGGAGGTCGCTCTGCGGCTTGTCAACTATGTTTCAACTTTGCCAGCTTCAATAACCTGTCCGCTAGCTTCAGGCGGGTAGGGGGTGTTCCTCAGTTCAACTTCAGCAGGAGACGAATAACAGTGTGTCCGCGCGGGCTCGCGGCTTCGGCGGACTCCGTGGCTATTCGGCGGATTGCAGCTTAGTTCGGGCGATCTCGGCGACCTCGGCGGTCTCGGCAGACTCCGGTGTTGTCCGCCCAGCTAGGGTTTTGGTGCTTTCTGTTTACAGCTATTTATACTAGCAAAATCATGTCTCGCTATGTATGTCTCGTGTTGTAAAGAAGTGAATGTATGAAAGATCTACTTGTGCTTCCATTGTTTGTTGGGATTAACCTTGTTCCTTGGTTTTCCGCTGGTTCAACGTGAGAACTGGGTAGTGCCGAAGATATTAATTTGGCGTTTGGGCTACCTTGCTGACCACGTTGAGAAAATTTTTAACATGGTATCAGAGCCAGGTTCAGTTGTGTGAGTGGTAGTCAACCAGTGTTGTTACTCAGTGCTTGAGTGGTGATCAACCTGTATTGTTGCTCGGAGCTTCTGAAAGGTTGCCAATAGGTGTTGCAATGGAAGGGAGTTTTGCAAGGGGTCTTGGCATTGAACTCTTAACGCCGACTAACTTCAAGAAGTGGAAGTCGTGCATGAAGAGTTATCTTCTTGGCGAGGAGCTGTGGGAAGTCGTCGGTGGTGACGACAGGCAGGAAGTCATGGCTGCGTTCGGTACTGCTGAGCAGGTTAGGCTCTAGAGAAGAAGAAATGCTAAGCCAGAGTTCATTTTGAAGAGGGTCGTGTCTCCGGAACTGTTTGATCACATCATTGGATGTGAGTCAGCTGCTGATATTTGGACAACCATTGATGAGTTGTTCAATAGGGAGAATGTGGCGCGGCTTCAGTTCCTGGAGAATGAGTTAGCCAGGGCAACTCAGGAGACCTTTCCATCTCGAAGTACTTCTTAAAGATGAAGAGCTTGTGTGCTGAGCTGTCGGCACTGGATCCTGATGAGCCTATCTCTGAGGCTAAGATGAAAAGGCACATAATCCGCGGCTTGCGGAAGGAGTATGTGGCCTTTGTGACATCTGTTCAAGGATGGGCTACTCAGCCGTCTTTGCTAGAGCTGGAGAATCTGCTTGCATCGCAGGAGAGCTTGGTAAGGCAGATGGCTGGAGTGAACCTGAATCAGGAAGGCAGCGAAGCTCTCTTCTCAGGCAAGAAGAAAGGATGGGAAGGGAAGAAGAAGAAGAAGGTGCAGGTCGCTGGTGAGAAGGAGACTTCAACTTCATATCAGCCGGAGAGTAGCAATGCTCCTAAGGACTGGAAGAAGAACTTGAAGTGCTACCGGTGTCATCAGCGAGGGCACTTCAAGCGAGACTGCAAGGTCAAACTGCAGCCTGGGCATACTGCGGGGAAGGAGGAAACTTGCTTGAGAAGTGAAGAAGCGGAATGGGGCGGAGCTTTTATGACGGGCACTTGTGTCCGGGCCTTGTCTGCTGAGGACTTCAACGGTGAGTGGATCATGGACTCCGGGTGTGGTCATCACCTCACCGGAGACAAGTCGAAGTTCACCTCCATGCAGGCTTACTCAGGTAATGAAGCTATTATCACTGCTGATAATATTGTTTATGCAGTAGAGAAAGAGGGGGTCGTGTCTTTGGGTAGTGATCAGGGGCCACTCACATTAAGGAGTGTGTATCACGTGTCGAGCATGAAGAAAAACCTCTTCTCGGTGACCAATGCGGTGGACGCTGGTTATCACGTTCTGTTTGGGCCAACAGACGTGAGGTTCCTTCGCAACATATCAGCGGTGAAGGCTGATGTTGCTCATGTAGGGAGGAGGGTGAAGAACTTGTTTGTTCTTGCCACCAACTCTTATGTTGATCGTATGAGTGCCAATGATAGCGCTGCTATCTGGCATGAGAGGCTGGGGCATGTTGGCATAGACAAGCTGAAGGCGATGGTGAGTAGAAGTCTGGTGAAGGGGTTGCCGAAGTTGTGCTCCTTTGGTGATGGGCATGTTTGTGCGGGCTGTCAATACGGTAAGGCACATCGCCTTCTGTTTGATAAATCACAAACAAGGAGCAAGAAACCATTGGAGTGCATTCATGGCGACTTGATGGGACCGACAGTTACTGCCAGCCTTGGTGGAAACAGATACATGCTTGTCTTGGTTGATGACTACTCAAGGTATACTTGGGTGTACTTCTTAAAGGAGAAGTCGGAAGCCTTCCGTTTGTTTGTGTAGTTTAAGGAGTTGGTAGAAGGCCGGCTTGGCTTGCGAATTAAGAAGTTTAGAACTGATAACGGGCGTGAGTTTGTGTCCTCCGAGTTTTCGAACTTCTGTAGGAAGCACGAGATCCAACGAGAGCTTACTTGTGCTCACACTCCACGACAAAATGGGGTAGCAGAGCGGAAGATCCGTCATCTGACGGAGACCTGCAAATGCTTGCTTCATGCGAAAGATATCCCAAGGTCCTTTTGGGCGGAGGGGATGTCTTGTGCTGCTTATGTCATCAACCGGATGTCACTCAGCCCTATCAACATGAAGACTCCTATTGAGCTATTGCTGAAGGAGAAGCAGAGTGTGGGACACCTTCGGGTGTTCGGTTCAACTTGCTACGTGCATGTCCCGGATGCTTTACGGACTAAGCTGGATGCGAAGGCAAGGAAGCTTGTCTTTGTTGGCTACGATAAGCAGAAGAATGGATGGAAATGCATGGACCCTGTGACGAAGAAGTTCGTGGTGTCAAGAGACGTTGTCTTTGACGAGCTGACATCATATGGAGGTGGCTCGGTTGAGCTAACCAGAAGTAGCAAGGTTGATGAAGCACCAGTGGTGGCTGCTGAAGGCTTGGAAGAGGAGCTTGTTGTTTCACCAGCAGCTCCTGTTGCTTCTAACTCTGAGGATGAGCCTTCTAGCTCAGGAAGCAGGGGGAGCACTGCTCAATGCTTTCCCCAGGTAGGAGTTGAGCCCGAAGAAGCAATGGAAGCAGTGAGCAAGGAGCCGACCCTTCGGAGATCGAAGAGGGTTGTTAAGCCACCGGCTCGGTACTGTGATGGGAATGCAGTGAGCTTTGTCTCCTGCTTCTTTGCAGGTCCTCTGGATGAGCGAGAGCCTGCAAACTTCAACGAGCCCACTGGAGTGAAGGAGTGGGAAGGTGTCATGAAAGAAGAGATTGATGCTCTGAAGAAGAATGAAACCTGGGATCTTGTGCCCAAGGTTGATAGCATTACTCCGGTCACTTGCAAGTGGGTGTATAAGTTGAAGAATAAGGCTGATGAGAGCATTGATAGGTTCAAAGCTCGCCTGGTCGCTAGAGGATTCTCATAGCAGTATGGAGAAGACTATGAGGAGACATTCAGTCCAGTTGCGAAGATGACTTCAGTAAGAGTGGTGATCACCTTGGTTGCTAGCAAGGGATGGAGGTTGTGGCAACTCGATGTAAAGAATGTCTTTCTTTACGGAGATATTGACAAGGACATCTTCATGGATCAGCCGCTTGGTTTTGTCTCTAAAAAGCATCCGGACTATGTCTGCAAACACAGGAAGGCTCTCTATGGGTTGAAGCAAGCTCCTAGAGCGTGGTATGGGAAGATTGCAGAGTACTTGCAATTCTGTGGATACTTTGCTTCCAACTCGGATTCAAGCTTTTTCGTCAAGAAGAAGGGGGAGCTACAAGTCTTGGTCCTGCTGTATGTGGATAACATGATCATCACCGGAAATTTGGAGGGGTAAGTAGCAAGGCTCAGGGCAGAGCTTGTTATACGCTTCGAGATGAAAGACTTGGGAGAGTTGCATCACTTTCTCGGTCTTGAAGTGGAGAGGAAGGAGTGAAAGGTTCTTATTTGCCAGAACGGGTATGCTGATCGCATTATGAAGCGGTTCGGCATGGGCGAAGGGAAGAAGTGCTCTACTCCACTGGAACATGGGCTGAAGCTTCGACGAGATGAGGGAAGGGTTCTTCATGATCCCTTGGTGTTCAGAGCTCTTGTTGGGAGCTTGATTTACCTGACGATTACAAGGCCGGACATTGCTTATGTTGTTGGCCGAGTAAGTCGGTATATGGTTGAACCAAGGCAATCTCATCTAGTGGCGGCGAAGGGTATTCTGAAGTATGTCAAGGTGACTTCTGACATGGGACTCCTCTATGGAAGGGACTCGGAGTTTGTGTTGCTTGGGTACACGGATGCTGACTATGGCGGTGATTCGGATGATCGGAGGTCTACTTCAGGTTATGTGTTCACTTGCGGTTCAGCTAGCATCTCGTGGTGTAGCAAGAAGCAAGACTCGGTGTCAGTCTCAACTACAGAGGCAGAGTATAAGGCTCCGGCCTTGGCTGCTCGGGAAGCCATCTGGTTGAGGAGGCTTATAGAGGATGTTCATGAAGAAGTGCAAGGGCCGACTTTACTCCGGGGTGACAATGAGAGTGCTCTCAAACTGGTTAACAATCCAGTGTGTCACGCCAGGACCAAGCATATAGAGATTGATCACCATTTCATCAGGGAGAAGGTGTTGGAGGGGTCTCTGCTGGTCGGGCATGTTCGGAGTGAAGATAATCTTGCTGACATCTTCACAAAGCCACTATCGAAGGGGCTTTTTGAGCGATTGCGCAGCTTGATGGGCTTGGTCTCCACTTCCCACTTCAAGGGGGAGTGTTGAAATTTGTGAAGTGGAAGTGGTTGACAGGACAGGCCGGGCGGCCTGGGCGGACAACATTGGAGGACTAGGCGGACTGGGCAGACTGTTGTGTGCGGCCTGGTGGAAAGTCTAGTGGAAGCCGGCTGTTCTTCTGAGCGGGTTATATGCAAGTAGTCCGCGAACTATGCGGCCTGGTATCTGCGGAATAAGGTGTTGGCTGTTTGGTTTCGCCAAGGAGCGGCCTGAGCAGATAGAGGCTTGCGGACTGGTGCTTTGCTCAGTGTCCGCATTGCAAGCTTGTGCTGGTTGGCGGTTTGGCTCATGTCCACGGGAAGCTTGCGGACTAGTGTGTCTGTGGTATGGGCTGTTGAGGACTGGGCTTAGAGCTTGGCTGAGGCCTTGTCGAGCTCTGGTGTTACAGCAGGTGCTTTGCTGTGGAGGTCATTGGCGGACTGGTGTATGGAGTCCGGGAGATGGCTGATGTGTTGGGAAGGTGTGCGAGTAGCATGCAGGCTGCTGGTGGTCTGTGCTATGGTGTTTGGCAGACGGGAGTTTATGTCCGCCATGCTCGCATTGGCCTTTGATGGTTTTGGACTTGGTCACACTCTGTGCCAAGACCATGGTATCCGACGTTTCCGCCAAGTCCGCTGATTGACCGGGCGGACTTGCTATCTGCCTTTGGTCGTGGACTTGTGGCGGATTGAGCCTTGAGTCTTGCGGACTGCCTCGGGTTTGTGCGGACATCCATTGAAGGGGGTTGCTGTCCTGCAGTAGTCGGAGGCTTTGCGGGCTGATGCCTTGTCTGCATAGCTTAGGCGGACTGAAGTGGGTTCGCCAACGTTGTTTTGCTCCTGGCGGTTTTCCTTGGTATCTGGCTAAGTCCATGCGGACTCGGCGGATGGTGTTTTTGCTATCGTGCGGGCTAGGGCGGTGTCGCTATCTCTAGGGCGGTGACCACACTCCTCACCTCGCCTATAAATAGGACCCCCCTGGCACATCTACAGTAACTTGAGTGAACAGTAAGTTAGGTTGGGCAAGGGGCTGCGGTCTCAGTTTGTCTGTCCGCGCGGATTGATTCAGGGATGACGGTTTGCTGTGTGCAGGTCGCGCGGGTAGCTTCAAGGAGCCAGGAGTTTGGCTTTGACTTCGGTCAAGTACTTGGAAGTTGTGCGGTCTCTGCGGATTCAGCAAGAGGTCGCTCTGCGGCTTGTCAACTCTGTTTCAACTTTGCCAGCTTCAATAACCTGTCCGCCAGCTTCAGGCGGGTAGGGGGTGTTCCTCAGTTCAACTTCAGCAGGAGACGAATAACGGTGTGTCCGCGCGGCCTCGCGGCTTCGGCGGACTCCGTGGCTATTCAGCGGATTGCAGCTTAGTTCGGGCGGTCTCGGCGACCTCGGCGGTCTCGGCGGACTCCGGTGCTGTCCGCCCAGCTAGGGTTTTGGTGCTTTCTGTTTACAGCTGTTTATACTAGCGAAATCATGTCTCGCTATGTATGCCTCGTGTTGTAAAGAAGTGAATGTATAAAAGATCTGCTTGTGCTTCCATTGTTTGTTGGGATTAACCTTGTTCCTTGGTTTTTCGCTGGTTCAACGTGAGAACTGGGTAGTGCCGAAGATATTAATTTGGCGTTTGGGCTACCTTGCTGACCACGTTGAGAAAATTTTTAACAATATCGTGTAGACCACTAAGCTCCATTGATAGCCTCAACTGATACGCTGCTTCGCCAATCCGCTCCAGAACCTCAAACGGTCCAAGGTACCTCGGGCTTAGCTTCTTTAAGCGCCTCACCCGCGAGACACTCTTGATCGGCTTGATCTTCAAGTACACCCAGTCGCCAATAGCGAACTCCACATTCCTGTGCTTGACATTATAGTACTTAGCCTGGCGGTCCTGAGCGATTAGCAACCTCTCCCGAATGGTTCGCACCAAAGAAGTAGCATCTTCCACCTCTTGTCGCTTTTAACTTTGACTCGCCCGTTTCCAACCAAGACAACGGCGTGCGACATCTTCTACCATAAAGGGTCTCGAAGGGCGCCATTTGTATGCTTGCCTGGTAGCTATTGTTGTACGCAAACTTCACCAAGTATATGTGGTCCTCCCACTGCTTCCCGAAGTCCAGGACACACATGCGAAGTATGTCCTCCATTGTCCTATTGACCCTCTCGGTCTGCCCATCCGTCTGCGGATGAAAGGCTGTGTTGAAACTCAGCTTTGTTCCCAACATCTGTTGCACCAGCCTCCAATCATTGTACGTGAACCGCCCATCTCGGTCACTCACGATGCTGCGGGGCACACCATGAAGCCGTACTATGTTATCCACATATAACTTTGCCAATTTCTCAACCGGATCATCCTTCCTATGCGGAATGAAGTGCGACACCTTCGTTAGATGATCCACGACCACCCAAATGGCATCGTTCCCCTTTTGCGACCTCGGCAGCCCGTGCACAAAGTTCATGGTAATGTCGTCAAACTTCCACTCCTGAATATGCAAGGACTTCAAGAATCCTCCCGGCTTTTGACATTCTGCCTTCACCAAGGCGCATGTCTGACACTTTGCAACGCACAGTGCCACGTCCTTCTTCAGTCCTGGCCACCAGAACAGTTTCTTCATGTCGTGGTACATCTTCGTGCTCCCCGGGTGAATCGTGTACTTGGTATGATGCGACTCATACAACAATTCCACCCGTAAATTGCCCACATTTGGGGCGCACAGACGACTGTCTTTCCAAAGCAATCCATCCACAACCTCATATTGGGAATTTGACCCATCCAGAGCCTCAACCATGAGCTGCTTCATGCTATTATCCACATCCAAAGCCTGCCAAATCCGATCAGCCAGGTCATAATGAACTTCCGTCCAATTCAATAGCGCTTCAGCACTCGACTGCTTGTCTACGCAAGAGATCTCCAACGCCTCCAACTCCCGAACCAACTGCTCGTCATGGACCGACATCCAATTGGCTTGAGCTAGGGCCCTGCGACTCAACGCGTCCGCAACCGTATTTCATTTACCAGGCACGTAGTGGATCTTGAATGTATAGTCCCCCAGGAACCCCATCCATCTACGTTGCCTCATGTTCAGATCTTTCTGATCCAACAAATATTTCAGGCTCTTATGGTCGCTATAGATATCGACCCTTACCTCATACAAGTAGTGCCTCCACAGCTTCAGGTCAAAAATCACGGTCGCTAACTCCAAGTCATGGACCGGATAATTCCTCTCGTGCACTTTCAGCTGTCTCGAATCATACACTATAACGCTTCCATGCTGTAGTAGCACGCAACCCAAACCACTGCCCGAAGCATCGCTGTAGATTTCAAAGCCTTTGGACCCACTCGGCGAACTCAGCACAGGCGTCGAGGTCAACTGACACTTCAACTCCTCAAAAGCTCGTGCGCACTCCGGCGTCCAAACGAACTTCTGCTCCTTCCTCGTCAAAGTAGTGAGAGGTAACGCTATCCGCGAGAAGTTCTCCACGAAGCGCTTGTAGTAGCTGGCAAGCCCCAGAAAACTCCGGACATCCGCTACCGTAGAAAGCACATGCCACTCTCGTATCGCAACAATCTTCGCCAGATCCACCGCAATCCCCTCTCCACTCACTATATGACCGAGGAACGCCACTGAGGACAACCAAAACTCGCATTTCGATAACTTGGCGTATAATTGATTCCTCCTCAGAGTCTCCAAAACCAAATGAAGATGCCTGAAGTGATCTTTCTCACTCTGCGAGTACAACAAAATGTCGTCGATGAAGACGATCACAAAATGGTCCAAGTACTCCCTGAAATTCATGTTCATCAAATCCATGAACACTGACGGCGCATTCGTCAGCCCAAATGGCATGACCGTAAAATCGTAATGTCTGTATCTCGTACTGAACGCTATCTTAGGGATATCACTCTCCCTTATCCTCAGTTGATAGTAACCGGACTTGAGATCCAACTTCGAGTACACCGTCGACCGGACTAACTGATCAAATAGATCATCAATCCTTGGGATCAGGTACTTGTTCCTTTCCGTTAGCTTGTTTAACTCCTGATAATCAATACAGAGTCTCAAGCTCCCATCCTTCTTCTTAACAAAGAGAACCGGTGCACTCCAAGGTGACGAACTTGGACGCACATACCCCTGCTCCAACAATTCTTGCAGTTGAACCATCAGCTCCGCCATTTCCTTAGGAGCTAGCCGATACGGAGAGCGTGACACAGGTTTAGCACCTGGCACTAGCTCAATCGCGAAATCTATCTCCCGTTGAGGCGGCGCTCCAGGAAGATCGGCAGGGAACACATCAGGCTACTCAGCTACCACTGAAATACTATCCAATGTAGGTTTAGTCTTTGCAACCTCCACTAGTGTAAAGAATAGCTCTGCACCGGCACGAACCGCTTTCACCACCTGAAGAGCAGACATTAAAGTCTTGCTCGACCCTTTCAAGCCTGTAAAAGTCATCTCACAGCCTGTTCCCAACTTGACTTCCTTGCGACCGCAATCAATATGAGCTTGATGCTCCGAGAGCCAGTCCATGCCAAATATTACGTCGAACTTCACCAGCGGCAGTAACGACGCTAGCAGATGGAACTCCTGACTCCCAATAAGAATCTGAACGCCACAAATTCTCTCCGCGCGCATCGAACACCCATTCGGTAACAACACATCCAGTTTGTCCTTTACCATCGAAGAAGGTACTCCGATGCGCGATATGAACCCTTCGGACAAAAAGGAGTGTGAAGCTCCCGTATCAAAGAGTGCTCTCGTCGGATACTCGCAAATCAAAACAAATCCTAAACAAGTAGTGGTAAGGTAACACGCGCATAATAAGTATTTAAAATTTAACTTGCTATAAATTAAATCGTACTTGTCACCACATCCGCTTGTTTGATGGCCTCATGTTGGCCAAGATTATAAACTCTTGGTTGAGCCGGAGCATAATGGGACACGGTTGACTCCACCGTCTTACCCTTTTCTTCATAAGTTGCTCCCGGCCTCAACTCAGACTTTGGCCATCCACCCCGACACTCACGATCATAATGCCCCGGCTTCCCATAGTTGTAACATGCGCCCGGGGTCCGACCCGTAGTCGCCCCAGAAGCACCAGCAGAGGGGGCTGGACCCGAAGTCCTAGCTTTCTTGTTCCACTTCCATAACACAGACTTTGAGGAGTTCGGTACTTTGAACTCTAACCTCTTATCACCAGAGCTTTTCTTCGCTTGCACATTCTTCATATCCTTCTCCAAAGACCGGGTCATGTTGACCAGGGTCAAGAATCCATGCGTCATCGGCCTCGAGAGTAGTAGCCTCAAGTCATCTCTCAGACCTTCATAAAAACGGTTGGTCTTACGCTCCTCATTAGCGAACGTAGAACTAGCATACCGACCCAATCGAGTAAACTCGTGGAGATACTCATCCACGCTACTTTCTCCTTGCACCAATTTCAGGAACTCATTCTCCAAAGATATCCTCTGCGCCGAAGGGAGGTACCTTGACAAGAACAATCTCGAGAACTCTTCCATCGAGACGTCGGTAAGTTATCTTCCTCTCAAGAGATGCAGCTCCAAACCCTCCCACCACAGCCTAGCGTCTCCATCAAACAGGAAGGTAGCTATAGTGGTCATCTGCCACTCCTCCGTCTCAGTAACTGTCAGGACTCTCTTCACTCGGGAGAGCCAGTATTCAACTTGCGATGGGGTTCCCAACCCCGAGAACACGGGAGGATTAAAGCTCATAACGTGCTTGAGCTGTCTTTCAGTTGCTCGCCTCGGCACCAAAGGCTCCACTACTACCTACTCCACTCTTCTTGGCTCAACCTCTTGAAGAGGTACCTGCTCCATCGTAGGATTGGGTTGCTGCATTTGCCTTGCAGGCTGCTCATTGATTATGGCAAACACTGCTTCGGCAACCAATCGTATGGTTTCAGCCGATGGAGGTGTTGCAGGAGCATCATTTGGTGCACTACTAGCCTCAGAAACTCGGCGTTATGACGGCCCAACACCGCTTCTGGTCACCTATAGTTGTACAAAACACCGTTAAGCGACCAAACAAAATTGCAAACAGCAATTATAGGAACACACAGGTTCCTCAAACATGTGTATTTTCATTCCTAAGTGGGCATTCATGGGTTCTTTTGATGTTATAACGATGACGCACACACATGTGCTCACCATCCCTTAAAAAGAATTCGTCCACGAATTCATAGTAAGCCCGACCGAAACTAGGAGTCTGATACCAAAGTGTAACACCCCCTATCCGTCGCATAGCATATAGCAGTAGGTCTGGCCGGGGCCCGACGCCATATACCACAGACAGACCGGATTGTTACTTAATGGAAACCATCCAACAGATATCCAACGTCCTACACAGAGTCATTCTAGCGGAAGCAATTTAAAGTTGCAAAATAAAGAACCCAGCACGAGCATGAATGTCCACTACTCAAACCAACAGGAATGAAGTACAATACACAAGTACGATGGCCTTAAGGCCTTACATTTGTTTACTCATATTACATGTTTTGCAAACCTCGGCTCGCAGGTCGGTCATACATGAATAAAGCAAGTAAACACTCAATATTTATGCCTTCGAGGGCCGGCTTAGCAACTTGGGCTTTAACCCGCTATTTACCGCTTGGTCCTGCAGCACCTGCAAGCAATAATCCACCGCAACGGTGAAAAACAAAGGCAACGGTCAGCTATGCTGACCAAATTATAACGATCCCTCCCCCAAACTCGGGGCGGCGATGCTCCTTCCCTGCACTTTATTAGCATAACCAAGCATTATATAGGAATAACACTACAACACAGACGTAGGAACGCACTGCCACAGACTCTGTGCTCTCAGGTCACATTGTCGGTGAACCCGGTCAAAACCGCGGTCCCACCACCGCCACTTGGACGGCACATCTCGTGAGCATTTGATTCTTTGAGGCAGAAGTCATGACACTTGAAATCATCGACGGCCTAAGACCCGACCTCTATGCCCTCGGTAGGCCACAAACACTGAAACTGCATAGAGCAGGAACGGTTCCACTCAACCCGTTGCTTACTTCGCCATGACACTTAAAGTTATCGGCGCGGGTTAAGCTTCCCTGAAGCCCGCGAATCGAACGCACAATATTACATAACCCAGTTATGTGCAAGTTGGCTCCCAGGCCACCAAGACGGCAGAATCATGCATCTACCCAGTTTTTCGGGTGCACCTCGAGGTTAGTCCCCAAGGCTCCCTGCTGCAATCTACCGCATAGAAAACCCGAAAAAAGACCAATTGCACGGATTCTTCTCCATCCATTTATACAATGCAACATCACCGATCCAGACCAACTTGTCCGGGTAGGCTTCGCACATCATGCATATATCCATTCTCGATTACGGACTCTACATGTACACAACGGGGACTATTCATATCTACCCGAAGGAATGCCTCAACTCACCGCAAACTCGCGTGAGCGGGCTTCCTATGCAAAGGAAATGAGAGCTTCACATGCTCAAGTAGAATCGTTACCCTAGCGCTTTTCCTTGGCGCCATGGAAATCTATGTGGATGAAAAGTACCGCAATCTCATTGCCTTCGTAGATCCGAAGTCGGCTCGCGATTTGGAGCTCCGAAGCTCCGCCGGCAACCGGATTTAGCCTCCTTTCTCCTTCCTTGCTCTCCATTCTCTCTAGACTTTTAGAAAGAGACTAAGTGAAAGAAGTGAGGGATTTGAAACCATATTCCTGGGTATATCCCAATAGGAACAACCCCTAGCCGTCGGATCCCAAAATAAGGAAATGAACGGCCACGATCCGTACCTGAAAAGCAAAATCTGGGCTGAACACGGCATGTGACACGCCCGTTTCCAGGGTCGTGTCCCCCATTCACCATCGAAACCGACGCGTCCCAAAAAGCACACGGGCACCTGACACGCCCGTGTTTGACCTGACACGCCCGTGTCATCCAGTACACGCTCGTGTTCCCGGGCATGTTCCTCCATCAACACAGTACCAAAACCAACCTGAGACTCATACGGGTCTTGGACACGCCCGTATCCTATTTGACATGCTCATGTCATACCCGAACACGCCTGGGCTCCAGTCCGTGTTCACTGTCTCGACACTTCGTCAACCGCCTGACACGGCCTTGGACATGACCGTGTCCTAGGCCATGTTCCCTGTCTCAACACATCGTCGAGCGAAAATGTCGACTTCCCGGCCAGATCGTCGACACGAGATCGACACGCCCTGAGACACGCCCGTATCTCAGGCCGTATTCGCTGCTCGACGATCATCGACTACAAAATTCATCGACCTCTCGGCCAAATCGTCGACCCAAACACGACACGCCCTGGGACACGCCCGTCTCCCAGGCTGTGTGCCCCCTGCCAAATTCCAAACATGGCATAAAACGCCTCCCATCGTTATTTTGAGTTTCAGGGCATTACAAGTAGCCTCTCCCGAATATAGTGTATCGTCGAGTTAGCTTCCTCGACTTCTTTACACTTATATAGTTTGGATTTGCCTGCTTCTGCCCAAGCTAACGGTGTACGGCACTTACGACCATACAAGGATTCAAACGGTGCCATACCGATGCTCGCTTGGCAGTTATTATTGTAGGAAAACTCCACCATATAGAGATGATCTTCTCATCTCTTACCAAAATTCAGGGCGCGCATTCGGAGCATATCCTCCATTGTTCTGTTGGTCCTCTCAGTCTGGCCATCTGTTTGAGGGTGAAAGGTCTTACTGAACGTCAACTTTGTTCCCAACAGTTGATGGATTAACCTCCAATCGTTCGATGTGAATCGCCCATCACGATCACTCACGATGCTACGAGGAACACCGTGCAGCCGCACGATCTGCTCCACATAGAGCTTTGCCAAACTTTCCACTAAATTGTCCCGCTTGTTCGGAAGGAAGTGAGACACTTTCGTCAACCAGACTACAATCACCCCGATTGAATCATTCCCTCTTTGAGATCTCGGCAACTCGTGCATGAAATCCATTGAAATATCATCAAACTTCCATTCTGGAATTAGTAACGACTTCAAGAAACCTCCAAGTTTCTGGCATTCCGCTTTCACCAAAGCACAAGTTTGACATTTAGCCACATATTGAGCTATGTCTTTCTTTAGTCCTGGCCAGCAGAACAACTTTTTCATGTCCTTGAACATTTTTGTGCGCCCAGGGTGAATTGAGTAATTTGTAAAATACGCTTCATACATCAATTCTTCTCTCAACTTACCCATACTCGGGACACATAAACGACCATCTTTCCGCAAAAGGCCATCATCTCAGGAGAATTGTCCATCTCGCTCATCCTTTGCATAGCGTTGGAGACTTTCATCCAGCTCCGTTGCTCGTCGAATCCTATCCGCAAGGTCATATTATACCTCTGTCCAGTTTAAGCATGCATCGGCTGTGGAATTCTTATCAACACAAGAAATCTCTAACGCTTCCAACTCCTGGATCAGACGCTCATCATGCATCTGCAACCAATTTGCCCTTGACGGAGTCTTACGAATCAAGGCATCAGCGACCACATTTACCTTCCCGGGAGTATAATGAATATAAAAGGTATAGTCCCCAAGGAACTCCATCCACCTTCATTGTCGCATATTCAGATCCTTCTGATCCAACAAGTACTTTAGGCACTTATGCTCCGTAAAGATATCCACTTTTATGTCATATAGATAATGTCGCCACAACTTAAGTGCAAAGATCATCGCCGCCAACTCTAAGTCATGGACGAGATAATTTCGCTCATGAACTTTCAATTGACGTGAGCCATAAGAAATCACTTTTCCAAACTGCAGAAGAATGCAGCCTAAGTCACTCCCTGAAGCATCATTATAGATCTCATAGCCGTCTGTACCACATGGCGACGTCAACACAGGAACCGTGGTCAAATGAATCTTTAGCTCTTCAAAATCTCGCGCGCACTCTGGCGTCCAGACAAACTTTTGATCCTTCCTCATCAGTGTGGTCAGAGGCAAAGCGATCTGCGAGAAGTTTTCTACAAAACGTCTATAGTAGCCTGTCAGTCCATGGAAACTCCTGACTTCAGCCACCGAAGACAACACCGGCCACTCCTGTATGGCTTTTATCTTTGATGGATCCACTGTTATGCCCTCTCCACTTACCACGTGGCCAAGAAAAGCCACCGACGACAGCCAAAACTCACACTTTTGAGAACTTGGCATAGAGCGTATTCCTTCGCAAGGTATGCAACACCAACCGCAAGTGGTTTG
This sequence comes from Platanthera guangdongensis, assembly GCA_039583875.1. Classification (NCBI taxonomy): domain Eukaryota; kingdom Viridiplantae; phylum Streptophyta; class Magnoliopsida; order Asparagales; family Orchidaceae; genus Platanthera; species Platanthera guangdongensis. The sequence continues at coordinate 62,081,170 of CM077152.1, forward strand.
CATGATCATCTTCTGATTGAGAGTACTCCAAAATATCATCAATGAATACAATCACAAGCAGGTTCAAGTACTCTCGGAACGTTCGGTGCATTAGGTCCATGAACACCGATGATGCATTACATAGCCTAAACGACATTACTGTGAACTCAAAATTGACCATATCGTGTTCCAAACGCGGTCTTGTGAATGTCACCTTCCCTGTAACAACCCCTTAATACCTAAACCTACCCCCCCCCCCCCATTTTAATAATAATAATATAAACCTAAACCTACCCCCTTCTTTAAAAAGAATCGACCGGTGCTCAAATCCCGCAACCCGCATTCCGCATCCCGCAGGAAATCCCGATCCTGCCTCCTTCGCCCCGTCGGCTCTGTCTCGCCGCTCCCGCACCCCATCGATCCCCCCCCCCCCCCCCCCCGCGCCTTCTCCTCTTCCCATGGTGGTTGTTTCTGCCTTCGCTTGACTTCACCGCATCCTTCTGCACCCTCCGTCGCTCTGGCCGACGGGAGATCAACCTCCTTTGGCGTCCCCTAGGGCCGACTGTCCTCTTCATCAAGGCAGCAACCATCTCCTTCCCCTCCAAGGGGTTGACAACCACTGTCTCTCCCTCCGGCAACCTCTCCCGCTCTGTTTGGGTTGGTGCTTGCGAGAGGGACGACTAGGGTTTCCTCCCCTCTCCACCTTGGGCCGGGATTTGGATTCTCTTGGGTAAGAAAACTCATCTTGCCTCCTAAGTACAGTTTTCTCTTAATGTTTTTGATAATTTTCGCTCCCCAATCGATGTAACCACGTCGATTCAACGTGTGTTCGTCGTATATTTGACTAATCCAGTCTTATTTGTGTTTCCAATGTTGCTTTATAGGTCTAGTGGTGGAATCACTCCAAGCCCTCTCCGAATTAGGGCTTTTTCGCATCCAAACGCCGCCATAAATTCCCGACCCCTCGCGGTAGCCTCTTCTCCCCTCACTCTCGAGGGAGGTAAATTCCTAAACTCCTCTCATGTTGTGTAGTGTTGTCATCATATGCGTGTGCAAGTGTAGGAACCTTATTATTTCTTTGAAGTACATTTTTGATCTTGGAACGGGTTTAGCTAAAGTCGTTAACCTCGCTTGCGCCATGTAGCTGTCGCTAGCATTTTTGACGTCACCTTAAGGCAAGTAGAGAACCCCTCTCACTTGCAAAACTTTAGATTTAATCTGCTTATCTGCTCTTTTACCAATATTTTTTCTACAAAATTTTGGACTCTCATAATGTTGACATAACATAACATGATAAGTAACCACCTAAGTATGAAACATAAAGACACATCCATAGTTGTAAGCAAATCCTTGAATTGTAGCATCTAACTGAGCATCTGTCTGCTGGCATGGTTACAGCAAGCAGGATTACTTTTCCGATAAGACTTGCACATAGATCTGATCGTGAGCCATGTGCGCCCGCTATAGCACCTACATTTCATCGATCACGACTTACAACATTTTACATTAGGCTATACTCCGGAGTAGGCTAATCTTTCAGAAATGTCTGTTTGACCTGGTTTTTGGTATGTTTGGTAGCTTCGTACAAGATAGATCAGTACTCGAATATGTCTGTTTGCTTTCGCTCACATTTTAATTAATTAACTTGCTCATGTTTAAATCATAAGTTCTAAGGCATTTTCCTTCTGTCTTGAATTTGCCTTAGGTTTCGTGACAGCACCGCCTGCCCCCTGAGCTACTTCTTGTTCAGCTGCAGCTTCGCTTGGATGTTTTTCCTCTGTAGTTGCTTGCATCAGATTTTATGTATTTGAATCCTTTACTGTCTGTTCGTTTATCATGTACTAGTTATGGTAAGATATTTTCTTTTGAATCATGGACAACTCCTAGGATGTTTCTGATGTACGTACTAGATCATTTTATGACATTTCCATTACTGTTGTTATTGCATTTATTTCTTTTTTAGTACTGTGTGTAGCATTAAATTTTTCAAGGAAATACATGTGCATTAAATTTTCACTGTTTTAAAATCTTAAGCGCTTCCGCATATGTCTTTTTTTAAAAAAAACCATAAACTTTTCAACAAAACAGCTAGTTAAACTTCAGCTTTTCTCTGTATTCGCCTTAACAGGCATGGTTTCTTTCCGCCCATGCTTGTGGCATCACGGCCCGCCCGAAGCGCACGTTCACCTTTGTCGAGACGGGTCATGACAGTTGGTACCAGAACCAAGTTAGCTCTAAAAAGAAAACGAAGTATTTTGAAATTATCAAGTATTTTAAATTCTATTATATAAATACAAGAACATGCATCATATCTCACTCACCTTGTCGTTATTTATTTTTCGCGGCTGAAACATTGCGCACACTCACTCATAATCATGAGTAGTATGCACACGAATGTTAAGGGGTTATGGGCAAACTTAAACATTTTTGTGCATATGAATTTCCACTAGTCTATACACCGCTTGCAAATCTTAAATTGTATGGGCGGTTTAATATTTTCAAGTGCGTTGACATTAGAATCATAATATGCATGACATGTTAAGTGATATGGGTGCTTAACATGACATGTGTATTCATTCATGAATATTCGTAGGAATGCATTTTAGACATAATTGCATTGCATGCATAACATAACTCATTACACAAATGTTAAGTCAAGAACAACAAATGATGATTGTACACACATGGATTTATAAATTGTTTGGCATTGCATGTGATTCCTTGTCATTTTAACATTAGCATTACCTAGAGTTATCCAATGAAAATGTTGTAACTAATATATGATTTATGTATTCGACAGTATCAAAATGCTAGAACCTGTTGTTCCTTAATCTTCTATGATTAACGTAACTATCTCTCTTACTCATTTCCTTTGTGTCCCTCCTTAGATGGCCCCTAAGCGATCGCAGCGTAAGAAGGCTACCCCTCCTGCCGGTGCAACTTCTGGAGACGCCACTGCCTAGCTGTTGAGGCAGATTCTCGAGCGTCTCACTCGCTTAGAGGAAGATCGTCAAACTCCTGACACAGCTCCTGATTCTGGCAGCGCTGGGACAGCTGGAGTCACTGCTACCGCCACTCTTGGAACCACCCCTCTTGCACCTGGTTCAAGAACTGGCTTGCTTACTGACACCCTGGTGGTCCTGCTCGTACCAGGTCTAGTTGCTCCTCCTGTAGCGATGGAAGATACGTTGATGTTCAAGAGGCTGAATCTGCCGTCCTTCAATGACAGTCGTGATTTCTTCATCATTTCAAAGTGGCTCTCCCAGATGGAAAAGCACTTCGAGTATGTCGGTGTCCCTGAGGCACAAAAGGTTCATCTTGCGTCCTACCAGCAGACCGAGGATGCATACACCTGGTGGCTTCAACGCCACGGTCTCCCCAATTCTTCCGCTATGACCTAGGAGCAGTTCAAAAATGCGCTCATGGAAAAGTTTCTTTCGTCCGTGGAGCGAGACAAGTTAGCTGAAAGGTTCATGTCCCTTCAGCAGCCCGGCAGGACCGTGACTGAATATGAGATAGAGTTCTCTCGTCTATCTCTCCTTGCCACAGAGTTTGTGCCCGATGAGTCTAAGAAGATCAGTCGATTCGTGAAGGGCCTACGACATGACTTCCGCCAGCATGTGGTAGCCCACGGCGCCACCACCTACGCCAAGACTGTTGGGGCCGCCTTGAAGGTTGAGGTTATTGAGCTGGACCGCACTGCCAAGAAAGTTCAGCATAGTACAAGCAATGCCGCTGCACCTAACCACAAGCGCAAGAGTGCTCCACCTCAGGAGCAAGGTCCCAAGTCCCAGGAGGTGTGTGCCTACTGCCATAAAGTTGGCCATACCATCCTAGTCTGCCGATCCCTCCTAAAGAAGCAGAAGATTGTTGTGACCGCACAACAACCCCAGGTTACGCTTGCCTCTGCCTCCTCCGTCTGTACTTACTGTAAGAAATCGGGTCACTTGGTGAGAGATTGTCGCCGCAAGATGAATACCTGCTTCAGATGTGGGCAGTTTGGACATCAGATTAAAGATTGCCCCGTGAAGGAAAGCCCGATCCCTGCTCAGCCTCTGCAGGCTATTTTTGGTGCCCAAGATAAGGGCAAGACTATGTTGAATGTCACCACTCAGGGCGAGGCGCTCGCATCTACCTCCGTCATCTCAGGTATGTAAAGTTTTTAAATTTCCTTCATCTTTTCATTACCTGCCTTAGTGTCAAATAATCTTGAATGTGCCTGTAATGTTCATTTTTAAGGAGTTTTAGGGTCAAGAACAAGTGGATGCAAATCCTATTCGATTCTGGAGCATCTCACTCTTTTATAGCGCGTTATATCGTGGATCTCCATAGATGGCCTACTTCGCCACTCAAAGTCCCTTTCGAGATTTTTGTGTCTGATCATCTACACTTGTCAACTAGAGGCATTCTCAATTGTCCGATACTGCTTGGTGAATTGCAAGTCGTCGCCGATCTCATAGTCCTGGATATGACAGAAATCGACGAAATTTTGGTTATGAACTGGCTGGTCGCGTATCAAGCAAAACTGGACTGTGTGGCAATGAGGGTCAATCTCAGTATCGATGGCAAAGACTACTGCGTCCATGTTAGGACCACCCACAGCCACCTGCAGGTAATTTTTGTTGTGCACACCTCTCGACTTCTTAGCCAGGGATGTTTTGCTTGCTTTTTTATGCTTCACATTCATATGATGTCATACCGCAACTTGGGTCTATCCCGATTGCTTCCGAGTTCCCCGACGTGTTCCCCACCGAGTTGCCCGGAATGCCTCTCGATCGTGATGTAGAGTTATCCATTGATGTAGAGCCTGGAATGCGCCCCATATCTAAAGCTCCATACCGCATGGCACCGCGAGAACTGGAGGAGCTTAGGTCACAACTGGATGAGTTTCTTGAGCATGGGTACATTCGTCCCAGCTCTTCTCCTTGGGGAGCCCTCGTTCTCTTCGTTAAAAAGAAAGACGGATCCATGAGATTATGCATCGACTACCGGGACCTGAACAAGGTAACCATCAAGAATAAGTACCCCCTCCCGCGCGTGGATGACCTATTTGACCAGCTCAAAGGCAGTACCGTCTTCTCCAAAATAGATCTCAGGTCGGGTTACCATCAGTTGAAGATCAAGGAATCCGACATCCCAAGGACAGTCATTCGGACTCGGTATGGACACTTTGAATTTTTGGTGATGTATTTTGGGTTGACTAACGCCCCTTCTGCTTTCATGGATATGATGAACCGTGTCTTCCGCGACTACCTGGATAAGTTCATCATTATTTTCATTGATGATATCTTGGTCTACTTAAAGACTCATGAGGAGCATGCAACCTATCTTAAACTCACTCTCTCCACGCTTCATCAGCACCAACTCTATGCCAAGTTGGCAAAATATGAGTTCTGGCTGAATCGTGTTTCCTTTCTGTGGCATGTCATTTCAGGTGATGGACTTTCCATTGATCCTGCCAAGGTCTCCGCTGTTATGGACTGGAAGCAGCCTTCTACACCTATTGAGATTCGCAGTTTCCTTGGCTTGGTGGGCTATTGCGTGAAGTGTCACTTCTTCACTGACCATCAAAGTTTGAAGTATATTTTCGTTCAGAAAGATCTCAATCTTTGTGAGAGGCGATGGCTAGAATTCATAGCAGATTATGACATGCAGCTCACTTATGTGCCCGGGAAAGCCAATTCAGTGGCGGATGCTTTGAGTCGTCAGGCTTCAGTTGCCACCTGTGCACCCATGTCAGCTTCTCTCGCGGCCCTGATTGATGACCTCGAGCAGATGGACATATCCTTCTCACCTGGAGGCCAAGAAGAAGTCTCTGGTCCATTATAGGTAGAACAGGTAAAGGACCTGCAGCCGTCTGATCCTACACTCCAGCGCTGTCACCGACAGGTTGAACTTGGAACTCTCCCAGATTTCTCCATCTCTGATGATGTTTTGTGTTTTTGAGGTCGCCTCTGCGTTCCCGATGTTCCTGAGTTGCTAGATTGTATTTGCCGAGAAGCCCACGAGTCCCGCACATCTGGTCATCCTGGCAACAACAAGATGTATCATGACCTGAAGCAGATCGTGTGGTGTCCTGGCATGAAGAACTATATTGCACGCTTCATCTCTCGATGTCTGACGTGCCAGAAGGTGAAAGATCAGCGTCAGCGTCCTGGTGGACTTTTGCAGCCTCTGTCTATCCCTGAATGGAAGTGGGAAGATATCTCTATGGACTTCATCACTGGTCTGCCCCGTACTCCGAGGGGACATGATGTGATTTGGGTCATGTAGATCGCCTGACTAAAGTGGCTCACTTCATCCTGTATAAGGAGGGTCATTCCACCGAGAAGATGGCCCGGATTTATGTTTCTGAGATTGTTAGGCTCCATGAGATTCCTTTGCGGATTGTTTCTGATTGTGACTCGAGATTTGTATCACACTTCTGGAAGGGATTTCAGCAAGCTTTTGGCACTGATCTCAACCTGAGTACCGTGTATCATCCGACGACCGATGGCCAGACTGAGAGAGTTAATCAGATTTTCGAAGATATGCTACGGTGTTATATTTTGGACTACAAGGGAGCTTGGGATGAAAATCTACCCTTGGTTGAATTCACCTACAACACCAACTATCAAGAGATCCTCAATATGGCTCCCTTCAAAGCACTGTACGGGCATCGTTGTAGGACTCCGCTCGACTGGTTGGAAGTAGGTGAAAAGGTGATTTTGGGCCCTGAGCTACTTCAGGAAATGGAGGAAGCCACCAAGAAGACTCGTCTTCAGCTCAGTCGTGCCATTGGGAGGCAGAGAAAGTATGCAAATCAGTGCCGCCGTCCGTTAAAATTTGTCATGGGTGACCAAAGTATTCCTGAAGGTTTCTCCTACTCTTGGGGTGAAACGGTTCGGTTGCCATCATAAGCTCAGCTTGAGGTTCGTGGGACCGTACTCCATCTCAGAACGTGTTGGAGGATCTGCCTATCGTCTGGAGCTACCTGCTTCTTTGGCCGGCGTCCATGATGCCTTTCATGTCAGTCAGCTTCGAAAATACATCCACGATCCAAATCACGTTCTTGAAGAAGTTCTAGTGATTCCTGAAGCCAATCTGTCTTTTCTGATTGAGCTTTCGAAGATCGTCGAATTTCAAGAACGCAAGCTTCGCAAGAGAACCATTCCGATGGTGAAGGTACTTTGGCTGCATGGCAAGTCCGAGGAGTACACTTGGGAACTCGAATCTGATATGCGCAGAAAGTATCCACAACTCTTCTCTTGATCTTGGTACGTCTCTAAGTCTGACTTACTTGTTATTTCAACATCTTTCATAGTTAGCTTTCATGCGTTAATCTGCAAACTTCTGTTTGAAGTACATGTCATCTGAAACTTCGTTGTTTAGTCTCATTCAGAGAGTTCCCAGGAAAGTTTCGGGATGAAACTTCCTACGTGAGGGAGAATGTAACAACCCCTTAATACCTAAACCTACCCCCCCCCCCCCATTTTAATAATAATAATAATAATATAAACCTAAACCTACCCCCTTCTTTAAAAAGAATCGACCTGTGCTCAAATCCCGCAACCCGCATTCTGCATCCCACAGGAAATCCTGATCCTGCCTCCTTCGCCCCGTCGGCTCCGTCTCGCCGCTCCCGCACCCCGTCGATCCCCCCCCCCCCCGGCGCCTTCTCCTCCTCCCGTGGTGGCCGTTTCTTCCTTCGCTTGACTTCATCGCCTCCTTCTGCACCCTTCGTCGCTCTTGCCGACGGGATATCAACCTCCTTTGGCGTCCCCTAGGGCCAACTGTCCTCTTCATCAAGGCAGCAACCATGTCCTTCCCCTCCAAGGGGTTGACAACCACTGTCTCTCCCTCCGGCGACCTATCTCGCTTCGTTTGGGTTGGTGCTTGCGAGAGGGACGACTAGGGTTTCATCCCCTCTCCACCTTGGGACGGGATTTGGCTTCTCTTGGGTAAGAAAACTCATCTTGCCTCCTAAGTTCAGTTTCCTCTTAATGTTTTTGCTAATTTTCGCTCCCCAATCGATGTAACCACGTCGATTCAACGTGTGTTCATCGTATATTCGACTAATCCAGTCTTATTTGTGTTTCTGATGCCGCTCTATAGGTCTAGTGGTGGAATCACTCCAAGCCCTCTCCGAATTAGGGCTTTTTCGCATCCAAACGCAGCCAAAATTTCCCAACCCCTCACAGTAGCCTCTTCTCCCCTCACTCTCGAGGGAGGTAAATTCCTAAACTCCTCTCATGTTGTGTAGCGCTGTCATCATATGCGTGTACAAGTGTAGGAACCTTATTATTGCTTTGAAGTACATTTTTGATCTTGGAACAGGTTGAGCTAAAGTTGTTAACCTCGCTTGCGCCATTTAGCTATCGCTAGCATTTTCGATGTCACCTTAATGCAAGTAGAGGACCCCCTCTCACTTGCAAAACTTTAGATTTCATCTTGTTATCTGCTCTTTTACTAATGCTTTTTCTACAAAATTCTGGACTCTCATAATGTTGACATAACATAATATGATAAGTAACCACCTAAGTATGAAACATAAAAACACATCCGTAGTTGTAAGCAAATCCTTGAATTGTAGCGTCTAACTGAGCATCTGTCTGCTGGCATGGTCACGACAAGCAGCATTACTTTTCTGATAATACTTGCACATAGATCTGATCGTGAGCCATGTGCGCCCGCTATAGCACCTACACTTCATCGATCACAACTTACATCATTTTACATTAGGCTATACTCCGGAGTAGGCTAATCTTTTAGAAATGTCTGTTTGATCTGGTTTTTGGTATGTTTGGTAGCTTCGTGCAAGATAGATCAGTACTCGAATATTTTTGTTTGCTTTCGCTCACATTTTAATTAATTAACTTGCTCATGTTTAAATCATAAGTTCTAAGGCATTTTCCTTCTGTCTTGAATTTGCCTTAGGTTTCGTGACAGCGCCGCCTGACCCCTGAGCTACTTCTCGTTCAGTTGCAGCTTTGCTTGGATGTTTTTCCTTTGTAGTTGCTTGCATCAGGTTTTATGTATTTGAATCCTTTACTGTATGTTCGTTTACCATGTACTAGTTATGGTAAGACATTTTCTTTTGAATCATGGACAACTCTTAGGATGTTTCTGATGTACTAGATCATTTTATGACATTTTCATTACTGTTGTTATTGTATTTATTTCTTTTTCAGTACTGTATGTAGCATTAAATTTTACAAGGAAATACATGTGCATTAAATTTTCACTGTTTTAAAATCTTAAGCGCTTCCGTATATGTCTTTTTTTAAAAAAAATCATAAACTTTTAAACAAAACAGCTGGTTAAATTTCAGTTTTTCTCAGTATCCGCCTTAGCAGGCATGGTTTCTTTCCGCCCATGCTTGTGGCATCACGGCCCGCCCGAAGCGCACGTTCACCTTTGTCGAGACGGGTCATGACATTCCCGAATCCTCAATTGGTAATATCCATACTTCAAATCCAATTTAGAATAGACGGTTGATCCCACTAGCTGATCAAACAATTCATATATCTGTGGAATCAGATACTTGTTCTTTTCTGTCAGCTTATTCAATTCACGATAATCAATACATAACCGCAAACCACCGTCCTTCCTTTTCACAAACAGAACATGTGCGCTCCAAGGTGACATACTTGGGCGGATAAATCCCTGCCTCAGCAACTCTTGCAATTGGACTTTCAATTCAGCCATTTCCTTTGGCGTGACGCAATATGGCGAGCGGGCCACAGGTTTCGCACCTGCCACCAACTCAATAGTGAAGTCGATCTCCCGTTGGGGTGGTAGCCCAGGAAGATCCTTAGGAAACACATCCACAAACTCTGATACAATTGGAATATCACTCACATTGGCCTTTGGCTCAACAGCCTGAATCAACATGAAGAATAACTCTGCGCCCTTCCACACAGCATTGACGACTTGGAGTGCAGACATCACGGTCCCGCCCACTCCTCGCATACCAGCGAACTTAGTCTCAAGCTCGGCATTCTGGCCCAGTGTGATCTCTTTTGAATTACAATCAATAAAGGCATGTTGCTCCGAGAGCCAGTCCATACCAAAGATTACATCAAATTCTGATATCGGCAGTACAGATGCGTTCAAACAGAAATCCCGACTTCCTATTTTCACGTCCACATCGCAAGCCCTATCCGCAAGCATCAAACATTCATTCGGTAATAACACCCTTACGCTATCTGTCTTCACATGACTAGGTACTCCAATTCGAGCTACAAAGTCCTTAGACAGAAATGAATGCGAAGCACCCGTATCAAATAGTGCTCTCGCTAGCGTGTTCCGAATCATAACAATGCATGTGGCAAACACATCACACACAAGCCACATACAAAACATACAATAAGAAAAGCAATCAGTAACTTAACTAAACTCGTACCTGTGACGACATCACTTTGCTTTATGGCCTCCTACTGGCCAAGGTTATAAACTCGGGGCTGCACCTGGGATGTAGAGGACTCCACCACTGCCTTTCCCTTTTCAGCATAAGACGCTCCCGTCTTCTTTTCACCCTTTGGTGTAGTAGCCCGACAGTCACGGGCTATATGCCCCACTCTACCACAAGTAAAGCAGGTACGAGTCTCTGGCCTCGACGTTGCCCCCGATAGAACCTTTGAAGGAGCTTGCCCAGAAGGCTTTGACCTCTTGCCCCATTTCTTTTGATAGTACGATTTTCTAGGTCGGGGCACTTTGAACTCTGGCTTTGTCACAGCCAAGGCTCTTTTTCCTTGCACCCGCTTCATATCCTTCTCCAGCGCACAAGCAGTATCCACCAACGCCTGGAACTCTTGGTTCACCGAACTCGAGAGCAGGAATCGCAACTCATCCCGCAATCCTTCGAGAACTTATTGGTTTTTCATTGCTCATCGGCGAAGATAGAACCCGCATAACGTCCCAACCTTGTGAACTCATGCAGGTAAGTCTCAACACTACTTTCTCCTTGCGTTAGCCGTTGGAACTCATTTTCCATAGCAATGCGTTGTGCCGCTGGTAGGTGCTTTGCCAGGAATAGTCGCGAGAACTCCTCGATCGAAACTTGTGTTAACTGCCTGCCCGCTAAGTGGTGTAACTCTATCTCGTCCCACCATAGCCGAGCGTCTCCTTCCAATAAGAAGGTGGCCAAGGTGACCTTCTGATCTTCCTTCATCCTGATTGCCGTCAATATATGCTTGACGCGCGACAACCAATCCTCTGCCTGCGTTGGGAATCCCACACCTATGATCGTAGGAGGATTGAAGCCCACGAACTGCTTCAGCTGTCATTCAGCTGCTCGAGGATCCATAGCCACAACAGGTTCTGGCCTCACCGCAACCTGTTCTAATACCACTGTCGGATGCGTTGCATACCAGGCTATTCTTGAAACATTTCAAACAGCGCCTCAGCAACTAAGCGGATGGTTTCCGCATAAGGGGGAGGTGTAGGCACCTCAGCTAGTGTTATACTCTCATCAGAACGTTGGGGTTTTGACTGCCCAGCACCACTACGAGTCACCTGACACACATTAGCGACCTCGCACAAGCAATCACAACAATTTAGGAACGCGCAGGTTCCTCAAACAAATGTATTTGCATTCCTAAGTGGACATTTAAGAGTTCATTAGTGTTAACATGGTTCGCACTGACACGTGAGCTGATACTAAAATATAATGTCTCCATCCGCTCATATAGCATATAATAGAAGGTCCGGCCGGGGCCCCACACCATATGCCACAAAACAGGCAGGGAGTTACAGGTGAATACCAAAACACAATCGCATCCCAACTCAGAGCATGCTAGCGGAAGATTTTAACAATAATATTGAATCCTAACCATGAATGTCCACTATATATATAAATCCACATTTATATATAAACTCTCGAAGGAATGTACAGCAAATACAACATAGTTTGGACTTATGACCTTACAGTTACTCTAACATCGGCACGTAGACCGACCACACATGAGCAACACACAGCATTCTTTGCTTAGTATTCAAGAGCTAGCAGCAGCAGCAGGGACTTCAGCCCTTATGTGTCACAACCCGCATTTTTTCACACATTACAGAATATCAGAGCACGAGAAAATACGTGTCGTGATGTCACGCCATGCAGGGGATAACTGCATGCGCTCAGGCAAAACCTAAACTCACGTTCGTTAAATAAATCATCATTTCTTATGCAAGTAAACTCGTTACAGTTTGATGGTCGTATCCCTCGGCACCGTGGATCAGTTAGTCCACATGAAAACCTATAATTTTATAAGCAGCGGAAATACATAGTTAAGGTAAGTTGAAATCCTACATGAGTAGAATCGTCCCCAACGGACCTCTCATGGAATGCAGGACTCTAGGTGACTCATAATATCTAGAAAATAGCTTTTTACGTACTCGAGAAATAGTGCGTTAGTGTTTTAAATCATGACATGCATGAGATACATATACTATTAATCTACCTGCAACCTAGCATAAAATAGTCCCAGAAGCAAGTAAACAACCTCCAAAAAAGGCAAAACTAGCAGTATTTAGTTCATAGTTCATCACTCAAAGAAAACCATCAGTGAGCGTCAACAACCTAACACGAACCCACTGGTGGGTGTGTATGTCAGTACAGAAAGAAGAAAAACTACCTCGCCAAAACGAGGAACAGCAACCTCAGCGGCCACAAGCAAGCTCCACCAAAGAACACCGCTCACTCGGCTATCACCTGGACCTAAGGCATTCCAAAGAAAGAATAACTCAGCAAGTATATAAAGAAATGAAATGGAGCATTATCTCATCCATAATCAATAACAGAAATGGAGCATTGCATTCAAAGTAATACACTGCCCAAGGCAGGATCAAGATGCACTAAGTGCAAGAGAGATATCAACATAGCCTGCTAAAACCTGCAGGAGCAATAAGGCCAACATATGCCAAAATACCAAAAGAAAGAACATATCTAATTCGTGATGCATTAATAGTGGTAAAGTCATTACTCAAGGGTTCAACGGTGGCAGCCCTTAAGGTGGAACACACCAACAAAAATAGCCCATATCGGGGCCAAAAGGTGTTCTCGACACCATAAAATAACCAGCTCATTATCCGGGGCCAAAAGGTGCTCTCTACACCATAAAACAACCAGCCCATTATTCGGGGTCAAACGGTGCTCACCAGGCTCTACACCACATCACCCCTTACAGAGCCATCAGACAAACCACATGCCATACTTCACGATTCAATCGGCAAAACACGCCGAAACACGCCAACAACCCGAAATCCTAACGTAACCACAAATCTGAAAGTTCATCCTAGGCACGTACGCAACATGATCTAAGTTCCTACTTCATATGTCTACCTTCAACCAAGATTTGGACACAAAATGAATAACCCTAATTTCAACTATACCATAGCCATATAACCATAAGAGATGAAAGAAAAGGAAAACTTGGCAAGGGCAAGAACACTACTTGCCTCAACCTTCAAGCACAACAGCCGCTAACACAGCTTTAGCATAACTAGGAGAAAGTTGTCAACCCATCTTCTTTGACAACCCATCTTCTTTTCCACTAATCCAAGAGCAAAGAAATGTTACCTAAGGGGCAAATCCAAAGCAGCTGGTCTCTCTTCCCTTTTCTCCCCTTGTACTCTCCCTCTTTGGAAATGGGGAATGATAAGAAGAAGAAGAAGAATGAAACCAAAATGGAAGGAGAAGACTTTAATCTCAGCCTGATTCCCAGGGAAGAAGTTTGGTCCCTTGGATTAAAATAATAAAGAAATTGAACGGCAGCAAAATTTGCTGAAATTTCGCATTTCGGCCCTGACACGCCCTATAACATGCCCGTGTCACGGGCCGTGTCACGTAAGCGGTGGGCAACCGCCTCACATCCAAACAGTACACGGGCTGTGACACGGGCGTGTCACAGGCCGTATCACTGGACACGCCTACCTACACGGCCGTGTCACTGGTCGTGACACAGCACACAGCACCCAGCCAAACAACCCGAGAAGGACACGGCCTTGGGACACGCCCGTGTCACAAGCCGTGTCACCCCATACTCGACACTCGTCGAGCGAAGTTCGTCGATAGCGGGACACGCCCTGTGACACGCCCGTGTCACAGGCCGTGTACCCCTTCTCTCAACACTCGACAATCGTAGAGTGAACGTCCTCGAGCGAAGTTCGTCGAGAGCGGGACACGCCCTGTGACACGCCCGTGTCACAGGCCGTGTACCCCTTCTATCGACACTCGACAATCGTCGAGTGAACTTCGTCGACCGAAATTCGTCGAACACACGGGACACGCCCTGTGACATGCCCGTGTCACAGGCCGTGTACCCCAACACGCCCTGGGATACGCCCGTGTCCCAGGCCGTGTCACCCAAATGCGCTCCAGGTCTTTGACCTCTTACACCTCTCCCCTGCCACACTCAACTACAGCCATAATTTTGGCACCTGAGGGGGGAAAACCAGCAACCAAGACAGCATAGCTTCATATCCATATGTTACTCCCGAGCCAAATGATCCGGGTTCGAACAAACTACCTCGGAATATAACGAAATTCACATTGCAGCTAACTACCCACGCTACGAATCTAGGGGCGAAGCGAAGTCAACATCTGACAAACAAAACTTGGGCTAACCTTGCCCGAAGCCAAAACACAAGCATTCCCGAAGAGGCACCACCGAGTCACCAAAACAGACTTCGGCTTGCTAGGGAATCTTGCATTTCGGCCCTGACATGCCCTGTGATACGCCCGTGTCACAGGCCGTGTCACGTAAGCTGTGGGCAACCGCCTCACATCCAAACAGTACACGGCATGTGACACGGGCGTGTCACAGGCCATGTCACTAGACACGCCTACCTACACGGCCATGTCACTGGTCGTGACACAGCACACAGCACCCAGCCAAACAACCCGAGAAGGACACTGCCTTGGGACACGCCTGTGTCACAATCCGTGTCACCCCATACTCGACACTCGTCGAGCGAACTTCGTCGAGCGAAGTTCGTCGACAGCGGGACACGCCCTGTGACATGTCCGTGTACCCCTTCTCTCGTCACTCAACAATCGTCGAGTGAACGTCGTCGAGCGAAGTTCGTCGAGAGCGGGACACGCCCTGTGACAAGCCCGTGTCACAGGCCGTGTATCCCTTCTCTCGACACTCGACAATCGTCGAGTGAACTTCGTCGACCGAAATTCGTCGAACACACGGGACACGCCCTGTGACACGCCCGTGTCACAGGTCGTGTACCCCGACACGCCCTGGGACACGCCCGTGTCTCAGGCCGTGTCACCCAAATGCGCTCCAGGTCTTTGACCTCTTCCACCTCTCCCCTGCTACACTCAACTGCAGCCATAATTTTGGCACCTGAGGGGGGAAAAACCAGCAACCAAGACAGCATAGCTTCATATCCATATATTACTCCCGCGCCAAATGATCCAGGTTCGAACAAACTACCTCGGAATGTAACGAAATTCACATTGCAGCTAACTACCCATGCTACGACTCTAGGGGCGAAGAGAAGTCAGCATCCGACAAACAAAACTTGGGCTAACCTTGCCCGAAGCCAAAACACAAGCATTCCCGAAGAGGCACCACCGAGTCACCAAAACAGACTCCGGCTTGATAGGGTATCTTACAAACAGGCTATCAACCAAGCCACTAAAAGCCTAAAGAGCGAAGATTACGCTCTAACAACAGCAAAGGCCAACGTAACGCCAAACAAAATTACACACGGGCCATAAAAAAAACCGGGGGCGTTACACTTATGTGTCCCGCTCATCTCTCCAACACCTGCACAAGGACAACCCACCAAGCGGTGGCAAACAAGGCAACGGTCAGCATTCAGCTAACCAATTTATAACGATCCTACCCCTTTCCCGGGGCAGTGGTATTCCTTACCTGTAGACATAACAATTCATAGGCAGATATATATATATATATATATATATATATATATATATATATATATATATATATATATATATATATATATATATATATATATATATATATATATATATATATCACACATTGTGCTTTCACGCACAAACAATCCATCACAACCGTCAGCCAAGCGGCCCGACGATCCGTGCACTCAGGGCACATTCTTGTTGTACCGGCGAACCAGGGTCCCACCACCATTCCAGGTTCGAAACCTGACGGTAAAATTGAGCATTTAGTCTTTCTGGCGCGCAGGCGTAAGACTCTCATTATGCGCTCCAACTGACCGCACTTTCAGGTCTTCAAGTCGGACGGACATAACGCAGGTACGGATCAGCCACCCTCGGTGCTCAAGTCGCCTTGCCATCACAGAATACCAACGTACTCGAGGCCAAATATAAGGCGCGTGCCGGTTTCACCTTTCCTGTTCGGCACGAGGACTTTTCAAAAGCTCATCAAGGTCACAATAGTCATAATGTCCACCAAGGACGGGTTGTATAATAGCCACACTGTCCATCCAGGACTGACATCACAATAGCCACAATGTCCATCAAGGACTGACTTCACAATCAACAAGGGGAGTTCATGCCAGCGTCCTTCACGATCGCTTAGCGGGTTCCGCAGAACTCACTTTCTGCACTCAACTCTACCCAAACCCTGCAGCAGCCTGCAGTGCCAGAAAACTGGTCTTGCCATAGCACACAGCACAAGCATCACAAGGGTCTTTTCCTGGACTACCACTCCAGTACTTCCTGCTATTACCCTTCATAGGTCCAACCCATCGACCCCACAAACTACACGTTTAACCACGGAGTCTTCTCCGGTGTGGAAATGAAACATCACCAATTCAGACCAACCTGTCCGCATGCTTATTCTGTACTACACATTTTCGGATCTATATGCAAGACTATTGGGGATTCCAATAATCAACCCAAGGAAATCCCTTTGCAATCCACCCTCTGGTGGGGGAAATCCATGCACATGCCAAAAAGAAGGACTTCACATGTCCAAGAAGGAAGATCGTTACCCTTGACGACCTCTTTGGATCCATGAAAATCTAGCCGGTTGGAAAGCACCGCAGCGGACTTGCCTCCAGAAATCTGGCCTCGGACCTTAGTTCGGAACTCTGAAGCTCCACCGGCGGTCGGATCCCTTCTCCTCCTCCTCCTTGCTCTCCCATCTCTCTAGCTCTTTTAGAAAAAGAATGGCCAAGTTAAAATGAGAATCTCTTTCTCATTTCTGGCTATTAACCAACAGGGAGAAGCTTAGGCCATTAGATCTCAGCTGAAGGAAATGAACGGCTACAAATCGTCCACAAATGTCTAAATTTTGGCAAACACGGCCTGTGACACGCCCGTGTCACAGGCCGTGTACCTTAAGCGGCGCACGAATCGACTTATCCAGAACAGGACACGGCCATGTGACACGCCCGTGTCACAGGCCGTGTGCCTTCAAACATGCCCGTGTCTAGCCCGTGTGCCCCACTCGAGACACACTCGAGACCTACTCGAGAGAACCACTCGAGTAATTGGACAGGACACGGCCTATGACACGCCTGTGTCCTAGGCCGTGTGCCTTACTCGAGACACTGGAGACCTACTCGAGAGACCCACTCGAGTGCACAGAACAGGACACGACCTCAGACAAGCCTGTGTCCTAGGCCGTGTGCTTCACTCGAGTGCCTCTCGAGAATCGTTGAGTGCACCTACTCGAGGGGAGTTCGTCGACCAGAGGAGGACACGCCCTCAGATACGCCCATGTTGCAGGGTGTGTTCCCTCTCGAGAACTCATCGAGTGCATTTCGTCGAGCACTCGACAGGCTACTCAACCATACATAGAAGGACACGGCCAGTGACACGCCCGTGTCACAGGCCGTGTTGCCCAGCCTGAACCCAAATTTGGGATTTGGGGTGTTGCAATACATCTGACATTGAACATCTCCTCCACTATTTTGTACTCGTCGTCTAATCTACCGGCATATGGATGTGCTTCAATATGAACGAACTCATGGTTGTGTATACCATATTTAACTACAAGTTTCCATTCATCATTCGCATCTCATTGTCTTGTTAATGAAACTAACACCCACAACGTTTCGAACTTGATTTTCTTATGTTTTTCTTGATGTATCATTTGTTGTCATTAGGTAACCCAGCTCTATCACAACATAACGTTACTCTTGGTGATGCTCTGGATGTGATTTTATCAACTCTCAGAATAATTATAACAAACCCCAAATTTTTGACAGTTTTTTGAGCTCATTCAATCAACGATTCTTTACTTTCAAAACTCAAATTAGTACAAAAGTGCATTCCAACATCAAACTCGGTGTCTTTAGAGAACTCGTCATTACACAATAATAACACATTTTCTGAACTCATTCCACAATCGACACAATAATAACACAAAAAACCATGAGCTCATTCAATCAAATCTTCTTTACTTTCAAAACTGGTATTTGTACAAACATGCATTCACGTAAACCACCATTCTTTTCCTAATACAAAATATGAAACAAAAACAAATAAAAAACATTGCAATGTTATACCTTGGAGTTGAAGGTGAAAATGAAACTCATGGATTTAGGCTCTGTTTGGCGCGGCGTTTTAGGAGTGGGGTGCCGCTGTTTTTCAAAACGCCGCGCCAAACAAGATGGGAGGGGGACCACGGTGGCATCAGCCAGCGCTCAAAATAGCGGTGGGCTGCGATTTCTGAGTCGCGGAACAGAAATCGCAGCAGCAGCTGCAGCGCTGCAGCCTTTTGGCTGCAGCGCTGCAGCCTTTTTTTTTTTAAAATATTAAATTAATATTATTAAATATATAGTTATTAAATATATAGTTATTAAATATTAAGTTATATATATTATTAATATTATTATTATTGATTATTATATTAAATATTAAGTCACCACTCTGCAAAACGCTGCCCTTCCAAACAAATTCATAGATTTTGTCACCACTCTGCAAAACAGCTGATTATTTCACCACTGCTTCTCACCACTGCTTCTCCGATCGCTACAGCCGCGCCAAACAGAGCCTTAGTACAAGGCACTTTTGACCCCCCCCCCCAAACTGCAGCTTAGATCCTGGGTGTAAAAGCAGAACCCTTGGCCAATCCTAGCAACAATCTGAACAGCAGAAAACAAATAAGAAAAAACAGGAAAAAATTGAAAAAAAAAAAAACAGAGGCGACGACCTGAGAACTTCGACAAAATGCACGGCAGCCTGAGATCTTTGAAAGAGGGAGAAGCTACCCATACAGTACCCTAGCTCTGTAGCGGCGGCCTGAGAACTTCGACGAATGGCGCGGCGGGATCGGGACGGATGGAATCCAATGATCGGTGGGAGAAACGCGGAAAGGTGGTTGGGGTCGGGAAAGGTAATGGAAAACTGAAGGAGAAATGGAGAAAGAGGCGACGGCCGGAGGGCTTCGATGAAAGGCGGGGGCGGACGCAGTGCTTCGATGAAAGGCGCGGCGGTAAGTGTTGGGTACATTGGTCAAATGTACCTGATTTGAAGAAGCCTCACCTAACTCAATGATATACATCAGAATGTATTTGATGTTTGTTTGAGTTAATTGTGCAGGTTAGATATACACTGGACTGAAGCTGAAAATTTCTAAGTCCATGTGTCGACACCCAGAGGCAAAGTGTCGACACTTGAGAAAGCTTGTGTCGACACCCAGACAAGCAGTGTCGACACTTGGAGTCATTGTGTCGACACCTGGGAAGAAGTGTCGACACCAGTCAGAAAGTGTCGACACTTGGAGCTGTGTCGACACTCAGTGTAGAAGGATGCAGAAAAGCTGTGTCGACACTTAGCAGAAGTGTCGACACCTTGAAGAGCTGAGTCAACACCAGACAGTGTCGACACTTGGAGTTGTGTCGACACTCAGCATAATTCTGCAGAGACTAAGTACAAGTGTCGACACTCAACACAATGTGTCGACACTCAATCTAAAGAGTCAACATATGAAGAATGTGTCGACACTCAGCACAATGTGTCGACACACACTCAAAAGAGTCAACATATGAAGAATGTGTCGACACTCAGCATAATGTGTCGACACACACTCAAAGAAGTCAACACTTAAAGAATGTGTCGACACTCAGCACAATGTGTCGACACATAACCAGAAGACTCAACACTTGAAGATAGTGTCGACACAAGGAGCTGTGTCGACACTTAGCAAAGAACAGAAAACTTGTAAAATATTCTAAGTATAAGTGTCGACACTAATGGGATGTGTCGACACTCAGCTGAAGAATCAAGAATGAAGTACAAGTGCTTGTGTCGACACTCAATTTCAGTGTCGACACATGCAGAAGAAACTGTGTCGAGACATACAAGGGAATGTGTCGACACCTTGTAGACTTGTGTCGACACTTACACAACATGTGTCGACACTTGGTCTATAAGTGTCGACACTTAAGAACAGAAAGTCTCGACACTAACTGACAGTTAGAGAATTTCAAGAAGTGACTGGTTGACATGACAGCTGCCAATCCAGCCGGTCTACAGCAACTGTCAGCAAAGTCAAAAGACTGTTATAAACCGGATCAGCCGGTTACCATGAAGGAAGCCTATAAATAGGCACCCACAGTCTACAGAAAAAGAGTGGAGATAATAATTAAGAAGTTCACAAACATTACATGGTGTGATTGAAGTAGTTGATCAGACTAAATCAAGAAGTGATACACAGAAGATCAACACAAGAAGATCAGGCAGTCCAACTGCAGATCTAAGTAGTTGGAGAGAGAGAGCTCCAACCAAGGATTCAGTCTTTGGAACTAAGGCTGAGAAGAAGAATTCAGAGTCATCTGGATTTCAAGAAGCAGAGATCAAGGATCAACTGCAGAAGATTCAGACTAATTCAGTTCTACTCAAGAAGCTTTGAAGAAAGCTAAGTCAGTTTGGATCAAGCTGAGTTCTTCCAAGAACTCTCCAAGAAACTCTCAACTCCTCTCATTCCTTCTGAGTTGTAGAGTTAGAATTTGTAATTTCTATTATAACTTGTAAGATCCATTGGATCTGAGTGATTGTAAGCCTATTTTATAAAGGCTGAGGGTAGGGCTTGGTGCCTGAGTGTAGGAGTTGAAGAACTCTGAGTGTAGGCCTTTGATTGGCTGAGTGTAGGCCTGGGTGGCTGAGTGTAGGCCTTTTGGCTGAGTGTAAGGCTTTGGGCCTGAGGTAGGAACCTTGTTGGGTTCTGAGCTAGTGGAGAAGTTTGGCCGAATCTAGTACACTGCTAGATAGGCGAAGGGGGAAAGTGGATGTACCCAAAGATTGGGGAACCACTATAAAATTAGTGTGTCTGCTGTGCTGTGCTGTGTTGTGGCTTTTCTGTGTGATTTCTGAAATTGCTGTTAACTGTAATAATCTGTGATAAACTGTTGTGCTGTCAAACAAAAGTTAAAAAAGGTTTAGGTCACCTATTCACCCCCCCCCCCCTCTAGGTGTTTAGGTACCATATCTTTCAAGTGGTATCAGAGCCAGGTTACTCAAAATCAGGACTAACTGTCTGAGGAGATCCAGTTTGGCAGATTCAGTTAAGTCAGGAAACAGGAAACAGTTTCAAGAAAATCAAGAACATGGGTTCTTCAGAGAATCATAAGGAGTTGGGTTCAATGAAACTACCTATATGCAGAAAAGAGATCTTTGGGATCTGGAAAGAGAGGGTTAGGCTGTTTATGGAAGCCTCTGACCCTAGAATATACATCACAGTCAAAGAAGGGCCATATGTGCCTATGAAGATTTCAGTTTTGGATGCAAATCAGAGGACTCCAAAGGATTTCTCTGAAATGACCAAGGATGAGATTGTCCTAGCAACTATGGACAAAAGGGCACAGAACATCATAGTCAGTGCAATTGATGATGCCACCTTCCAGAACCTTATTCACTGTAAAACTGCAAAAGAAATGTGGGATACCCTCATTGTCTACATGGAAGGTTCTGAAGAAGTAAGGCAAGATAGGAAGTCCTTGCTTAATCAAGAATATGAGAGTTTTAGGCAAGGAAGAGGAGATAGCATCACTGAATGCTATAAGAAATTTTATAGAATTGTAAATGAACTCATGTCATATGGAAGAGAGTTCACAAACTATGAGTTGAATGACAAATTCTTAAGGTCCCTAACCAAAGACTGGGACACCAAGATTTGTGCCATCAGAGAAATGGCAAAGTTGGGAGAAATTCCTCCTCCCACACTTTTTGGCAAGTTGTTATCCTATGAGATGCAATTGTCAGTAAGAAAAGAAGAAGAAAAGTCAACAAGGACTGAATACAGAGAAAAGACTGTTGCCTTTAAGTCAGATGTACCTAGAAAGAGCAGGACCAAGTCATCAACTCCTCCTCCTGAGGTAGTTGAATCAGAATCTGAAGAATCTGAAAGTACAAAATCTACAAGCAGTGAAAGTGATGAAGACTTTGCTGCATTCACCAGACATTTTCAGAAGTTCCTTAAGAAGAAACAGTGGAGGTCTAGACCTTCATCTTCCAAAGGGAAAGAGGTTCAGTATCTGGAAAAGAAGCCTTCAAAGAAGGACAAGAAAAGGACCAAGACAAGTAAGGCAACTGGATCCAAGATAATTTGTTACTGCTGCAATAGACAGGGCCATGTTATTGCAGACTGTCCTGAAAGAAGGAAGGAATCCAGTGACAAGAAGAAAACACACTTCAAAGGAAAGAAGGAGAAGTCCTTTGTTGCAAAGAATGAGAAGACTCTTTCAGATATGTCTTCTTCAGACACAGAGACAGATGCTGAAGCCTATATTGGGCTATTTGCTGAAGAAGAAGAAGAGTTCATGCAGATCATGGAATCTATCTATGAGCAAGAAGACTGTCAAAGCCAAGGACTGATGGCTTTGACTGAAAGTACCAAAAACCTGGAGCAGCCAGGACCCAGTCAGGTACAAGGCTTAACTCAAAGTTCTGATTCCAGTTCAAGTTCAGAGTCAGAGTATTCTTCATCAAGTGATGAGAATATGTCTGAGTCTGAGGGAGATATTCATCAACTCCTAGATGAATATCAAGTACTATTGCTAGCCTATAAGAAAAGCAAGACCCTAGCCAAAAATTTGGCCAAGGAAATTGCTGATCTCAAGACAGCTGCAATAGATTATGAGAAGAATTATGATCAAAAACTAAATGAAGTGGCCAGGCTGAAACACATTACTGTGATTCAGATGGGTACCATTACATTTAAGAATGATCAAATTAAGAAACTGGAGATTAATCTTCAGAAGGAGAAAGAGCTAGTAGCTAGGTTTTCAAAACCTAAATCAGTGCTACCCTTGATTGATGATTTTGTTCATCATAAAGGAAAGACTGGACTGGGATTTGTTAATCCAGCAAGGACTGTTCAGAATCAGTCCAAGTCCAAGGGCAAAGTCCCAACATTCACTAAGACTGCTGTAGTTAAGACAGCCAAGTCTGTACCTAAGCAAAGGTACAACAAATTTGAATGTTGGTGCTGTGGCAAAGTTGGCCACTTTGCTTTGGACTGTTGGCACAATGTTAGTGCCAAAGGTAGTAACAAGATACCTGGTGGAAAGCCAGTAGGTAGCCTTGTTAAGTTGCAAGCTAACAGTTACCAAGGACCCAAGAAACCATTGGGTTCTAAGGTTCAGTAATTTGTTTTGCAGGAGAATCCAAGTGGCCATACCCCAACATGGTACTTGGATAGTGGATGTTCCAGACACATGACTGGAACTAGGGGACTACTGAAGGATTTCATTCCAATCAAGAATGGTCCAAAGGTGACCTTTGGTGGTTCAGAAAAAGGAATCATCAAAGGGTTTGGTAACATATCTTCTAACTTAGTTACCATTACTCAAGTGGCTTATGTTAAAGGTTTGAAACATAACCTCATTAGTATAAGTCAATTAAGTGATGTAGGGTATGACATCTCATTTGTTAAAAATGGTTGTCATATCAAGAGGTCAAGTGATCAAAAGATCATTTTGACAGGTTATAGGAAGAGAAATGTCTATTGTTTAGACATTATGGTTGAGAACAATAGTTCTCCAGTTTGTCTTGTAGCTGATGAGACAGTCTCTCAATGTGTCAAGTGGCACAAGAGGCTTGCTCATCTAAATTACAAGACTATTGGCAAACTCTTTAGTAAAGAGTTAGTGAGGAATGGTCCTCAAGTTAAGTGTGTCAAAGATGGCATTTGCTCAGCTTGTCAAAAGGGCAAGCAGACTAAATCCACCTTTAGAAGCATTGACAACAAGGATGCTGTGAGATGTTTATATCTCTTGCATATGGATCTATTTGGTCCAATGCCAGTTCACAGCTTAGGTAGGAAGGTCTACACCTTTGTAGTTGTTGATGACTACTCAAGGTTTTCCTGGGTGTTCTTCTTAAAGCAGAAATCTGAAACACCTAGTGTCTTCCACAGTTTTGTTAAGCAAATTCAGAATGAATTGAACTGTACAGTGGTCAAAATTAGAAGTGACCATGGTACAGAGTTTCAATCTGAAAGCATGACAAAACTATGTGAAGACTATGGGATATTTCAAGAATTCTCTTCACCAAGAACACCTCAGCAAAATGGCATTGCTGAAAGGAAAAATAGAACCTTGATAGAAGCTGGTAGGACTCTATTAAGTGATTCTTCACTACCAGAATATTTCTGGGCTGAAGCAGTAAACACTGCATGCCATGTGATAAATAGAGCTACCATAACTAAAAGGTTAAACAAGACCCCCTATGAAGTAGTGAAAGGCAGGAAACCAAACCTATCCTATTTCAGGATTTTTGGTTGTAAATGCTTTATACTTAACAATGGGAAGACTCACTTAACTAAGTTTGCTGCCAAATCCCAAGAGGGAGTGTTTGTTGGGTACAGCAGTAATAGTAAGTCT
This sequence comes from Platanthera guangdongensis, assembly GCA_039583875.1. NCBI lineage: Eukaryota > Viridiplantae > Streptophyta > Magnoliopsida > Asparagales > Orchidaceae > Platanthera > Platanthera guangdongensis. Next base: position 62,105,920 of record CM077152.1, read on the forward strand.
TATAGAGTCTACAACTTGACTACACAAGTTGTAGAGGAGTCTGTGCATGTAGTTTTTGATGAGACACTTCTTATTAACAATGAGTTGTCTAGTAGTGTGTGCAGCCCCACAGGTCTTTCTAAGAAGATGGACAAGCTAACCATAGAAGATGTACCTGCTGCAAGACAGCAAGTAGAAGAAGATGGCTTATGTCCAGGGGGAGAACTACATGTACCAGGAGCTGAAGAAGTTCAAGGAACTCAGCATGATGAAGATGATGAAGAAGTACAACCAGAAGTAAGGATGCCTCCAGCCAACAGGCATCTAAGAGATCATCCAGTGGAGCTGATCATTGGAGATCCAAGACAAGGTGTTCAGACAAGGAGCAGAAATCAGAATGCTGCAATATATTCAAGTTTTCTGTCTCAGATAGAACCAAAGAAATTTGAAGAAGCTATACAAGATCCACAGTGGACTGAAGCTATGCAGGAAGAGCTAAACCAGTTCAAGAGGTGCAAGGTTTGGGACTTAGTTCCTAAGCCTAAAGATCACAATGTGATAGGAACAAAGTGGATCTACAGAAACAAGTTAGATGAACAAGGAGTCATCATTAAGAATAAGGCAAGATTGGTTGCAAAAGGATATAGGCAAGAAGAAGGTATTGATTTTGATCAAACCTTTGCTCCAGTAGCCAGACTGGAAGCCATAAGGATGTTCTTGGCCTATGCAACCTACCAAGGATTCAAAGTATACCAAATGGATGTGAAGTCAGCATTCCTTAATGGTAATTTAAAAGAAGAAGTATATGTGGAGCAACCTTCAGGTTTTGTTGATTCTACTTTTCCACATTATGTCTATAGACTTAGGAAAGCATTGTATGGGTTAAAGCAAGCTCCTAGAGCTTGGTATGAAACCCTATCTAGTTTCCTCATTGAGAACAAGTTCACAAGGGGGAAAATAGATAAGACTCTATTCCTTAGGGAATCTAGAGGCAAAGTAATACTTGTCCAAATATATGTAGATGACATTATATTTGGGTCTACTGAAAGTAGCCTTTGCAAAAAGTTTGCAAAGCTTATGCAGAGTCAATTTGAAATGAGTAGTATGGGAGAACTGAAGTTTTTCTTGGGTCTCCAAGTTAAACAGACTGAAAGTGGTCTTTCCATATGTCAGTCTAAGTTCACCCTAGAACTCATAAGGAAATATGGTATGGATTCCTCCAGTACCATGAAGACTCCTATGGGGTCAAGTATGTCTCTAAGCAAGGATGATGCAGGGAAACCTGTAGATGAAACCTTGTATAGAGGGATAGTTGGCTCCTTACTATACTTGACTGCAAGTAGGCCTGACATTATGTATGCTACATGTGTTTGTGCCAGGTATCAAGCCTGCCCCAAAGAGTCTCACTTGACTGCAGTCAAGAGAATCTTGAGATATCTAAAGGGCACACCTTATCTAGGCCTCTGGTACCCTAGGAATGGAGATTTTGATCTAACAGGCTATTCAGATGCAGACTTTGCAGGATGCAAGGAAGATAGAAAAAGCACAACTGGATCCTGTCAATTCCTAGGTGGAAGACTTATCTCTTGGAGTAGTAAGAAGCAAACCAGTGTGGCCATCTCCACAGCTGAGTCAGAGTATATAGCTGCAGGAAGTTGCTGTGCTCAACTTCTATGGATTCAACATCAGCTAGAAGACTATGGATGTCAGGTAAGTAGAACTCCACTTTATTGTGATTCTACTAGTGCTATTTCCATATCTAATAATCCTGTATCTCATAGTAGAACTAAACATATTGAGATAAAATATCACTTTCTTAGGGAGCATGTAGAAAGAAATGATATTGCACTTGAATATGTTAAAACAGATAATCAGATAGCTGATATGTTCACTAAGCCCTTAGATGAAGCTAAGTTTAAAAAGTTCAAAATTGAACTAGGTATGATAAACTTAGACTAAGTATACAGAACAAAAATTGGCTAAGTAAAAAGGTGTCGACACATAGACAAGTCTATGTCGACACAGAATAGTAAGTGTCGACACTTCAGAAAAATGGTGTCGACACATCTAGGAAGTTAGTGTCGACACTTCAGAATGTTAGTATCGACACATGTCGAGTAGGTGTCGACACATCCACTAAGGTGTCGACACTTAAGTTTTACTCAGAATTTTTCTAAGTAAAGTCTCGACACATGTCGAGTATAGTGGTGTCGACACTTAACCAAGTGTCGACACATAGAATCTGTTAACTAAATTTGTGTCGACACATGAGTGTCGAGACATTATAGGTCAGTGTCGACACTTATTGACAGTGTCGACACATCATTAGAAATTCATCCCGCCTGTTCGTCTTCAAACAGGAAAGGTATAAATAGGGTTCTGTCTTTGATTGTCGACACGCTTTCAAAGTTTCGAGACCTAAACTCTTGTGTCGACATTTCTCTCTTCTCAAGACTAAATCTTCAAACCCTAATGGCTCCCAAGATGGAAGAGAACGTCAACGAGGGCTATGAGCTCGTGCGAGGCGCATTTGACGACAGCAATCAGGAATTCAAATCGGTGATTACCCTAGTCAGCGATTCAGGACTGGAATTCTTGGTTTCAGAACCAACGAAAATCTGGAAGAAAGAAGTAATTGAATTTCTTACTCAAGCAACTGTGGACGACTCTGGATTCAGAATCAAGTCCAGGGTGCATGGCACCAAAGTCAAACTATCCCCCAAGTCTTTGAGAAAGGTACTTCAGCTACCTAAGATTCAAGAAGAAGAGGAGGTAACTGCTTCTAAGACCAGGGAAGCTCTTACTTGGTGTGGACTGGATTCACAGATGAAGGTGGGATCAGTCTTCAATAGGAAGGGGATGAACAATCAAGGCAAGTTCTTGTCAGAAGTAGTGGGCAAGGTAATTCTGTGCAAACCAGGAGGGCATGACAGGGTGTCTGCCTCCATGTTTGAAGTAATGACCAGAATCATCTTCACTCTGAAGACAGATTGGTCAATGGTGGTTTTTGAGAAAGTGAAGGAAAGCCTGAAGAAGCCCAATCTGGGCAGGATTATAAGTCTCTACCTGGCTGGATCCATTCCAGAGGTAATGAGCACTGCTGCAGGAACAAAGATAAATCATATGAGGAGAATGGACTCCAGAATATTCTCAAGATGGGAAAGGGTGCTGGTGTCAAAGGACTTGGCCACCCCTGAGAAACAAACTTCTAAGACAGACTCTCCACCCAGGAAGAAAAGGAAGACAGCTGCTGTGCCTCAAGAGTCCTCAAGCAGCTCAGGCAGTGAAGAACAGGTGGTCTTCACTCCTGAAAGTCCAGTAGATGTGACTGCAGCAAAGTCACCTGCTCCTCAGGAGCCAGCTGATATCCAGGGGGAGCCTCCAGCTGTAGAACATCCATCTACACTGGATAGTGAGCAGGCTACTCTCATCATTCAAGAGGTACTTGTTGATCTTAACACTTTGAATTTTTGTATAACAAATTCTGATTTGTCTGATGATCATCAGCAAAATCAGCCAGCAAACCCAGAACCAGATGTTGTTCTTCCAGACACATCTGTTGTGATACCTGATACAGTGGTTGAAGAACCAAGTACATCTCCTGCACAGTCTCCAGCAGAGTATACCATGGAAGATCTGTTTTTGAACTTAGATCAAGATGATTTTGATATGGAAAAGACTGCTGCTGATGCAGTGAAGGATGTTGTTGCTGAGGGGGAGACTTTGGATAGTCAAGAAGAGCCTATAAGGCTAGATTCTGAGAAGGCACAAGATGTGAATACTGAAAGACCATCCAGCCCTAAGGATAGGGTGGATATAGCAAGTACATCTGAATCCGAAGATGATGAAGCTGAGCAAGCTCAGAAAAAGAAGTTCTTTGTTTTCAAGAGGAGGAGCCAGAGCTATAAGAAGGCTCTCCAAACTGTTGCTCAACATTCATTAGTTCAACAAGCTCCATCCACTGATTATAGTGCTCTACTGCTTGCAATGCAAATCAAGATGGATGAACAAAGGAAAGCCTTAGAAACTTATGTTGATGAAGGGCACAAGGCACTGCAAACTGATCTAGGCCAGGAAATCAAGTCTATAAGGTTTGAAATGAACCTTAATAAAACAGCAATGACTGATTGTTTTACCAAGGGTGCTAATGCTGTGGTCTATCTAGCTAAACATCAAGAAGCAATTAAAGAGAAAGTGGATGATATAGCAGTCAAGCAAGGCTATGTGCTGGAGAATCAGTTGAGAATGAATGATAATCTGACTGCATCTCACAATGCCATAGTCACTGAAATCAAGAATAAGTCAGATGAACCTTCAACTTCATCTGCTGCTGCCAAAGCTGATTTTGATAAGATATTTCAAGCAGAGATTGCTGCTGTTAAAAATGCCATAAAAGATTCCCAGAAGGTCCTATCAGAACAGCTTACAAAGCTTAGACCTTTCTTTAAAGAGGGCATAAGATATTTGGATAGCCAAATCCGATTTCAGAAAGATGATGTAAGGGATCATATGGCTCAAGAAGTCATAAAGGGGGAGAGAGTGTTAGTCAAGGCCAGTTCTGAGCATGCAAAATGGATTTCAAATTCTATAAGGGCTACACTTGGATATCCTCCCCTGTGTGATGACAATGAAGTAGGTGAATCTGGTATTCAAGGAACATTTCTTGGAGGTGAGCAACAAGCAGTGGCTGATGTCATCTATCCACCTCCAGACTTTGAAATGATTCATGCTGATGTAAGCACTATGTATAGTCCAACTGCTGGCAAGCCAAATGTTATTCTGGAAAAGGTTGTTCAACCTATCACAGCTGCTATGCAAGAGGCATTGGATAAAGAAGAAGAAACTAGGCTGTCAAAGAAGAAGTTTAGGGAAATTGCTGAGCAAAAGCCAGATTTTGAACAATGGAGCCCTACTTCTAGAAACATAATTCTTACAGCCTGGAAAGCAGCCAAGGATAATGCCCATGAGAGGAACAAGTGGTTCTCAGAGGCTGAATGGAGAAAGCATGAGATTAGACAAGAAGCCATTGTCCAACACAGAAGGAAGGCCAAGTTAGGAAAGCTACCTCCAACAGCTGTGGAGCCTAGCAAGTACTTTCCCAAGCCCTATCATTATTTTGAAAGGCAAAAGATCAAGGCAGATAAGCAAGATCTAAAAGGGAAGAAGACTGCTGAAGCTGAGCCTGCTGCTGCTGCTGCTGCTGTGAAAGCTCAAGTTAAAGCTGGAAAAGGGATTGTCATCAAAGAACCTGATCAGCACTAGATTAGGGATTAACTTGATGCTTATTGTAATCTGTTAAGAGAAAAACATTGTAATACTTCATTGAAAATGTATAAGAAACATTATTGGAACAGTATATGATAAATATAGTTTGAATGTTCTGAAATATGTGTGTTTCTTAATTGTTCTGCAATGTTTAATAAGTATACATGTGTGGTTTATTACATGTTCAAGTTTACCCTGTTGTCATTTATATGTTTTACATCATTTTGTAATTTTTAATTATGAGTGGTGTATATCATTGACTAAGGGTTATGACTTCTCCAAATAGGGGGAGATTGTTGGGTACATTGGTCAAATGTACCTGATTTGAAGAAGCCTCACCTAACTCAATGATATACATCAGAATGTATTTGATGTTTGTTTGAGTTAATTGTGCAGGTTAGATATACACTGGACTGAAGCTGAAAATTTCTAAGTCCATGTGTCGACACCCAGAGGCAAAGTGTCGACACTTGAGAAAGCTTGTGTCGACACCCAGACAAGCAGTGTCGACACTTGGAGTCATTGTGTCGACACCTGGGAAGAAGTGTCGACACCAGTCAGAAAGTGTCGACACTTGGAGCTGTGTCGACACTCAGTGTAGAAGGATGCAGAAAAGCTGTGTCGACACTTAGCAGAAGTGTCGACACCTTGAAGAGCTGAGTCAACACCAGACAGTGTCGACACTTGGAGTTGTGTCGACACTCAGCATAATTCTGCAGAGACTAAGTACAAGTGTCGACACTCAACACAATGTGTCGACACTCAATCTAAAGAGTCAACATATGAAGAATGTGTCGACACTCAGCACAATGTGTCGACACACACTCAAAAGAGTCAACATATGAAGAATGTGTCGACACTCAGCATAATGTGTCGACACACACTCAAAGAAGTCAACACTTAAAGAATGTGTCGACACTCAGCACAATGTGTCGACACATAACCAGAAGACTCAACACTTGAAGATAGTGTCGACACAAGGAGCTGTGTCGACACTTAGCAAAGAACAGAAAACTTGTAAAATATTCTAAGTATAAGTGTCGACACTAATGGGATGTGTCGACACTCAGCTGAAGAATCAAGAATGAAGTACAAGTGCTTGTGTCGACACTCAATTTCAGTGTCGACACATGCAGAAGAAACTGTGTCGAGACATACAAGGGAATGTGTCGACACCTTGTAGACTTGTGTCGACACTTACACAACATGTGTCGACACTTGGTCTATAAGTGTCGACACTTAAGAACAGAAAGTCTCGACACTAACTGACAGTTAGAGAATTTCAAGAAGTGACTGGTTGACATGACAGCTGCCAATCCAGCCGGTCTACAGCAACTGTCAGCAAAGTCAAAAGACTGTTATAAACCGGATCAGCCGGTTACCATGAAGGAAGCCTATAAATAGGCACCCACAGTCTACAGAAAAAGAGTGGAGATAATAATTAAGAAGTTCACAAACATTACATGGTGTGATTGAAGTAGTTGATCAGACTAAATCAAGAAGTGATACACAGAAGATCAACACAAGAAGATCAGGCAGTCCAACTGCAGATCTAAGTAGTTGGAGAGAGAGAGCTCCAACCAAGGATTCAGTCTTTGGAACTAAGGCTGAGAAGAAGAATTCAGAGTCATCTGGATTTCAAGAAGCAGAGATCAAGGATCAACTGCAGAAGATTCAGACTAATTCAGTTCTACTCAAGAAGCTTTGAAGAAAGCTAAGTCAGTTTGGATCAAGCTGAGTTCTTCCAAGAACTCTCCAAGAAACTCTCAACTCCTCTCATTCCTTCTGAGTTGTAGAGTTAGAATTTGTAATTTCTATTATAACTTGTAAGATCCATTGGATCTGAGTGATTGTAAGCCTATTTTATAAAGGCTGAGGGTAGGGCTTGGTGCCTGAGTGTAGGAGTTGAAGAACTCTGAGTGTAGGCCTTTGATTGGCTGAGTGTAGGCCTGGGTGGCTGAGTGTAGGCCTTTTGGCTGAGTGTAAGGCTTTGGGCCTGAGGTAGGAACCTTGTTGGGTTCTGAGCTAGTGGAGAAGTTTGGCCGAATCTAGTACACTGCTAGATAGGCGAAGGGGGAAAGTGGATGTACCCAAAGATTGGGGAACCACTATAAAATTAGTGTGTCTGCTGTGCTGTGCTGTGTTGTGGCTTTTCTGTGTGATTTCTGAAATTGCTGTTAACTGTAATAATCTGTGATAAACTGTTGTGCTGTCAAACAAAAGTTAAAAAAGGTTTAGGTCACCTATTCACCCCCCCCCCCCTCTAGGTGTTTAGGTACCATATCTTTCAGTAAGGTCGGCTGGTTAGGGCTTCGGGGAGATTGAGCGGAAGGCTGCGGGAATTTTGGAAGGAAATCACGGGGGGTACAAATATAAAATTATGCTATTACAAAAAGTGTAGTTTTTTTTTTTGTTGAATGGTGTGGGAATATCCATTTTAAGTGTACAAATATCAGCACCCTTACGTTAAGTATGCCACAATTGTGATCGGATCGTGGAGGCCATTCCAACATACACAATGTATAATTCGAGTTCGTTTGTCCACTCAAATAGTCCATGAAATAACGTGTGTACAAACTAGAGTGAACCAGACCTAATTGGTTGAGTCTATCGAACCAGTCCGTCTTATGCCTTCTCATGCTAGGACACTCCCCCTAGCTTAAGAAGGAAGGGGCAGAGGTCACCATCCAGGGTGGCTCAAGGCCATTCACGGCCATGGATTCCCCTCCTTCCCTCTTTTTTCCTCTTTGAACTCCAAAATTCCATCAATGGATTTTGATCCAAAACTTTGGAAACCAACGCTTCTCGACTGCTCAACAAAACTGGAATATAAAAGTTGTGTTGGATTGTTCTCGAAAAAGAACACATAAGATAAGCTATTCAATCGAAGGTTTTGTGGAGTTTTGGCGGGCAGCCATTCCACCTACATGAATCTGCCACCATCAATTGTCGGAGTTCTAGACCTCTGGTTGACAAATTTTCACGGTTAGTGGGCTTATACCAATGAGACGAAGCTTCTTTGAAAATTTAGTGAGTTCTCATAACTTTCATTTTTTGCATTAGGTGACAATAATTCAAGGAATAGTACAAATTACTGTGCCTAGAGCAAAGAAACATTGAAAAATCATCCAACAAGTGCTCTCTTATGCCTCATGTGTCCCTCTCCAGAATGCACCACCACTCTTCGAACGAGCCCATATGTGTCACTCTACACAAACGAGCCCAGTGCAGTGCTCACCAAGATGCGCCCCGTCTGCCACACTCCAGAAAGCGCCCTCGGGCACAACTTTACACAAACGCACCTTGCATGCCGCTCACCAGAAAGCACCCCATGTTTTCCACTCTAGAAAACACCCATATGCGTTGCTTTCAAGAGTGTGCCCATGTGCGCACGCTCTCACTATAACATGTTGCTCCCTAGAATGCACCCACGCACTGCTCTCCACAGACGAGCCATGTGTGATGCTCACCAGGATGCGCACCAACACAACATTCTCTAACATGTGCCCCATCCACGCCACTTACTAGACCTTGTGTCTCTCTTCACAAATTCACACTACATGCTGCTCATCAGAACGCGTTGCACTTTAGAAAGCGGCCCCACATGTAGCTCATAAGAACACACTCTATGCGCCGCTCTCCACAAACACACCCCGTCGGGATCCGCCTCAACCCTGCACTCCATAAATCACTCTCTAGCACCACAAACTAGAATGTGCTCCATCATGGTGCTCTCCACAACGGGCCCTGAGCGCTGCCCTCCAGAACGTTCCCCCATGTTTTGTTCCTCAAAACACACCAGCGCGCCGCTCTCCATAATGCGCCTCGTGCCCCACTCTCCACAATGCTTCCCTTGCACCACACTCCATATGTTCCTCCTACACTGTCTCCACAAGACGCCCCATGGGCCACTCTCTGAAACGCTTCCCGCACATAGGTATCCACAAGGACACCTGCGCATTGGTCTCCAGTACAGTGCACCCTATGCGACCCTCTCCATAATATTCCCCACACATTGCTCTCTAGAATGTGCCCAACGTTCAACTCTCATTGACATGCTCTCTGTCCCAATCTACAAAGTACACTCATGCATGTTGCTCACCAGAACACACCATGCACGTACACCCTCTACCAAACAAGCACTCCCCCACCCCTCCACCGCTCTTTAGTGTTAAAAATTTCACAAGTCAATCAACTGGTAGTTCTGGTATCAAGTAAACACTTCCAAAACTATCAAGCTGATCACTTGATCAAGCGGAAACAAGAACTAGACGCAGAAACACTCCAACCATAAACTGAGCAATGTATCAGTGACAATGAAGAGCAAACACAGATCTTGCATTAATTCACTATCAACTTTACAAGACAAGCTATATAGGGCGAGACATGATTTCGCCAAGTACAAATAGAAGAAAACAAGCAAGAGCAAACTTCAAGCCGGGCGGACTGCCTCCATGATCGCTGAGTCCGCCAAGACCGCCGAGACCGCCAAGCCGCTGCTGCTACTCTGATACTACGGAGTCCGCACAAACCGCGCGGACAACCCGTTATTCTGCGGACATCTGCTCTACAAGCCGCTGCCGAACTGAATGAACAGACCGCCAAGTCCGCCTAGACCGGCGACCTGGTTATTGAACTTAGATCAAATTGAGGAGAGAAACAGGTTGGCCGCCACCTGCGACCTGCTGCAACTGCTAATTGTAAACCGCAAGCTTCACTGCTTCCTGACCTTGATCATAACCAGATGCCCGGCTTCACAGTGCTAGCCGCACAACCTGCAAACAACAACCAGTTAAATCTCAAACCGCGCGACCTGGAAAATCGAGTCCGCAACAATTGATCTGTGCTCAACTTACTGTTCACTCTGTTACTGTAGACGTGTCGAAGGGGTCTATTTATAGACGGGGTGAGGAGTGTGGTCACCGCCCTAGTGAATAGAGTCACTTCCCCAGCTCGCAGCTAGCAAAGCCCAGTCCGCAAGGACTTAGCCGAACTTCAACCAACCCGCCAGGCGCCAAGACAAGGTCAGTTCACCACCAGGCGGACACTGCGCCAGTCCGCACATGTGCAGCACGCGGACACAACAACATCTCATTCACTGCATCAGTCTGCACGCTACATGCGGACACGGCAGAAGCCCGCACAGCCCGCAAGCACCCGACCAGTTCGCCTAACTGCACAGCACATGGACATAGCCACAACCTATACTACATCAGTCTGCACGCCATACGCGGACATGGCGACAGTCCATACAGCTCGAGAACAACGCCTCAGCTCGCCGCAACAGTCTACGACCAAAAGGCAGACCGCCCGGTCAACATCGGACTCTGCGGACACTGCGAACACCCTGAACTTGTCACAGAGTGTGACCAAGTCCAGCAACCAACCAAACAACTGGTGCGAGCTTGGCGGACACGAAACCCAGACCGTCAACTCCATGGACAGTCTGTCACCAAGAATACGGCTAACACCCACCGCATCACCGGAGAACTCGGCAAGGACCAAAGCCGATCTCCAAAACCAGTCCGCAATAGCGGACTCCGCAGATAAAAATCAAGTTCGTCACATCTCCGCGGATATAACCTCCAAACCGCCCGGTTACTCCAAGGGTAAGATCTGCAGAACCGCATGCCGAGCTAAGCACAGCAATCAGACCGCCAAAGACAGACCGCCCAGGCCGCTCCACTAGACGCCCAAGCCGCCAAGACGACTCTGGCCACTGACCACCCAGGCCGCAACACCAGTCCGCCCAGGCCGCGGACTCAGACTGCCCAGACCGCGCGGTCTGCTCCATCACCCACTTTCACTTCAAATTTTTCAACACTCCCTCTTGAAGTGAGAAGTAGTGATCAAGCCAAGCAATCCTCGTAACCAAGTAAATGGCACCTGCGACAACGGCTTCGTGAAAATGTCTGCGACATTATCCTCACTCCGCACATGTTGCACCATCAATGATCCCACCAACACCTTCTCCCGTATAAAGTGGTGCTCAATCTCGAAGTGCTTGGTCCGAGCGTGACAAACCGGATTATCTACCAGTTTCAGGGCACTCTCATTGTCACCGCTCAGCAGAGTAGGACCACACACTTCTTCATAGACATCCTCTACTATTCTCCTAAGCTAGATGGCTTCCCGAGCTGCCAAGGCCGAGGCCTTGTATTCCGCTTCCGTAGTAGAGACGGACACCGAGTCTTGCTTCTTGCTACACCAAGAAATACTCCCTGATCCACAAGTGAAGATGTAACCGGAAGTTGACTTCCGGTCGTCAGAATCTCCCCTGTAATCAGCATTCGAGTATCCTTGAATAATAAACTCCATGCCTCTCCTATACAGGAGACCCATGTCAGAAGTGGCCTTCATGTACTTCAAAATATTTCTAGCCGCCATCAGATGAGGCATCCTAGGTTCCGCCATATACTTACTTACGCGGCCAACTGCATAAGCAATGTCTGGCCTTGTAATTGTGAGAAAAATGAAACTCGCAACTAGAGCCCGAAACACCAAAGGATCCAGAAGAATCCTCCCCTCATCCCTCCGAAGTTTGATGTCAGAATCAAATGGAGTAGAGCTACTCTTCCCCTCCTGCATGTCGAATCGCTAAACGATCCGTTCCGCATAGCCTTTCTGGGACACGAGTATGTCGCTCCCCTTCCTTTCCACCTCAAGTCCAAAGAAATGGTGGAGTTCACCAAGATCCTTCATCTCGAACCTGATAGCTAGCTTTGCCCTGAGCCTAGCTACTTCCTCCTCGAAATTTCTCGTGATGATCATGTCATCCACGTACAACAGCACCAGGACTAGAAGCTCCTCATTCTTCTTAATGAAGAGGCTTGAATCTGAGTTTGAAGCCAGATACCCGCAGAACTGGAGGTATTCTGCAATCTTCCCATACTAGGCTTGAGGAGTCTGCTTCAACCCATAGAGCGCCTTACGGAGCTTGCAGACGTAGTCCGGATGTTCTTCAGATATGTACCCGAGCGGCTGATCCATGAAAATGTCTTTGTCAATCTCCCCGTAAAGAAAAGTGTTCTTTACGTCCAGCTGCCACATCTTCCACCTCTGGCAAGCTGCCAAAGAGATCACCACTCATACTGAAGTCATCTTCGCCACCGAACTAAATGCCTCCTCATAATCCTCGTCGTACTGTTGCGAAAACCCCCGAGCTACAAGCCGAGCCTTGTACCGCTCGATGCTTCCATCCGCCTTCTTCTTGAGCTTGTAGACCCACTTGCAAGTAATAGAAGTAACGTCATTCACCTTGGGCACCATGTCCCAAGTTTCATTCTTCCTGAGGGCAGTCATCTCCTCATTCATGACATCAACTCACTCCTTTACTCCAACGGGTTCTTCAAACTTTGAAGGCTCTCGCTCATCCAAGGGGCCTGTGAAGAAACAAGTAACGAAGCTCACTGTGTTTCCTTCGCAGTATCGAGATGGTGGCTTAATGATGCTCTTTGATCTCTGAAGTGGCTGCTCCTTGCTCACCACCTCTGCTGCTTCTTCAGCACTAACTCTGTTCTCGGGCACACTTGGAGCATCGCTCCCCCTGCTTCCTGAACTAGAAGCTTCAGCCCTAGAGTTTGAAACACCTGGAGCTCATGTTGACACATGCAGCTCCACCTGAAGATCTTTAGCAACTTCCTCCTACCCTTGATCAACCCTGCTCTCCTGTAGTTCAACGGTGCCACCTCCATACGACGTCAGCTAATCAAAGACAATGTCTCTTGAAACAAAGAACTTCTTTGTCGCAGGATCCATGCACTTCCACCCCTTCTTCCGATAATCTTAGCCCACAAAGACAAGCTTCCTTGCCTTTGCATCAAGCTTGGTCCTCTGAGCATCCGGGATATGAACATAGCAGGTTGATCCAAACACTCAAAGGTGTTCCACACTCGGCTTCTCCTTGAACATCATTTCAACCGGAGACTTCATGTTGATCAGACTTAGAGGCATCTGATTGATGACATACGTTGCGCAGGCCATTTCTTCCGCCTAGAAGGACCCGGGAATGCCCTTTGCATGAAGCCAGCATTTGCAAGTTTCTATCAAGTGACGGATCTTCCTCTCCGCTACTCCATTTTGTTGTGGAGTATGAGCACAAGTAAGCTCCCTCTGGATCCCTTGTTTCCTACAGAAACTAGAGAACGCAGATGAGATAAACTCACCACCGTTGTTTGATCTAAACTTCTTGATCCGCAAGCCAAGCCGGCCCTTCACCAGCTCCTTGAACTCCACAAACATTTGGAAAGTTGCCGACTTCTCCTTCATGAAATACACCCAAGTGTATCTTGAGTAATCATCAATCAACATAAGCATATATCTGCTACCTACAAGACTAGCGGTTGATGTTGGCCCCATCAAGTCACCATGAATGCATTCCAATGGTGCCTTGCTCCTCGTTTGAGACTTATCAAACGGAAGGGGATGAGCCTTACCGTACTGACATCCCACACAAATGTGGTCATCTCCGTAGGAGGACAACTTCGGCAAGCCTCTCACCAGGCTCCTCATTGACAGAGCCTTGAGCTTGTCCACCCCCACGTGCCCTAGTCTTTCATGCTAGATAGTCGCGCTATCATTGGCTCTCATCCGATCAACATAAGAGCTTGTTGATCGAACAAACAAGTCTCTTACTCTTCTCCCTACATGAGCAACATCAGCTTTTACCATTGATACGTTGCGGAGAAACCTAACTTCTGTTGGGCCAAATAGAACAAGAAAGCCCGCATCGACCGCATTAGTCACCGAGAAGAGCTTCTTCTTCATGTTGGGTACGTGATACACACTCTCCAAAGAAACAACACCCTCCTTTTCTACAGAATGAATAGAATCATAACTGTAATAATTGCTTCGTTACCTGTGAACGGTTGCAGAGATGAGAACTTTGACTCGTCTCCAGTGAGGTGATGACCACACCCTGAGTCGACTATCCAGTCATCTTGGTAGTCAACGGTGGCAAGAGCACGAACACACGTGCTTGTCAAGAAAGCTCCTCCCCACCCGGATTCCTCAGTACTGGAACAAGCTCCCTCCTTGCCTGCAACATGCCCAGGATGCAACTTGACCTTGCAGTCGTGCTTGAAGTGGCCTGCCTGATTACATCTGTAACACTTCAACTCTTTATTCTAATTCTTCTTAGGAGTAGAGCTCCTCTCTTGCTGATAAGAGGTTGAAGGTCCTTCTTCAGTAGCAGGCTTCTTCTTTTTCTCCCATCTCTTCTTCTTCTTCTCAGTGATGAGAGCTTCACTACCTTCTTCAGAAATAGTCACGCCGGCCATCTGCCTGGCAAAGCTCTCCTGTAACGCTAACAAGTTTTTCAGCTCTAGCAGAGAAGGTTGAGTTGCCCATCCTTGCAATGAAGTCACAAATGCCACATATTCCTTCTGCAGCCCGCGGACTATATGCCTCTTCAACTTTGCTTCAGAGATGGGCTCATCAGGATCCAATGCTGATATTTCAGTGCACAGATTCTTCATCTTCAAAAAGAACTTAGAGACGGAAATATCACCTTGAGTTGCTTTAGCCAACTCATTCTCCAGGAACTGCAGCCTAGCCACATTCTTTATGTTGAACAACCCATCAATGGTTGTCCAAATCTCTGCAGCAGACTCACATCCTAAGATGTGATCAAAGAGCTCATGTGAGACAGCCCGTTTGAGAGCAAACTTTGCCTTATCATTAGTTCTTCTCCAAACTCTCACTTCCTCAGCAGCGCCAGTAGCAGCAGTAACATCTTGCTTGTCGTCACCATCGATGACCTCCCATAACTCCTCACCAAAGAGAGAGCTCTTCATGCAGGACTTCCACTTCTTGAAGTTAGTCCCTGTCAGAAGCTCAATGTCAAGACCTCTTCTGTAGGCTCCTTCCATTGCAAATCACCACTGATCACAAGGATTCCAGAAGCGTCGAGCACCATCTGAGGTTGATCAAAGCTCACTGCTCAAGCCACTGTTAGCTCTGATACCATGTTAAAAATTTCACAAGCCAATCAACTGGTAGTTCTGGTATCAAGTAAACACTTTCAAAACTATCAAGCTGATTACTTGATCAAGCGGAAATGAGAACTAGGCGTAGGAACACTCCAACCATAAACTGAGCAATGTATCAGTGACAATGAAGAGCAAACACAGATCTTGCATTAATCCACTATCAACTATACAAGGCAAGGTATACAGGGCGAGACATGATTTCGCCAAGTACAAAGAGAAGAAAACAAGCAAGAGCAAACTTCAAGCTTAGCGGACTGCCTCCAAGACCGCTGAGTCCGCCGAGACCGCCGAGACCGCCAAGCCGCTGCTGCTACTCTGATACAACGGAGTCCGCACAATCCGCGCTGACAATCCGTTATTCTGTTGACGTCTGCTCTACAAGCCGCCGCCGAACTGAGTGAACAAACCGCCAAGTACGCCTAGACCGGCGACCTGGTTATTTAACTTAGATCAAATTGAGGAGAGAAACTAGTTGGCCTCCACCTGTGACCTGCTGCAACTGCTGATTGTAAACCGCAAGCTTCACTGCTTTCTGACCTTGATCAGAACCAGACGCCCGGCTTCACAGTGCTAGCCGCACAACCTGCAAATAGCAACCAGTTAAATCTCAAACCGTGCGACCTGGAAAACCGAGTCCACAACAATTGATCTGTGTTCAACTTACTGTTCACTCTGTTACTGTAGATGTGTCGGGGGGTCTATTTATTGGTGGGGTGAGAAGTGTTGTCACCGCCCTAGTGAATAAAGTCACTTCCCCAGCTCGCAGCTAGCAAAACTCAGTCCGCCGAGTCCGCAAGGACTTAGCCGGACTTCAACCAACCCGCAAGGCGCCAAGACAAGGTCAGTCCACCACCAGGCGGACATCGCGCCAGTCCGCACACGTGCAGCATGCGGACACAGCAACATCCCATTCACTGCGTCAGTCCGCATGCTACATGCGGACACGGCAACCGGCCGCACAGCCCGCAAGCACCCGACCAGTTCGCCTCACTGCACAGCACACAGACACAGCCACAACCTATAATGCATCAGTCCGCACGCCATACGCGGACATGGCGACAGTCCGCACAGCTTGAGAACAACGCCTCAGCTCGCCGCAAGAGTCCACAACCAAAAGGCAGACCTCCCGGTCAACAGCGGACTCTGCAGACACCCTGAACTTGTCACAGAGTGTGACCAAGTCCAGCAACCCACCAAACAACTGGGCGAGCTTGGTGGACACGAAACCTAGACCGTCAACTCCATGGACTGTCCGCCACCAAGAATACGGCTAACACCCACCGCATCACCGGAGAACTCGGCAAGGACCAATTAAAGCCGATCTCCAAAACCAGTCCGCAATAGCGGACTCCGCGGACTCTAATCAAGTCCGTCACATCTCCGCGGATATAACTTCCAAACCACCCGGTTACTCCAAGAGCAAGATCTGCAGAACCGCAGGCCGAGCTGAGCACCGCAATCAGACCGCCAAAGACAGACCGCCAAGGCCGCTCCACTAGACGCTCAAGCCGCCAAGACTACTCTGGTTACTGACCACCCAGACCGCAACACCAGTCCGCCCAGGCCGCGGACTTACACCGCCCAGACCGCACGATCTGCTTCATCACTCACTTTCACTTCAAAATTTTCAACATTCAGAACTCTCATCCATGTAGTGTTCTCCAGAATGCACCCCATGTGCAACTCTCGAAAACTAGCCCCTTGCGCCGCACTCCAGAGCGCGCACGACATGCACAATGATGGAAGAGACATTATTATTGCCATAATCATTGTAACCGAGAGGGGGCATGCGGCAAGCAAGAGGAACATTGTCTTTGTACTCCCAACAGTACTAATGATTTCTCGAATTAGGCCAGGCCTTCTGGTTTTTTTCTACTTTCGAATTTCACGTAAAAACTCTGATTTCCACCCTACTTTTACTATGTGCATATTTGATTTGATTTTTTGAACTAAAACAAAAATAATCCACTAAATTCAAGAGCATTAATCGACAGCTATTGGCATATCAATATTTTGAATAAAGTTTTCATTTTACAATTATTTCCCCATAAGATGTGTCACATATTGTTGTGAGGTGACACCTATTTTTCTATTTCTGATCCCTGAGAACAATTTTCTTTGGATCTTCCGGTTGAAGTAAAAAAAAACAACCTTAATCTTCCGTTGCATGAGCAATCGTTTTTTGGAGAATGGCCCCACCTTGGCCGCACAGGTCTTCACCATAGCTCGAAGTGAAGGGGCATCCCCGCAAAAAGGCGCGCAAAGATTGCACCATTCGCTTTGGGGACGAAGACATGGCGGGAGTGCGCATGCCGCATCGAGATCCCCTAGTCATCAGCGCAGGAATAGGAGAGCCCTGCTTGAAGGTCAAGAGGATCCTCATCGACAACGGAAGCTCAGTGGAGATCTTGTTCATGGCCGCGGTCTGGAAGATGGGGCTCCGCGAAGAGACTCTCTGTCCCACGGGCAGGCCCATCTTTGGATTTAACAACCGGCCGGTCCTCGTGCGGGGCATGGTCTCCCTCCTGGTGACCATGGGAGAAAACACGAGGCAAGCAACCCACCATATCTAGTTCCTGGTCATGGAGTTTGAATCCTCCTACAACACCATCTTCAGCAGACCCCTGAAAGCTGCGTTCGGGGCAATTCAATCCATACCTCCTCCCCCCCCCCCCCCCCCCCCGGCGATGAAATTCCTAACACCAGGCGGTATAGGCACTATCCGGGGGGGATCAGACAGTGGCGCAAATCTACTACCTCAATCAAGCCCAACCACTGCAGAAGGCGGCCTAGTCCATCAAAAGCTTCGATTTGCATAACGTAACCTCAATACAGAGGGCCACTCCAGTTGAAGACCTAATTGAGATCCCGCTCTTGTTGAATTTTCTCAAAGTGGTCAGCAGGATAGCCTAAAGGCAAATTAATATTCTCAGAACTACCCAATTCACACTTTGATCATGCAGAAACCCAAGGAGCAAGCTTAACACCAACCACAAATGGAAGAACAAGCAGGTCTTATATTCATTCACACTTCTTTACAAGGCGAGGTATACGTAGCGAGACATGATTTTGCTAGTACACAAGCTACAAACAGAAAGAATAAAACAAGCCGGGTGGACAGCACTGGAGACCGCTGAGACCGCCAAGTCTGCCAAGGTCGCCAAAGCCGCCTGAGCTGCAGCTGCTACAAGTCGAATAGCACACGGAGTCCACCGAGACCGCGAGGTCAAGCGGACACACCGTTATACGCTGCCTGCTGAAGAACTGAGGAACAGACCGCCTCCCTGCCAGAGACTGGAGGACAGGTTATTGGAACTTGAACAAGCTGAAGCAGAAAACTGACAAGACGCAGAAGCGACCAGCTGAGACCGTAGAGACCGCACACTTCAATGCCCAACTCCTGGCTCCTTGAAGCTAGCCGCGCGACCTGCACACAGCAAACCGCCAGCACTACTCAACCAGCGCGGACAGAAAATCGCAGACTGCAACACTTGCCCAAGCCCAACTTATTGTTCACTGCGTTACTGTAGACGTGCCGGGGGGTTCTATTTATAGGCGAGGTGAGGAGTGTGGTCACCACCCTATTGAATAGAATCACCACCACAGCCCGCGCACTAGCAAAACATCCGTCCGCTGAGTCCGCAAAGACTTAGCTGGATTCCAAGAAAACCGCCAGGAGCAAGTCACCGATGTTCACTACTGGGCGGCCTTGCACCAGACCACCCACACTATGCAGACAAGGTACATTCCGCACACATCATCACATGGACAGCCACAACTCCTTCAGTGACAGTCCGCACATACAAGAGGCAGTCTGCACAGCACAAGAGCAAAGCCTCCATCCACCACAAGTCCACGACCAAAGGTAGTCCGCCCGGTCAACAGCGGACTTGGCGGATACTGCGGACACACTGGACTTGTCACAGAATGTGACCAAGTCCAGTAAAACACCAAAAGGCCTAGCGCGAGCTCGGCGGACAAGGCCTAGCGCGAGCTCGGCGGACAAGGCCTAGCGCGAGCTCGACGGACAAGGCTCAGTCTGCCAATACCCAAAGCAGATCGCCAATTCCACCAAGGTAAGAAGATCGCCAATTCCACCAAGGTAAGCAGATCGTCAATTCCACCAAGGTAAGCAGATCGCCAATACTACTGGCACAGCTGCCCAAACACTCGGCCAACTGCCGGACTCCGACACCAGTCCGCGCAGTCCTCCACAGCAGCCAACACCTACTGTACCACCAGAGCTCGGCAAGGGCCACAGCCAAATTCCAAGGCCAGTCCGCCACAGTGGACACCGCGGACATGCCAGTCCGCAAGCCTCCCGCGGATAGAACACCCAAACCGCCGGTTAACACAAGCTTGCAACACACAAGGCCGCTGAACAGAGCACTGCCTACAGCCCGCAAACCGCAGTCCGCTCAGTCCGTTTCGCCATAAGCCCGACATCCTTGGCCATAGGCCAACCAGGACGCACAATAGACCGATCAAGCCGCATACCAGGCCGCACAGGCCGCTCCTCAACAACCAAGCCAACAGGACAACCAACACCCAGGTCGCAACCTGCAGTTCGCCCAGGCCGCTGACTCAGGCCGCTCAGGCCGCATAGTCCGCCCGGCCTGCCCATCACCCACTTCCACTTCACAAATTTCAACACTCCCCCTTGAAGTGAGAAGTGGTGATCAAGCCCATCAAGTTACGTAACCGCTGAAAAGGCCCCTTCGACATCGTCTTTGTGAAGATGTCAGCAAGATTATCTTCACTCCGAACATGCCCGACCAGAAGAGATCTCTCCAACACCTTCTCCCTTATGAAGTAGTGCTCAATCTCAATATGATTGGTCCTTGCGTGACATACTGGATTGTTTACTAGTTTGAGAGCACTCTCATTGTCACCCCGGAGTAAAGTAGGCTCTTGCACTTCTTCATAAACATCCTCTACAAGCCTCCTCAACCAGATAGCTTCCCGAGCAGCCAAGGCCGAAGCCTTATACTCAGCTTCTGTAGTAGACACCGACACAGAATCCTGCTTCTTGCTACACCATGAAATGCAAGCTGATCCACAAGTGAACACATAACCCGAAGTTGATCTCTGATCATCCGAGTCACCACCATAGTCAGAATCTGTGTATCCAAGCAAAGCAAAGTCCGCATCTCTACTATAGAGGAGTCTCATATCAGAAGTTGTCTTGACATACTTCAAAATGTTCTTTGCCGCCACCAGATGAGACTTCCTTGGTTCAGCCATAAACCGACTTATTCGGCCAATAGCATAAGCAATGTCTGGCCCTGTAATCGTCAGATATATCAGGCTCCCTACAAGATCCCTGAACACCAAGAGATCAGGAAGAATCCTTCCTTCATCTCGTCGAAGCTTCAGCCCATGTTCCAGTGGAGTAGAGAAACTCTTCCCTTCGCCCATGCCAAATCGACTTACAATGAGATCTGCATATCCCTTCTGACAAATGAGAATCCCGCACTCCTTCCTCTCCACTTCAAGACCGAGAAAGTGATGAAGCTCTCCCAAGTCTTTCATCTCGAAACATATAGCAAGCTCAGCCCTGAGCCTTGCTACTTCCTCCTCTGAATTCCCTGTGATGATCATATCATCCACATACAGCAGGACCAAGACTTGAAGCTCCCCCTTCTTCTTGATGAACAAGCTAGAATCCGAGTTGGAAGCAAGATAACCGCAGAATTGCAAATACTCTGCTATCTTCCCATACCAAGCTCTAGAAGCTTGCTTCAACCCGTAGAGAGCCTTCCTGAGCTTGCAGACATAGTCCGGATGATCTTCAGAAACAAATCCAAGTGGTTGATCCATGAAGATGTCCTTGTCAATTTCTCCGTAAATAAAAGCATTCTTTACATCAAGCTGCCACATCCTCCATCCCTTGCAAGCAGCCAAGGCAATCACCACTCTAACTGAAGTCATCTTTGCAACTGGACTAAATGTCCCCTCATAGTTTTCTTCATACTGCTGTGAGAATCCTTGAGCAACCAGACGAGCTTTGAACCTATCAATGCTCTCATCATCCTTCTTCTTTAACTTAAACACCCACTTGCAAGTCACTGAAGTAATGTCATCAACCTTGGACACAAGGTCCCAGGTTTCATTCTTCTTGAGAGCAGCAATCTCTTTCATCATGGCATCATCCCACTTCTTGACTTCAGTGGCCTCATTGAAGTTTACAAACTCTCGCTCATCCAAAGGACCTGCAAAGAAGCAGGTGACAAAGCTCACTGCATTCCCATCACAGTACCGAGAGGTGGCTTCACAACCCTCTTTGATCTCCGAACAGGTTATTCTCTGCTCACTACCTCTGTTGCTTCTTCAGGCTCAACAACACCTTCAGGCAAGCTTTGAGCAATGCTCCCCCTGCTTCCTGAGCCAGAAGTCTCAGCACCAGAACTTGAAGCAACAGGAGCTGCTGGTGAAACAACAAGCTCCTCTTCTAGACCTTCAGCAGCCACCTTTTGTTTTTCATCAACCTTGCTTCCGGTTAGCTCAACCGAGCCACCTCCATATGACGCCAGTTCATCAAAGACAACATCTCTTGACACAACAAACTTCTTCATCGCAGGATCCATGCATTTCCATCCCTTCTTCCGCTCATCGTAGACAATAAAGACAAGCTTCCTTGCCTTTGCATACAGCTTGGTCCTTCAAGCATCTGGGATATGCACATAGCAAGTTGATTCGAACACCCGGAGGTGTTCCACACTAGGCTTCTCCTTTAGCAACAGCTCAAAAGGAGTCTTCATGTTGATCGGGCTAAGTGGCATCCGATTGATGACGTAAGAAGCACAAGACATCCCCTCCGCCCAGAAGGACCTTGGAATGTCTTTCGCATGAAGCTAGCATTTGAAAGTCTCCGTCAAATGACGGATCTTCCGCTCCGCTACTCCATTTTGTTGTGGAGTGTGAGCACAAGTGAGCTCTTGTTGGATCTCGTGCTTCCTACAGAAGTTAGAAAACTCGGAGGAGATAAACTCACCACCGTTATCTGTTCTAAGCTTCTTGATCCGCAAGCCAAGCCGGCCCTCCACCAACTCCTTGAACTCCACAAACAAACGGAAGGCTTCAGACTTCTCCTTCAAGAAATATACCCAAGTGTACCTTGAGTAGTCATCAATCAGAACGAGCATGTATCTGCTCCCACCAAGGCTTGCAGTGACGGTTGGTCTCATCAAGTCTCCATGGATGCACTACAAAAGTCTCTTGCTCCTCATTTGTGATTTATCAAATGGAAGGCGATGAGCCTTGCCGTACTGACATCCCGTGCAAACGTGACCATCGCCAAATGAAGATAGCTTAGGCAAGCCTCTTACAAGTCTTCTATTAGTGATAGCCTTTAGCTTATCCATTCCTACATACCTCAGTCTTTCATGCCAAATAGCAGCGCTATCGTTTGTTCTCATCCGATCAACATAAGAGTTAGTTGCAAGAACAAACAAGTTCTTCACTCTCTTCCCAACATGAGCAACATCAGCCTTAACCGCTGATACGTTGCGAAGGAACTTCACTTCTGTTGGCTCAAACAGAACGTGATAACCCGTGTCGACCGCATTGGTCACCGAGAAGAGGTTCTTTTTCATGTCTGGTACGTGATACACACTCCTTAACGTGAGTGGCCCCTTATCACTACCCAAAG
Organism: Platanthera guangdongensis; assembly: GCA_039583875.1. Lineage (NCBI taxonomy): Eukaryota > Viridiplantae > Streptophyta > Magnoliopsida > Asparagales > Orchidaceae > Platanthera > Platanthera guangdongensis. The sequence continues at coordinate 62,128,804 of CM077152.1, forward strand.
ACACAACCCCCTCCTTATCTACTGCATAAACAGTATTATCAGCAGTTATAATAGCTTCATTACCTGAGTAGGCTTGCAGAGAAGAGAACTTCGACTTATCTCTGGTGAGGTGATGACCACACTCGGATTCCACGATCCAATCGTCGTTGAAGTCAACAGCGGACAAAGCACGAACACAAGTGCCTTTCATGAAGGCTCCGCCCCATCCAGCTTCCTCGCTCTTAGAGCAAGCTTCCTCCTTGCCTGCAGCATGCCCAGGATGCAGTTTGACCTTACAGTCACACTTGAAGTGTCCCCGCTGATGACACCTGTAGCACTTCAGGTTCTTCTTCCAATCCTTCTTAGGAGCAGCGCTCTTCTCTGACTGATGAGAAGTTGAAGGCTCATTTTCAGCAGCGATCTTCTTCTTCTTCCCTTCCCATCATTTCTTCTTCTTACCTGAGAAGAGAGCTTCACTGCCTTTCTCAGTGACTGTGACTCCAGCCATCTGCCTTGCTAAACTCTCCTGCGAAGCAAGCAGGTTCTCAAGCTCCAGCAGAGATGGCTGAGTAGCCCAGCCTTGAACCGATATCACAAAGGCAACATACTCCTTCCGCAAGCCACGGATTATGTGACTTTTCATCTTAGTCTCAGAGATAGGCTCATCAGGATCAAGCGCTGACAGCTCTGCACACAAGCTCTTCATCTTCAGAAAGAACTTTGAGATGGTCAGGTCTCCTTGAGTTGTCCTTGCCAACTCATTCTCCAGAAACTGCAGTCTAGCCACATTCTTTCTATTGAACAACTCATCAATGGTTGTCCAAATATCAGCAGCAGACTCACATCCAATGATGTGATCAAACAGTTCTGGTGACACGGTCCTCTTGAGAACAAACTCCGTCTTGGCATTTGTTTTTCTCCAGAGCCTCACCTGCTCAGCAGTACCAAAAGCAGCAGTCACTTACTGTCTGTCATCACCACCGATGACCTCTCATAGCTCCTCACCCAGAAGGTAACTCTTCATGCACGACTTCCACTTCTTAAAGTTAGTCGGCGTCAAGAGTTCAATAACAAGACCTCTTGCATAGCTTACTTCCATTGCAACAACCGTTGGTTAAGCTAACTTCCAGAAGCACAGAACACCAACACAGGTTGATCACCACTCAAGCACAGAGCAACAACACTGGTTGAACACCGCTTAAGTAACTGAATCTCCCTCTGATACCATGTTGAATTTTCTCAAAGTGGTCAGCAGGATAGCCTAAAGCCAAATTAATATTCTCAGAACTACCCAGTTCACACTTTGATCATGCGGAAACCCAAGTAGCAAGCTTAACAACAACCACAAATGTAAGAACAAGCAGGTCTTATATTCATTCACACTTCTTTACAAGGCGAGGTATACGTAGCGAGACATGATTTCGCTAGTACACAAGCTACAAACAGAAAGAATAAAACAAGCCGGGCGGACAACACTGGAGACCGCGGAGACCGCCTAGTCCGCCAAGGTCGCCAAAGCCGCCCGAGCTGCAACTGCTACAAGCCGAATAGCACACGGAGTCCGCCGAGACCGCGAGGTCAAGAGGACACACTGTTATTCGCTGCCTGCTGAAGAACTGAGGAACAGACCGCCTACCCGCCTGAGACTGGCGGACAGGTTATTTTAACTTGAACAAGCTGAAGCAGAAAACTGACAAGCCGCAGAAGCGACCAGCAGAGACCGCAGAGACCGCACACTTCAATGCCCAACTCTTGGCTCCTTAAAGCTATCCGCGCAACCTGCACACATCAAATCGTCAGCACTACTCAACCCGCGCGGACAGAAAACCGCAGACCGCAACACTTGCCCAAGTCCAACTTACTGTTCACTCTGTTACTGTAGATGTGTCAGGGGGTTCTATTTATAGGTGAGGTGAGAAGTGTGGTCACCACCCTAGTGAATAGAATCACCACCCCAGCCCGCGCACTAGCAAAACATCCGTCCGCTGAGTCCTCAAAGACTTAGCCGGATTCCAAGAAAACCGCCAGGAGCAAGGCACCGATGTTCACTACTAGGCGGCCTTGCACCAGACCGCCCACACTATGCGGACAAGGTACAGTCCGCACAGTCCGCACACATCATCACATGGACAGCCACAACTCCTTCAGTGACAGTCCGCACATATAAGAGGCAGTTCGCACAGCACAAGAGCAAAGCCTCCATTCGCCACAAGTCCACGACCAAAGGCAGTCCGCCCGGTCAACAGCAGACTTGGCGGATACTGCGGACACACTGGACTTGTCACAGAATGTGACCAGGTCCAGTAAAACACCAAAAGGCCTAGCGCGAGTTCGGAGGACAAGGCCCAGTCCGCCAATACCCAAAGCAGATCACCAATTCCACCAAGGTAAGCAGATCGCCAATTCCACCAAGGTAAGCAGATCGCCAATTCCACCAACGTAAGCAGATCTCCAATTCCACCAAGGTAAGCAGATCGCCAATACTACTCGCACAGCTGCCCAAACACTCGGCCAACTGCCGGACTCCGACACCAGTCCGCGCAGTCCTCCACAGCATCCAACACATGCTGTACCACCAGAGCTCGGTAAGGGCCACAGCCAAATTCCAAGGCCAGTCTGCCACAGTGGAGACCGCGGACACGCCAGTCCGCAAGCCTCCCGCGGATAGAACACCCAAACCGTCGATTAACACAAGCTTGAAACACACAAGGCCGTTGAACAGAGCACTGCCTTAGCCCGCAAACCGCAGTCCGCTTAGTCCGTTTCGCCATAAGCCCGACATCCTTGGCCATAGGTCAACCAGGCCGCACAACAGACCGATCAAGCCGCATACCAGGCTGCACAGGCCGCTCCTCAACAACCAAGCCAACAGGACAACCAACACCCAGGCCGCAACCCACAGTCTGCCCAGGCCGCGGTCTCAGGCCGCTCAGGCCGCATAGTCCGCCCGGTCTGCCCATCACCCGCTTCCACTTCACAAATTTCAACAGCTCCTTGAGAGGAATCCCGCCCGCACAGTGCTACTAGGGTCACTCTTATCCCTGGTGGAGCAAGGGGAGTACATGAACTTCTTACGTGTCAACCAAGACGTATTTGTTTGGAGTCCTGAGGACATGCCCGGGGTCGACCCACAAGTCATCGCCCACTCGCTAAACACCAAACCAACATGCAAGCCAGTTATCCAGAAAAAGCGCAACTTCGGGCTAGAAAGGCTCTGCACCATCGGAGAGTAGGTAGACAAGCTTTTGGCTACGCGATTCATCCGGGAAGAGGCCCACCCCTCTTGGCTCGCCAATGTGGTCATGGTAAAAAAAGGTTTAGGGGAAGTGGAGGATGTGTGTTGACTACAACAACCTCAACCAAGCCTATCCAAAGGACAGCTTCCCCCCCCCCACATCGATCAGCTCGTGGATGTGACCGTCGGGCATGAACTTCTCAACTTCATGGACGCCTACTTGGGATACAATCAGATCCGGATAAACCCGGCGACGAATAGCACAACGCTTTTTGCACAAACAAAGGAGTGTACTGTTACAAAGTAATGTCGTTCAAGCTAAAAAAACGTCGGGTTTACCTACCAAAGGTTAATGAATCACGTATTCAAAAGCCTCATTGGGAGGTCCATGGAAGTTTATGTCGATGACATGCTGGTCAAGAGCATTCGGCGAGGTCGTCACCTAGAAGGCTTGGACAAATGATTCCAGCTCCTCCGTCGTTTCCATCTTCGCTTGAACCCCACCAATTGTGCGTTAGGGGTCACCGCAGGAAAGGTCTTGAGCTTCACGGTAACACAGCTGGCGATAGAGGCCAACCCCAAAAATATCAAGGCATTGGAAGGTATTTCGCCCCCACGCAATGTTAAGGAGGTCCAACGCCTCAACGGGTGAATAGCCACACTTTCTCGCTCCCTGGCCCGAACAGGGGACAAGTACCTCCCCTTCTTCAAAGCGCTTCGATGAACTCACCTTGTCGGTTTCCAGTGGATGGAGAAGTGTCAAGCTATCTTCGAGCACCTCAAGAAGTATTTGGCCACTCCCCCACTGATTTCTAAGCCCGTCGAAGGAGAAGCCCTCTTCTTATACCTGACAATCTCGCTGCACACCCTCAGCTCAGTCCTGGTAAAGGACAAGGGGGGATCCAACATCAGGTCTACTATCTCAGCAAGGTCTTGTCCGATATTGAGAGCAGGTACCACGCAGCAGGTAAAACAACCCTAGTGCCGGTATACTCGGCCAGAAAGCTCCACCCATACTTTCAATCCCACACCGTCAAGTTACTCACACTACTATCACTCCGGGCAATCCTGCAAAAGCCTGAGGTGTCAGGAAGGCTAGTCAAATGGGCGGTGGAGCTGGGAGAGTTCATCATCCAATTCCTGTCAAGGATCGTCATCAAGTTCCAAGTCTTGGCGGACTTCATAGTAGAATGCACGCTCCCGCTAGAAGAGACCCCCAGCTCCGCCAGCCGGGCTCCAACACGGTGGACCATGCACGTCGATGGAGCCTAGGTTACTACAGGGGCAGGTCCAGGGTTACAACTGACAGACCCCAAGGGTGCCACCCTTGAGTACGGGATCCGACTGAAATTCCCCGCCACAAATAACGTCGCGGAGTATGTAGCCCTAATCGCTGGACAACGCCTAGCGATCGATTGTGGGATAGAAGGCTTGTCGTCAATACCGACTCTCAACTAGTGGTCTCGCAAGTTGAGGGGGGCTACGTGGCAAAAAATGAACAGCTTGAACAATACCTCCAGCTGGCCAAGACCCTCCTCAGGGAAAATCAAATCTCATCAGATCATCCACATTCCTCGGGAGAAGAATACAAGGGCGGGCGAACTGTTCAAGATCGTCAATCCACCACAAGATACTAAACGCGCCGCTGACGAGTCGGGGATTTACTCGTTCCTAGTATTTCAGGCCCTTGGGAGATTGCCACCATCGCGGAAGGGGAGCCCTACTATATGGACTCCATCATCGCCTACCTCAAAAGTGGGCAATTGTCGGCGGACCCCGTAGAGGCCAAACGGCTTCGAATGCGCGCAACCTCGTTCTCTCTCATCGCTGGTGAACTCTACAAACACTCATTCTCTGGACCGTACCTAAAATGCTTTTGCCCCGCCGACGACAACTACGCTTACGGGAGGTGCACAAAGGCATATGCCGCGAGCACCTGGGAGGAAAGGCTTTGGCCCTGAAAATCTTGCGACAAGGCTTCTACTGGCCCACATTGAAAAAGGATGGCATAGACTTCACTCGGAAATACAAAAGTTGTCAATTCCACTCCAACGTCTTGCATCAACCTCCCATCGGGCTCACCCCGCTCCAAAGCACATGGACATTCGCCCAATGGAGAATCGACCTACTCAGCCCATTCCCGCCAGCTTCCGGGCAGAGGAAGTTCATCATTATGGTCGTCAACTACTTTACAAAATTGGTCGCGGCAGAACAGTTGGCCAATATTACTGAGGAGAACATGACGTGATTCGTCTGGAAAAACATCGTCCGCCACTTCGACATCCCCGCCACTATCATCGTCGACAACAAGACAATGTTCACCGGAAAGGCATTCACCAAAATGTGTGAGTACCTAAATATAGAGCTCCGTCAAACGGTCGTGGCACATCCTCAGGCCAACAGACAAACTGAAGTCACCAACTGCACCATCCTAAAAGGCCTGAAGACCCACCTTCAAGAAGCCCGAGGTCAATGGGTGGATGCCCTCCCCAATGTCATGTGGGCTTACCGAACAACGACGAGGACACCCACCGGGAAAACACCCATCAACCTCTACTACTGATTAGAATTTGTCATGCATGTACACATTCGGGCCCCGAGTCCTCGCATCCAAGCTTTCGACCCAGCATGGAACAAATCCCTCCTGAGGGGAAACCTAGACTTGGTCCAGAAAGTCTGGGATGAAGTAGCACAAAGAATCGCCGCATACCAGGGTCGCATGGAACGCTTCTACGACAGGAGGGTAAAATCAAGACGCATCAGTATTGGGGACCTCATCCTCTGAAATCTTGAAGCAGCAGGGAAAGCACCTCAAAAGGACAAGCTCTCTCCGACTTGGGAAGGGCCCTTCATCATCACGACAATAGTAAAGCCCAGAACTTACAAATTGAGAGCACAGGATGGAAAAACACTCCCTCAGACTTGGAACGCACAGAACCTATGCCTCTTCTACCAATAAACCAAAGCAGGGTGTATGGTTGGGTCATCCCATCATTATAACTTCTTCAACATCAATGCAATCCTCCTTGTTTGAATCTAGCTGCAAGTCTCAGGCGAGATTGGCAAAAACTTTTCTGCACCTCCCACGCAAGATTGGCGAAAGACTTTTTGCACCAACCGGATGAACCCCGGTCCTCACAGGTGAGATAGACAAAGGTCTGTCTGCATCTCCCAGGTGATATGGATTAAGGTTCATATGCACCTTTACTTGGATGAACTCTGGTTCTCCTAAAGCGCGAACGAACAAAAGGTCTTCGCCACCTCCACCCGGACGGACCCTGGTTCTCCCAGACAAGTTAAATAAAGGTTCATCTGCACTTCTACTTGGATGAACCCCGGTTCTCCTGAGGCGCGAACGAACAAATGTTCTTCGCCATCTCCACCCAGACGGACCATGGTCCTCCCAGGCGAGATGAACAAAGGTTCATTTACACCTTCACTTGGACGAACCCCGATTCTCCTGAGGCGCGAACGAATAAAAGTTTTTTGCCGCCTCCACCCGGACGGACCCCAGTCCTCCCAGGAAAGATGAACAATGGTTAATCTGCACCTTCACTTGGACGAATCCCGGTTCTTTTGAGGCACAAATGAACAAAGGTTCTCTGCCCCCTCCTCCCAAATGAATCCAGGTCCTCCCAGGCGAGATGAACAAATGTTCATCTGCACCTTCACTTGGACAAACCCCAGTTCTCCTGAGCCGTGAGCGAACAAAGGTTATTGACCACCTCCAACCCGATGGACCCCGACCCTCCTAAGGCACGAGCGAACAAAGATTCTTATGCACCTCCTCTTGGAAGAACCTTGATTCTTCCAAAATGCGAGGGGACAAAGGCCCTTCACCACCTTCACCGAAACGAACCATGGTTCTCCAAAGGCCGAACGGGCAAGAGCTCTTTGCCACTTCTGCTCGGGCGAAACCTAGTTTTCCCAACAATCACCGACAGAAGCCCTCCGCCATCCCTGCTCAAAACACAAGCAAGCGAGCGACGCTCAAGACCCCTCTTTTTATAGGCCTCAAGAGAGGAACCGTAATAGAAGGCGACCAAATAGGCAAAAATATTTTGACAGATTTTCATGTCCCAAAACATCAAATTTGTCCCTTCCAAAAGATATGAAATCTAACATTTGGAGAACGTGAAAGAATTCTCCATGGAAAAATTACAGGAGAACTAAGAAAAACAGTTGGAACTGAAGAAACCATAACAATATCCAAAGGTGATTCTTCATCATTCGATGCTTATGTAGAGGACTCTTGAACATCACTAGCCCCATGTAATGCAGTGGCTATAGATGTTTGCTAACAATGTTACCCTGGGGAAGGGCCGGGTCAAGGTCAGGCTCTTTTTGCCGAAATTCTAGTTTATGGAACCAAGTCTATTCATTGTTTAAAAAAAATATACCACGGAAAGTTGGACATATTTCAGCTGAATTTAAATAGATTAAAATTTTCAAAAAATAATAGAATAGGCACTAGAATTATCTTGTAAAAAATGATTTCAAAAACCACTACTAATTCCAAGTTTCCAACGACCTCCTCAACAAATAAAAGCATAACAAAATTACAAGCAGAATTGAATCATTTCTAATCAAGACAAATACAACCACCTCCTCCTTTTATGAAAACAATAGTTATCTTCAGAATAACCCACTTAAGGAGGCCACGAGATGAGAAGTTATTCCGTCCGGGTTCCCGGGCGACCAAAGTGCTTACGTGTGACTACTTGAACGGATTCCCACGCCCGTTGACTTTTTAATTTTTTTCTCTCTCTAAATCGCGCCCCATGATAGCTCCACGCAACAACACTTCCACTCATCCGGACAGAGATTTCGGAACAGAGCTTAATAATCCCTCCTAGATAAGTGTTTCATCTATCTTTGTTATCTTTACTAAATATTCAACTACAAATATCCATAGACAGGTTTAATTTGACTGAATCTATTGTTAATTAATGAAAATAATTTCATTTTTTTCAAGTTATCAAATGAATTTCAGGTGTGACTTTGGTTCATTATTTGTAAAGTTTGAAAAGAAAAATACATTGTTTAGAGCATGAGCCCTTTTCACTTCCCAAATTCCCATATTATCTATATTAGAGTACTTATAGCAGACAATTGTTATGAACTGGAAAACTGAGGGGAGGAGGCAGAAAAAGATGAAATTACAAGTTCGTTAATTCAATGAGAATGAAAAACATGGGAAATTTCAGAAGCTGCAGTAAAACAGGGGATCGCGAAATGGAGGCAAAAACCCGTCATCGTTATCTCGTCGACCGTAGAGCACCGCTGAAGAAGAAGAAGAAGAAGAAACACTACCGGGGGAGGCGGGAGATTGGGAGGCGGGAGGCGGGAGATCGGGAGGCGAGGCTAGCACGGGGACGCCGCAATCGCGTCTGGATCCAGCACGGGGACGCCGCTGCTACTGCCGTTGTCAAGGATCGAGGTCGATCCGATCGGGGAAGGGCCGCTGCCATCGCGCCATCGCGCCTAGGTGAAAGAGCTGTTGCGGAGGAACGGGGAAATTTAACCCGTCTGAGCCATAATATAAAACCGCGGAAGGTATAAAACGGAATATTGGAAATCAGCCGATCCAAACGCTGCTTTTTCACAAAAGTGCGTTGCGTTTCCACCGCACCACAGCTAATAAGCTCAACCAAACGCCACCTAATAAAGAAAACGGGTTTGTGGGGCTTCCCATATTATCTATATTAGAGGATAAAATAAAATTTCTTGTTTTTTTTATCCTTTCAAAGAATTTATTTTTCAAATTGATTATTTATTGGAAACAAAAAAAAACTCCACCCTTCTTCAATCACAAAAAATGCACTCTTCTTCCAACTCTATGTATTTTTCCTTGCCTTCCCTTCCCAAGCATGCCCCACATGATCAAACAGAAGGATTAATTTTTAATGGTTTATTGGGCTCATAAGATACAAAAAGACATTGTGATGATCTTTGAACACACAATAATTTGTATACAAAGGCGAGAAGATTATCATCAACATTCTTCGGTACCCTACAAAATTGGCATTGCAATCTCCGGCACTCTTCTTTCTATCTATGTATTTTCCTCGCCTTCGCTTCCCAAGCATGTGAAGTGCTCGGTGAACCCCTCCCACTCTTGATGTGTCTCCTCTCTTCAATCAACTTCCTCCCCATATACCTAAAATTGAATCGAAGTATTATAAAAAAAATTTGTATGCTAAACAATAATAATTTTTAGTTGCATTCAGCAAATTAGATGCCGTCACGTAGCCCAAGGGTCACACCCTCAACAAAAACTATAGAGAATTGTTATTCGCAGAGCTAATTTGTTTATTCATGGATTTTTAAAATGGTGAAAAAATTATGCTTTTCGAAGAAAGAGATGAATTTTTTCTACAACAGGTGAAAGATGAAGGCACACTAGCATGAAAGAAGTGAATTGGGGTTATTCTTGGATCAAAAGTCCAAATAAAAAAAAAATTGAAAACAATTTGGTTTGCGAATGGACTTACAAAAGTGAAAAGGCATTGTAGAAATGGAGAAAGTCAACCTTGTATATATGTCCACTTGGTACAAATACAAAGAATGAGTACATATATATAGATGAGAGAAAGAGGGAGAAAAGTCCTATACACAATGTGGGACTAAAGAGAGGAGAGAAAAACAATAAATGCTATACAAATGGGCCTAGTTTAAGTGGGCTTTTCCAACACTCCCCCGCAAGCTGGAGCGTATAGGTCATAAGCACCCAGCTTGGACAAACACTGGTAGAACAGGGTGCTTGATAAGGCCTTTGTGAGGATGTCGGCAACTTGATCAGTTCCTGGAACATGCTTCAATTCAAGTTTCTTCAATTGAACCTTCTCACGAACAAAGTGACAGTCAACCTCGATATGTTTTGTGCGCTCATGAAACACCGGATTCTTTGCGATGTGTATGGCGGCTTGACTATCACAAAATAGAACAGCAGAGGAGGGGAGTTTTACTCCCAAGTCAGTAAGGAGACTTTCAAGTCATGTGAGTTCTGAGACAACCGAGGCCATCGATCGGTATTCCGCTTCTGCAGAGGAACGGGCTACCACAACCTGTTTCTTACTCTTCCATGTAATAAGATGACCACCAAAATAAGTACAGAACCCACTAGTTGACCTTCGATCGTCCAGAGAACCCGCATAGTCGGCATCAGAATAGGCAACCAATGCGGGAGCAGAGTCAGAGGTTTTGTAAACCAGCCCTTGACCCGGAGCTCCCTTAAGGTATCGAAGAATCCGTTCAACCGCTTGAAGATGAGAAGCCCGGGGGGGGCATGCATGAACCGACTGACAACCCCAACTGCAAATGATATATCCGGCCTTGTGACTGTTAGATATATCAACTTGCCCACAAGGCGTCGATAGTATTCCGGGTTCGGAAGCAGCAAATCGTCATCCGAAGCATGAGCGCATAGTTTGTGATTTGCCTCCATTGGGGTACAAGCTGGCTTGCAACCAGACTGACCAGCATCTTTGAGAAGATCGAGACAGTACTTTCGTTGGGAGAGCACCAACCCGTCCGGCCGCCGGGCAATCTCGAGACCCAGGAAGTAGCGAAGTTTTCCCAGGTCTTTAGTTTGAAAAACAGTGCTCAGATGTTGTTTGACATCTTGAATCCCCTTTGAGTCATCCCCAGTGAGAAGGATGTCATCAACATAGACCAACAGAAGGACGGTGCCAGTGGCCCGGTGTCGGGTAAAAAGGGAGAAATCTGCAGAACTCCGAGTGAATCCCATGTCCCGAACCATCTTGCTAAACTTGTCAAACCACGCCCGAGGGGACTGTATGAGACCATAAATTGACTTGTTGAGAAGACATACCCGAGACTCCCCCGTGGTCTCAAACCCGGGCTGTTGGCGCATGTAGACGGTTTCCTGAAGGTCACCATTTAGAAAAGCATTCTTGATGTCGAGCTGATGAAGGGGCCAGTGGCGGTGCACCGCGACGGAGAGAAGAACGCGGACAGTATTGAGCTTGGCCACTGGAGAGAAGGTTTCCTCATAATCGAGGCCCTCCTGTTGTGTGAAGCCACGGGCCACAAGACGGGCCTTCAGTCGGGCAATAGTTCCATCCGGAGCATGCTTGATGACGAACACCCATTTACACCCAACAGGGTGCTGACCGGGAGGTAAGGGAACCAAGTCCCAGGTCTGGTTGGCCCAGAGGGCCGTCATTTCTTCGTCCATGGCAGCCCGCCAGCCAGGATGGTGAAGCGCCTCCTGCAAAGAATTAGGGACCGAAACAGAGGATAATGAGGTGGCAAAGTGAAGAAGAGAGGGAGAGAGGCGATGGAGAGAGACGTAATTCGCCATGCGATGAGCAGTAGAGACGGGAGCCGGAGCAGCAGGGAGCAGAGCACCAGAGGGCGAAGCCGACTGCAGAGGGGCTACGAGATGAGGAGAGCGACGAGAGTAGACCCAGATAACCGGGGGTGGTGGACGGACAGGAGGTAGATAGGGCAGAGAGGATGAGGAGTGAGGAGCAGGAATGACAGGACGAACGACGGGAGCTGGACTCAGAGCGTCATCGAGAGCAGGGGAGAATGGAATATCTTCACGAAAAGTCACGTCAGCCGAGACAGTAACCTTGCGGGTAGCAGGCGAATAACAGACATAACCCTTCTGAGTGCGCGAGTACCCCACAAAGATATGCTTGGTGGCACGAGGGTCCAATTTGTCTGTGGAGGGACCGAGGTGGTGAACGTAGCAGGTACACCCAAACACCCGGGGAGGAACGGGAAAAGGTGGAGTTGTGGAAAAGAGGAGGCTGATGGGAGTAGCAGACTAGAGGACGGAAGACGGGAGACGGTTGATGAGGAAGCAAGCCGTGAAGAGCGCGTAGTTCCAGTATGGTTTGGGAACCTGCATTTGAAGCATAAGGGAGTGAGCGACATCAAGAAGGTGACGATTCTTGCGCTCGGCGACACCATTCTGTTGTGGAGTGTATGGACACGAGGTTTGGTGAAGAATGTCGAACTCAGAGCAGAGAGTGGCAAAGGTATGGCTGGTGTACTCCCGCGCATTGTCAGTATGAATAGTGCGAATAGGCGCAGAGAACTGAGTGCGAGTCTCAAGTATGAAGGCCCGGAATACGCGGGGAAGTTCAGAGCGATCCCGAAGGAGATATAACCACGTCATGCGAGAGTAATCATCAATAAAAGTAACAAAATACCGATAGCCAGAAATACTAGTAAATTTATACGGACCCCATATATCAGAGTGAACTAAAATAAAAGGAGCGGAGCTCCGAGTACAATGAGGAGGAAATGATGAACGGGGCTGTTTGCCCAAAATACAGGTGTCGCAGCGAAAAGCAGGGAGAGTAACATCAGGAAGAGCCTTCCGGAGGACTGGAAGAGGAGCATGTCCCAGACGGTGATGCCAATCCGACGAGGAGATAGAGGCGAGGACAGTGGGAGAGTCGTCAAGAAGATAGAGCCCATTCTGCAGCCGTCCTCTACCAATGATAGTCCGCGTCTGCTGATCCTGTATGAGAAAGGAAGAAGAAGTAAATGTCACAGAATAATTAGAATCAGTAGTAAGGCGACCAACAGAGAGTAAATTGAAAGGAGAGCCCGGAACATGTAGAGCCGAGCGCAGGAGGAGAGAAGAGGTGAGAGAAATATCAGCACATCCAGAGACTGGAACCGATGCCCCATTAGCGACAGTAATGTACTTCGAGTGAGGTGAAGACAAGTACTGAGGTGGCCTAACAGAGGTGATATGATGAGTGGCACCAGAATCAAGGATCCAGCGCGTGCCAGAGGAAAGGCAGGCGATACCTTCATTGGAGATAGAGGCAGCAGAGGCAACCGAGGCAGGCGGACGGCTGAGCAAGCCATGAAGATGCTGGAGCTGAAGACGAACCTCGTCGAGATCAGTACGAGAGGAGGCAGAGTCGGTAGTAGCAGCAGAGGCATGCGGACGAGGAGGTCGGCCATGTTTGCGATAGCAGGTGGCCTCAAGATGGCCATCTTTACCGCAGAACGAGCATTTAAGCCGAGACCGGCCACCGCGACCCCGGCCGCGAGAGTCAGAGCGGCCACCACGGGCAGAAGGGGGAAGAGGCAATAAGGGAGCAGGTGCCTGTTGAACAAGGGCCGGAGAAGGAAGACCGGGAACATCCGGAGGCGGGGAGACTTTGAGAAGCATTGAGCACACATCGGAAAAAGATGGTGTAACGGTAGAAGAGAGGATGTGAGCCCGGACACTGTGAAGATGAGGTGGTACCCAGGCCATCATCATGGCGATACCCACAGCTTCCTTTTGGGTACGTTGAGCAGCGAGATCCAAAGTGGGAGGCTGATGGTGGATCCAAGCCTCAACCAGAGACCGGGCCTGAGCAACAAAGGACGTCAGGTCGGTGGCGCCACTGCTATCAAGGGCCTGGAGAGCAGTGATGATATCATATAGATGGTGGAGACTATCCTTGCCAGAGTAGAGGGTGTGGAGCTCGTCCCACATGCCTTTGGCCGTCTCATGATACATGGCCAGGCGATAAGATTCGCCATCAAGAGAGTTGAGAAGCCAAGTCTGCACACGCCCATCATTGCGTAACCATTCCTCAGTAGGGACACCAATAACGGTCTGAGTCAGGTGATGAAGAAATCCCTTTGACTGAAGGACACGGCGAACCGAGTGTGCCCATTCCACAAAGTTCTTCTTGCCGGTGAGGGAAATTGTAGTGATCCGAAGCTCGTCGCGGACTTCCTGGATAGAGGCCGGGCGTTCAGGAGTAGGAACAGCCGTCCCGACTGAGTCTACAGAAGTAGACATGGGGGCGACCTGGATGAGGTCGCGGCGGGCTGGAGGAGGTCACGGCGGACTGGAGGCGGCAGCTAGAGGAAGCGGAAGACTGCGAACTGGATGAGGTCGCGGCGAGCTGGAGGAGGTCGCGGCGAGCTGGAGGAGACCGCGGCGGACTGGAGGAGGCAGCGGCGGACTGGAGGAAGCCGCGTTGTGCACAGACGCTCGACAAGGAGCGGGCCAAGAGAGGCCGCAGCGGATGGAAGAGGCCGAGGCGGACTGGATCAGATCGCAGCGGGCTAGATCAGATCGCGGCGGGCTGGATCAGATCGCGGCGGGCTGGATCAGACCGCGGCGGACTGTAGCGAGCTGAGAAGAGAGGACAAGCCGGTGAAGCGAGAGAGCAACCGCAGCGGGCTGGACCAGTCCGCAAGGCTGAAAGAACGCAGAGAGGGGAGCCCGCGGCGGACAGGGAACAGAACTTGGCTGCCTGAAGAGGAAGGAGAGCAGCCGCAATCAGGGGAGAAGTGCAGACAGGAGGAGGACGCTGCGCTTACGGCGGAAGAAGGAGACCAAAAGGAGGAGGCGAATACTGAGGTCGCAGCGGACAGAAGAAGACCGATGGATTGAGATCGCCGAGGTCGCGCCGGACAAGAAGAGGCCGCAGCGGACAAGGGGAAGCAGTGGACCCCACAGGATGGCTATAAAGGGGGGGGGGGGTCCAGAGGAGGAAGGAAGAGGAGGGAAGAGAAGTGGTTCCACGGGAGGAGAGGAAGCGGACTGGACAAGGGAGGCCGCAGGAGAGAAGCGACTAGAAGGTGCGGACACACACACGCAGGCCGCAGAGATCGCAGGCCGCAGGGCAGACAGAAAAGGGAGTCCGCAGGAGTCCGTAACCTGGGACTGATACCATGTAGAAATGGAGAAAGCCAACCTTGTATATATGTCCACTTGGTACAAATACAAAGAATGAGTACATATATATAGATGAGAGAAAGAGAGAGAAAAATCCTATACACAATGTGGGACTAAAGAGAGGAGATAAAAACAATAAATGCTATACAAATGGGCATAGTTTAAGTGGGCTTTTCCAACAGGCATAAACTCAAATAATGAGGAAAAATTTGGTTTGTGAATAGGCAAATGTGCTCTGTAAATATCAATCTCCATATATATATATATATATATATATATATATATATATATATATATATATATATATATATATATATATATATATATATATATATATATATATATATTAGGTCGGGGTCATGATCTTTAAAAAAGGGCATTTATTAGCATCACAGTTTTGACTATTAGTATTCATTTTTTAAGCATTTTATGATTTTGATTTTGAAGGCTTCCCAAATTAGGATAAAACATTCCAAATTATCAGTATAAGATAGAAATTAACTACTAATCATGTTCATAGAGTAAAAAAGGTATAAAACAAAAAGAATGGCCAGATATGCGCCAATATTAGCTTTAATTTTGAAGCAATATTATGATTTTAAATTTTGTATAGCAAATGAAAAATCTCATACTTATATTGTAAGTTTTTTATTAGATTTTAATTTAAGTGAAGTAATCTCTTTTTATGTCCACTTAAATATTTTGAAGTTGTTATATGTTGTGTTTTGAGGATTAAATAATACTATGAACTTATAATACTTTATAAATTAATTTAAAGTTTTATTTTTTTTCGATTTTTTGTGTGATAGCTCCAATGCTGGTAAATAATCAATTTTTAAATACAAATGCTTGCTAATAGTCAAAAATATGTCAAAATTAGGCGATTGATATGCGCATGTTGATGCGCGAAAACGGCACCGCCTAGTTAACACGGAGGGAGGTGTTCGATCTCACAAGCTAGGAGAGGAAGAGGATGAAGGTTGCGGGGAAAGAGGAAGCTTCTGAGTGCTCGAGAGTGGAGCAAACGCTTGTTCGAGAGTTGCGGGGATAGAGGAGAGGTTTGCTGTGAGCAGCCCGGAAGGTTGATGATCAATGGAGGAGGTTGATCAGGAGCTGTCGAGTAGACGGTTACTATGACGGTTGTGCTTGCAGGTTGAATGTCGAGAGAGCTAAGCTGAGCTGAGAAGAAGAGAGAGGACCGCTAGCAGCGGCAACAACAGATTTCGCCCGCCGCGGCTTAAATGTCACTCTTGTGACGGGCTTTTCTTTAATTAATATTGAGTTATTACAACTTGCTAGTACACATTTACAAGAAAGCAATAAAGGGGTACAAAGAGTAAGCTGGCGGCTAAGGAAGGAATGCCAGAAGAGGCCGCGCGGAGTGAGGAGCCAGGTCGGCAGGCCGCGCGGTTAAGGGAAAAAAGGAGACTGCGCGGACTGGGAACTGAGGCCGGCTGGCCGCTCGCGGCTAAGAGAAGAGAAGCGGCGGACTGGGAAAAGGAGTCCGCAGAGGTTGCTGGCTTGAGCTTGTTGTGGGCTGACTTCGAGCGTGAGCACCTTGGTGACGATGAGTCCTCCCCCCCCCTAAAATTAGAGGCATGGGGGTCTATTTATAGGCCTGAGGAGGTAACGGCTTCCGGTGACGTTACCCCGGTGAGACGGTAACTGAAGTGAGAAGAGGAAGGAGTCCGCCGAGTCCGCCACATGCCGTGCGGACTGGAACTTGCCTCTGGAGCTGGTGCTATTGATGGCGAACTGGGAGACTGAGTGGAGGACTGCGAGGAGAGTCCGCGGAGTCCGCCGCTGCTGAACTGAGCATGCACTAAGGGGTGCGAGCTGAGGAGTGCCCGCTGAGTCCGCCGAGTCCACACGAAGCTGTGCGGTCTGGGACTGCCTTGAGGAGGTTCTGCTGCCTAGCAGACGACGAGGAGAATCTCCGGAGTCCGCAACAACTGATTGAGCCCGCGCCAAGACTGTGCGGGCTGAGGAGGTTGGCCCTGCTGCTGGAGAGAAGCAGGTAGAGGTCAAGGAATGGCGGGCTGCATGGCGAGTCCGCGGAGTCCGCATCTGCTGACGAGCTGAGTCCGCCGAGATGAGGCATGCTGTTGCTGAGGAGCTGGAGCTAGGGTTCACCAACGTATGCAGAATGGAAGTCTTGACTGCACTTCGAGTCCTCCCAGCTCGCGATGACCTGGATGTTGTTGCTGCTCTGCGGGTAGCCGGGGAGCTGGAGTGTCCGCACTCCTTGGGAGGACTGAGGAAGCTGGCTGCCCAAGCTGCTGGACGACAAGGTCTGAGCGACCTGCCGGACTGACGAGGCAGGCCGCGCGCGTTGGCGAGGTGGAAGCTGAGGTAGCCTGCTGGCGGCTTGGGGCAGGTCGCCACCTTTGCTTGGCGGTTTAAGCGGCCTGGGCGGATAGGCATCTTAATCCGGCAAAGGGAGATCTGTCGAGACAAGCCTGCGGTTAAGCTGAAAAGGCAGGCGGCCTACAGGGGCAGACTGAAGAAGCAGTCTACGGCCCCTGCCGACCAAGGGAACAAGGCGCGGCCTGGGTGGTCAGACCGCTGAGACCGCCCAAGCCGTGCGGCCTGAACGGACAGAAAATTCTGTCCGCCCACACTAAGGCGTCGCGACCTCCAGGAGGAACCCGGGGCAGGCCGCGACCAGCGAGGTGGCTGCCTTAGGAAGGATCGCCAATTTCGGGGTTAACATAATCCCCGCACTTTTTAAGTTCAGAAGAGAACTTTGAAAAAGTTGGAGACCCACGAAAAGCGCGATCCACCCCAAAGGAAAGGAAGGGGGCAAGGAGAGATAGAACCTGATGTCTCTCCTTAGGAGTTTGGTGCCGCCTGTCTTTTTCCTGCAAGAGGAAAGTTAGTGTAGGCATGAATGAGAGGTACACCTTGTGTGTACCTGGGTTTGCCTTTGCAAAATGAGGAAGATGTGTTTTCTGCTAAGTTTTGCAAAATGAAGGTGAGAGGAAAACATAGGAGCATATTAATTTGCAAGTACCTGATGGAGGCTAGCAAGCGTTTGCTGCTTTCTGCAAAAGAGATGTTAGAGACAAATTTGAAATATAAAAATAGCTTGCAAGTACCTGTGAAGAGACT
This sequence comes from Platanthera guangdongensis, assembly GCA_039583875.1. Lineage (NCBI taxonomy): Eukaryota > Viridiplantae > Streptophyta > Magnoliopsida > Asparagales > Orchidaceae > Platanthera > Platanthera guangdongensis. The sequence goes on from CM077152.1 coordinate 62,146,803, forward strand.
TGCAAGTGTTTGATGTTCTCTGCAAGAAAAGAGTTAGGAACATGTAAAACATGTGAAAGTATCTTGCAAGTACCTGTGAAGAAACTTGCAAGTGTCTGCTGATCTCTGCAAGAAAAGAGTTAGGAACAGGTAAAACATTTGAAAGTAGCTTGCAAGTACCTGTGAAGAAACTTCCAAGCATCTGCTGTTTTCTGCAAAATGAGAGTTAGAAGCAGATATGGTATTTAAAAACTAAGTTGCAAGTACCTGGATATGACTTGCAGGTGCCTGCTAACTACTTCAAAGAGAAGAGTGAGCAATAGACATAAAATAATGAGCTAAGCTACAAGTACCTGAGATGAGGCTTGCAGATGCTAACTGTTGATGAGATAAGATTGATATGATCATATAGCAGAGGAAATGCATGATACACTCTGCTGATAATTGAATGAAGGTCAAACTAGAAAGCAGTGATCTTCTTGCCATATTAGAGACATCTTTAACATGAAGTCCAGATCAACAAGTCGAGCGTTGATTGTTGATATGATAGGATGGATATGATCAGATTAGCAGAGAAGAAGCTTGATGCATCATGTCAATCTGGACTAGATCCCAATAGTATTGCTTGATGATCAAAGAGAGTTAGATTCCTTAATCAATGTTTGATGTCATTAGCGTTTGATAAGAGTAATGAAGAGCTTTGTGAATCATCATCTGATAGAGCTTAAGCAAGCAGTGAATAAAAGATGAGAGTAATGAAGCTTATACAAGTAGAGAGTTTGTAAGTCATCATCTGATAGAGCTTAAGCAAGCAGTGAATATAAGATGAGCATAAGCAAAATGAATATTGCAAATCCTTTTAGTAGGTCGGATTAACTTGTTAACCTGTGAAAGAGGCAGTCGATAACAAAGAGGACTAGCTACACTCCCTCGACAGAGCACAAAAGGGAGACATGCGCAAAAATCCTAAGAAGGAAGCGGCAGATGCACTGCTCTCTTGCCTCGGGTACAATCATCACTGATCCATGAGACTAGTTGTGCCAAGTGGCCTAAAGCATTGCTTGTCTGTGGAAAGATCAGTGGAATTGTAGGCCCTGTGAAGGCACGGATCAAGAGTAACAAAGAGTGTTCGGCCATCACAGTTGTGAGATGATCGAAGAGACAAGGCTACGCTTGGTCGCCATTGCTTGTCAAGCAAAGATCACCGTAACTGTAATGTATCCTTTGTGAAGCACAACAAAACTAACACATGGGGCTTCCCTAGCACACACTCTGTGTCAGATGCCGGCTAGGATCCGAAGTCCAGTATTCCTCCGCATGAGAGTTGGATAGCCCCCACTACACATATGCGTAAACTCCCTACGATATGTGGTCATTGTGGCCTTACGCAGGAATCCAATCTCGAGGGGGCCTATAGCAAGACTCAGCGATATCTCATTGGTGTAGTGATCTCTTTGGCAAAGAGAAAAGTATAGGAAGAAGCATTACAAGAAGGGAACTGTGTCAGTATGAGATTCCTGAGGTAACCTTTATTGAAACGCATGGAGCACTTAGAAGTGCTTTGTAAAGAAAAAAAATGTTTGAAAGGGTAAGAGTAGAAATAACCCATCACGGTTGCGATAAAATTTGAAGAACTATGAAGTCCTTTGCTGGCTTAGAATAGTCCTCCAAGCACGCCTTCGTCATCGACATCGAAGCATTCAACAGGATTGTTGACAATAAGGAGAGGGGGCTCTTCGACTAGGCTCACTCCTCTTGAGTTGCAAGGAACGTCTGCAACTTCTTTGCCCTTTGAGGTTGCTGGGTCAGGCCGATCATCTTTGGGAAGCAGGTCACGCATTTTTCCCTGCCGGAGCATCCTTTGCACCAGTTGGCGGAGTGCTCGGCTGTTCTCTGTCAGGTGGCCTGACTCTTTGTGGAATTCACAATATGGTTCTGAGTCTCTAGATCTTTAATCTGCTGGTCGATAAGGCCTTTTGTAGTTAGCTCTATCTCTCATAACTTGGCTTACTTCTTGCATGGCCTCGTCGAGTTCAGACTCATGCAAGTCATCGTCTTATTGTTGATAAACTGCAGTTGTTTGCGAAGATGGAGCTGATCGTAGTAGCAGTTGATCTCGAGGACAATCTTGATTCAGGAAGGAGTGTTGATGGCGTTGAAACCTTCTTCCCTTCCTTGAGTAAGGTGGAAAGTATTTGTGAGGAGACCTTGAAGGCTGCTTGTGAGAAGGATCTTTCTCTGATACTAGCCTGGAGACGAAGCCTGGATTGCTCTTTTCGCCTCTAATGTATGAGTTGGCTAGAGCAATAAACTCTTGGTATGTTCTCGGTGCACGGACATTGGCTTCAAACTTGAGCGGCCCTTCACGAAGACCGTGGATAAGAGCCACTCGATACATTTCTTGGTCAGCAATCTCGATGTCCAAGATTTCTCTCTGGAATCGATCAACGAACTGAGACCAAGTTTCATTCCCACGCTGCTTGATCTCAAAGAGGGCTTCAGGACCGTCCTTTCTCTTGGTTGAGGTAGAGAATCTGAGCAAGAACTCGCTTCGTAGATCAGCAAAGGAAGTGATGGAGTGAGGGCGAAGACCATAGAACCAATTCCTCACTTGTCCATCAAAGGTTGCGGCAAGAAGCTTGCACTTAGTTGTGTCTAAAAACATTTTGAGAGCAACGGCCGATTCGAAGGCTCTCCAGTGTAGATCGGTAGTCGGGTCTCTCTGAAGTTAGCTGGAGTAGGTTCATGACGAACATTCTCTGCAAACGGCGAAGGCTCTTCCTGCTCTCCTACAGCATAAGGATAAAAAGGAGCATAAGCTGCAGCTGTAAAAGAAGCAGGAGGATAAAAGGGAAAAGTTGCTGCAGGAGCAAAGGCAGGAGCTGAAGGGTAGGGACCCTGAAAGTTGAAAAATCTTGCAGGACTTCCCCGGGCTGCTTCTCGGAAGAAGTTTTGGCGAGCTACAAACTCTTCATCTTGAGGTCGCAAAGGGGCTGCAGGCCCTTGCGGGAAGGTTGTTGTGTAAGGAGGATAGACCGACGGGCAAGCTGGGGGATAAGCTTGTTGATGCTCCAATGCTGACGCTGGATTGATCGGAGCAGCTGGAGCAGTTGAAGCTTCTGCAGGTTGAGACTGCAACTGCTGGGTGATTGCAGCAAAGATTTGGTTGATGGCTTGGAATTGCTGAGCATTCTCACGACACGATTGCTCAAAGGCCTCCCAGAGAGGATCATCTCTGGGACTTGATTGAGTAAGGTTCTCGGCTGAATGACGATCTAACATGGCTAACTGTCGCTGTTCACCGTCTGACTTCGGATCTGAAGGCCGCGTGTTAACTGTTGATGAGCGAACACGACACCGCCTAGTTAACACGGAGGGAGGTGTTCGATCTCACAAGCTAGGAGAGAAAGATGATGAAGGTTGCGGGGAAAGAGGAAGTTTCTGAGTGCTCGAGAGTGGAGCAAACGCTTGTTCGAGAGTTGCGGGGATAGAGGAGAGGTTTGCTGAAAGCAGCCGGGAAGGCTGATGATCAATGGAGGAGGTTGATCATGAGCTGTCGAGCAGACGGTTCTATGACGGTTGTGCTTGCAGGTTGAATGCCGAGAGAGCTAAGCTGAGCTGAGAAGAAGAGAGAGGGCCGCTAGCAGCGGCAACAACAGACTTCGCCCGCCGCGGCTTAAATGTCACTCTTGCTGAAAGATATTGTACCTAATCACTTATAGGGGGGGTGAATAAGTGACTTAAATCTTTTTGACTTTTTAGGCAGAATTCAGATTATTTCACAGAGTTATAACTACATTTTCCAAGCAATCAAACAACAATCACAGAATTTCACATGCACACAGTGATCACACAGGTTTATAGTGGTTCCCCAATGTTTGGGTACATCCACTTTCCCCCTTCGCCTATCTAGTAGTGTACTAGATTCGGCCAAACTCCTCCACTATCTCAGATCCTCAGATCTTACACTCAGAACCCCAAAATAGGTTCCGACAGCTCAGGCCCAAGGCCCTACAACTCAGTGTTCTCCAAAGACCTACACTCAGCTTCTTCACAAAGCCTACACTCAGCCACAGCAGGCCTACACTCAGCCACAACAGGCCTACACTCAGAGATACAAATCTCCTACACTCAGGCACACATGCCCTACACTCAGCCTTTATAATTACAGGCTTACAAACTCAGATCCCTAAGGATCCTACAAGATAATATGAATACAAAATATAAATCCTACAACTCAAAGAAAAGAGAGAAGAGTTGAGAGTATCTTGATGAGTTCATGGATGAACTCTGCTGAGATCAATCTGACTTGGCTTTCTTCAAAGCTTCTTGAATGTAGAACACAATAGGATTGATCTCCTCTGCAGTTGATCCTTGATCTCTGCTACTTAAGATTCAGAACAAAATCCGAACCCTTCTTCTCAGCCTGGTTCCAACGGCTGTCTTCTTGGATGGAGCTCTCTCTCTCCAACTACTTAGATCTTCACTTGATTCTTCAATGAATAGCTAGATCTTCTTCTTGTTAAATGATCTGTTAATCATCTTTTTCTGTAGACAGTATAAGCCTATTTATAGGCCTTCTTCATGGTAACCGGCTGGTCCGGTTCATAACTGATTTCTGACAACTCTGACAGATGTAGTAGACCGGCTGGAATGGCAGCTGTCAAGTCATCCAGTCAGTTCTTGAAAAATCTGTAACTGTCTGAAAGTGTCGAGACTGTCTGTCTTTAAGTGTCGACATTTATAGACTAAGTGTCGACACAAGTTGACTAAGTGTCGACACTAGCCTACAAGGTGTCGACACAACTCCTTGTGTTGTAGAATTCACTTCTCGACACAGCTTCTTCATCATGTGTCGACACTGATATTGAGTGTCGACACAACTACTTGTTCTTCAGCACTTAGTTGAATTCTTTTAAGTGTCGACACAACTCCTTTATGTCGACACATCTTCATGTGTTGAACTTGTCGGTGTCGACACATCTTCTTGGTGTCGACACATGCCTTCTGTGTTGATACTTGCTGAGTGTCGACACTGCTCCTTGTGTCGACACATTCTTCTTCTGTTGAGACTCTGGCTGAGTGTCGACACATCTCCTTAATGTCGACACTTGTACTTAGAATATTCTTGAACTTTGCTGAGTGTCGACACAGCTCCTTGTGTCGACACTTTCTTCAAGTGTTGAGTCTTCTGCCGAGTGTCGACACATTCTTCATTGTGTCGACACTTTCTTCAAGTGTTGAGTCTTCTGCTGAGTGTCGACACTTTCTTCATTATGTCGACACTTATACTTAGACTCTGCTGACTTTTGCTGAGTGTCGACACAGCCTCCAAGTGTCGACACTTTCTGATGTAGACACAGTTTCACTGGGTGTCGACACAACTGCTAAGTGTCGGCACTGCTTCACTGGACTTTTCTTCATTGAGTGTCGACACAGCTCCTTGTGTCGACACTTTCTGTCTGGTGTCGACTCTGCATCCTTGGTGTCGACACAAGTACTCCAAGTGTCGACACTGCTTGTCTGGGTGTCGACACAAGTCTTCTTAAGTGTCGACACTCTCCCTCTGGGTGTCGACACATGGACTTAGAATCTTTTTCATCTTTCCTGCAAATACTTAACCTGCACAAGGTAACTCAAAATACATCAAATACATTTTGATGTATATCATTGAGTGTGGTGAGGTTTCTTCAAATCAGGTACATTAGAACCAATGTACCCAACAATCTCCCCCTATTTGGAGAAGTCATAACGCTTAGTCAATGATATACACCATACAGAATAAAATCATAGCATGATGTAAAACAAGATTATATAACAGGGCAAATTCATAAACATGTATTAATCAAAACATGTAAACACAGATATCATCTCAGAATAATTATGAAATAGATTTATAACACATCACATTGTTCTAATCAACTTTGTCAAATTCATTATACAAAAATTTACAGTATTTTAAAAAACAAAATATTACAACTGTAAACTCAAGATAAATTCTATTCTAATTCTGATCAGCCTCCTTAATCACAATTCCTTTTCCTGATTGTACTTTGGCTTGTACAGGGTCTTCAGCAACTTAAGTATTAGCAGGTTTCTTGCCTTTCAGATCCTTTTTCTTTTGCTCTTCAGCTTTAATCTTTTGCCTCTCAAAGTAGTGATAAGTCTTGGGAAAGTACTTGCTAGGCTTCTGGGCAGTAGGAGGTAGTTTTCCCATCTTTGTCTTCCTTCTATATTGCACAATGGCTTCTTGCCTTGTCTCATGCTTCCTCCATTCTAGTTCAGAAAATCATTTGTTTCTGTCTTGTATATTATCTTTGGCAGTTTTCCATGCAGTTAAGATAATGTTTCTTGAAGTGGGGCTTCACTGCTCAAAGTCAGGCCTTTGTTCAGCTTGCTCTCTGAACCTCTTCTTAGACAGTCTGGCTTCTTGTTCTTTCAGCAAAGCTTCTTGCATAGCCTCAGATACTGGCTGAACCACCTTTTCCAGAATAACATTTTGCTGTCCCCCAGGTGGGCTATACATTGATTGTATATCTGCTTGAACCATATCAAAATCTGGAGGAGGGTAGATGACTTGAGCCACTTCAGGTTGCTCCCCTCCTAGATATGCAGGATGTATCCCAGATTCTGCTACATTGTCATCATCACATAAAGGAGGATATCCAAGAGTAGCTCTGATAGAATTAGAAATCCACTTGGCATGATCAGAGCTGGCTTTGACTAACACCCTCTCCCCCTTTATGACTTCTCTTTCCATGTGATCTCTTAGAATTTAGATCATCCTTTTGAAATCTTACTTGGGCATCCAAATAGTTTACTCCATCTTTAAAGAAAGGTTTCAACCTTTGGAGTTTGTCAGTTATCAACTTCTGAGAATTTTCAATAGCAGATGTAACAGTAGTGATGCCTTCTTGTAGAGCTTTATCAAACTCTGCTTTAGCAGTAGCATTAGAAGTAGTCAGTGCAGTAGCTATGTTATTCATCTCTGTGACAATAGCATTGTGGGAAGCTGTTAAGTTTTCATTCATTCTAATTTGATTCTCTAGAACATAGTTTTGCTTGACTTCAAGTTCATCTACTTGAGCTTTTATCTTCTCTTGATGAGTTGCTAAATAGACTACTGCATTCCCTCCCTTGTGGAAGCAGTCAATCATCTCCTTCTTATTGAGATTCATTTCAAATCTTATAGACTTTATGTCTTGGGCCAAATCAAACTGAAGAGATTTCTGTCCTTCATCTACATACTTTTCCAGTGCTTGTCTCTGCTCATCAAGCTTGATTTGCATAGCAACCATCAAAGCACTGTAATCTACAGTTGGTGCTGGTTGAGATATAGGCTGTGGAGAAATAGTTTGCAAGGCCTTCTTATAATTCTGGCTCCTTCTCTTGAATACTTGGAACTTTCTTTTCTTAGCTCTGACAGCTTCCTCATCTTCAGATGCTGATGTACTTGCAATTTCTACCCTCTCCTTAGGGCTTGGAGGTAACTCCTTCTGCACTTATGGTGCCTTCCTTGTTGGTTCCTCAACATGAACTCCTTGTTCCCCCTCAACTGGAGCAGTCTCCCCCTCAGCAGCAACACTGTCCTTCTCAAGGTCTGCTTGATCCAGATTAAGGAAGAGATCTTCCATAGTAAATTCTTATGGAGAATGGGCTGGAGAAACTCTTGGCTCATCTACCACTGGATCAGATACTACTTGAACTGTAACAGATGTGTCCTTCATGACAACATCTGGGGGTTGACTATCAATCTGAGATTGCTGATTAACATCATTTAATGAATCAGACAAAACATTATCCTCTATAGGGAAAACTAAGTTATTGATTTCAGTGATTACCTCAAGGATGATGTGGGTGGCTCTTTCACTTTCAAGAGGAGTTGGCTCTTCCACCACTAGATGCTCCCCTGGATTTGATCCTGATGTATGGGGCTAGCTGATGGTAGCTCCCCCTGCCTCTCTGCAACATCTAGTTGAGCTGGAGACTTTCCAGCATTTCCTTCTACATCCTCATCAGGAGTAAAGACAACTTGCTCTTCACTACCAGAGCTGCTAGAGGAATCCTAAGCCACTGGGGCAGTTTTTTTCTTCTTCTTTTGGGGAGTAATTTTCTCTGGTGTGGGCATTTCCTTGGATAAAACCCTATCCCATCTGGAGAAGAGTCTCATGTCCATTTTCCTCATATGATTGATTTTACTGCCTGCAACTTGACTCATAACTTCTGGTATATTACCAGCCAAGTATAGACTTAAGATCCTACCCAAGTTGGGTTTCTTCAGACTTTCTTTAATCTTATCAAAGACAATAACAAACCAATCTGTTTTCAATGTGAAGATTATCCTTGTCATAAGATTGAACATATGGGTTGAGACCCTGTCATGCCCTCCAGGCTTGCTCAAGATCACTTTTCCAACAATTTCTGAGAGAAATTTTCCTTGGCTATTCATGCCTTTCCTATTGAAAACTGATCCAATTTTCATCTTTGGATCCAGACCACACCATGTCAATGCTTCTCTGGTCTTAGAAGCAGTTACTTCATCCTCTTCTTTTGTCCTTGGGAGGTTTAGGATCTTTCTCAAACTTTTAGGTGATACCTTCACCTTTTCACCATGAACCCTAGACTTGATCTTGAATCCAGTGTCGTCTAGGGTTGCTCCATTTAGAAACTCTAGAACTTCTTTCTTCCAAATCTTGGTTGGTTCTGACACAAGAAAATCTAACCCTGAATTAGTGACTAGGGTTACCACATTCTTGATCTCCGGGTTTGCATCATCAAACGCATGTCGCACTAGTTCATAACCTTCGTTCACGTTCTCCTCAAGCTTTGGCGCCATTAGGGTTTGAAGAATTTGACTGGAGAGAAGAGAGGTGTCGACACACAAGTTTGGTCTCGAAACTTTGGTGAGCGTGTCGACAGACAATGGCGAAATCCTATTTATACCTTTCTAGGTTTGAAGATGAAAAGACGGGTTAACTAACTTAAATTGTGTCGACACTGTGGATAAGTGTCGACACAGACTTATAATGTCTCGACACCTATGTGTCGACACAAGTTTAGTCAACATATATATGTGTCGACACTTGTTTATGTGTCGACACCACTTAACTCGACATTTAGTCGAGACTTTACTTAGATAATTCTGAGTAAACTATAAGTGTCGACACCACCTTGGTTGTGTCGACACCTACTTGTCATGTGTCGACACTAATTTTCTGAAGTGTCGACACCAACTTCCTAGATGTGTCGACACCTTTTCCCTGAAGTGTCGATACCACTTTTCTGTGTCGACACAGATATCTCTATGTGTCGACACCATTTTACTTAGCCATTTCTATAAACTTATTCTAAGTTTATCATACCTAGTTCAATTTTAAACCTATTGAACTTTGATTCTTCTAAAGGCTTAGTATACATATCAGCTAGTTGATTATCTGTTTTAACATATTCCAATAAAACATCTTCTTTTTCTATATGTTCCCTTAGAAAATGATATTTTATTTCAATATGTTTAGTTCTACTATGAGAAACAAGATTGTTTGCAATTGATATAGCACTAGTAGAATCACAAAAGAGTGGAGTTCTACTTACCTGAATTCCATAGTCCTCAAGTTGATGTTGTATCCATAGAAGTTGAGCACAGCAACTTCCTGCAACCACATATTCTGATTCTGTAGTGGAGATAGTCATACTTGTTTGCTTTTTGCTACTCCATGAAATCAGTCTTACACCTAGGAATTGACAGGTTCCAGATGTACTTTTCCTGACTTCTTTGCATCCTGCAAAATCTGCATCTGAATAACCTGTTAGTTCAAAATCTTCATTACTAGGGTACCAAAGGCCTAGATAAGGAGTGCCCTTTAGATATCTCAGTATTCTTTTGACTGCTGTCAAATGAGACTCTTTAGGGCAAGCTTGATACCTAGTACAGACACATGTATCATACATGATATCTGGTCTACTTGCAGTCAAATAGAGTAGGGAGTCAACTATCCCTCTATACAAAGTCTCATCTACAGGTTTCCCTGCATCATCTTTGCTAAGAGACATACTTGACCCCATAGGAGTCTTCATGGTACTGGATGAATCCATACCATACTTCCTTATGAGTTCTAGGGTGAACTTAGACTGACATATGGATAAACCATTCTCAGTCTGTCTAACTTGGAGACCCAAGAAGAACTTAAGCTCCCCCATACTACTCATCTCAAATTGTTCTTGCATTAGTTTTGCAAACTTTTTGCAAAAACTACTTTCAGTAGACTCAAATATTATGTCATCTACATATATTTGGACTAGTATGATCTTGCCTCTGGATTCCCTAAGGAATAGAGTCTTGTCTATTTTCCCCCTTGTGAACTTATTCTCAATGAGGAAACTAGACAGGGTTTCATACCAAGCCCTAGGGGCTTGTTTTAACCCATATAAAGCTTTCCTAAGTCTATAGACATGATTAGGTTGAGTTGAATCAACAAAACCTGATGGCTGTTCCACATAGACTTCCTCCTTTATATTATCATTAAGAAAGGCTGACTTTATATCCATTTGATAAACTTTAAATCCTTGAAAGGTTGCATAGGCCAGGAACATTCTTATGGCTTCCAGTCTGGCTACTGGAGCAAAGGTTTGATCAAAGTCAATACCTTCTTCCTGCCTATATCCTTTAGCAACCAATCTTGCTTTGTTTTTGATAATTACTCCATGTTCATCCATCTTGTTCCTAAAGATCCACTTGGTTCCAATTATGTTGTGGTCTTTTGGTTTAGGAACAAGCTCCCAGACTTTGCACCTCTTGAACTGATTCAGCTCTTCTTGCATTGCCTCAATCCAATGAGGGTATATGATGGCTTCTTCAAACTTCTTTGGCTCTACTTGGGATAGAAAATTGGAGTAGAGTGCTGCACTCAGATTTCTGCTCCTTGTTTGTACCCTTTGTCTTAGATCACCAATAATTTGATCTGCTGGATGATCTCTTAGATGCCTATTAGCTGGAGGCATCCTGGCTTCAGGTTGAACTTCTTCAGTTCCTTCATCTTGCTGCACTCCTTGGACTTCTTCTTCATTAGGTACATGTAGTACTCCCCCTGGACAGCAGCCACTATCTTCTACTTGTTGTCTTGCAGTAGGTTCTTCTTCTATAGTGAGCTTGTCCATCTTCTTTGTCACACCTGTGGAGGTGCATATACTACTAGACAACTCATTGTTAATAAGTCTAGTTTCATCAAATACTACATGTACAGACTCTTATACAACTTGAGTAGACAAGTTGTAGACTCTATAAGCCTTACTATTGTTGTTGTACCCAACAAAGATCCCCTCTTGGGACTTGGCAGCAAACTTAGTCAAGTAAGACTTTCCATTGTTAAGTATAAAACACTTACAACCAAAGATCCTGAAGTAGGATAGGTTTGGTTTTCTGCCTTTCACAATCTCATAGGGGGTCTTGTTGTGGCTTTTAGTAATGGTAGCCTTATTAATAACATGGCATGCAGTATTAACTGCTTCAGTCCAGAAATATTCTGGTAGTGATGTATCACTTAATAGGGTTCTACCTGCCTCAATCAAGGTTCTATTTTTCCTCTCAGCAATGTCATTTTGCTGAGGTGTTCTTGGTGAAGAAAACTCTTGAAATATCTCAAATTCTTCACATAGTTTTGACATACTATAATATCAGACTGAAATTCAGTACCATGGTCACTTCTTATTTTGACCATTGTACTGTCTAGTTCATTCTGAATTTGTTTGACAAAGCTATAGAAGACACTAGGTGTTTCAGATTTCTGTCTAAGGAAGAACACTCAGGAAAACTTTGAGTAGTCATCTACAACTACAAAGGTATAGACCTTCCTACCTAGGCTGTAAACTGGCATAGGACCAAAGAGATCCATATGCAAGAGGTATAGACACCTCACAGCATCTTTGTTTTCAATGCTACTAAAGGTGGATCTAGTCTGCTTGCCCTTTTGACAAGCTGAGCATATTCCATCTTTAATACACTTAACTTGAGGACCATTCATCACTAACTCTCTGTTATAGAGTTGGCCAATAGTCTTGTAGTTGAGATGGGCTAGCCTCTTATGCCATTTGACACAATGAGAGACTTTCTCATCAGCTACAAGACATACTGGAGAACCATTGTTCTCAACCATAATGTCTAGACAATAGACATTCCTCTTTCTATAATCTGTCAAAATAATCTCTTGATCATTTGACCTCCTGATATGACAACCATCTTTGACAAATGAGATGTCATATCCTACATCACTCAATTGACTTATACTAATAAGGTTATGTTTCAAACCTTTAACATAAGCCACTTGAGTAATAGATATATGGGAGCTAGAAATGTTACCAAAACCCTTGATGATTCCTTTTTCAGAACCACCAAAGGTGACTTTAGGACCATCTTTGATTGGAGTGAAGTCCTTTAGCAATCCCCTTGTTCCAGTCATATGTCTGGAACATCCACTGTCCAAGTACCATATTGGGGCATGGCCACTTGGACTCACCTGCAAAACAGATTAGTGACCCTTAGAACCCAAAGAATTCTTGGGTCCTTGGTACTGGTTAGTTTGCTTCCTAACAAAGCTACCTACAGGTTTTCCAACAGGCAGTTTGCTACTCACTTTGGCACTTGCATTGTGCCAACAGTCCATGGCAAAGTGGCCTACCTTGCCACAGCACCAACACTCAAACCTATTGTACCTTTGCTTAGGTACACTCTTAGCTGTTTTATCTACAGCTGGCTTGTTGAGAGCTGGGGCTTTGCCCTTAGACTTGGACTTGACAGTCCTAGCAGGTTTTGAAAACCCCAGTCCAGCTTTACCTTTTTTATGAACAAATTCATCAATTAAGGGTAGAACAGACTTTGGTTTAGAAAACTTGTTAACTAAATCTCTCCTTCTGAACACTAATCTCCAGACTTTTGATTTGATCATTCTTAAATGATATAGTTCCCATCTGAATCACAGTTATGTGCTTCAGTCTGGCTATTTCATTTAGCTTTTTGTTTGAACACCCTATTACTAATTTGGGTCAGGATCACTATGTCTCTAGGAATCTTTGTTTGACCTTCTGTATAGCTTAATAAGTCAATTAGAATTGAGTCTAAGGGTTAGAAGTCTAGGTTTGGAAGCTGCCCTGAAGACCAGGATTCTCAGTCTGGAGACTAAGTCATATCGTCGAGCTCAGCACGACGATTCGTCGAACTCCGGTCGACGATCGTCTAGCTCAACTTCGACAGATCGTCGAACTCCATTCGACGATCGCTGAGCTCAACTTCATAATATCGTCGAACTCCATTCGACGATCGGTGAGCTCAGGTCGACGATTTTGACTCTGCATTAGATCTTTATCTCTGAGCTCAGCTCGACGATAGCAGAGCTCAGTTCGACGATTTCAGATAACTTCCAGAATTCAAATTCAAATCAGTTAGGAGTTATTCTGCAATTAATTCAGAGATTTGCTAGCCGTTTTCATTCAATTCTGGACCAAGTTTCAAGGGATTTTTCAAGGAATGTTTCTGTGGACTTTCCTCCAAAAAGAGATTATGTAATTAAGGATGCAATCAATACAGACCAACGGCTATCCTTGACAGAGAATGATATTCTATTCAGGACCAGAGAATAAAAGAGAGAATGTTTCTGAATCTCTAAGTAGAACAAGAAGAAGAGAACACACAATACAGATTACAGAGACTCATTCAAAATCTTCTGTCACAAAGAATTCTCAAGAACACTCATCAAAGGAGATCAAGTTTTCAAATCTTCAGATCTCTTTTAGTTTTCAAATCTTCAGATCTCTTTTAGTTTTCAAAGTGTTCAAGGCCAACATATTCCAGACTCCAGACATTCAACATTTCAGCTATTGCTGAAATCATCTCCTGCTGGAGTTCAACCTTTGAAGGCCTATCACCCTCAGCAAAGCTTCTCTTCCTGAAGATCTCAAGGATTCAGGGGGAGCTTTGACATCAATCCACATAGTCTTCTCAGTTGTTTGAGAAAGAAAAGACTGCCATCACTCTCTCACCCCCACTCTGTAAAGGGTTTTTCAAACTCCCTTCAAAAGTTTGAATCTGGTTTTTGAGCACCTTGTCAAAAGCTCATTGGTGGCAAGACACCTGATCAAAAAATCTGCTTTGGTTTTTGAGCACCTTATCAAAAGCTCATTGGTGCTCACGATACCTGATCAACTCATTCTGCAGTGGATTCCTACCTAGGGTGGTAGAAGAGTGGATGTACCCAAGTTTGGGGAACCACTATATTCCCTTGTGTCATCTGGTTTTGGCTTGCTTTCTTTTTGTTTCTGGCCTTGATTTTTCTGTGCTTAGTTTTTGCATAGCTTAGTACTGTGATTAGATTTATTCTGCTTCCCTGCTCACACATATTACAACAATTGTTGTAAAAGTTTGTAAAAGTTTTTAAAGCACCATATACTCTATTCATCCCCCTCTAGAGTATATCAGATCTAGTTGCACTTTCACTTTTGATCAATCATCTTCTCAAAATCAGTTGCAGCAACTTTGAGACTAGCAATTTCCTTTGCCTGACTCTTGGCTAGGGACTTGCTCTTCTTAAAAGCTTGCAACAGAACTTTATATTCATCTATCAATTGATGAATATCCTCTTCAGACTCAGATGCACTCTCATCACTTGATGATGATGAATCTGTTTTTGAACTAGCACATGAAATTGAACTTAAAAAACAATTTTGTACCTTACTAGATCCAGGCTGCTCCTGGATTTTGTCACTTTCTGTCAATATCATCAGTCCTTGGCACTAACTATCCTCTTGTTCATATATAGAGTTCATGATCTGGATGAACTCTTCTTCCTCTTCCTCAGCAAACAGTCCTATGTATGCTTCAGCATCTGACTTAGTTTCTGATGAATATATGTCTGACAGGCTCTTATCCTTTTTGGCAACAAAAGATCTTTCCTTCTTGCCCTTGAATTGAGTCTTTTTCTTATCATTAGATTCCTTCTTTTTCTCTGGACAGTCTGCAATCACATGTCCTTGTCTATTACAGCAATAACATACTATTTTTGATAGAGTTGCTTTGCTTGACTTGGTCTTTTTCCTGTCTTTCTTTGATGACTTTTTGTTTTGATAATAGTCATCTTTACCCTGTGAAGTAGATGGCTTTGTCCTCCACTGTTTCTTCTTTAAGAACTTCTGAAAGTGTCTTGTGAATACTGCAAAGTCCTCATCACTTTCACTGCTTTCAGACTTTCTACTTGCTGACTCATCTGACTCAGTCTCAGCTACTTTAGGAGGTGGAGTTGGTGACTTACTTCTGTATTTTCTGGGGGCTTCTATTTTAAATGCCACTGTCCTTTCCTTATGTTCACTTCTTGTAGTCTTCTCCTCTTCTTTCCTCACCATCAATTACATTTCATAGGATATCAATTTTCCAAACAGAGTTGGAGGAGGAATTTCTGCTAACTTTGTCATTTCCCTTATGACACAGATCTTGGTGTCCCAATCTTTTGTTAGGGACCTTAGAAACTTATCATTAAGCTCATAATTACTGAACTCTCTGCCATAGGACATTAGCTCATTCACAATCCTATAAAACTTCTTATAGCATTCAGTTATGCTATCAGATCTACCTTGCCTAAAGCTTTCATATTCTTGGTTTAATAAGGACTTTCTGTCCTGCCTCACTTCTTCAGAACCCTCCATGTACACAATAAGAGTATCACACATCTCCTTAGATGTCTTACAGTGTATCAAATTCTGAAAGATAGCATCATCTATAGCACTCACAATGATATTCTGAGCCCTCTTGTCCATTGTGGCTAGAACTATCTCATCCTTTGTCATTTCAGAGAAATCTTTAGGTGTTCTTTGATTAGCATCTAAGACTGAAACCTTCATAGGCACATATGACCTTTCTTTAACTGTGATATATATTTTAGAGTCTGAGACTTCCATAAACAGTCTCACTCTTTCCTTCCAGATGCCAAATATTTCTTTTCTGCAAATGGGTAGCTTCATGGATCCCAATTCTTTATGATTATCAGTGGAACCCATGGTTCTTGATTTTCTTGATTCTGTAATGTACTTAGACTGAATCTGCCAACAGGATCTACTCAGACAGTTATGTCCCTTTTTGAGTAACCTCGCTTTGATATCACTTGAAAGATATTGTACATAATCATCTAGAGGGGGGGGGTGAATAGGTGACTTAAATCTTTTTGACTTTTTAGGCAGAATTCAGATTATTTCACAGAGTTATAACTACTTTTTCCAAGCAATCAAACAGCAATTACAGAATTTCACATGCACACAGTGAACACACAGGTTTATAGTGGTTCCCCAATGTTTGGGTACATCCACTTTCCCCCTTTGCCTATCTAGTAGTGTACTAGATTCGGCCACACTCCTCCACTATCTCAAATCCTCAGATCTTACACTCAGAACCCCAAAATAGGTTCCTACAGCTCAGGCCCAAGGCCCTACAACTCAGTCTTCTCCAAAGACCTACACTCAGCTTCTTCACAAAGCCTACACTCAGCCACAGCAGGCCTACACTCAGCCACAACAGGCCTATAATCAGAGATACAAATCTCCTACACTCAGGCACACAGGCCCTACACTCAGCCTTTATAATTACAGGCTTACAAACTCAGATCCCTAAGGATCCTACAAGATAATATGAATACAAAATGTAAATTCTACAACTCAAAGAAAAGAGAGAAGAGTTGAGAGTATCTTGATGAGTTCTTGGATGAACTCTGCTGAGATCAATCTGACTTGGCTTTCTTCAAAGCTTCTTGAATGTAGAACACAATAGGATTGATCTCCTCTGCAGTTGATCCTTGATCTCTGCTACTTAAGATTCAGAACAAAATCTGAACCCTTCTTCTCAGCCTGGTTCCAACGGCCGTCTTCTTGGATGGAGCTCTCTCTCTCTAACTACTTAGATCTTCACTTGATTCTTCAATGAATAGCTAGATCTTCTTCTTGTTAAATGATCTGTTAATCATCTTTTTCTGTAGACAGTATAAGCCTATTTATAGGCCTTCTTCATGGTAACCGGCTGGTATGGTTCATAACTGATTTCTGACAACTCTGACAGGTGCAGTAGACCGGCTGGAATGGCAGCTGCCAAGTCATCCAGTCAGTTCTTGAAAAATCTGTAACTGTCTGAAAGTGTCGAGACTGTCTGTCTTTAAGTGTCGACACTTATAGACCAAGTGTCGACACAAGTTAACTAAGTGTCGACAGTAGCCTACAAGGTGTCGACACAACTCCTTGTGTTGTAGAATTCACTTCTCGACACAGCTTCTTCATCATGTGTCGACACTGATATTGAGTGTCGACACAATTCCTTGTTCTTCAGCACTTAGTTGAATTCTTGTAAGTGTCGACACAACTCCTTTGTGTCGACACATCTTCATGTGTTGAACTTGTCAGTGTTGACACATCTTCTTGGTGTCGACACATGCCTTCTGTGTTGATACTTGCTGAGTGTCGACACTACTCCTTGTGTCGACACATTATTCTTCTGTTGAGACTCTGGCTGAGTGTCGGCACATCTCCTTAGTGTCGACACTTGTACTTAGAATATTCTTGAACTTTGTTGAGTGTCGACACAGCTCCTTGTGTCGACACTTTCTTCAAGTGTTGAGTCTTCTGTCGAGTGTCGACACATTCTTCATTGTGTCGACACTTTCTTCAAGTGTTGAGTCTTCTGCTGAGTGTCGACACTTTCTTCATTATGTCGACACTTATACTTAGACTCTGCTGACTTTTGCTGAGTGTCGACACAGCCTCCAAGTGTCGACACTTTCTGATGTAGACACAGTTTCACTGGGTGTCGACATAACTGCTAAGTGTCGACACTACTTCACTGGACTTTTCTTCATTGAGTGCCGACACAGCTCCTTGTGTCGACACTTTCTGTCTGGTGTCGACTCTGCATCCCTGGTGTCGACACAAGTACTCCAAGTGTCGACACTACTTGCCTGGGTGTCGACACAAGTCTTCTTAAGTGTCGACACTCTCCCTCTGGGTGTCGACACATGGACTTAGAATCTTTTTCATCTTTCCTGCAAATACTTAACCTGCACAAGATAACTCAAAATACATCAAATACATTTTGATGTATATCATTGAGTGGGGTGAGGCTTCTTCAAATCAGGTACATTAGAACCAATGTACCCAACACTTGCGACGGGCTTTCCTTTGATTTATATTGAGTTATTACAACTTGCTAGTACACATTTACAAGAAAGCAATAAAAAGGTACAAAGAGGAAGTTGACGGCTAAGGAAGGAATGCCAGAAGAGGCCGCACGGACTGAGGAGCCAGGTCGGCAGGCCGCGCGGTTAAGTGAAAAAGGTGACCGCGCAGACTGGGAACTGAGGCCGGCAAGCCGTGCGCGGCTAAGAGAACAGAAACGGCGGACTGGGAAAAGGAGTCTGCATGGGTTGCTGGCTTGAGCTTGCTGTGGGCTGACTTCGAGCGTGAGCACCTTGGCATGGGGGTCTATTTATAGGCCCAAGGAGGTAACGGCTTCCGGTGACATTACACCCGGTGAGCCGGTAACTGTAGCGAGAAGAGGAAGGAGTCCGCCGAGTCCACCACAAGCCGTGCGGACTGGAACTTGCCTCTGGAGCTGGTGCTGTTGATGACGAACTGGGAGACTGAGTGGCGGACTGCGAGGAGAGTCCGCGGAGTCCGCCGCTGCTGAACTGAGCATGCACTAAGGAGTGCGAGCTGAGGAGTGCCCGTTGAGTCCGCCGAGTCCGCATGAAGCTGTGCAGTCTGGGACTGCCTTGAGGAGGTTCTGCTGCCTGGCGGACTACAAGGAGAATCTGCGGAGTCCGCAACAACTGATTGAGCACGCGCCAAGACTGTGTTGGCTGAGGAGGTTGGCCCTGCTGCTGGAGAGAAGCGGGTAGAGGTCGAGGAATGGCGGGCTGCATGGCGAGTCCGCGGAGTCCGCATCTGCTGACGAGTTGAGTCCGCCGAGATGAGGCCTGCTGTTGCTGAGGAGCTGGAGCTGTGGTTCACCCACGTAGGCGGACTGGAAGTCTTGACTGCACTTCGAGTCCGCCCATCTCGCGATGAACTGGATGTTGCTGCTGCTCTGCGAGTAGCCGAGGAGCTGGAGTGTCCGCACTCCTTGGGCGGACTGAAGAAGCTGGCTGCCCACGCTGCTGGACGACAAGGGCTGAGCGACCTGCCGGACTGATGAGGCAGGCCGCGCGCGTTGGCGAGGTGGAAGCTGAGGTAGCTTGCTGGCGGCCTGGGGCAGGTCGCCACCTTTGTTTGGCGGTTTAAGCGGCCTGGGCGGATAGGCATCTGAATCCGGCAAAGGGAGATCTGTCAAGACAAGCCTGCGGTTAAGCTGAAAAGGCGGGCGGCCTGCAGGGGCGGACTGAAGAAGCAGTCCGCGGCCCCTGCCGACCAAGGGAACAAGGGGAAGCATGGGCGGTCAGACCGCTGAGACCGCCCAAGCCGTGCGGCCTGAGCGGACAAAAAATTCTGTCCGCCCACACTAAGGCGTCACGACCTCCAGGAGGAACCCGGGGCAGGCCGCGACCAGCGAGCTGCCTGTCTTGGGAAGGATCGCCGATTTCGGGATTAACAGCGCACACTCAAAATCGTTCTTCGCACACCATAAAATAAGCTTTAAAACTAAAATAAGAGCCAATCAACCTCACCGGAGAGCTCTTTGACGCCTTCACGCCAAAAATGGCAATCTCAACACAAACTTCTCCCAAATGACCAAAATCCCATGTTGCATGATGTGTAAAAGGTATTCCAAATATACTAGTTCTACCCCTTACCTTATAGGCAAATTATTATTGGGTCCGACTCTCGGTTCCAAATCTGGATCCGGGAGCTCAGATCTGTCGTTAAAAGGCATGTGGGGTCCACGCATTTTGGGAGTCCGACATACATTTTTACGCGGGGCACATGCATTTACGTTTTATATTGGTTCCGGTTCCATCCGGAAACCCGGGCCGAAAAATTCCTCTTACCCTATATTTGCCATCCAACACCTTGCCCAATGCCCACCATGCAGCCTCCATGGTAGTGTCAAATTGTCGACACCGTGTGCCGGCATAAATCAGCCATAGTACCGTCGTCGGAGCGATCGGTCGGCAGTGCGTCACCGACGTAACGGAACTCCCCCTGCTGCAGCGGATCCCCCACGCAGGGACAGGAAACTCATCCATGGAGCACCCGTCGAGCACGACGCCGATCCGGCGCAAGCCTTCCACGCAGCGAGCAAGGTCATCTGATCTGAAGAATTAGTTAAATCGAACGACGGGGGTGTCGCCAGCGTCGAGCGAGGCGAGACGGAGGGATCCGACGGAGGACGGGCCGGGGACTTTCTTGATGATGATGGCGATGGTGAGGTAGATTGGATTGAAGGAGTCGTGGAGAAAGACAGCGCCGATCGGGGATTGGAAGAAGGGGATAATATTGGAGGCGGCTTCGAGGAAGGAGGCGCCGTTTGAGGGGATGCCCACTACCTGTATGAGAGAATGTTCCAGAGGAGCATGGGATGATTGAGATGTCATTCCGGGGATTGTCGTAGAGACATTGGCCGACGTTGGGGTGGAGCGCCGCCACCGGAATCCCCCAAGAGGAGAGGTGCAATCGCGAGCCGATCCCGATCAGCAGTAAAAGCTGCGGAGATCCCAACACTCCGACGGACAATATCACCTCCCCTCCAGGATTCATCATCACCTGATGGCGCTTCCCGGTCCCCGTAAACCATACGGATCGCCGACATTGCCGGACCTGAATCGATTGGTGGTTCTTCAAGAGAGAAATTTGTCAAGAAGAAACAAATCAAAGGGGAAAACGAGATGCTCGCCCGAAGAGGAGCAGAGAAGGATGCCATCGACGGCGGAGCGGAGGGTGAAGCGCATATTGATGTAGCAAATGTAGGGTTTGCGCCCAATTACAAAATACTTGTGTGAGTAAGACATTTTCTCAAATACCTAGCATGCAAGTTGCGAAATTTCACCTCGGATTAAAAGTACTTTCACACAACCAAAACCTGCAACGATGAGCGCGATGAAAACAATATTTTGATGTGGAGATTTAGCCGGAGTATGGATTAATTCCTACAATAATCTTGCAACTAAGCGGCTACCCTTTCCGACCAAATGGTTAGAGAACGGCGAACGTTACTCTTCCTACACCGATCCGTTGTTGATTTCGATCACACCATGACATCCACATCCACATCTACAAGAATGAAAGCATAAAAGAAATCAAACAAGGTATGGTGGAGGAAAATCGTTACCCAACTTGGAACCTGATGTGCTTGCCGCAACAACCGATGCCTTCCACGATGGGAGCAGCGGAGGCGTCACACCACCACACGGGGTGGGGGGGGGGGAACCACTAAAGCAGTCGGTGTTTTCCTGGAAGAGAAGCTTCGAGCCGACGGTGGGACACCCAGCTAGAGTCGCGGAGGGGGAAAGGCGGCTTCACACCACTGCAAGTCCACTGTCACGCCGAAGGGTATTCCCGATATCACGTCAGAGAAGAGGGAGCATCGTCGGTGTCGCTCCGGAGGCGGGAGTCGCGGCCGACGCTCGCGCACGGGATGTCGCGGCTAGGGCTGGAGCCCCGTGGAAATCAATTCTCAAAATATTTTTCATTAGGGCTTCAACCTAAAAATGAGGAGTATTTATACTCCCATACACTCTAATTCTAGCCACACAATTTCAAGCACCTAATCCTAGCCATCCAAATGTTTGACCATAAAACAAAACGCAGGAAAAATAATTGTCTGTGACCGTCTAACATTTTGGTCGATCAGACTCGCAATCACAAATGGAAAACTAACAAAATATGTATTTATAAAAAAGACTAGATAACTCAAATTTTGTAGTGGATCATGTCGCGATAAGCCCTCCTCGTGTTGGGCCGAAGGTTGTAGTGTTATGCCTCATCGTAAAGAGGTGTTGGGTCGGCGACATCAATCCTCCCCCGCTCAAAATCACTCTATCACCGGTGAGTGGTCCAAGCGGTAACTGTGTAGCATGTCATCATCAAGACGCTTCATCTCCACAACGGTCACCCAAGTGGCGTCACAAGCGGGGCTATCCTTCCAATGAACCAAAGCAGTCGGTGTTGAGTGATTTCCTGGAAGAGAAGCTTCGAGCCGACGGAAGAGTAGCCCCGTTTTCCTAGAAGAGAAGCTTCGAGCCGACGGTGGGACACCCAGCTAGAGTCGCGGAGGGGGAGAGGCAGCTTCACACCACTGCAAGTCCGGTGTCACGCCGAAGGGTAT
Source organism: Platanthera guangdongensis (assembly GCA_039583875.1). Classification (NCBI taxonomy): domain Eukaryota; kingdom Viridiplantae; phylum Streptophyta; class Magnoliopsida; order Asparagales; family Orchidaceae; genus Platanthera; species Platanthera guangdongensis. The sequence continues at coordinate 62,169,055 of CM077152.1, forward strand.
TCCCGGTATCACTTCGGAGAAGAGGGAGCATCGTCGGTGTCGCTCCGGAGGCGGGAGTCGCGGCCGACGCTCGCGCACGGGATGTCGCGGCTAGGGCTGGAGCACCGTGGAAATCAATTCTCAAAATATTTTTCAGTAGGGCTTCAATCTAAAAATGAGGAGTATTTATACTCCCATACACTCTAATTCTAGCCACACAATTTCAAGCACCTAATCCTAGCCATCCAAATGTTTGACCATAAAACAAAACGCAGGAAAAAAAATTGTCCGTGACCGTCTAACATTTTGGTCGATCAGACTCGCAATCACAAATGGAAAACTAGCAAAATATGTATTTATAAAAAAGACTAGATAACTCAAATTTTGTAGTGGATCATGTCGCGATAAGCCCTCCTCGTGTTGGGCCGAAGGTTGTAGTGTTATGCCGCATCGTAAAGAGGTGTTGGGTCGGCGACATCAATCCTCCCCCGCTCAAAATCGCTCATCACCGGTGAGTGGTCCAAGCGGTAACTGTGTAGCATGTCATCGTCAAGACGCTCCATCTCCACAGCGGTCACCCAAGTGGCGTCACAAACGGGGCTATCCTTCCAATGAACCAAGTAGTGGTGCACGCCTCCATCAATAGAAGTAATGATGTCGTCATCCAATATCTGATCCGGAACAAAAAAAACCTTCGGAAACCCGGAAAAAGCATTAGGAAGAAGCAAAGTATAACTCGGAGCCTCACTAGTAAGTGAGGAGGGTAGCTCCAAGGTAGAAATATGTGAGGATGTGGTGTCACTCTCTAACCCATGAGAATGGCTGTGTGGAGAAGAAGAAAAAGGGCGAAGTAATTCTTGCAGTGTTTCATGAAAAAGTGTAAGATCAGAAATATTAAACACAGTGTATGCCCCAATCGGTAGGTAAGTCAAGTACGTACGCATTGTCGTCCAACTTCTTTAAAATCTTAAAAGGGTCGGCGTGCTGGTTGGCTAATTTCTTTATGGAACCTGAGGGTAACCGTTCAGGAATTAACTTCACCATGACTAAATCTCCAACATCATATGTATGAGCCCGCTTGTGCACGTTCGCTTGAGATTGGTAAGCGTTGTATGTAGTGATTAACAGGTGGCAGATCTCGTGGTGCAACACATGTAAGTGATGTGCAAAGTCATAAGCAAATTGACTTGATTTATACGCGGGAGGTAAAGGAATCAAGTCAAGAGGCACACATGAGTTGTAACCATGCACAATTTTGTTTGGTGAAAAGGTCGTGGAGCAATTTGTGGAATTGTTATAGGCAAGTTGGGCTTGGGGGAGAATGAGATCCAAGTCCCCTTGTGGTCGCCCACCAAACACCTTAGCAAATGGACCAAATTCCTACTAACCACCTCGGTTTGGTCATCCGTTTGGGGGTGATAAGCTGCAGAAAAAAGGAGTTTGGTATCAACCAATATCCATAAGGTTTTCCAAAAATAAGAGATAAATTTAACATCTCTATCTGAGACGATGGTTTTAGGAAGCCCTCTATGACTAACGAGCTCTTTAAAATAAAGTTCGACAACGTGAGATGCATCATTAGTGCGATTACAAACAATAAAATATTCCATTTTTGAAAAACGATCGACGACCACAAGAATGGAATCGTGTTTGTTTTGTGTTAGTGGAAGACCCAAAATAAAGTCCATACTAACGTCGTCTCATGTGACCGATGGAATGGGAAGTGAGGTATATAAATTCGTGTTGTGTTTGTTTCTCATAGCTATTTGACACGTCCTACAACTACACACAACTTGGTTAACCATTTTCTTTAAACCGGGCCAAAAGAACTTGTCTCAACGTGAAAGTTTTATTGCACCCGAAATGATCACCTAACCCGCCTCCATGCATGTCCCAAATAATGAATAAGCAAAGGATGAATTAAGAATGCACAATTTAGTTTTCCTAAATAAATACCTGTCACGAATAAAGTATTTGGAAATAGTGTGAGGTGATTTCTCTTGTAGGGAGAGAAAGATGTGTTAAAAATCCTTGCATTCCGCATATTCACGTTTCACTTGTTCAAATCCTAAGACCTTAACGAAGAGTGGAGATAAGTTAACACGGCTTAGAGCATCGGCGGCACGATTGTGTTTATCCTTACATTGATCACAAAAGTGTATTCTTGAAGGAAAGAGACTCACTTGGCTTGGCGTGGGCTTATCTTATGTTGCGAATTAATATAGAACAAGGCGTCATGATTCGAAATGAGAACGAATTCTTTGGGTAAATGGCAGTGATGCCAATGGCAAAGGCTTTGGATATGGGCATAAAATTCGCGTTCATAGTTTGAATAATTAAGTTTAACCTCACTCAATTTCTCACTAAAGAATCCAACCAGGTGACCTTCTTGACTTAAAACACCACATATTCTCGGACTCGTGGCGTCACAAGAAACCTCAAAAACTTTATTGAAATCTGGTAAACGGAGAACTGGCGCCTCGATCATTAATTTTTTTTATCTTCGTAAATGGAAAAGAGGCGGATTATGACTAATTAAAATCACCAATTTTCATGCATTCGGTTATGGGAGGCATAATTGTGCTAAAATCACGAATTAAACGTCTATAAAATGTGGCCAAACTATGAAAACTTCTAACATCCCGAATATATTTTGGTTCCGACCAATCAATGATTGCTTGAACTTTTGCAGGGTCCACCTTTATGTCATCCGCACTAACAATATATCCTAAAAATGAGACAGAGGAATCCATAAAAATATACTTCTTGAGATTTATAAAAAGTTTTTCCTGTCGGAGAACCTCAAAAATTTGTCTTGAATGGTAGGTGTGATCATGTGCTGTAACGCTATAGATTAATAAATCATCAAATTAGATCACCAAATATTTTCCATAAAATTATTAAAAAGTTGAGTCATCGTGCGGGAGAATGTGTTTGGGGCATTGGAGAGCCCAAATGACATTGCAAGCCATTCATACAAGCCCTCTTTAGATTTAAACATCGTTTTCCACTCATCCCCTTCTCCAATCCGAATTTGATGGTACCCGCTCTTGAGATCAATTTTAGAAAAAAGCATGGCACCACTAAGTATGTCCAACAAATCATCCAAACAGGGAATTGGAAATTGGTACTTAATAGTTATTTTATTGATGGTCATATTATCGGCACACATTCACCATGAACCATCTTTTTAAGGGGCGAGAAATGTCGGGACTGCACATGAACTTAAACTATGCCGGATGAGACCTTTGGAGAGTAGATCCGAAATTTGGGCTTGTAGTTCCGCATGCGCATTGGGATTAAGACGATAGTGGGGGAGGTTGGGAAGAGTAGATCCCGGAATAAAATCGATAGCATGTTGGATACTTCGAAGGGGAGGCAATTCAGAGGTAAGTTTATCGGGGTGGACATCCTTAAATTCCTCCAGTAGGGCAGTGGCGGAGCCATGAATATTGAAGTGTGGGGGCACAAGACACTTAGAATATGAAAAAAATATCATTTATATTTGTGCTTGTTGGAACTTGATTGTTTCATATGACGACTGTCGGCCGGGCTTTTGAATTTTTGCTAAACTAGATAGATGTGTTACAGGTTCTAGATTCCACGACAAATTTTTGAACAAAAGGTGACCAAAATGATTAATGATAACAAAGGAGAAACCACAAAGGTGACATTACTGACATAGGCACATAGCCTGGTTTTCAAACTAAAACAAAGAACCGAAAAGTATAGAACTATAGAAGCACAATCGGTCATGTTGAATATTCTCGTCAATCTGAATGCAAGATTAAAATTCATGTCAAAAATAATGTTTGTTTAAGTAAGTCAAAATGACAATCTTAAGAAGAAACTCAAATCACATATTCATTATTAAGTAATGGTTGGACATGTAACAACAAGTTCAGTTCAAAACAGAAGAAGTTTTATAGCGGATCGATTTAACTGAAAGACAAAACATTGGGTAAATATTTAACGAGCAGCAGCACTGCAGCAGTCAGTTTTGGGAGGAAATCCTGTCTATTTAACTGAAAGACAAAACATTGGGTAAATATTGGGGAAGAAATTTACCTGAAAGACAGCCATACAGGCACAGCGCCACAGCGGATCGAGCAGCAGCAGCAGGGGCTGAGCCGCCTAGGTATCCAAGCTTAGGGTTTGCTGCGAATGGCAGCCGACAGGAATCGGGAGGAAATGTCGCAGCCCGCAAAAAATACTCCAGGCTTAGGGTTTACTCGGCTGCGAAGTGCGGACTGCGGTTCACCTGAACCGGACCGAAAACCACGTGGGGGCACGGGCCCCCACAGGCCCCTATATACCTTCGCCCCTGCAGTAGGGTCAAGATTTGGGTGGGCAAGGATGTCATGGAGGGAAGCACACCATTAGAGTGGAGCAAAACTAAGGCATATATCATGCCACCAGAAAAGTTATCCCTCTCGAATTCTTTATGGTTGATTAAGGTTAAGGTTTGTTTGACCGCGGAAAGGGAGGTGTGCTTGGTCTTGAGGTCCTTAGGCGCGGTGGGGCGTAAGGTGATTTTTTTATCTTTGAATTTAAATTCACAAGTATTTGCGCGACCAAAGTGGGTGGCGTTGTAATCATAAAGCCAAGGGCAGCCAAGGAGGACATGACACGCATCCATGGAAATAACGCCGCAGCAAACTTGGTCGACATAATCCTTAATAACCAGTGGAACAATGCAACGTTTGGTGACCGGAATAAAGGTATTATTCAAGTTCCAGGAATAAAGGTCTTATTGACCCAAGAGACTTGGTAAGGAGTGTGATGTGGTTTGGTAGTCAACTTCATGCAGAGAATAGCAGCTTCAGAGACGACATTCATGCAATTCCCACTATCAATAATGAGTTTGCAAGATTTTTTTCCGCATTTGAAGTACAAGGAAAAAATGCTAAAGTGCTTCCAATCATGTGTACTATGTGGGGTGTTCAAGATGTAATGCATGACCGTAAGGTTTGGTGCGTTATGCTTGTCTTCCATATCACTAGGAATGCCAGCTCTTCAACGTCGTTATGTTCTTTGTTTAGAAGATCGTCATCATCGGTCGTGGGTTCAATTAAAGTCATAATTTTTTCTGGTAGGACATTCAACCGCATAATGTCTGAGTTGGTTACAAGCATAACACGTGACATTGGCCTTGTTGGTCTTGCCTATAGGGATGCATTCGTCCGAAGTATTGTTTGCTTTCTGTGCGAACAGAAAAATATAAGTCGGAAAGTGTAGTAATGTAAACTTTATTATTACAAAAAGGTATCTATTACAAAGGTATACCTCCCTTATATAGAATGGAGGAGAGAAGAGAGAATACAAATAAGAGATGTGGGACTAGAAAATTACAGGACACAAGCAGACTATACAGACACAAACCGCACAAGCCACGCGATTAGACAGAAGGGTTAACCGCTCGGCTACTACCACAAAGAGAGAGAGATCTCCATGGGAGACCGCTAGATCGTACGGTCTCCAAGTCGCTAAAGACAAACCACTAGACCGCTTGGACCTCAGACAGCAACACACAACAACCAAACCGCTGAAGGGTAACAGCAAAACCGCGCGGTTATCAACCCGCCAAGCCTGACCGCCAGACCGCCCGGTCACCAACTTCAGCACTCCCCCTCAAGCTGGAGCCTATATATCGATCATGTCCAGCTTGTCACAAATATAAAGAAACGAGGCGGATACTGGCTTGGTTAAGATGTCAGTCAGCTCTTTATCAGAAGTGACGAAGGGAGTGCAAATTTGTTCCGTCAAAATCTCTTCACGAATGAAATGACAGTCGACCTCAATGTGCTTGGTTCTTTCATGGAAGACCGGATTTTGGGAGATGTATATGGCAGCCTTGTTATCACAGAACATAGGTACTAGAACACCAAGTGTCTCAAGACCAACTAAAGAGCAAGAAAGTCCAAACAAAACAAGTGAAAGCAAAGAGAGCTAAACAGTGCTCTAAGCAGAAGAAAAACCAATTTATACTCTAGAAATCAGAGTCCAGCAGGTCATCCTCATCTGGATCCCAACCGACTTTTTCAGCAGCATCATAACAAAGTCAAAAGTACAATCACAGCTAAATAGTGCTCTAAGCAAAAGTACAATCACAGCGCAGCGGAAGCGTGGTGGGCCCATAACCCACAGGTCGGAGGATCGAAACCTCCCTCTGATACCATGTGCGAACAGAAAAATATAAGTCTGAAAGTGGAGTAATGTAAACTTTATTATTCCAAAAAGGTATCTATTACAAAGGTATGACCTCCCTTATATAGAATGGAGGAGAGAAGAGAGAATACAAATAAGAGATGTGAGACTAAAAAATTACATGACACAAGCGGACTATACAGACACAAACCGCACAAGCCGCGCAGTTAGACAGAAGGGCTAACCGCTCGGATACTACCACAGAGAGAGAGAGAGAGATCGCCATGGGAGACCGCTAGATCGCCCGGTCTCCAAGTCACCAGAGACAAACCGCTAGACCGCTTGGACCTCAGACAGCAACACACATCAACCAAACCGCTGAAGGGTAACAGCAAAACCACGCGGTTATCAACCCGCCAAGCCAGACCGCCAGACCGCCCGGTCACCAACTTCAACACTTTCCTACCGGTGATGATGACAGATTTAGTGGTGTCACCTAAAACATTCTTCCCGCATGAATAAGGAAAGTGTGTGGAAGATGTTTTGGATTGGAAAAATGTTTTGGAGGAGGATGCCGGTGGATTCGTGATAATCGACAAATGTTTTTCAATGTCACGGGCCGTAATTATGGCATAACCTAGATCATGTTGATCATATCGCCAGATTTGACTTTGAATTTTCAAATGAAGGCCCTTACGGAATCGTGAGACGGTAAGCTCGGACATTTCCTAAATTTCTCAACTGATCATTAATTTGTTGAGCTCGCCCATGTAATCACTCACCGAACGGTTGCCTTGATGCAACAAAGTGAATTCATCTAACATATTTGTGTGATGGTATGTGGGAACAAAGTGAGTGTTGAGTAAGTTACGCATTTGTGGCCAAGTGTGTGCGACACCGCCTACACGACGCTCTTCATTTAACCAAAACACTTGGGCTCGGTCCGCTAATTTCATGCGAGCGACTACTACCTTTTGGTGGTCGTCTAAGTTATGGCATTCGAAATAACATTCGATTTTCATTAGCAAATCCTTACAGGTTTTAGGATCACCGTAACCGTCAAATGTTGGGGCATCGATTTTAATTTTGCGAGTGAGATCATTATGCCAATCCCCATTGCGGTCCTTGTCACCATAATCATTGTGTGGATGTTGTTGGCGGTGTGGAGGATTGCGGGGTGGAGGGTTATGGGGTTGGTTTTGCGGTGGAAAACCGTTCTGAATTGTCTGTGTCAAGTGTTCGAAGGCCGCGGTGAGTTAAGCGATTTGATCGGTGAGATCACGTTGGACGGCCGCTAGTTTTGCTTGCGTGACTTCCCAAGTATCTGGATTGTCGTCCATGTAATTGGACGCGGACGAGTACAGGAAATACTAATACCCGGAACGTGTGTGCATAAAAAGTGAAGTCGGTGCAAGAGGACCGACAAAGATTAAAAAATCCTTGCGTCGAAGTCTGATACTAAATTTATGTAACAAACGCTAGTGTTTGCATATAATTACAAAATACATATGTGAGTAAGACATTTCCTCAAATACCTAGCGTGCAAGTTGCGAAATTTCACCTCGTATTAAAAGTACTTTCACACAACCAAAACCTACAATGATGAGCGCGACAGAAGCAATATTTTGAGGTGGAGATTTAGCCGAAGTATGGATTAATTCCTACAAGAACCATGCAACCAAGCGGTTGCCCCTTTCCGACCAAATGGTTGGAGAACGACAGATGTTATTCTTCCTACACCAATCCATTACTGATTCTGATCACACACCATGACATCCACATCCACAAGAATGAAAGCATAGAAGAAATCGCACAAGGTATGGTGGAGGAAAATCATTACCCAACTAGGAACCCGATGTGCTTGTCATTAGAATCGACGCCTTCCACAACGGGAGCAGCAGAGGCATGCACCACCACAGAACGGGGGGGGGGGGGGGGGGCAATACACTACTAAAGCAGTCGACATTTTCCTAGAAGAGCAGCTTCAGGCCGACAGTGGGACACCCATCGAGAGTTACAGAGGGGGACGATGCGTCTCTATTTTACATTCAGGGGTAGTTTGGTAATATTATATATATATATATCTCTATATATATAGTGGTTGTTAGGTCTTATTAGATATGTTGAATGTTTGTGTGTCTCTTGTGGTTTTGTGCGGCTGAATTGGGAACACCTCCCCTTGCCGGAAGATCAATCCGTTCAGTGTTGTTGCCCTTAGGTGAGATCAGTTATCTTGTAATCCTTATTATCAATGTTACGATCCATTTTACTTATTTCTCTTTGATACGATCCAAACGATTCTAAAGACGAAATAAGTAAAATGGATCGTAACATTGATAAGAAGGATTACAAGAGAACTGATCTCACCTAAGGGCAGCAGTCCTGAACGGATTGATCTTCCGGCAAGGGGAGGTGTTCCCGATTCAGCCGCACAAAACCACAAGAGACACAAACATTCAACATATCTAATAAGACCCAGGGGCGGATCCAAGGGGGGCCCATGGGGGCCCGGGCCCCCCCAAAATTTTTAAAACAAGTTTATGGATATAAGTTTTGGGGGCATTTTAGTCATGTTGTCAGCTCATGCCAAAAATCCTCCTTAAAAGCCTCATTAAAACATGATGTAGGTTTGACTTTTTTACACAGTACTCTCATCCGGCCAGCTCATCTATCCCGTTCCCCCATGCATTTTCATCATTTTAGCAAATCCTTGATTTTATCCAGCAGGTTATCCAGGCATCCAGCATGATAGCATTTATCAGCAGATTATAATCCAGCGACTAAGGCATTGATGTCTTATCCAGCAGCTTTTCCAGCGCAAAATCCTACCTTTGTCCTGCGTTTATACGATATCTCCTCTCTTTTCTCTCAACTCCTCCCGCCAGCAGGCTCTCCTCAGCTCCTCAACTGTCGCCCACGCCGAAAGCGCATTTCTTCCCATTCGACGCAAGCACTGTCCAACAAGTTTTCTCCCCATTCCATCGCCTTCTCCCCGATCCGTCCTCTTCTCCAGACTCCAGTTCTCCCCTCAACTCCTCCCGCGGTCCTGCCAGCATATATCCAGCAGGCGGGCCTCACTCCTCAGCTCCTCGCCAGCATATATCCAGCAGGAAGGCGATATCCTCCTCTCCGTCTGCCTCAGTCAACTGCAAACCGCGCTTCTGGTAAGCCCATTCCTTCTTCAATTTTTCTTGCAAAGCTCGCCTAGATGCTGTTTTCTTTAGTTCAGTTTTACCTCTTTTTTCTTTAGATCATTACTGCTTCAACTGTATGCTAAAACTATTATTGAGTTCAGTTTTTGAGTTCAGTTTTTCTTTAGATCATTACTGATTCAACTGATTACTGTGATGTATGCTAAAATTGTAAGCTAAAACTGTATGCTAAGAGTCTCGCTACATGATTGCACTCTTGTTGCAAGTCAATAAATTGTGTCAAAGTAATCTTCTTTCAAACTCTGCCTCATTTAGCTCTGCGGCTCGGCCTCCTCTCCATTGGGCTTTGGAATCACCAGCAGAGGCAACCAAGATCTGTAAAGTGTAGACAGAAGCAGTGGATCAAAGATTATCAAGTGTATAAATGCATAATGTCATTTACATTGTTAAATTTGGTGAATGAAAATGACCAAATCTGTAGATTCATGTACATTGAATATCAAGAAAATCTATTAAATCACCAAATGCCCAAATGCAAATCAATAATCGAGATCATGGTTTTACCTCTGAATATTTAGCTGAATAACTACTGTGAAATTCATTAGTAGGTGAAATCGCAACAATTTCTTCTTTTGCTGAATATACAATTTCTTTTGTTTGTGCCCGGCGGCCGGCAACATCGTAAAGTGGATAACTTAGACATTCAAAAACCCTCAAATAGTCTTTTGTTAGCATGCCTAAAATTTGGTTGTTTCTGCCCATAATTCTGATAAAAAAACCCCCATAATTCTGATCAAATAGTCTTTTATTGATGTTTCACAAGTTATTTTTGTTATACAGGTAACCATGAAAAAATTGAAAACTATTGATTCGTTTTTCAACAAAAAATCAACAAATAAAGCCGACACATCTTTGTCAATAGAACAAGTCAATGTTCAATCTCAACATATAGATGAATTTTATGAAGTGAAAAAGCGTCGAGCACAATTGAAGTGACATGTATATGATTATTTATGACTTTTTTGGCTTATTGAATATATATATATATATATGTTATATTTTGTCGATTTAAAATTTTATTTTAAAATTTATTTGTCTTCGCTTGGTGACTGGGTGTAACGGCCCAGCCTAGAGCTCAGAGGCTGTCGCACCCCACATGGGCCGAACAGCTTGTCTCACCCGTGACAACGTTACAGGGCTGCAGCCCAATACACCCCAACGCCTCTCCCGCCTGTTTTTCAGCAAGGCGCGTTGTTGGCGCTAGGTATCGAACCCGCAACCCTTGATAACACTCTCTTCCAACAGAGCTCATCACCAACTGAGCTGCAGTTGGTGATGAGCACTGTTGGAAGAGTGTGTTATCAAGGGTTGCGGGTTCGATACCTAGCGCCAACAACGTGCCTTGCTGAGAAACAAGCGGGAGAGGCGTTGGGGTGTATTGGGCTGCAGCCCTGTAGCGGGCCTACGGGTGAGACAAGCTGTGCGGCCCATGTGGGGTGCGGCAGCCTCTGAGCTCTAGGCCGGGCCGTTACATAAAAAGTGCACTTTTTATGTAACGGCCCAGCCTAGGACTCAGAGGCTGACGCACCCCACATGGGCCGAACAGCTTGGACCACCCATGACCACGTTACAGGGCTGCAGCCCAATACACCCCAACGCCTCTCCCGCCTGTTTTTCAGCAAGGCACGTTGTTGGCGATAGGTATTGAACCCGCAACCCTTGATAACACTCTCTTCCAACAGAGCTCATCACCAACTGAGCTGCAGCTCAGTTGGTGATGAGCTCTGTTGGAAGAGAGTGTTATCAAGGGTTGCGGGTTCGATACCTAGCGCCAACAACGTGCCTTGCTGAAAAACAGGCGGGAGAGGCGTTGGGGTGTATTGGGCTGCAGCCCTGTAACGTGGTCACGGGTGGTCCAAGCTGTTCGGCCCATGTGGGGTGCGGCAGCCTCTGAGTCCTAGGCTGGGCCGTTACATAAATCTCAAGATAGATACCTTGGAATGGAGATCTTGACTGGAGGAGTCCGGATCCGGCCTCGAACTGGAGATCCGGGCTGATTTGGGCCGGCGAACGGGTGATCGGGGGCTGCGGGGACTTCCGCCGCTTTTCCTTCTTCCGCTCGGGTTCCAGGCAGCCGACGGATTTGGGGGGAATCCTAAACCTAAAACCGGTTATATATATATATATATATATATATATATATATATATATATATATATATATATATATATATATATATATATACACCTAATTAATTATATACCTATATAACTAAATATACACACACACTAACATACACCTATATAATTATATATAATTATAAACATACACTTATTTAATTATATACCTATATAATTATATCTACACACACTAACGCTCATATATATGTATATCTATACATACATCATGACACACATATATATATACTCATACATACACACTAACACATAATCGCAGACACGTACACGCAAATTATTAAAACCTTGCATGTCTACAACACGCGCTATGCCCCAAATGCGCAAACATGAAATTATGCTCGCATAAATGACGACTACATCGGTCAAACAGACATTTCTGAAAGATAACTGTGTCCACGAAAACATCGGTGAAGTCGGGCACAACCTCCGACGACCACACACTTGGGCAAATCTCGCCCGAAGCCAAAGTACAGGGATTCCCTAAGAGGCTCAGCCGGGCCTCCATAACAGACGCCGGCTAGCTGGGGAAACCACACAACAGGCTATAACCTCCAAGAACACCTAACGAGGTACTCTAACAACGGCACGAGCCAGGAATGCGCCAACGTAACGCCAAACGAGGACTTAAATAATTGCCGAAAATTCGGGGGCGTTACAGTCACCCCCCCTAAAAGAAAGTTTCGTCCCGAAACTTTACGTACACTACCTCTACTATAGCAGGAAAGTAATCAAAATAATAGTTACTAGGAAGAAACATACCCAACAAATCAGGAGAACAGGCGAGGGTAAGCCTCCCTCATCGCCGACTCTAGCTCCCAAGTCGCGCTTTCCAAATCTTGATTCTTCCAAAGAACCTTCACCATCGGGATAGACTTCGACCGCAGCACCCGGTCCTGAGTATCCAAGACAAGTTGAATAAGTTGAATAAACTCCAAAACAGGAAATCTAGCAGTATAAACAAAGTACAAAACATCTAAAAAGAGAAACCACCAGTGGGCGCCAACAACTGACACGAACCCACTGGTGAGTAGGTATATCTGTACTACAAGTCTAAAGGAACTACCTCCCAGGAGTGAGGAAAAGAAAACTCAGCAACAGCTATAACACTAGCAACCTCCAGAAGAACCCTAGCCGCACAGTCGGCTATAAACCTGAACCTGAGGCATTCAAAGAAAAGAACACCTCAGCAAAACAATAAATACATGAAAATGAAACAGTAGAGTAAGGAAAAAGTGAAACTGGTAAGAGCTAAAGTAAACAAACGAAGGAATAATACTCGCCAAGGGTGAGTAAAAAGGGGTGCACCAAGTGCACGGGTGTAGACAAGGCTCACCAAACTCTGCAGGAAGGATTAGCAAAAAAAAGAAATAAATAAGTTCAAGCATAAAGCTAGAGCAGGAAGAGCCACCTAGTACTGGAGATGGACAAAAACAGAAATAAGGGCCTAGACTGGTGGCAACGGTCCAACCACGTCTCACAGGCCTAAACATCTCAAGGTGCTGTGGTGGTGGCATCGGTCCAACTCAACCAAACAGCTCACATTGTCTTAATAAGACAAGAAGTAAAACACGGGTGGCGGCATCGGTCCGACCCACCTCAAAGTCACATCCTACTCCAGCACTACGTGACTCGGGAAAGCCCTCACTAGTGGTTCCATGAACCACCAAGAAGTCACACTGAACCCTAAGCACTCTAGAGCGACCCACCTAAGAGCCTTATATTCATACCAACGGTCTAAACATCGACTTCGTCCAAGCAAGGGGGTTGACACGATTAAATTGAAGGTGACACGAATCCTAGTTTAAGTAAGTATTTTGATACTAAACGCGTACCGATAATGCGATATTAAAATACGACAAAGTAGCTTGACCTCTAACTAAAACCTTAAAGTTAACTTACTACCACCGTACACATTTAGCTTGCTACATCTCATAAACACTATATTTGGGTGGTTCGATACCTACATTAGCAAGGGGCTTAACACTAATGCGAACAAGTGAATTGACACCAAAAAGAAAATGACAAGAGGGTTGGGTGGCTTCGATACCCATCCGATTTTCTTTGGGACAACCAAGGGGCAACTACGATAACATCCTTGCCATTAATAATAATGAAATCACCTCAAAATTTCCTAGTGCCGAGATCATATCAAAATTCTAAATGCTGAATTAATATCAAGAATTTCCTAGTGCTGAAATCATAACAAGAATTTCTCATGAATTAAGTAACAAACTAGCATGAAGAAAATTTACTTTGGCAAGGGAATACTTGCCTCGGCTTAAGGAGGAGTTCGGCGGCAATGATCTTCCCAATGGGACAAGATTGCAGCGATATCGTAAAAATCTGGACAGAAAAACTGGCTAGCAAGGGCCGGCCAACGCAACTCCTCCAAACCTCCGGCCACCTAATCAAACGGCAGCACCTAAGCTTCTAAACCGCCGGCCTTAAGCAGCGAAGATCACAAGATTCCTGGATAACCCAACCGGGGAAGAACAATACCATAAAAACAAGAAAAAAAAAACGCAACCCTAACCTACCTATCGGGCGACAGAGATGGCGAAATCCAAAGAAAAAATTACCTCGGAACGAAGATCTAGCCTAGAGGAGTTCAGATCCGGTCTCAAACGAAGATATCGAGCGGATCGGGGCGGAGCGCAGGCGGTCGGAGCAGCACCGGCTTCCGCCTCTTCCCTCCCGCACGAAAGAACGGCGCACGCCTTTTTTTTTCTGGCTCGCTGGTCGGCCGAATGGGGGGGAATGAAAACCTAATGACTTAAATAACTAATAAATAATATGTTATATAATATATAATATATAATTTATAACTTATATAACCTAAATTACTAATACATAATATATAACTTATACTAAATAAAACCTAAATAACCAAACCTTAGCACATAGTGAATAACTTATAACTATATACTTATTAATTAACTAAGACAACCGCTAACCACACTAGTTACAAACACTAAAATACATGTACACGTCTATTAACATGTATTCGCGCACGCAAATTTCTACCCCGGACGCATGCACACGCACGCGCACGTACAACTTACAAACCTTGCAAGCACGTGCACGTGCAATTACGCAACGGCACGCCCAAATCGCTCGCTATGCCCTAAATGTGTAAACATGCAAATACGCTCACATAAATGACGGCTCGCCAACTAGCGACCGTCGAAAAGGCGTGAAAACTAACGCTCTCGGATTCCGACCAAATCCGCACCGTAGCTAAACACTCGGGCTACGAAAACATCGGCGAAGTCGGACACAACCTCCGACGACCACACACTTAGGCAAACCTCGCCCGAAGCCAAAGTACAGGGATTCCCTAAGAGGCTCAGCCGGGCCTCCAAAACAGACGCCGACTAGCTGGGGAAACCATACAACAGGCTATAAACTTTACGAACACCCAACGAGGTACTCTAACAACGGCACGAGCCGGGAATGCGCCAACGTAACGCCAAACGAGGACTTAAATAATTGCCGAAAATTCGGGGGCGTTACAGTCACTCCCCCTAAAAGAAAGTTTCGTCCCGAAACTTTACGTACACTACCTCTACTATAGCAGGAAAGTAATCAAAATAATAGTTACTAGGAAGAAACATACCCAACAAATCAGGAGAACAGGCGAGGGTAAGCCTCCCTCATCGCCGACTCTAGCTCCCAAGTCGCGCTTTCCAAATCTTGATTCTTCCAAAGAACCTTCACCATCGGAATAGACTTTGATCGCAGCACCCGGTCCTGAGTATCCAAGATGCGGACCGGCACCTCAACATACGAGAGGTTGGGCTCCAACTGGGGCACGGCATCCAAGACTTGCCCATTGCTCCGCACACACTTTCGCAGCTGGCTCACGTGAAAGACATTATGCACGTCTGGGAAGTTGGCGGGTAGATCCAACCTATATGCTGCCACACCAATACGCTCCAAAATTCTGAATGGGCCCACATACCTCGGATCCAGCTTATGGTTCTTGCCGAACCTCTTCACTCCAACCATCGGAGACACCTTCAAGAAAACCAAATCCTCTACCGAAAATTCTAAATCAGACCTACGCCGGTTGGCGTTTTTCTCATACCTCTCCTCAGGGGCGGATCCAAGGGGGGGCCCATGGGGGCCCAGGCCCCCCCCAAAATTTTTAAAACAAGTTTATGGATATAAGTTTTGGGGGGCATTTTAGTCTTGTTGTCAGCTCATGCCAAAAATCATCCTTAAAAGCCTCATTAAAACATGATGTAGGTTTGACTTTTTTACACAGTACTCCCATCCGGTCACCTCATCTATCCCGTTCCCCCATGCATTTTCATCATTTTAGCAAATCCTTGATTTTATCCAGCAGGTTATCCAGGCATCCAGCATGACAACATTTATCAGCAGATTATAATCCAGCGACTAAGGCATTGCTGTCTTATCCAGCAGCTTTTTCAGCGCAAAATCCTACCTTTGTCCTGCGTTTATACTATATCTCCTCTCTTTTCCCCTCAACTCCTCCCGCCAGCAGGCTCTCCTCAGCTCCTCAACTGCCACCCACGCCGAAAGCGCATTTCTTCCCATTCGACGCAAGCACTGTCCAACAAGTTTTCTCCTCATTCCGTCGTCTTCTCCCCGATCCGTCCTCTTCTCCAGACTCCAGTTCTCCCCTCAACTCCTCCCGCAGTCCCTCCAGCATATATCCAGCAGGCGGGCCTCACTCCTCAGCTCCTCGCCAGCATATATCCAGCAGGCAGGCGATCTCCTCCTCTCCGTCCGCCTCAGTCAACTGCAAACCGCGCTTCTGGTAAGTCCATTCCTTCTTCAATTTTTCTTGCAAAGCTCGCATACATGCTGTTTTCTTTAGTTCAGTTTTACCTCTTTTTTCTTTAGATCATTACTGATTCAACTGTATGCTAAAACTATTATTGAGTTCAGTTTTTGAGTTCAGTTTTTCTTTAGATCATTACTGATTCAACTGATTACTGTGATGTATGCTAAAATTGTATGCTAAAACTGTATGCTAAGAGTCTCGCTACATGATTGCACTCTTGCTGCAAGTCAATAAATTGTGTCAAAGTAATCTTCTTTCAAACTCTGCGCCATTTAGCAGTGGATCAAAGATTATCAAGTGTATAAATGCATAATGTCATTTACATTGTTAAATTTGGTTAATGAAAATGACCAAATCTGTAGATTCATGTACATTGAATATCAAGAAAATCTATTAAATCACCAAATGCCCAAATGCAAATCAATAACCGAGATCATGGTTTTACCTCTGAATATTTAGCTGAATAACTACTGTGAAATTCATTGGTAGGTGAAATCGCAACAATTTCTTCTTTTGCTGAATATACAATTTCTTTTGTTTGTGCCCGGCGGCCGGCAACATCGTAAAGTGGATAACTTAGCCATTCAAAAACCCTCAAATAGTCTTTTGTTAGCATGTCTAAAATTTGGTTGTTTCTGCCCATAATTCTGATCAAAAAACCCCCATAATTCTGATCAAATAGTCTTTTATTGATGTTTCACAAGTTATTTTTGTTATACAGGTAAGCATGAAAAAATTGAAAACTATTGATTCGTTTTTCAACAAAAAATCAACAAATAAAACCGACACATCTTTGTCAATAGAACAAGTCAATGATTATTTATGAAGTGAAAAAGCGTCGAGCACAATTTAAGTGACATGTATATGATTATTTATGACTTTTTTGGCTTATTGAATATATATATATATATATATATATTATATTTTGTCGATTTAAAATTTTATTTTAAAATTTATTTGCCTTCGCTTGGTGACTGGACCTCCCTAACTAAAATTCCTGAATCCACCCCTGTTTGTAGCAGATCATGTCGCGACAAACCCTCTTCGTGCTGGGCTGAAGGTTATAGTGTTGCGCCGCGTCGTCAAGAGGTGTCGGGTCAGCGCCATCAAATATTCTCAGGGGATGCAAAGTCAAGAAGATCGGTTGTGTAGTGGCGCCTGCAGGAAGAATCGAAGGTGGATGCCCCGATCTTGGTGCCTTGGAAGTGATGAACGGAGTAACCGTTGTAAGGCGCGATGTTTGTCGCGAGCAGGCCGTCGCGGACGGCGGATTGCCAGCTTTGGAACTCTGGCTGGAAGGAGAAGCGACGCTCGACCCATTCAAATGAGTTGTTGATGAGGGCCATGTCCCAGGAGACGCCGGAGGAGTGGAAGAAGCCGGGATGGGCTCGGCTGTAAAATCCCGTGTTAGTTGTGCTGCAGCTGCCGAGGACTCGGTCGCGGGCATTGGGCGCGCCATCCTCGGAGACGAATGGTTGGGCGGGGAAATCAGGCCCGTCAGAGTCATCGAGAGTGCCTAGGAATCCCTCTTGGGTGACCAGCGATGGAAATTCTGACGGTGCTTCGCCGCGTTCAAGAGCTAGTACTTGATACGATGACTTTGAGAGTGTTCCCGCTAGAGGGCAGCTGGCGGTTCCGCCGCCCACCACAATGTAATCGTAGTACGATTTTGCGGGGAACATGGAGGCGTCAAACGTGAACCGCATGTAATCGGGTTGCCCTGCCATGATACCCAACGTCGGATATTCGCCGAGAAGTGCGAGGATGAAGAAGGCGAGGAACTTGAGAGCGACGGCTAATGTCGAGAGAGAAGGTATTGCAGTCATCTTCTTAGAGATGATCTTCGGAAGAACCGGGGATGTTACAGTGACAACGCACATTGGAAAACAAGCGGGCTAGAAAAGTTGCATTTATTAGAAGCTTGGAGAGGGGAAATGCGGTCTTTGTTTGGGAAAAAATTTAGTGTGGATGCAGCCCACATAAAGCCCTAGTTTCACCCCCAACATGTGGGGTGCGTGTATCCAAGCAGCCGCTCACTAGCACGTAACCGCTAGATAGTGGGGGCCATCAGAGGCATAATCACCCAGATCATCCGCCCGAGCCGCTCTAGGAAGGCCTCAGATGCGACAGTCGCCACACGGGAGTCACCCCGTGCGGCGAAGGTCGCTCGTAGGAGATCCCCCGCGCGTCAAGACCCGTATGGGACTAATCCCGCAAAGGATTTCATGCGCAGGCCCGCACAGGAATCCTTCTCCAGATCATCCAGCGTAGGATTTCCTGCCCATGATTATCCCGCAAAGGCCAATCCCGGGCGGCATTCTGTCGAGCGGGATTACCAACTAATGGGGATTTTCCCCAACCAATGGGGATTTTCCCCAACCAATGGGGATTTTCTCCATTGGCTGGTAGGGCGCTGACCAATGCCTTATACGACCTCCTTTTTGGAGGGGAGTCGTGTGCTAAATGCTGCAACCCCCTCCCCCATGGGGTGGAGCAGTATTTCCCGTGGGGGACAGTATTTCCCGTGGGGGACGCCGGACATGCACTGGTAGCGCGTCCCCCTCTCTTCCATGGCCGCTGCCGCCCCTCTCTTATACGGCCGCCACCGCCCTCTCTTCCACGGACGGCGCCGCCATCGCCCCTCTTTTCCACGGACGCTGCCACTGTCGCCCCTCTCTTCCACTGACGTCGTCGTCTTCGCCCCTCTCTTCCACAGACGCTGTCACCGTCTTCCCTCTCTTCCGCCGACGCCGATGTCGTGTCTCTTCTCTTCTACCGACACCGCCCTTCTCTTCCATTGACGCCTTATCTTTCACCGACGTCGCCATCGTCGCCCTTCTCTTCCACAGTCACCCTTCTCTTCCAGCGATGTCGCCACCGTCGCCATTCTCTTCCACCGTCGTCCTTCTCTTCCACCGACGTCGCCGTCGTCGCCCTTCTATTCCACCGTCGCCATTCTCTTCCACTGACGTCGCCGTCGTCGCCCTTCTCTTCCACTAACGTCGTCGTCGTCTCCCTTCTCTTCCACTGACACTGTCGTCGTCACCCATGTCTTCCACCCCCGCCTTCGCCATTATCTTCCACCTACGCCGCCTCTGTCACCCCTCTATTCGACGAATGTCGCCGCTGTCGCTAACCACTTCCATGGTCGTCGCCGCCGTCACCCCTCTCAACCACAGGTGTCGCCATCGTCGTCGGCCGCACACACTACTCCCCAGCCTCCATTGCCGTCGGTCTCCGCCATCACAGACGACCTCCTCCTCGCTGTTCGATAGGCCTCCTCCACCGTCCAACCTCCACCGTTGGCCGGATTCTGTCACCGACCGATCCCTGCCGGCCCGATTCTTGGTCATCGCCAATCCTCTTCCACCTAATCACTCCCGTGCAAACTCCATCGTTCGATCTACACATAATTACACACAACCTCCATGCAATCTCGTATATCCATCTCGCGTAACCACCCCCGTAACTTCTCATAGTGGGGGTGCATTTAGCCAAGAATAATGGTCGGTGTGTTGTTGGTAATCATCTTAAAATTATTATAAATATGCGCGTCCCGATCCATATTAATTTGCTCTGCAAATATTAAATTTGGTGGTTATGATCTACGAATTGCTGTGTAACCACTAACCACCATAACTCCCTTTGGTGCCTATAAATAGAGTTTCATACTTTCCTTCATTTCAACTTTTTCTCTCCCCGGAATTCCTCATATGGATTTTCTCTGTCCTCTCTCACTCCTCCTACGGATTTTCTCTCTCCTCCATCAGTTCTCCTACGGATTTTCTCTCTCCTCCATCAGTTCTCCTACGGATTTTCTCTCCCCTCACCCATTTCTCCTACGATTTTTCATTCTCTCCTCCAACGTACGCGGGTTCCTCCTTGCACGCGTCTCTCCTCCTAAGTGTGCGCGTCCCTCCGTGGGCACGTTCCCCCTTGCGCTTGTCTATCCTCCTAAGTGTGCACGTCCCTCCGTGCACACATCCCCCTTGCGCGCGTCCCCCCTTGATCGCATCTCTCCTCCTAAGTGCGCACGTCTCTCCGTGTGCACGTCCCTCCGTGTGCACGCCCCCCCTTCCGTGCGTCTCTCTTCCTAAGTGCCCATGTTCCCCCTTGCGTCCGTTTCTCCAACTAAGTGCGCACATCCCCAGTGCGTTGTCGCACACTCTGCTCTTAAGACCGTTTTAAGTGCATCGTCGTGCGCTCCGCTCTCAAGCCCACTCCAAGTGTGCCACCGTGTGCACCACTCTTAGGATTTCCTTAAGCGATCAACGCTCTCAACTCAGAAGCAAGCATATCATTAGCCGACAAGACCAACACTCTAGACTCTTCCAAACATAACGGGATACAAGCCGCAAAAGATAAGACACACTGAAAGTGCCGCTCACGCTTCCAAGCATCCAGTATCATGTCAAACAAAACAAGCTACACCCGCCTCCAAGCAGCAGTCAAAAACTGGAAAAATTTGTGATTGTTGAAAACGGGACACCAGGGGCAGGAACACTCAACCACACTGAGCCCAAGCAAGCCAAAATAACAAGAAGAACAAGTGTCTTGTACTAATCAAAAAATCTCTTTAAGCGAGGCATACATGATACATGGCGAGACATGATTGCCAATATATCTGATGGAGCAAGAAAAAATTACAAACTGAGACAAACCGCGTGGCCTTAAAGAGAAACCGTCGGCTTTGTTGCTAATCGCTAAAGTGATGGCGATGTTGTCCCCCCACTTGCTCGTGATGATCATGTCCGCTTGATTGGTGGCGATGATGTCCTGCCATTTGTTCATGATGACATTGCAGATGGTGCTGACGAGTTCTTTGGCAAGCTCCTATGCGTTGCCGGGTCCATGCATTATGTTGATCGCCGCCTCAACCGTACGTTTGATGACTCGGATGGACGATGCCACAACAATAATTTCGATGCACGTCATCACCGCTGCAACGCCATTGCCCCGACAATTATTTTGCTACAACGCCATCACCGCAATAATAATTTCGCTACGACGTCATCGCCGCAACAATAATTTCGCTACGACCACTAGTAGAAAATTAACTTTTAGTGCCGAATCTTTTCATCACTAAAAGTTGGATTTTGGTCACTAAAGATATTTAGTGATCAAATATAGTCAGTCACAAAGTGGTCACGAATGCCCCGCCACTAAATGTATTTAGTGACCAAAAAGAGTTTCGTCACTAAGGGTTCATATTTAGTGACCCAAAGAACTATGGTCACCAAAAAGATTTTTGGGTGACCAAATTGATTTGGTCACTAAATAAATTTTTAGTGACCAGCCTGCATCGGTCACTGAATAAACTCTTAGTAACCATATTAATTGTCACAAAATGATTTTCTGTGATCAAATGGAGTTGGTCACGAAATGAAGTTTTTTGTGACTACGTTGACCCGGTCACAAAATAAAGGTTTCCTGACCAAACTAATACAATCACTAAATGATTTTTTGTTGTGACCGAATGAATTCAGCCACTAAAATAAAGTTTTAGTGATCAAACTAACTCAGTCACTGCATATGTAATTTTAGGGACGAAATATCTGGTCACTAAAGAAAATACAATATAACATTTTTAGTCAATAAATTCTATTCAATTTCTCAAAAATATCATATAATTCTATTTTTTATTCCTTATAATTCAATATCAATGCATTCAAACACAAGAATACATTAAATACACAATCATAACATAAGTGTTCAATATTAAATCGCTCGAGACAGAATAAAATTGTTTTAAACTATAATTAAACTTAATACATATTCATTATTTAGCCCATTTAAATGTACATCACAATTGCTAGTGGCAGCGGCGGTGACACTCGGCACATTGACAGTCTTCTACGTACATTATTCCTTCATGTCCTCATTGAACTATCACCAGGCTTTAGTCTTCCTAAGATTCTTCTCATTTGCGTCATAATCTGGTCATATAAACATCTAAAATCACTAAGTTCAACCTGCATTTGGTCAATGGAATTATAAGGAATTGCTACAAACAACTTAAATTACGCACCTGTGATCCAATATTTGTCATTGTAAAGCAGGTCCACTAAAATAACTACTAGAACCTGAGAAGACTAAGTACACAATGTGACGGTCAAAAAAGAGAATGACATAAACAAATTAGTTCATCCATCACAAATAATTTTATAGAGATAACATTCCCTATGAGGGGATCAATCATTTTTACTATAACACTGGGACAAAAGATTCGGTCAATGTTCATCCTGGCTCGGCTTCTAATTGATTCTCCTGAAACTTCTTGATAAGATCTTTGACATTGTTCTTAGCCTTCCGAATGATTTCGTTAATTTACTCCATTGTCGCTACATCAGCAATTGTATCACCAATTCCAATACTAAACCAGCTCTGCAAGAGCCAGTAGTTGACAAGCCACTGAGTATGTCCCAAAAATTTCCGAGTTGCATCTGGGCCAACCTCCTCCCTGAGAAAATATACAAGATCATTCAACAATCCAATACCACCAAACAAGCATAAACAAAAACCCTATTCATTTGGTAGATATGAGGAGCATACCAGATAACAGGAATCAAACTACCAGTAGAAGTCCCAATGGTCTTCTTGCAGAGAGTTCCTGACAGAAGCTCTCCTTTCTCTATGCGTACCTGTGTATCACCTGGTGTCATAAATCCTGTTTCTGATTCTGCATGCCATGCTGAAAACCTTATCAAGGTAATCTACTTCGGTATGATCAGATTAAATACTTGTTTTTATGTCCAAAGAGGCCTAGGTTTTAGAATGGCTGGAGCAGGTATTTTTCTATCGAAGTCCTCCCACCACATCAAAATATTCATAAACACATCATGCCAGCCCATAGGTTAATGCATTCAGAGGTTCAGTATAAAACCCAAGTATACATTCCAACCAAAACTCATGATTTGGGCAGAACAATCATTTCTACTATAACACCGGGAAAAAAATATATTTATAACTTAACAAATTTGAAACCAAGAAAAATAAAATCTCAAATATAAAACTTATTTTATAATGCATCGCTAGAAGATCGTCGTCCCACTTCGACTGGGTTGATCAGGGAAGAGTCAGTCGGAGGCAGTTGTGGCTGAAACGGGGTATGCAGAGACGGCGAGGGGCTGTAACTGGTTTTCGATCGATGAAGATGCAAAGTCGAGGCTGTTACAAAATGTCATATTGTTAAGCCTAACTAAGTTATCTGAATCAAACTTAATGGCAGAACTAAATTAAGGAGGCAGTAACAATAAGTTAACTAAATCTGCGGCAAGTAGTGGCAGCACTTAGTTAAAGAATAGGTAAGAATAATGTCCAGATGGTTATACATGAACAATTAGTCAGTGTAAGAATCATTTTTTATACCTTAAAGCCTTTTGTAAATGCTGTCCCGGGAAGTTGTGTTGGCACAAAGGAATATATAACTCTGAAAAATGTAGACAGAAATGGAAGAATAATTACATAAGGTAACGATGATCAAGTAAATGAGACACTTCAATTAAGCTATTTTAATCAAAGTAAGACTGCCAGCAACTAATGGCAGAATTTAATTAAGGAACTATTTATACAAAATTAACAAACCCGCCGCACAAGTAATTGCACAAATGAATGACTTCCAAAACAAAGTTTCAGGAATATGTGATGGTTGAGTTTGGAACCTATGGATTGGAATGAGAACAAAATTCCATAAGTTAGCAAGTAATGAAAACATTTTGTATAAATATTACATAAAAAGGGCAACGGATTGTGTTTCCTCTAGCATAATGAGTGAAAGCAAAATCAAGAAAAGAATTCACTTCGTTGATGTATAAAGATTGTCGTCGATCGCTGATATCCATCCAACTTTTATCCATTGAGCTATACATCATTAAATAAATATATAAAATTGCTTTAACAAAAATAAATTTCAAGAAAGTAACATGTAAACATTAGATAATCAATAAATAACAAAAAAAGATAAGATCAAATCATGTTGAATCGCTCCCAAACATTTTGAAGGGCTAATTTGCTACCGATCTTTCTATGGATATATGAATTTTTCCTATGGCATCATATAAAGTATGAAATTATCAAATTACATTTAAAGAACGATGATAGGCTCTTTTCATGTGCATAAACATAGGATGCTTAATAATTTTTCAAATTTAAGTGAATGTTGTTAACTATAAATATTTATGTTTTTCTATATCCAAATTACTATTATGGTGTTCTTAACTAAAAATTCCATCAGGGATGGGCTGCTGCAACATTTGGGTAGCGGTGCTGTATTTTATTTAAAGATTTCCCTCTTTTCTCTTATCATTGTATTGTATGGGTTTACTATTTGTTTCTCACATTAAAATTATGTAATAGTTAAACGCATTCTTTATATTTTTCCTATGCTATATATGAATTCCTCTGCTATATAGGATGTAAGTTGATTTTCAAAAACATTCTAACCTATCGATATTATTGTTAGCAGAGGAGGAACTGAAGATTTGTAATAGTAATTAATGATTACTTCGGATAAATGCAAGTAATTACTTGGAAGTTAATTACTATTAATACAATAGTAATTAATGAATTACATTCATGATAGGGTAGTAGTGAATGAAAAAATGCCCAATTTTTAGATAATGGAGAAATACCTGGAATAGGAAGATGAACGGCGGGGGCTTCGAGTGGTGGCTGACGGATGGAGGAGAGGCGCGAGCGAGGTGCGAGGTGCGAGGTGCTAGGGTTTCCTGCAAAAGAAGCGACAGCAGCGGATGCAGTGGAGGACGAGTGGCAGCGGCGAGGGCTTCAAGTGGTGGCTAGAGTCGACGGGTTTCGAGAGGTGGGCGTCGGTGCAGGGGAGGCGAAGGGGATGCATGGGAGTTACGAAGGTTTTCTGAGCGAAAATGAGATGGGTTGTGAGGGCTTTCTGCGTGTGGTTGGATGAGGCGGTGGTTTTGTTCCTTGTGCGTGTTAGGGCAGGAGGAGAAGTTACAGGATCTGATGTAGTTGAAGTTACTGTGATAGTGGATCTAATAAATAAGTGCGCAAAATTTGATCGGATGGAGACATGGCTCATGCACATTAATGGTGAAAGTAAAAAAGAGCAAAATTTGATCTCATAAGTGCACAACTCCAGCCCAAAATTGGCATATTGTTCCTATGTAATTTAAAAAGGGCAAGGTTGGTAATTGTGTCTTAATTCAGTCGGGGGCTTCGCCCCCCGAACCCTGAGCAGGGGGCGCGCTGCCCCCCTGCAACCCCCCCCCCCCAGCGAGCTCAGTGCCGAGCTCGACCAGCGAAATCGTGGCGAGTGCCCAGTACTCCCAGATGCAGTCAGGCTCCACAAAAATAACACTTCTTCCTTATTTGTAGGCTGCTTTTTTGTCCACCTCACCGTCTTGCCCCCATCAAATTCCATTTATATAACATGAATCTTTCTATGGAAGATCTCTCCTGGCAGACTCATGGTTGACTAAAATCAGATGTCAAAAAATTGGATGATGTTAGTGGTCGGATGTTAGATAAAACTCAAGATCTACACCTTTGGATTCTTGTTTTGTTCTCAAAAAAAGTTTTGGGATACAAATAGCATCTTACAGTACAATTATAATTTCAGGATTTACAAATAATCAAGAGGTATAAATAGTCAGCTATGATTTACGAATATATATATATATATATATATATATATATATATATATATATATATATATATATATATATATATATATATATATATATATATATATATATATATATCAACACCCATGAAATATTAGATAAGTGAGGAACGATAATAAGTGGGAAAAATAAAACCTATTATGTTTTTGTAAGTATAAAAAATTAAATATAATTAAGAAGAAATATCAATTTTTTATAATTTTCGGTCACTCAAAGTTGATGGCGTGCAGAGACAGGACTCGTGCAAGTGCACTGGCACGTCGATGCATCCTTCGTCGGCTCGTCGCTGGAGTTGTTCGACCAAAAACTAAATTGCTACAAAGTCAAAATTTTGTGCTTGCGAAAATGAAAGTCAAATTGTATAGTAATGATATAGTTTTTAATTAATGACATGCTAACTTTCTTATAAAGTTAGATAAATACATATTTTGTCTATAATTTTTTTGGTTACAAAGTAAATTATTTTGTAACAAAAAAATTTTTTTCCATTAAAAATGAGTTATGGTGACAAATTTATATTGCGCAACTAAAAACACGCATTTAGTGACGAAATATATTTAATCAAAAAACCTTTGTCACTAAAGACATACATTTAGTGACCGAACTTTAATTCTGTCACTATAGTCGTGTCTTTAGTGATCGGACGTTAATTTTGTCACTAAAGGAGTCTCATTAGTGAACGAGATTACTTTCGTCACTAAAGACGAAATCTTTGCTGACCAAACTTAATTTTGTCACCAAAGTCATGCCTTTGGTGACGAAATATATTTCGTCACTAAAATTTGGTCACTAAAACCCAATTTTCTTGTAGTGGACGTCATCGCCGCTACAACGCTATCACCGCAATAATAATCTAATAATTATAATGTTTTGTTATATTTATTTATTTCCTTGTTGCCTTGTTTTAATTTGAGATTATATTTATTTATTTTCTTATTTTTTTTCTTTTATTTGATATGTGCTGCATATAACCATCATATCTTTATTTATTTTTTGAATGAAGTAGATTGAGTGGTGTAGCCTACATATAGGTCATGTTATGAAGAGTTTTTTACAAGATTGATGAAAAAAAGAAGCTAACCCTAATTTGAGAATTCCCTCTCATTCTCCTCCTCCTTTGGCCGCCAGCCTCCCCCCTCTCTTCCTCTTGCGGTTCGGCCACCTCTTCCCTCCTCTCCCCTCCTCTCTTCTCCACCCTTATAACCCTCTCCTCTCCAACTAGGTCAAGAACGAAGACTCCTTTCTTCCCCTTGAAAGATTTCAGCCCACCCTTGGATCTCCCTTTGAGATTTCAGCCATCCAAATTTTCCTCTCCGTGGTTGATTTCGGCCAAGGACATCAACTTTGGCGACGACGGACTTTCTCCAGCGTGAAGCAAGGAAGGCGGACGAGTTTCTCTCCATTCGGCATGACTCCAACGGAGCCGTAGTAGAGCAAACCATTTTTTTTAATCGGAATCATCCATTCCGATTGGGGTAACGAAATTTCTACCTTTTGAGCGTTTCTCTCCTAGATTAATTCTTGTGGTAGTTTTCTTTGACGTTGCCTACGAACTTTGAATTTCTCGTGGTTTTGATCCGAACGACTTTGTTATTTTCTTTTGATCTATTTATATTCGTGGGGATTGACGAACCTCGTTTTCTTTTTGTTGGGAGAGATCTACCACTTTCCGAATCGTTTATTTTTGGTGAAACTCTTTTGGTACAACACACGCTCGAATGGATCGGGTCGATCTCTTTCGCTTGAGAGAATATTGGTTCATCGCCTCTATTTGATCTCTAAGGATGTAGCGAACCCGTACGTTAACATTAGATTGATATTATTGCGAATTGGGTGTGCTGCATTTAAATTGTGCGAGCATAGAATTGGAACGAGTGAGAACAATTCGGTGTCGTTTGTCCGTTGCGGTTCGTCGGGAGACGTAGTCTGCATCAATTTGGTATCAGAGGGAGGTTCACGTCAATTTTCTAATTGACACCCTCCTCCTTTTATTAGTACGCCGACGCGCACTTGTCATGCACTTTTATTTGTCAAAAAAATACAAAAAAAAATTTCTTCTAGTCTGCCAATAACGACCTAAATTTTTTATTTTTCTACAAAAAATCAAAAGTTTTTTTAATAATCTCCATATTATTTTCATCCAGAAAATCAAAAAAAAAAATTGTTATCTTAGTTATTAAGCGGGAATAAATCTATCTTTCCTAAATTTATTTGGGTCAGAATCTTTAGCTCATTGCATGTGCACTAGATCCAGGTAGATTATTCTCCAGTTCCCACTAAATATGGCCTATGACGTTAATGTTTCCCGAATAAAAATTTCTGATTCCATGTGGAACGTTAGGAAACCAGTTCATTCCCCTGTAGTGGATGAGATTAAGGCTTTGCTTGCACAACTAAAGGCTAGCGAAGTAGCACCACCACACCCTAGGCAACCCCATACTTATCCTACTTATGACGGTTTATGATGTCCCCAAATTTGTAGAGACTGGCTTAAGGGATTAGAAAATTATTTTAATTGTCACTTATGGGACGACCACCAAAAAGTTAACATAGCCCGAGAACGATTAGTAGGTCAAGCCCAGGTATTTTGGCTAAACGAAGAGGTCGTGTTGGTAGTTATAAACATGCTTGTCCGGCAATGCGTAGCCTACTCTCGGATCAATTTGATCCCGCCTACCTCCGAACTACTAACACCAAGCCTGTGAGTGAATATAATTATGAAACTAGTCTCATACCTGCCTATAGGAATGATTATATAACTAACGCTAGAGTAGTTCCCCTAAAATGTCGGCATGCCCATAATGTGCCTACTCCCACCTTTAGTGAAACCATTCCTAATAGATCATATGTCTTGGACTCGAAAGCTGTTACTACTAGGGACTTGTCTCCTTTAGCTGTGTCGACTACGCCTCCCAAGATTGTGAATAATACCCATGAGGATGCTGATGTAGATGTGGTATCACTTGATTCTGAGGATGATCAGCTAGGTGAGAGTATTCCTTCCCGTACGATAGTGCCCGACGAGTCTGATGATTTTGACATTGAGGGAATACCTATTGATTTAGAAGACGATGTTTGGGATGATGATATTCTGATCCGTGAGAGTATCTCGTTGCCTATTATATGCCCTGCTAGCATTATGTCTGATCACCCTAGTATTGAGTGCCCTCTCCAGGATACGATCCCCATCGTGATAGAGCCTATGATTGCTCCCACTGAGAGTGTATCTGAGTTATCTAAGGAGCCTGAGAGTAAGGATGTCCCTAGTGTTATTATGGATGATTTACCTTATGAGGGAAGGTTAGTTTTGGATGATTTTAGTGCTGAGAACCTGAGGAATATCTCTTTGATGTTATCACCATTGCCTGAAGCTACTTGTGGATTAGAAATTTTGTCGGGTGTAATTTTGCCTATTTTTGAGACCTTTACTAATTCTGATTTTGATGATATATCTAGTGCGAAAAAATTTTCTAGTGAGAAACTTGTACTTTTGGATGACATTATTGATATAGACCCGGATGAGAGTTCCATGTTTTTGTCACCGTTGGGTGAAATTTTATACTGATTTGGATTTTATCCCGGGATTGATTTTACCGACCCTTCCTCCTGTTTATTTTCCTACATTAGATGACTTTTTAGGACACGAACTTGTTATAACTAGTCATTTTATTTTACCTACGTTCGTAGCCCCTCCGCTGGACCTGTCTCGTAGGATATGTATTAGCAAGTTGTTAGAATTCGTGTTCGGGCTTGTCACAAATTTTTGTACTTCTGTGTCTTCCAAATTTTGTACGATTGAACAATTCTTTGATTATATGCCTAAAATGAGGTCGTTTATTGTGTCTGTTTTATTAGACCCAAGAAAGATGTTTCGTTGAGGACGTGTGTTGACCGCTGGGCTATTACAAAATTTACTATCAAACATATGTCTCTTATCCCTCGCTTGAATGACTTGTTGGATATATTAGGCAGGGCCACAATCTTTTCTGAGTTGGATTATAGGAGTGGCTACTATCAAATAAGGATTAGGGAGGGAGGCGAATGAAAGACGATTTTTAAACCGAAGGACATGTTTTATGAGTGGTTAGTGTTGCCATTTGATTTTTTTTCATTGCTCCGAGTACTTTCTATCGGGTAATAATTCATGTCTTCCAACCATCCATGGGAAAATTTTTAGTGGTGTATTGTAATGATATCTTAGTCGTTTTCCCCTCTCCAACCGATCACGAATCGCACGTGAAGATTATCTTTACCACATTACGAGCGGAAGAATTATTTGACTATCTAAACAAAATGTATTTTTATGTTACCTTCATTAAGTTCCTTGGGTATATTGTGAGTACGGATGGGCAAACGGAAGTTGTACACCAAAGTTTGGGTAGCTTATTATGATGTCTTACGGGTAATCACAAGGGTACTTGGGACTTGATCCTTCCTCATGCTCAACTTGAATACAATAATTCTAAGAATAGATCCACAGACTTATCCCCCAATGAAATCGTGTACTGCTATAAGGCACTTGTACCACTTGATTTAATTTCAATACCTCCATCGTATAAATCAAGTGATTTTACACAGGAATTCGCTCTTCATGTTCACAATTTACATAAGCACATTCATGAAACGTTAGTCGCCCAATATGCATTTTATAAATCTCATGCTAGCGTGCATAAAAGAGCATCTCACTTTAATGTTGATGATTTAGTTTGGTGCGTCTCATCCCTGAACGGATGCATTCGGGCTCCATAAAAATGTTGATGTATCGGCGAGCTGATCCTTTTCGAATTTCAAAGCAGTTAAGAGAAAACGCATATCGTTTGGAGATACCCAGTGATTGGGGTATATTACCTATTTTCAATATTTCAGATTTAACGTCTTATGTTTTCCACCACTTGAATTATCTGCCTCTCCGTTTATTTCATCCACTATATCTTCTAATGGGTTGAGGGGTGAGCTGGATCCTGGATCGCTCTCTCCTACGGTCTCCACTGGAGGTATGTCTAATGTTGATGTTGAAACTTTTTCTCCTTCTTTGACTAATGCTTTTCCAAGGGTCCCCAAGACCTACTTTTTACCTGACAGATTCTCTTTGATGTGAGATGACCACACTACTACGACTTGGATTGTGGGGCTGGATTTGCCCCATATTGTTGCTGCTTTCGACTGCTCTCCCCTCACGGGCCACTCATCGGTGATGAGTAATTTTAAGTGGAGGAGGATTGATGGCAACGTTGTCCCGCCACTTGCTCGTGATGATCGTGATCCACTTGATTGGTGGCGATGATGTCCTGCCATTTGTTCATGATGACGTTGCAGGTGGTGCTGACGAGTTCTTTGACAAGCTCCTATGCGATGCCGGGTCCATGCATTATGTTGATCACCGCCACAACCGTAAGTTTGATGACTCGGATGGACGATGCCGCAACAATAATTTTGATGCACGTCATCGTCGCTGCAACGCCATCGCCGCGACAATTATTTTGCTACAACGACATCGCCGCAACAATAATTTCGCTATGACGTCATCGCCGCAACAATAATTTTGCTACGACGCCATCGCCGCTACAACGCCATCACCGTAATAATAAACTAATAATTATAATGTTTTGTTATATTTATTTATTTCTTTGTTGCCTTGTTTTAATTTGGGATTATATTTATTTATTTCCTTATTTTTTTTAATTTGGTATGAGCTGCATATAGCCATCATATGTTTCTTTATTTTTGAATGGAGTAGCTTGAGTGTTGTAGCCTATATATAGGCCATGTTATGAAGAATTTATTACAAAATTGATGAAAAAAGAACCTAACCCTAATTTGAGAATTCCCTCTCATTCTCCTCCTCCTTTGGCCGCCAGCCTCCCCCCTCTCTTCCTCTTGTGGTTCGGCCACCTCTACCCCACTCTCCCCTCCTCTCTTCTCCACCCTTATAACCCTCTCCTCTCCAACTACGTCAAGAACGAAGACTCCTTTCTTCCCCTTGAAAGATTTCGGCCCACCCTTGGATCTCCCTTTGAGATTTCGGCCATCCAAGTTTTCCTCTCCGTGGTTGATTTCGGCCAAGGACATCAACTCCGGCGACGACGGACTTTCTCCAACGTGAAGCAAAGAAGGCGGACGAGTTTCTCTCCATTTGACATGACAATGGCGGAGCCGTAGTAGAGCGAATCATTTTTTTAATCGGAATCATCCATTCTGATTGGGGTAACGAAATTTCTACCTTTTGAGCGTTTCTCTCCTAGTTTAGTTCTTGTGGTTGTTTTCTTTTGCGTTGCCTACGAACTTTGAATTCGTCGTGGTTTTGATCCGAGCGACTTTGTTATTTTCTTTTGATCTATTTATATTCTTGAGGATTGACGAATCTCATTTTCTTTTCGTTGGGAGAGATCTACCACTTTCCGAATCGTTTATTTTTGGTGAAACTCTTTTGGTACAACACATGCTCGAACGAATCGGGTCGATCCCTTTCGCTTGAGAGAATATTGGTTCATCGCCTATATTTGATCTCTAAGAGAGTAGCGAACCCGTGCGTTAGCATTAGATTGATATTATTGCGAATTGGGTGTGCTGCGTTTAAATTGTGCGAGCGTTGAATTGGAACGAGTCAGAACAATTCGGTGTCGTTTGTCCGTTGCGGTTAATCAGGAGACGTAGCCTGCATCATAAAGGAGTCCGCTGAAGCTGCCTGGTCGCAAGTCCGCAACAAGTCGAGCAGACTACCCGTTATTACAGTGCTGCTGAAGAACTTTAGTCACTGAACTGCAGGCCGCCTGACCACGAGTTCGCCTAGCTGCCAGAACACGTGGACTGCTGCCACCAAACTGAGCAAGCCTTCCAGAGGCGGACAACTTATTTGAATAAGGAATAAGTTGCAAAAGAGAAACTGCTAAGTCACAAGCCGCGACCTGCTGAAACCGTTGGTTGATATCCACATAGTCCGCACTCAGTCATAACTAAACTCCTGGCTCTTCAGCGCTATCCGCACAACCTGCACAGCACAAACCGGTCAAACCTCTTCAAACCGCGCGGATAAAAAACTCTAACCGTAGCAACTTTCTGCGAGCTGACTTACTGTTCACCCAGTTAATTATGATATCACAGGGGGGGGGGGTCCTATTTATAGACATGAAGAGGAGTGTGATTGTAACGTACCCTTCCACCTTTCGTGACTCAATCACTAGGCCTTAGGCGGACCATTACCGGGCTGCAACCCAAGCACCCCAACCCCTCTCCAGCACTCTAGCGGGCTGTTGGTGGCCATAACCTCCCTTTGATGAGCGAACTCGACATTTAAATATGGAGTTCCTTCGCTTCTCATTACCAATTATAGTTAAGCGTGCTTGGGCGATAGTAGTACTGGGATGGGTGACCTCCTTGGAAATCCTCGTACGACCCAACTTAACTGTTGAGTTTGCTCATCAAAGGGAGGTTGTGGCCACCAACAACCCGCCAGAGTGCTGGAGAGAGATTGGGGTGCTTGGGCTGCAGCCCGATAACGGTTCGCCTAAGGCCTAGTGATTGAGTCACGAAAGGTGGAAGGGGAAGTTACAATAAAAGTGCACCTTTTATTGTAACGACCCTAGTTATCCAATGTGACAATGTCACGGCTCCGCTCTACGCGACGCTATTGGCTGTAGCCCAAGCACCCCAACCCCTCTCCATCCACATGCGGGTTGTTGGTGGCCACAACCTCCCTTTGATGAGCGAAACTCGATATTCAAGCGCGCATCACGGGGACTTCCCAGGAGGTCATCCATCCCAGTACTACTCCAGCCCGAACACGCTTAACTATGGAGCTTTCCAACAACTCATCACCAATTGATCAATTGGTGATGAGTTGTTGGAAAGCTCCATAGTTAAGCGTGCTCGGGCTAGAGTAGTACTGGGATGGGTGACCTCTTGGGAAGTCCCCGTGATGGATCAATTGGTGATGAGTTGTTGGAAAGCTCCATAGTTAAGCATGCTCGGGTTGGAGTAGTACTGCGATGGGTGACCTCCTGGGAAGTCCCCGTGATGCGCTCTTGACTATCGAGTTTCGCTCATCAAAGGGAGGTTGTGGCCACCAACAACCCGCCTGTGGATAGAGTGGGGTTGGGGTGCTTGGGCTACAGGCCGGTAGCGTCGCCTTGAACAGAGCCATGACATTATCACGTTGGATCGGCTAGGGCGTTACAGTGATCACCGCCCTAGCTGATAGAAACACCGCCCCAGCTCGCAGCTAGCACGAAGCAGTCTACATGGTGCTGACACAGAGTCAGTCCGCCTAGTTCTCCTAGACATGGCTGGACAAACCTATCCACCTTAAGCAACATTAATAAAGCTGGATAGAAATCCAGTCCGCAACACCAGTGTATATCACTCCAGCTTGCAGCTCCACTGCCCGAAACCAAGGCACCAAACCGCCTAGTCGCCCTGCGTACACTGTACCAGTCCGCACACCTAGATATGCAACTCCAGAACAACCAGTCCGCACAACTGAGAACAGCACAGTGCACACTGAGTCAGCAACCAAAGCACCAAGATGATAATAGTCGGACTCGGTGGACAAAGAAACAGCTCGCGCAAGACTGCGCGACTTCCCGTACAAGCCAACCTGGACTTGGCAAACAAGTCTACACCACCAAACATCCCTGGTGCGAAATAGTACCAGCGGATACAAGGAGCAGTACGCACATGACCCGCAAAGTCCAGAACAAACAGAACACTGGCCAACCTAGCTAGTCGCCAGCTCAGTCCGCACAGACCGCCCGGTCTGACCACCAAAACCGCTGGCAACAACAAGGCCAACCTGTCAGGCTGCCACCCTCTATCTGCACAAGCCACCAAGACAGTCCACCAAGACCTCCCAGGTTACCCACTTCCACTTCAAAAAATTCAACACCCCCTTGAAGTGCGAAGTGGAGACCAACCCAAGCATTTCTCATAGTTGGGTAAATAGCCCCTTCGATAACGTCTTTATGAAGATGTCCATGATGTTGTCCTCGGTCTGCACATGTCCAACCACCAGAGATCCCTCCAACACCGTCTCCCGAATGAAATGGTGCTCAATCTCAATGTGCTTGGTCCGCGCGTGACAAACTAGATTATTAACCAATTTTAGGGCAATCTCATTGTCATCTCGTAGCTGAGTAGGACCACGCACTTCTTCATGGACGTCCTCTACTAGCCTCCTAAGCCAGATGGCTTCACGAGCTGCCAAAGCAGAAGACTTGTATTCTGCTTCCGTAGTAGAGACAGACGCCAAATATTGCTTCTTACTGCACCAAGAAATCCCTGCTGATCCACAAGTGAAGAAATAACCGAAGGTTGACTTCCGGTCGTCTGAATATCCCCCATAATCAGCATTTGTATAACCGTACAGGTGGAAATTCATGTCTCTCCCATAAAGGATACCCATGTCAGAAGTGGTCTTCACATATTTCAAAATGCTCTTTGCCGCCATCAGATAAGGCTTCCTAGGTTCCGTCATATATCGACTTGCTCGGCCTACAACATATGCAATGTCTGGCCTCGTAATAATCAAATAGATAAGGCTACCCACCAGAGCATGGAACATCGGAGGATCTGGAAGTATCCTCCCCTCATCTCGTCAAAGCTTGATGCCAACCTCAAGAGGATTAGAGCAACTCTTCCCTTCCCACATGCTGAATCGTTGAGTGATCTGATCCGCACTGCCCTTTTGAGAAACAAGTATGCCTTTCTCTTTCCTCTCCACCTCAATTCCAAGTAAGTGATGAACCTCACCAAAGTCCTTCATCTCGAATCAAATGGCTAGCTCTGCCCTAAGCCTAGTCACCTCCTCCTCGGAGTTACCTGTGAAGATCATATCATACACGTACAACAACACCAAGAACTGAAGCTTCCCCTTATTCTTGACGAACAAGCTCAAATCCGAGTCAGAGGCAAAATAACTGCAGAATTGTAGATATTCTGTGATCTTCTCATACCATACCCACTGAGCTTTCTTCAAGCCGTAAAGAGACTTACTGAGCTTGCAGACGTATCCTAGATGATCTTCAGACACGTATCCAAATACCTGAACCATGAAGATGTCTTTATCGATCTCCCCATAAAGAAAAGCACTCTTAACGTCTAACTGCCACATCTTCCAGCCCTGACAAGCCGCCAAAGTCATCACCACCCAAGTTGAAGTCATCTTCGCTACAAAACTGAACGTCTCTTCATAGTCTTCTCCATACTTCTGAGAAAAACCTTGAGCTACAAGGCGAGCCTTGTACCGCTCGATGCTCTCATCCGCCTTCTTCTTTAGCTTGTAGACCCACTTGCATGTTAGAGGAGTAATGCCATCATCCTTTGGCATAAGGACCCAAGTCTCAATCTTCCTGAGGGTGGTCATCTCCTCATCCATAACATCTTCACACTCCTTGACCCCAACAGCGTCTTCAAATCTAGAAGGTTCTTGCTCATCTAGAGGGCCTGCAAAGAAATAAGAGACCAAGCTCATAGCTTTTCCTTCGCTATACCGAGTCAGTGGTTTGATGATCCTCTTCGATCTGTGAAGGGTTTGACCCATGCTAACATCCTCAGTTGCATCTTCTAAACCAGCTCCGTTCCCAGGCAGACTTGGAGCAGCGCTCCCCATGCTTCCTGAACTAGAAGCCTCTGTCTCAGAGCAAGAAGCACCTGGAGCTCCTGGTCACACAGACAATTCCACCAGAAGATCCTTATCAGCCTCCCTCCTGTTCGCCATCTGACCTGCTTTCATGCAATTCAACAGAGGAGCCACCTCCATATGTTGTCAGTTCGTCGAAGACCACGTCTCTCGAAATCACGAACTTCTTCGTCATATGGTTCATACATTTAACCACTTCTTCCACTCATCATAGCCTACAAAGGCAAGATTCCTTGCCATTGCATCTAGCTTTGTCCTTAGAGAATCTATGATGTGAACGTAGCAGGTAGATCCAAACACCCGAAGGTGTCCAACTCTAGTATTCTCCTTGAACATCATCTCATAAGGAGATTTCATGTTGATCGGACTCAAAGGCATCTGATTGATGACATAGGTGGCGCAGGCCATTCCCTTCGCCCAGAAGGACCTTGGAATGCCTTTAGCATGAAGCCAACACTTGCACGTTTCTGTTAGATGATGGATCTTCCTCTCTGCTACTCCATTTTGTTGTGGAGTATGAGCACAAGTGAGCTCTCTGTGAATGTCATGCTACCTGCAAAAGGTTGAGAACTCAGTTGAAACAAACTCACCTCCATTGTCTGTTCTCAACTTGTTGATTTGCAGGCCAAGCCTGTAACATACCAACATTTATTGCGCCACTAGAACCCTAGTAGGCCCAATAAAAGTAACCCGACCCCCTACCCATAATCCGGTAGAAGGTAACCATAGGCAAAAAATAGAGCTAGAGAACTCTGATTTGAGTTCCGTCAGTATAGTCGACACGAGCGCATCAGAACTCGCCACGTCGCGATCCGAGATCTAACAACGGATATAGACATTTTGACCATTTTACCGCATCGCGACGTGCCGATTTTGGACTTTTACCAAACGAACTCTGATTCAACCCCGGTCAGTGGTGTTGGATTCGTATAGTCAATACAAAGTAAACAGAATTGGTTCCGGTCAGTTTCGATAATGAGTGGACAAACCGTGGTCAAATCAAGCTCAGTTGTGCAGCGAAAAGCTTGCGCACACCAATTGTGACCCAACACCCCAACTTTGACCCAACCCCGATGACATGGACTTATTTTGACCTTGACCCCCATGAGTTGACCCACCAGGGTTGACTTTATTCAAACCCTCCCTTTTCCCCATTTTTGGAAAATTCACCTAAGGAGGAGGCCACCCCCTCTCCATGGGAAAATAATATATTGCCCCCTTACCCATAGGGGCCACAAGTTAACAAGATAGGAGGGAGTGGGCATAAGTAGTGGCCCACCAACATTCTTCTCCACTCCCCTCTTTTTCCCTCCCCCACTTATAAAAGCCCAAGCCCATAAGGGGCCCAACCCCATTTCCCATATGAGGGAAATACTTTGAGCATCCAGCTGTGCTTGGATAGCTGGAGGGTGGAGATTAATCTCTCCCTAAGGAGGGATTAATCCAACATTGGGTTGGGGAGGAGATCCCCTCACCTCCAAACCTATATAAAGGCCCCCTCCCCCTAAAAATCTCCTGACAAGCTCAAAGAGAAACTCCCCCACCCCTCCCCAAGCTCTGCCGGAGCTCAAGTCGCCGAAAAAGGGCAAGCCTGAGCTCCACTACCGCCACCTTGATGGCTAACCAAGCCGACCCCTCTCAAGACCCTCCTCCATAGGTAGAAACTTCTCCCCTCCTCCTTCCCCTCCTTCTGAACGTCCTGCATGGGCCCTCCGGCGGGCGGAGCGCTGCCGACACCACCTGACCTATGCTCCAAGTCGGGTGGTGGTCGCAGGAAAGCTGACCTCTCCCTGCACCGGGGGTGT
The DNA here is from genome assembly GCA_039583875.1 of Platanthera guangdongensis. Lineage (NCBI taxonomy): Eukaryota > Viridiplantae > Streptophyta > Magnoliopsida > Asparagales > Orchidaceae > Platanthera > Platanthera guangdongensis. Next base: position 62,207,442 of record CM077152.1, read on the forward strand.
AATTGGAGAAGGTTTGACCCACCGGGATAACATTTCTTGGTGGGGGGAAAGTGGGGTGCTGCATGAAAATGTCGCTCCGGCGGCACCAGAGAGGCATAACATTTGCTTCGTTTTGCCTCTGGCGGGGGCCAGCAGCAGATAGTCATCGGAACACCACCGGAGAAGAGCCCTACCTCCGGCGCGCCGGCCGGCAGTGGTTACGGGGCTGGGCTCAACACCTGAGAGGCGGGGTGGTGCAGTGGCGCCGAAGATCTCAGCTCGACGTTTCGTCGAGATCAGCTCGACATTTTTCGTGGAGCTCCGCTCGACGAAATTCATCGCGCTCCTCCCGATGACTATCGTCGAGCTCCGCTCGACGACTTTCCCAGCTCTCGGGTTGGCCAAATCATACGTTGACCGGCGGAGGTAGGCTGTCAGGCCACAACCCAGGGTATCACCGGCCCTAGCGAACCGGCCGGGAGCTGCGCCGGCGCCCGACGGTGACTGGCCAATGGTGGCAGTGGTTATCCCTGCCTGCTGCCGTTTAAGAGTAGCAGCCGCCCGATCTGATGATGAAGATTGGACGGCCGAGATTTTATTAAATCCCGCCCCCGCCTCAGCATCACCGTCCCCCACAGCAGATCCGCGACCGATCTATTGTGAGGATAGAAGGGTAATTTTTAAGGACCGGCTCGATCTCAGCCACAGGATATTCTTGATTTGCTATCAGTAGACCAGATTATCATATAAAATTTGAGAAATTTTCTGTGCCATTTTTAGGCCTCTAGGGGTAAAGTGATCAACATGAAAAATGTTCCCCGTACCAAGGGCTTCCTCCACAAATATTTTGAGAATTTTTGGAGTTAATTTAGTATTTTTAAAAGCCCAATTTAAAATTATTTGGCTAAATTAAAGGCACAAAACTCTTCAAAAAATTCTGAAAATTTCTATAGTCTCATTATAGATCCCCTTAAAGGTTGTATCAAAATTAGGGGACTTGGAGATCAAAATTAAATTTTCCTCAGCTCCTTAGAGCCTAGGGCCGTGCTTGGAATTTATTACGCTCATTTTTCTCGAAAGAGAAAATTAGAGCGGGAACACCCCTTTGTACTATGAATAATAAATGGTCTTATCAACGAAAGTGGTCGGGGCAAGTGACCAAGCTCCGGGTGTTCTGAGATTTCAAGAAACCGTCGAGCGCCTTGACTCTCGGGTAATTTGGTGCACGCTCGGAAGATAAGAGTACGAGTAGTGAGTTGCAAAATTATCCTCGACGAATAATAAGGGTGTAACTCCTAATAAGCCTCTAATCTGATTAAGCCGTGATTAAAAAGGCACAACCAAATTACTATCAGATCTTAATAATTGGTGTAACCAAGCAAGTTTTATTAAAAACAAAAATAGAACTGGATATGCCTCCTGAGAATGGAGAAGGAACTGTGAATGCCTCCTGAGAACGAAGAAGGAACTGAAAATACCTCCTGAGAACGGAGATGGAACTAAATGTGCCTCCTAAGATAGGAGATGGAACTAAAGCCTCATGATGGAGCGATTGGACTACTAACCATTTTCTTTATGATTATTCCAGTCTTGCCCTGATTTTGTTTCCTTTATTCATTTCAGTTCAAAACTTTCAATTCAGTACTACTCCAGTCTCGTACTGGTAAAGTTCATTTCAATTTAATACTACTCCAGTCTCATACTGGTCAAGTTTATTTCAATTCAATACTACTCCAGTCTCGTAGTGGTCAAGTTCATTTCAATTCAATAATACTCCTGTCTCGTACTGGTCAAGTACATACTACTCCAGTCTCGTACTCGTCAAGTTCGTTTCAGTTCAGTATTTTCAATTCAGTACCACTCCAGTCTTGTACCGGTCAAGTTCTTTTCAGAACTTTCATTTCAGTACTACTCCAGTTCCGTACTGGTCACTTTTCATTCAACACTTAAATTATGTAGCATTTATTATCAGTAACTTTAATTTCCACATTTTAATTACTGTAATTTACTATTATAAGCATAGGTCCTGCTATAACGAGCATCCATCTATTAAGGTCGAGCTTTAGTTCCGGATAACTTGAGTTGAGATTTTCCTCCAGGTTTAGCCCCAAATAAAGTGCTCTCATGCTCTTTGTTGAAAGTTGAGCTGAGCATCACTGCCCGAAGATTGAAGCATAGTAGGGCAGACTGCCACAGACTCGAAGCGCGCTAGCAAAATTGACTGTTTGATTGTTTGTAAATTGCTTGCAGTAAAATGTGGCGGGTCAGTCACTTCCGCAGACCGCTCGTACTGGTGCGGAAAGTTCGACGACTCAAGGCGATAGGGAGATGAGTGCTACGGGTGACCTGCCTTTATGTTTTCCCCGTCGGGTTTCCACCCCTGGTCAGCCAAAATGTTGAATCGCTAGATGTCGCTCACATCCAGGAGTACATGGGGATGTACGTTAGGGCATGGGCTGTGCGTTATGACCACCCCCAGAAGTGGCAGGACTGGCCACTATCACCGACAGCCACATCGGTGAGGCCCGCGGTGCTCGCTACCCTGCTGGAACAGAAGCGGTCCATATTATGTCGACATAGGATTGTGTGTGCGGGGCTGTGAATGCTTGCGGTATGTTTGCGGCTCTGAATGCCTGCGATAGGGTATAGGTTATGGATACCTGATGTGCTGATGGAGCGTTAATTATAACTGATATACATTGTTACTGTTATTCCAGTTATATTATGCTACGCTTCTTTATTGTTGCTCCTAGTCTATTTATATGAAATGTTGTACTAAATCTCCCTTGCTTCAGCTATCTACTTTTATTGCGTGGGTGGGTGCTCGTTCCCAGGATATGGATCCGGGGTGGAGATTTGTTTCAACTTAGCTCTATGATAAATGGTTATTTAAATAACCATTCAAAGGAAATAGAGCACCGTAGTGACCCGCTACCGTAGGAGGATGCGCTAGTAGTCAGAACTGCTCGAGCAGAAGCACCCCCGATGTCTTCAGAGTTTTGAGATGTGAGTACCGATGAGCTAGTTATGGAGAGAGAGAGTGAGGAGTTATATCTAGTACTTGCACAGCCTATAGGCTTATATAAATACTTAGACTACAACTTTTGTACTCATGTAAATATATATATAATGATTTATATATTGTACTCTGGTTTCCTGTTAATGCTTCCACAATTCTCTGGTGTATTGTGAATGTTGTGATTCTAGCCAAGCAAGGTGGCCCCTAGTGCTCAGATAGGGTGGGTTGTTACCCCTAAGGAGCACTGGGTGGACGTCTTGGGCAGTAAGATCCCCTCTGGCCCGACCCCGGGTAAAAGTTGGGGGAAGGGGTCTTACAAATGGATCAGAGCCATCACGATTTGTCCTTGTGGAGCAGTCTCAGGATCCCTCCATCCCTTGCTTCATTCTTTGGTTCGGGACGAACCTCGTAGTGGAAGCCTGATGGACCCTAGTGGAGAGCTTAGGGATTGTAGACTGAACTTTAGTATGCCCGTACAACGTTGCTTCCGCTTCGTCAGTCATTTTCGCAAATATACCCTACTTTTGCAAAGTACTGTCACTTTTCCTATTACTTCTCCAGATACCAGAGTACATTAATGGGGAAACCTATTCCAGAGGATATGTTCCCGCCACCCCACCTCCATACCCGATGGTTCCCACGACTATACCGATTGCTAAGACTGACTTGGGGCATACACTAACGACCATCCTGGCTACCTTCCAGACAGCCTTGGCACAACCACCACGAGAGATGATGGCGCCTACCGATTTGCTGACAACCTTTCGAGGATTGAGGGCCCCACTTTCAGAGGCACGAAGACTGCCATCCAAGCAAAGGAGTGGGTGGAACGTGTGGAGGAGCTGCTGGTAGGCATGATGTACCCAGCAGTAGCTGCAGTCTCATTAGTAGTGACCTTATTAGAAGGATATACTAGGGATTGGTGGAGAGCTGCCAGCCGCTCGACCTTTAGAGGATGACCGATGAGCGATATACTATGGGGAGAGTTCTCAGAGGCCCTGCTAGAGTTCTTTATTTCAGATGTAAACCAAGCTGTTCTGCAAGAAAGGTTCTTGCACATCCGACAGGGAGATCAGACTGTACCTAAGTACGAGAGAGAGTTCATACACCTTGAAAGTTGTTTAACTGAAAGTTATCTAATCGCCTAGAGGAGGGGTGAATAGGTCTTTGAAATTTTATTAGTTCTTTTGCTGATTTCAATTAATCTATCTAGAGCTTGTCCTTAGATCCTGTAATAAGAATGAAAACAAGCAACATAACAAACACACAAAGATTTATAGTGGTTCCCCAATTGCGTACATCCACTTTCCCTACCACCTATCCAACTTATTTGTTGGACTAGGAACAAACTCCACCAATATGCTCTTCAGAGCTTGCACCTCAGGCCCACAACCTTAAACATAGATTCTTCATAGAATCCAAGCTCAGAACCACAAGAGTTCCTACCTCAGAGCCCTGCAAGAATCCTATAGCTCAGTGATCCACTAATCACCTACCTCAATCTTAGTTTTATGGCCTACAACTCAGGCTCTTCAACCCTACAACTTCAGGCAGACAACCCTACTGTCAGAGTGCTACAACACTCCTAAAACTAAGTACCCTTCCAGGTACCTACAACTCAGCCTCCTCTAAGGCCTACAACCCAGTGACACACTTGTCACCTACAGATCAGTGACTCTCCAGTCAGCTACCTCAGGCACAAGGCCCTACACTCAGGCTGGGAGCATAGCCCTACTTCAGATCCACACTTGGATCCTACCTTAGAGAGCAGCACTCTCCTACCTCAGGCAATAAAGCCCTATAACTCAGGTCAACTCTTGGATCCTACCTCAGTACCCCAACAGGGCACCTACCTCAGTCACTAATTAGTTACCTACCTCAGGCACAAAGTGTCCTACACTCAGATTCAGATAAATTGAATCCTATAGGAAGTGAATACATAATGTTTAAGAAAAATAAAACCACTGACTCAAAGATAAATCTCTGAGTCTACCTTGCTGGACTGAGCAGATATTAGTCCAGCACTCTTACTGTAGAAGGAATTAGTCTTCTTCTACATCTAACAATTTCTACCACACAGATGAACAACTAACAGTTTGCTGAATGGATGAATCAACTTCTTTGTTCTGGAGAGAAATATCCTGCTGAATTTGAAGAGCTTCAACTATCTTCCTTTGCCTTCTATCTATCTCTGCTGGACTTGAGCTTTCAAGCTTAATGGAGAAGAAGATGCGCAGCCGCCTCTAGTTTTTTTTCTACATTTATTCCCCGTTCGTTAACCTAATCCCCTTTTCCTTTTTCTTTTTATATGTGTTTATTTGAATCAACTACACAAATGTATGTGTGCCCAACCATGGATTGGTGAGCGTCACCTCCATTAGAAAAGGACAAAGCAGCTTTCGGCGCCACTGCAGCTTTCCCGCAATGGCTACATGCAAGTTGACTTTGATGACGTCAGCAATGGTCATCATCATCTGGACTTAGAAAATATTTCAGAAATCCATAAAGCATTGAGTGATGTTAAGTAACTCAATGTCATCTGTCTTGGCTCTCAGCGCTTCTAGACTTATGAATTTTCTCTGGATTTGTCTCAGCTATTCTGTCTCAACGGTCTCAGTGGTTTCTTATTAACAGTTGAGATAAGCTTCTGTCTCAGCACTTCTGTCCCAGCGGTTTCTTATTAACAACTGAGACAAGCTTCTGTCTCAACGCTTTCTTCTCAGCGGTCTCAGCGCTTTATTCTTAACTACTGAGACAACCTTCTATCTCAGCGCTTTCTTCTCAGCGGTCTCAACGATTTCTTCTTAGCTATCTCAGTGTTTTCTTCTCAGCTATCTCAGCTGTCTCAGTGCTTTTTACCTTAATCAATTTTTTTGGCTTTAGCTGCGTTCGACGATCTATGGGTTGAGCTCGACGAACTCTGATCTTCTTAGCGGTCTCATCGCATTTTGCCTTAGTCAAATTTTTTTGGATTTAGAGCGATAAGTGTTGAGCTGAGCTCGACGATCTGTAATCTGAGCTCGACGAATTGCAAACTGAACTTGACGAACTTCAAGCTGAGTTCGACAAACTTTGAATCCTGAACTCTTGAGCTTATCCCAAGGAATGTTGAGCTGAGCTCGATGACTAGCAAGCTGAGCTCGATGAACTGCGAGCTGAGCTCGATGAATTTTGAGTTTACTACCAAACTCATTTTTCTTCACCTATCCAATCATGGACTACCTGCATGCACGAACTAAAGCACACATCAAATACATTATGCTCCTTATCATGATTGGTGATGCCTCTTCAAATCCTGAGGAACATTTTAGGGCACAATTCACAATAATCTCCCCCTATTTAAAGAAGGCAGAACACACATCCATGCTAAGGTGTATCAACACAAGAGATATCATGATAGGTCTAATGAAACATTATCATGACAACTAGCCATCCCAGTACAGGATAACTCCCCCTAGATGAGATGGCTCACCACTATGATTGAAAGATCAATGGTATAGGTGAATTATCAATCATTGAAAATGTGATAGTATGATTAATCAACAAAAGCTTCATTAATCATTTACAAGGTACACAGTTTGATTAAGATCTGCCTAATCATTAACTTAGCCAAACAACAGTAGCAAACTTGTGATTACAGGATTTCTATGAAAGAACATCATATTTATTTATTACAGATATACAACTGAGAGTTGCATTATACATTTATCACATCAATATAGTTAGGGCCAACTCATATTAATTTCATTGATAAAGATTTGATGTTGCTATATTGTTGATATTCATTACAAGACATTGAATAAATATTTAAAGAACCCTAAGTCTTGCAGCCTCATATTAGTTTCGTTTTGATAAACTAAAATCAACATCCTTGGAAGCAGCAGTCTTTTTCAAGTTTTCAGCTTTGTTCTCCTGCCACTTGAAGTAAAAGAATGACTTTGGAATATATCTGGGAGGCATTTTCTTAGGGTTGCTCTTCCTTACTAGATTCTCTTTGAATACTCTTTCCCTTAGGGAATTTCTTTCCAGATGCTTTATCCATTCCTCAGAAGGATATACACTATCAATATTCTTTAAGATTTGTGCATGACTTATCCAAGAATTGATAATGATGGATTCAGAGGCATCGCTTAGATATTCATGATCTGGATCATCTCTGTTCTCAGCTCTCCTCTTTGCCATGAACTCTTCAGCCAATTGAAATTCCTTCCCTCTTTATTCTAGCAATAAGCTGTGCATCCTGTGTAATTCTAGCTTGTGCTCAGAAGTCTAGGTCCTCTGGCCACTTTCTATCCAGGAGGGGTAGGTGTAGTGCCACCTTGGTGCCTTGAATTACATTGAAGGCTTGATTTTCAATGAGTTCTGCTGCCTTAGCATGCTTGCTCTCCCCCTTTATGCCTTCTTTAGAGATGGTCTTTTGCAGTAAGGTGGTGTTGGCTTCATTCTTGCTTGATATAGAATTGAATATTCTCTCTTTGTCAACAAGCAGCTCATCTTTCAGAAGTATTGCCTCCTTCATAGATTGGAAGGCAACATTGGTGACATGCTGATTTACATGATCTGTTGCACCCTAGATCACCTCATCAGTTTCACTAACATAATTATTGACATATTTTATGTCAGCTGCAGAGAGTGTTTGACTTATGTCCAAGGATTTCATGAGGGTGGTCAGTTTGATGCCAACAGTTCCAGCCCTATGAAACCGGGTGGTGACATGTTTGTTTAAGTGAGAGATTTCTTCTTTATTTTTATTGACTTTGGTTGACAAGTCATCCCTCAGTTTGGCAACTGATTGATCAACATACTCCTTGAGGGTTGTGGTCTGAGCATCCAAGAGTGCTTTGATTTGGTTTAGAAATTCCTCATTGGAGATGGGGGTAGATGAAGTATGGCTCATAGGAGGAGGTACAACATTCTGAGCAGGGATCTGAGAAGGCTCCACCTCAACTACAACACCTATTGTAGGAAACATTTCCTTAGCTAAAGCTGTATTAACACTACTAATTAAGAGGGTATGGGTATTACCTGTAGTGGGTGCAGTCTCAACTATTATGTTGACCACTTGATCCAAGTTAGTCAAATCCATCTGATCATGCTCCCCCTCAGACTGAGCATCCTTCTCTGGGCTTGACCTATCAAGATAAGTATCTAAAGCTTCAGGAGGCTCATAGTTATCTTCTGTAGTAGGCATATCATCAATTGCAGCTACATCATTAGTATCTTCCATATCTGTCTCATCTTCTACAACAACCTCTTCCTCATTTCCAATCTTTGACACTTGTCCTAACTTAGGGCTGGCATGGATTTTATTAACATGCATAACAGTATCCTGGAGTTGAATGTTTCTAGAGGATTGACTGAGTGATAAGTCAACCTACAGACCAACATCAGCTGGAGAGGATGATATAATCTCTAGTTCAGAGATGGAAGTTCTTTCTTCCTCAGTAGGTTTCTTCATTGTGCCCTTAGAGGAGTCCTTTATTCCTGAAGGTTGACTCATTAGTAGGACCCTAGTGAATCTTTCCAAAGTCTTTATGTCCATTCTTTTTAGGCAGTGAATCTTCACCCCATGTTCCTGTTTGAAAGTATCAGGATTGGTGTTTACTAGGTATAAGGAAAGAATTCTGCCCATGTTTGGAGAGGGTATACAGTCTACCAATTTCTGATAGATGAGAGAAGACCATGAGGTCTTTCTATTCAGGATAATTCTGGTCATGACATCAAACATGGACCTGAAGATAGTGTCATGTGATCCAGGTTTGCAGATAATGGCTTTCCCTACAATATCTGCTAGCAGTTTACCCCTTTGATTGAAGAATTTCCTTTTAAGAGACCCAAATTTGGCCTCATTGTATCCACACCATCTGAGAGCACTGTCTCTGTCCGTGATGGCGGGCTATTCTTCCTCGCTAGGGTTTACAGAGGGTATGTGAAGGGTCTTTCCTAGTCTCTTAGAGTTTACCTTTATTTTGATATCTTCAATCTTAGAATTAAGAGAGTTTTGAGAGGAGGACACTTTAATGTTCGAGAATAATTCCACTATCTCCTTTTTAAGAATGGTGGAGGGTTCAGAAAGGGTGTATTCCAAGCCTATGACCTCAATCATCCTTAACACAGCCTTAATCTCAGGGGAGGCATGACTGAATCCATCCCTCACAATTTCATATCCTTCATGGAGCTCCTTGATGACTTTTGGCGCCATTGAAATAGTGCGGCAAGACGCTGAGAGGATTTCGGTCTCGACGACTAGGGTTAAGGGTTTTAAGAGTGAATTTGCCTTTCGTTTCTTGCCGCCTTTATATTTATACCGAAAAAATTTAATTATCTTAATATCTGAATGATGAATTAAGCATTTTAGATTTATCTTGTACATTTCATTTTTAACGGGTTGCGTTACGCTTCCTATTATGAAGTGGAAGATTTAGCAATTCTATTTTACCTCTCATCTTTTCTTCCATTTGTTCCATGCTTGTTTAATTTGTGGCTTCCCTTACTGATTGGATGCCCAATTTATTTGACTTAGTAAAAATTGTATTAATGTTAAATAGAAGGGGACCTAACATATTAATGAGTCAGTTCTATTGGCACTCCAATTTATGCATTGATTTACCCTAAAGCTTGCTAATAAGTTATTTGAATTTTAGAGTAAAACCTACAAGAATTAACAGTGTACATAATTTAATCACTATATTCTATTTGGTGTGCTTGATTAGGTTCAGTCTAAGCACATCTAACATAACTTAACAATTAACAAACTTAATCTCTATATAAGAGAGAGAGAGAGAGAGAGAGAGAGAGAGAGAGAGAGAGAGACTTACCTTGAGGCTTGGTTCCTCTAGCTTTTGAGGATTATATACTTGACAGCCTCAACCTTAATTTATTGCTTTTTCCTGGAGCATTTTCATAGAGCAATTATCGTGTCCCAAACATTTGCCTAGAACACTTATTGTCCAAATACCAAGTCTTAATTGGATAGGTACTTGGACTATCCTGCAAAACAGAAATAATTTACCCTTAGGCACCCAATGATAATTCGGTCCTAGGTTCTTATTAGCATTATAAAACATCTACCCAACTTTCTGCATGGGCTGAGCACCTTTATGTCCACTAGCCATATTCAGGTTGTGCCAAAAATCAATGGCAAAATGACCCACCTTCCCACAACACCAACAATTATGAATGTTGTACCTTCTCTTCAAGACAACACAAAATTGTTGTCCATGAGAGAAGTGAGCAGCTCCAGATTTTGCAGGATGAACATAACATGATGCTGCTTCCTTCTTCCTGAGTGAAGGTGCTGAAGATCTAAATACACCTGGTCCAAAATGGGCCAATTGTATTCTTGGAGCCTGCCATTTAGTGAACTCTTTCATCTCTTTAGATAAAGGATACTTAGATCCAAATCTAAAGAACTTATCCTGAGGATTATTGCTAGAGTGGACAGCATCATTCCTTCTGAGATCATGTGTCTTTACCCCACCGGTAGAGCACACATTAGATTGATCCTTGATAGGAGATCCAACCTTGGCAGTTCTAGAAGATGAATTTGCCTTTTGAAATACTGTCCTCTTATCAGGGAATTCAGATTTGAATTGATGATTGATGTGATTAATTCCCATCTTCTCAGGGACTTGGCAAGTTGCAGCTTTTTGGCAACTGACCCTGTGACTTAGAAGGGTTAATCACAATCCCCAATCTCTATATGAACTTTTGTTACATATATCTAATATGCTTTTTCTTCTCTTTTAGAAGCATGGTCTGACACTCAAGACTTTTCTTGAGTTCAGAAACCTCATGACTTTTCTTATAAAACTTAATAGATTTATTGTTATAAAGAGTTTTATAGGGCTTTAGGACTTCTATCTCCTTGGCTTGCCTTTTGGCAAGAATTTTGCTCTTCTTTAGAGCATATAGGAGTAGTCTATACTTGTCAATCAATTGATTGACATTAGACTTAGATTCTGAGCAATCTTTATCATAGGATGAAGATGCACCAGTATCTGGACTATTCTCATTGTCAGATGAAGATGCAGAATTGGAAAGAGGTTGTACCTTGATTGATTCTGAATCTACACGACTTCTTTCTTCTTCAGTCATTGCCATCAAACCATGGAATCCATAGTATTCTTCATCCTCCTCATTGTCACTGTCTGAGTGTGACATAGGGGCCCTGATTCCTATCCTGGCAGCGGGATATTCCTCTTCTTCTTCTGGATCAGCAGCAACAGATATCAGCCCTATATAAGCTTCTTCTTCTTCATCTTCAAATTCTGAGGAGGAAGAATCTGTCCAGCTTCTCTCCTTCTTATCCACAAAGGACTTCTCATTCTTCTTGCCCTTGTGGTGATGGTGATGTTTTTTTTCTTCTTCTTATCTTCTTTCTTTCTTTTGACTGGGCAGTCAGCAATGACATTCCCAGCCATGCTGCAACAATAACAAATGATATTAGAAGCAATGACATGCCCAGCCATACCTGTCATCCTTGGATGACTTACTGTGATAAGAGGATGAAGATGGCCTGCTCCTCCAGTCCTTCTTTATGAACTTCTGAAATTGCCTGGAGAAGACAGCTAGATCTTTATCAGACATATGGTTGTCTAATGAGCTTGGCTTAGAATTTTCTGAGCTAGATTCAGCTTCCCTCCTTGGTGGTGAGGGAGTCTTTCTTCTGTTTCTTCTTGGGGCTTCTACCTTGAATGCCACAGACTTGTCCTTGAACTTGAATTGACTGCTCTTCTCTTCTTCTTCCATCCTTGCAGCAAGCTACATCTCATAAGATAATAGTTTTCCAAACAGTGTTGGAGGTGGAGTGTCAGCTAGCTTGCCCATCTCCCTGATGGCACAAATCTTTGTGTCCCAATCCTTTGTAAGGTACCTGAAAAATTCGTCATTCAGCTCATAGGTGCTGAAAACCCTTCCATATGTTCTCAGTTCATTTACTGTCCTGAAGAACCATTCAAAACAGTCAGCAACTTTTCAGTTTTGCTTTGCCTGAAAGCCTCATACTCTTGATTGAGCATGGACTTTCTATCATCTCTAACTTCCTCAGAGCCTTCTATATAGACCACAAGGGTGTCCCACATTTCCTTGGAGGTCTTGCAGTGTACAAGATTTTGGAAGTTTGAGTCATCAATGACACTGGATATAATATTTTGTGCCCTTTTGTCCATGGTGGACAAAATCACCTCATCTCTGTCCATTTTAGAATATGCCTTAGGCACTCTCACAGTTGGATCTATGGTGGAAGCCTTTATGGGGATAAAGGGGCCTTCCACTTGTTACATAGATCCTAGGGTCAGATGCTTTGATGAACAGTCTGACCCTTTGCTTATATAGGACAAATCCTTCCTTCCTACAAATGGGCAGCTTCATGGTCCCTAGCTCCTTGTAGTTCATTCCTGATCCCATAATTTTATCTTATAGCTAACCTTGGAGGTATACTCAGATTGTTAAATCCTTTTTGAGTAACCTCCCTCTGATACCACTTAAAAGTTGTTTAAATGAAGGTTAGCTAAACACCTGGGGGGGTGAATAGATCTTTGAAATTTTATTAGTTCTTTTACTGATTTCAACTTAATCTATCTAGTGCTTGTCCTTAGATTATGCAATAAGAAAGAAAATAAGCAACACAACAAACACACAAAGATTTATAGTTGTTCCCCAATTGGGTACATCCACTTTCAATCCCACCTATCCAACTTATTTGTTGGACTAGACACAAACTCCACCAATATGCTCCTCAGATCTTACACCTCAGGCCCACAGCCTTACACACAGATTCTTCATAGAATCCAAACTCAGAACCACAAGGGTTCCTACCTCAAAGCCCTGCAGAGCTCCTATAGCTCAGTGATCTACTAATCACCTACCTCAGCCTTATTTCTAAGGCCTACAACTCAGGCTCTTCAACCCTATAGCTTCAGGCACACAGCCCTACTCTCAGAGTGATGTAGCACTCATACAACTCAGTACCCTTCCAGGTACCTACAACTCAGCCTCCTCTAAGGCCTACAACGCAGTGACACAATTATCACCTACAGCTCAGTGACTCGCTAGTCACCTTCCTCAGGCACAAGGCCTTACACTCAGGCTGGGAGGACAACCCCACCTCAGGTAAACACTTGGATCCTACCTCATAGATCAGCATTCTCCTACCTCAGGCAATAAAGCCCTACAACTCAGATCCACTCTTGGATCCTACCTCAGTACCCCAACAGTGCACCTACCTCAGTGACTAATTAGTCACCTACCTCAGGCACAAAGTGCCCTACACTCAGATTCAGATAAACTGAATCCCACAGGAAGTGAATACAGAATGTTTAAGAAAAATAAAATAACTGACTCAGAGATAAATCTCTGAGTCTACCTTGTTGGACTGAGCAGATATCAGTCCAACACTCTTACTGTAGAAGGAATTAGTCTTCTTCTACATCTAACTCTTTTCTGCTGTACATATGAACATCTAACAACTTGCTGAATGGATTAATCAGCTTCTTTGTTCTGGAGAGAACTATGTTTCTGAACTTGAAGAGCTTCAGCTATCTTCCTTTACCTTCTAGCTATCTCTGTTGGACTTGAGCTTTCAAGCTTAATGGAGAAGAAGATATCCAGTCGGCTCTAGTTTTCTTTTTTTTTTTCTGCATTTGTTCCCCGTTCATTAACCTAATCTCCTTTTATTTTTCATTTTTATATGCATTGATTTCAATCAACGACATAAATGTATGTGTGCCCAACCAAGGATTGGTGAGCGCCACCTCCTTCAGAAAAGGACAAAGCAGCTTTCGGCGCCACTACATCTTTCCCGCAACGACTATATGTAAGTTGACTTTGATGACGTCAGCAATGGTCATCACCATCTGGACTTAGAAAATATTTCAGAAATCCATAAAGCGTTGAGTGATGTTAAGTCACTCAACGCCATTTGTCTTGGCTCTCAGCGCCTCTGGACTTGTGAATTTTATTTGGATTTGTCTCAGCGGTTCTGTCTCAGCGGTCTCAGGGGTTTCTTATTAACAGCTGAGACAAGCTTCTGTCTCAGTGCTTTCTTTCTCAGCGGTCTAAGTGGTTTCTTATTAACAGCTGAGGTAAGCTTCTATCTCAGCGCTTTCTTCTCAGCGGTCTCAGCGCTTTATTCTTAACTTCTGAGACAACCTTCTATCTCAGCGCTTTCTTTTCAGCAATCTCAATGCTTTCTTCTTAGCTATCTCAGTGTTTTCTTCTCAGCTATCTCAGCTGTCTCAGCGCTTTTTGCCTTAGTCAGTTTTTTTGGCTTTAGCTGCGTTCGACGTTCTGTGGGCTGAGCTCGATGAACTCTGATCTTCTCAGCCATCTCAGCGCGTTTTGCCTTAGTCAATTTTTTTGGCTTTAGCGCGATAAGTGTTGAGCTGAGCTCGACTATCTGTAAGCTAAGCTCGACGAATTGCAAACTGAGCTTGACGAACTTCAAGCTGAGCTCAACGAACATTGAATCCTGAGCTCTTAAGCTTATCCCAATAAATGTTGAGCTGAGCTCGACGACCAGTGAGCTGAGCTCGACGAACTGCGAGCTGAGCTCGACAAATTTTGAGTTTTCTACCAAACTCATTTTTCTTTACCTGTCCAATCATGGACTACCTGCATGCATGAACTAAAGTACACATCAAATACATTATGCTCCTTAGTATGATTGGTGATGCCTCTTCAAATCCTGAGGAACATTGTAAGGCATAATTCCCAACACACCTGGCATGCTTTGCCGAGAATTTGGCAGCCTCTAACAGGGATAGAGCTTCCCAATTCTACCGAGGCCTACGTGATGACCTGAGGTAGACTCTAATTATGATCTCTCGGTCTACTTTCCACACCATAGCCACTCACATAGTGATACTAGAGTTGGACCATCAGATGGTAGCCCAACAACACAGAGGATAGGTCGATGTCCCTAGAGGTCTGAGACGAGACAGAGGAGTTGCTCCCCACTGACTGGATAAAGGGTGCAGGCAGAGGCACCGCAGACAGCCTTATAGGCGCCCACAAGCACTCCTAGCACCCCCAGCCCTGCAGTAAGAAATCAGACCAGCTCTGGCACCACAACCCATGCTAGTGGCCCAACGTGATGTTCCCCTCGCAGGAAACTGCTTCTTGTGTCAGCAGCCAGGGCATATGAGGGCTTTCTGCACACAGGAAACAGGAAGGCCAGGACTAGGAGCAGTACAGGGTGGGCAACCAACACAAGGATAAGGCCAGAGGGGTTGCATAGGTAGAGCTGGCAGGAGAGGCCAGCAGTGCCGAGCAGCGCCTGAAAGAACTAATGCCTAATCACCTAGAGGGGGGGTGAATAGGTGAACTTAATCTTTTTTAATATTTCAGGCAGAAACACTGAACAGTAATTACAATTCAACAAGTATCACAACACAGCAACCATACAAGCATACATTCACAGAGTGCACACAGATTTTTATAGTGGTTTCCCAAGGTCTGGGTACATCCACTTTCCCCCTTCGCCTATCTAGTAGTGTACTAGATTCGGCCTAACTTCTCCACTTCTCCTCAGATCCTCAGATCTTACAACTCAGAACCCCAAACAGGTTCCTACAACTCAGAGTGATCCCACTCCTACAACTCAGGCACAAAGCCCTACCACTAAGTCTACAACAAGACCTACACTCAGGCACAACAACACTACCTCAGCCTTCAACAAGGCCTACACTCAGAGAAATGATTCTCCTACACTCAGGCTCACAGGCCCTACCTCAGCCTTTATAAATTTAGGCTTACAACTCAGATCTATACACGATCCTACAGAAATTAGAAAATACAAAGTATATAACCACTACTCTGATAAAGAGAGATGAGTTGACTGACTTCTTGATGAGTTCTTGGAAGAACTTGGCTGAGATCAACCTCCCTTGGCTTTCTTCAAAGCTTCTTGAATTAGAACACAATAGGGTTGAATCTCCTGAAGATGATCTTTAATCAACTTCTGTCTTGAGATTCAGATCTCAATCTGAATCTAACTTAGCAGCCCGGTTCAGCAACTGCACTTCTTAGAAGGAGCTCTCTCTCCAACTTCTTAGATCTTCTGTCGAAGGTCTTCTTCTTGTTGTGTTGTTTTCACTTCATTGATTCATCCTTCTGTTGAAGGAGAAAGATCTTTAAATAAGCTTTCTCCATAGTGACCGGCTGATCCAGTTTCTAACAACTTTCTGACGGCTCTGACAGTTGCAGTTGACCGGTTGAAATGACAGCTGTCAAGTCATCCAGTCACTTCTTGAAATCTCTATCACTGTCTGAAAGTGTCGAGACAGATAGTCTTTATGTGTCGACACAAATAGACTAAGTGTCGACACAAGTAGACTAAGTGTCGACACTAGCCTTGTTGGTGTCGACACAACTCCTTGTGTTGTTGTAACAGCTTCTCGACACTGCTTCTTCAGAATGTGTCGACACTGATTCTGTGTGTCGACACAAGCCTTCTTCTTTAATACTTATTTGAATTCTGCTAAGTGTCGACGCAACTCCTTTGTGTCGACACATCTTCTTGTGTTGAAACTTGCTAAGTGTCGACACATCTTCTTTGTGTCGACACATGCCTTCTGTGTTGAAACTTTGCTGAGTGTCGACACATCTCCTTGTGTTGACACATGTACTTGAACTCTGTTGGAGTTTGCTGAGTGTCGACACAGCCTCCTAGTGTCGACACATGTACTTGAACTTTGTTGAAGTTTGCTGAGTGTCGACACAGCCTTCTAGTGTCGACACATGTACTTGAACTTTATTGAAGTTTGCTGAGTGTCGACACAGCCTCCTAGTGTCGACACTTTTGCTGTCGACAAAGTTTCTCTGGGTGTCGACACTGCTTCTAAGTGCCGACACAGATAATTTTGACAATTCTTCACTATGCGTCGACACAACCTATATGTGTCGACACTTTCCTTCTGGTGTCGACTCTGCCTTCCTGGTGTCGACACAAGTACTCCAAGTGTCGACACAGCTTCTCTAGGTGTCGACACAAGCCTGCTTAAGTGTCGACACTTTTCTTCTGGGTGTCGACACATGGACTTAGAAACTTTTATGCTTTCCCTGCAATTACTTAACCTGCACAAATAAATTCAAAGCACATCAAATACATCTTGATGTATATCATTGAGTAGGGTGAGGCTTCTTCAAATCAGGTACATATATTCTAATGTACCCAATAATCTCCCCATATTTGGAGAAGTCATAACCCTTAGTCAATGATATACACCATACATAACAAATTCTTAGTATGATGTAAAATAGTATTATATGACAGGGAAAATATTAAACATGTATATCCAAAACATGTATAATCAATTAACTCAGAACAATAAAGTAATAGATTGAACATATAACATTGTTCTTACAGCTCCAAACATTTTCATTAATCAAAAGTTTACATAGAGTTAAAAGCAAATAATTACAAATTGTAAACTTAAGAAAATTCTTATCCTATGGCTGCTCAGGCTCCTTGATAACAATCCCCTTTCCAGATTGAATCTTTGCTTGAACTGGAGCATCATTGTCATCAACAGGCTTCTTCCCTTTGAGATCTTTCTTTTTCAGCTCTTCAGCCTTTATCTTCTACCTTTCAAAATAGTGATAAGGCTTAGGGAAATACTTGCTAGGCTCCTGTGCATTAGGAGGTAGCTTTCCCAGTTTAGCCTTCCTTCTATATTGTACTATGACCTCTTGCCTATTCTCATGTTTTCTCCACTCTAGCTCAGAATACCACTTGCCTCTATCCAGGACATTGTCCTTAGCAGCCTTCCAAGCAGTTAATATGATATTCCTGGATGTGGGGCTCCATTGTTCAAAATCTGGCCTTAATTCAGCCTGCTCTCTGAACCTTTTCTTAGATAATTGAGCCTCTTGTTCCTTTAATAATGCTTCTTGCTCTTTGAGTACTGCCTCTGGCACAGGCTGTACTACTTTCTCAAAGATAATATTCTGATTACCCTCAGGAGGACAATACATAGACTGTACCTCCTGATGTATCATATCAAAATATGCTGGAGGATTTATCACTTGAGCCACTTCAGCTTGCTCTCCTCCAAAGTAAGCAGGATTTATTCCAGACTCTACCACATTGTCATCATCATATAAAGGTGGATATCCCAGGGTAGCTCTGATGGAGTTTGAAATCCACTTTGCATGATCAGAGCCTGCCTTGACTAAAATTCTCTCCCCCTTTATGACTTCTCTTTCTATATGATCCCTAAGATCATCTTTCTGGAATCTTATTTGAGCATTCAAATAGTTTACTCCATCCTTATAAAAAGGTTTGAACTTCTGAAGCTGGGCAGAAATAGCTTTCTGAGAATCTTCAATGGCAGTTTTCACAGCAGTGAGACTCTCCTGTAATTTCTTATCAAATTCTTCTTTGGCAGTGGCACTTACTACAGTCTGGGCAGTAGCTAGATTCTTCATTTCAGTGACAATGGAATTATGTGAAGCAGTGAGATTATCATTCATCCTTATCTGGTTTTCCAGGACATAGCCTTGTTTGACTGCCAGATCATCAATCTATTTCTTGAGATTCTCTTGATGAGTAGCCAGATAGACTACTGCATTTCCTCCTTTATGGAAGCAGTCAGTCATTTCCTTTTTGTTTTGATTCACTTCAAATCTTATAAATTTGATGTCTTGTGATAGATCAAATTGCAGGGATTTATGCCCTTCATCCATATACTTTTCTAAAGCTTTTCTTTGCTCATCTAGCTTAATCTTCAAAGCCACCATCAGTGAACTATAATTAGTAGATGGGTCAGGCTGTGGAGCAAGTGTCTGCAGTGCTTTCTTGTAGTTCTGGCTTCTTCTCTTGAAGACCTGGAACTTCCTCTTCTTGGCTCTAGCAGCCTCTTCATCCTCTGAAGCAGAAGTGCTAGCAATATCTACTCTATCCTTAGGACTAGGAGGTAACTCCTTCTCAGTCCTTGGTAGCTTTTCAGCATTTCTTTGCTCCTCAGGCTCTATTCTTTCTGTCTCCTCTTGCGACCTAACCTTCTCCCCCTGAGGATCTACCTACTGCCCCTCAACAGCTGCTTTCTCTCCCTCTAAGTCAATCTATATTAGATCAGGGAATAGCTCCTCTAGAGTAAACTCATGTTGAGGTGGGACTGGTGAATCTCTGTGCTCAGGAGCATCGAATGCCTCTCTATCAGCAACTAATGTGTCCTCCATGACCACATCCTTGGGTTGACTATGTATCTGTGTTTGCTGATTAACATCAGGTAATGAGTCAGTCAAAACTTCTTCCTCAATAGTGAAATTTAATTGATTTACTTCAGTAATTACCTCTAGAATGGTTTGGGTAGCCCTTTCACTCTGTAATGGAGTTGGCTCATCCATATGTAGAGGCTCCCCCTGGAGTGGATCTAGGTGAATTGGGCTTGCTGAGGGTAGCTCCCCCTACCTCTGAGCATCTCCTAGTCTTGCTGGTGATTGTCCAATATTTCCAGTCTCTTCATCATCAGGACTAAAGACCACTTGCTCTTCAGAGCTGCTGGAGGATTCAGAAGCCATAATGGCTTTCTTATTCTTCTTCTTCTGAGGTGTGTCCTTTTCTGGAGTGGGCATTTCTTTTGTCAACACTCTATCCCACCTAGAGATAATCCTTACATCCATTCTCCTCATGTGGTTTATCTTTGAACCAGCAACTTGATTCATCACCTCAGGAATACTTCCAGCTAGGTATAGACTCAGAATTATACCCAGATTGGGTTTCTTCAGGCTCTCTTTTACCTTATCAAACATGACTGCAGACCAATCAGTATTAAAGTTGAAAATTATCCTTGTCATTAGATTGAACATGTGAGCAGATATTCTATCATGCCCACCAGGCTTGCTCAGTATTACTTTTCCTACTATCTCAGATAGAAACTTTCCTTGTATGTTCATCCCTTTTCTGTTGAAAACTGATCCAATTTTCAGGTTTGAGTCTAATCCACACCATTTCAATGCCTCTCTAGTTTTAGAAGCAGATACATCTACTTCCTCTTTTGTTCTTGGTAGTTGAAGTACCTTTCTTAGACTTTTCTGTGTGACCTTGACTTTTGTTCCATGAACTCTGAACTTTATCTTGAGTCCTGAGTCATCAAGAGTAGCTGCACCCAAGAATTCAAGGACCTCCTTCTTCCAGATCTTGATAGGTTCTGATACAAGATACTCTAGTCCAGTCTCGGCAATTAGGGTTACCACACCTTTGATTTCGGGTTCCGCGTCATCAAAGACGTGACGCACGAGCTCATATCCTTCATTAATGTTCTCTTCTAGCTTGGGCGCCATTAGGGTTTGAAGAAATTTTGAATTTAGAGAAGAGAGATATCGACACACAAGTTTGGTCTCGAGACTAAGGTGAGCGTGTCGACAAACAATGAGGAAAACCTATTTATACCTTTCTAAAATTGAAGGTGAAAAGGCGCGTCAAAATACTTGAATTGTGTCGACACTGTTGAAAAGTGTCGACACTTACTTATAATGTCTCGACAACTATGTGTCAACACAAATATAGTCGACAGAATATATGTGTCGACACTTATACATCTCAGCTCGACACTTAGTCGAGACTCTACTAGACTAATTCTGTGTAAATCCTAAGTGTCGACACCACCTTGGATGTGTCGACACCTACACTGCATGTGTCGACACAAATTCTCTGAAGTGTCGACACAGACTTCCGAGATGTGTCGACACCATTTCTCTGAAATGTCGACACCACTTCTATTTGTCGACACAGACAACCCTGTGTGTCGACACCATTTTACTTAGCCAATTTTTGTAAACTATTCTAAGTTTATCATACCTAATTCAATTTTAAACTTATTGAATTTGGTTTCATCTAAGGGCTTAGTAAACACATCAGCTAACTGATTATCTGTCTTAACATACTCTAGAGAAATATCTTCTTTTTCAATATGTTCTCTTAGAAAATGATATTTTATTTCTATGTGCTTAGTCCTACTATGTGAGACAAGATTATTTGCAATAGAAATGGCACTAGTAGAATCACAAAATAAAGGTGTCCTACTTACTTGAATACCATAATCTTCTATCTTTCTTGCAGCCTGCAAAATCTGCATCTGAATAACCTGTCAGTTCAAAATCTCCATTCCTAGGGTACCAATGGCCTAGATAAGGTGTGCCCTTAAGATATCTCAAAATTCTTTTGACTGCTGTCAAATGAGATTCTTTAGCGCAAGCTTGGTACCTAGCACAGAAACATGTAGCATACATGATATCTGGTCTACTAGCAGTCAGATATAGTAGAGAGCCAACTATCCCTCTATACAAAGTTTCATCTACAGGTTTTCCTGCATCATCTTTGCTTAAAGACATTGTTGATCCCATAAGAGTTTTCATGGTAGTGGATGATTCCATACCATACCTCCTTATCAATTCTAGGGTGAACTTAGACTAGCATATGGATAATCCATCTTCAGTCTGTCTAACTTGGAGACCCAAGAAGAACTTAAGTTCCCCCATACTGCTCATTTCAAATTGTCCTTGCATGAGTTTTGTAAACTTTCTATAGACCCAAATATGATGTCATCTACATATATTTGGACTAAGATAATCTTACCTCTGGATTCCCTAAGGAATAGAGTCTTGTCTATTTTCCCCCTTGAGAATTTGTTCTCAATGAGAAAACTAGACATGGTTTCATACCAAGCCCTAGGGGCTTATTTTAACCCATACAAAGCCTTCCTAAGTCTATATACATAATCAGGTTTAAGAGAATCTACAAAACCTGATGGCTGCTCTACATAGACTTCTTCCTTCAGGTTTCCATTCATAAAAGCTGACTTAACATCCATTTGATATACCTTAAATCCTTGATATGTTGCATAGGCAAGGAACATCCTTATTGCTTCCAGTCTTGCTACTGGAGCAAAGGTTTGATCAAAATCAATACCTTCTTCCTGCCTATATCCTTTTGCAACTAGTCTAGCTTTATTCTTTATAATAATTCCATTCTCATCCAACTTGTTCCTAAAGATCCACTTAGTTCCAATAATGTTGTGGTCCTTTGGTTTAGGAACTAGCTCCCAGACCTTGCATCTTTTGAACTGGTTCAACTCCTCTTGCATGGCCTCAATCCAATAAGGGTCTAGGATTGCTTCTTCAAATTTCTTTGGCTCTACTTGGGATAGAAAGCTGGAGTAGAGAACTGAACTTAGATTCATGCTCCTTGTTTGTACCCCTTGTTTGAGATCTCCAATAATTTGATTTGCTGGATGATCTTTTAAATGCCTATTTGCTGGAGGCAGCCTGTCTTCAGGTTGTACACATTCATTCTCTTCATCTAGCTACACTTCTTGATCCTCTTCAGCTTCAGGAGTATCTTGTACTCCCCCTGGATAGCAGCCACCTTCTTCCACTTGCTGACTTGCAGTAGGACCTTCTGCAATAGTAAGCTTGTCCATCTTCTCAGTTACACTTGTGGAGCTGCAAATACTTCTAGGCAATTCATTGTTAATGAGTCTAGCTTCATCAAAAACTACATGAACAGACTCTTCTACAACTTGAGTAATCAAGTTGTAGACCCTATAAGCCTTACTATTGTTGCTGTACCCAACAAAGATCCCCTCTTAGGATTTGACAGCAAACTTGGTTAGATAAGACTTACCATTATTAAGGATATAGCACTTGCAACCAAAGATCCTGAAATAGGATAGATTTGGTTTTCTGCCCTTCATAATCTCATAGGGGGTCTTCTTGTGGCTCTTGGTGATAGTAGCCCTATTGATTACATGACATGCAGTATTAACTGCCTCATCCCAGAAATATTCTGGGAGAGAAGTGTCACTCAATAGGGTTCTACCAGCCTCTATCAAGGTTCTATTTTTCCTTTCAGCAATACCATTTTGCTGATGTGTTCTTGGTGAGGAAAATTCCTGAAAAATTCCAAACTATTCACACAGTTTTGTCATACTTTCAGACTGAAATTCAGTATCATGGTCACTTCTGATTTTGACCACTGTACTGTCCAATTCATTCTGAATTTGTTTAACAAAACTATACAAGATACTTGGTGTTTCAGATTTTTGCCTTAGGAAGAACACCCAGGAATACCTTGAGTAGTCATCAACTACCACAAATGTGTAGACCTTCTTACCTAGGCTGTGAACTGGCATAGGACCAAAAAGATCCATATGCAAGAGGTATAGACATCTCACAACATCTTTGTTCTCAAGGCTATGAAAGGTGGATTTGGTCTGCTTGCCTTTTTGACAAACTGAGCATATCCCATCCTTTATACACTTAACCTGATGACCATTCCTCACTAACTCTTTGCTAAAGAGTTGACCAATTGTCTTATAGTTAAGATGAGTCAGCCTCTTGTGCCACTTAACACAATGTGAGACTTTCTCATCAGCTACAAGACAAATAGGAGAAACAATGTTCTCACACATAATGTCTAGACAATAGACATTTCTCGTCCTATATCCTGTCAGAATGATCTTTTAATCACTTGACCTACTGATATGACAACCATCCTTGACAAATAAGATGTCATATCCTAAATCACTCAGCTGACTTATGCTAATGAGGTTATGTTTCAAACCCTTTACATATGCCACTTGAGTAATTATAATTAGGTTGCTAGAAATGTTACCAAAGCCTTTGATGATTCCTTTTTCTGAACCACCAAAGGTAACTTTAGGACCATCCTTGATTGGTGTATAGTCCTTCAGCAATCCCCTAGTTCCAGTCATGTGCCTGGAACATCCACTATCCAAGTACCATATAGAGGCATGGCCACTTGGACTCACCTGCAAAACAGATTACTTAACCTTAGAACCCAAATAATTCTTGGGTCCTTGGTGCAGGTTAGTTTGACTTTTAACAAAACTACATGTAGCTCTTCTAGAAGGTAGTTTGCTACTCTCCTTGAAACTTGAATTGTGCCAACAGTCTATGGCAAAGTGACCTATCTTGCCACAACAGCAGCACTCAAACCTGTTGTACCTTTGTTTAGGTACAACCCTGGCTGTTTTATCTACAGCAGGCTTTATGTTTAGTGCTGGGGCTTTGCCCTTAGATTTGGACCTAACTGTCCTGGCAGGTTTTGTAAACCCCAATCCAGTCTTACCCTTTTGAGGAATAAACTCATCTATCAAAGGTAAAACTGATTTTGGTTTAGAAAAACTTGCAACAATCTCTCTCTCCTTCTGAATTCTAGCCTCCAGATTTTTAATTTGATCATTCTTAAATGTGATTGTGCCCAATTGAATGACAGTAATGTTTTTCAACTTGGCAATCTCATTCAGTTTTTGATCTAACACTTTATCTGTTGGGTACATTGGATTAAATGTACCTGATTTGAAGAAGCCTCACCCTACTCAATGATATACATCAAAATGTATTTGATGTATTTTGAGTTGCCTTGTGCAGGTTAAGTATTTGCAGGGAAAGATGAAAAGTTTCTAAGTCCATGTGTCGACACCCAGGAGGAAAGTGTCGACACTTAAGAAGACTTGTGTCGACACCCAGAGAAGCAGTGTCGACACTTGGAGTAATTGTGTCGACACCAGGGATGCAGAGTCGATACCAGACAGAAAGTGTCGACACATGAAGGCTGTGTCGACACTCAATGAAGAAATGTCCAGTGAAGAAGTGTCGACACTTAGAAGCAGTGTCGACACCCAGAGGAACTGTGTCTACATCAGAAAGTGTCGACACTTGGAGGCCGTGTCGACACTCAGCAAATTTCAACAGAGTCTAAGTATAAGTGTCGACATAATAAAGAATGTGTCGACACTCAGCAGAAGACTCAACACATGAAGAAAGTGTCGACACAATGAAGAATGTGTCGACACACAGCAGAAGACTCAATACATGAAGAAAGTGTCGACACTAGGAGGCTGTGTCAACACTCAGCAAAGTTCAACAAAAATTCTAAGTACAAGTGTTGACACAAAGGAGATGTGTCGACACTCAGCCAAAGTCTCAACAGAAGAAGAAGCTGTGTCGACACTCAGCAAGTATCAACACAGAAGGCATGTGTCGACACCAAGAAGATGTGTCGACACTGAACAAGTTCAATACAAGAAGATGTGTCGACACAAGGAGCTGTGTCGACACTCAGCAAGTATCAACACAGAAGGCATGTGTCGACACCAAGAAGATTTGTCGACACTGAACAAGTTCAACACAAGAAGATGTGTCTACACAAAGGAGTTGTGTCGACACTTACAAGAATTCAACTAAGTATCGAAGAACAAGAAGTTGTGTCGACACTCAATATCAGTGTCGACACATATTGAAGAAGCTGTGTCGAGAAGTGAATTCTACAACACAAGGAGTTGTGTCGACACCTTGAAGGCTAGTGTCGACACTTAGTCTACTTGTGTCGACACTTAGTCTACTTGTGTCGACACTTAGTCTATAAGTGTCGACACTTAAAGACATACTGTCTCGACACTTTTAGACAGTTACAGATATTTCAAGAACTGACTGGATGACTTGACAGCTGCCATTCCAGCCGGTCTACTGCACCTGTCAGAGATGTCAGAAAGCCGTTAGAAACCGGATTAGCCGGTCACCATGAAAAGGCCTATAAATAGGCTTATACTGTCAACAGAAAGAGATGAACAAAAGTCTTAGTGATTGAAAAAGAGAAGAAGATCTAGCTATTCATTGAAGAATCAAGTGAAGATCTAAGAAGTTGGAGAGAGAGAGAGAGAGCTCCTTCCAAGAAGACAGCCGTTGGAACCAGGCTGTGAAGAAGGGTTCAGACCTAGTTCTGAATCTTAAGTTGCAGTAATTGAAGATCAGCTACAGAGAATCAATCCTATTGTGTTCTACATTCAAGAAGCTTTGAAGAAAGCCAAGTGAGGTTGATCTCAGCAGAGTTCTTCCAAGAACTCATCAAGAACCTATCAACTCATCTCTCTTTTTCTGAGTTGTAGGTATACACTTTGTAATTCTAAATTTCTTGTAGGATCCTTAGAGATCTGAGTTGTAAGCCTGTAATTATAAAGGCTGAGTGGTAGGGCCTGTGTGCTTGAGTGTAGGAGATTCTTATCCCAGAGTGTAGGCCCGTTGTGGCTGAGTGTAGGACTTGTGGCTGAGTGTAGGCCTTTTGGCTGAGTGTAGGTCTTTGGAAAAGACTGAGTTGTAGGGCCTTGGGCCTGAGCTGTAGGAACCTGTTTGGGGTTCTGAGTGTAAGATCTGAGGATCTGAGATAGTGGAGTAGTTTGGCCGAATCTAGTACACTACTAGATAGGCGAAGGGGGAAAGTGGATGTACCCAAACCTTGGGGAACCACTATAAATCTGTGTGTTCACTATGTGCATGTTTGATTCTGTGATTGCTGATTGATTTCTGTGAAGAAGTAATTATAACTCTGTGATATAATCTGTAATCTGCCTAAAAAGTCTAAAAAGATTTAGTCACCTATTCACCCCCCCCTCTAGGTGATTAGGTACAATTTCTTTCAAGTGGTATCAGAGGGAGGTTTCTCGAAAATGACTTAACTGTCTGAGTAGATCCTGTTGGCAGATTCAGTATAAGTAAAGTGCAGAATCAAGAAAATCAAGAAACATGGGTTCAACTGAGAATCATAAGGAACTTGGATCCATGAAGTTGCCCATTTTCAGAAAAGAGATTTTTGGCATCTGGAAAGAAAGGGTGAGACTGTTTATGAAAGCCTCAGACCCTAGAATATATATCACAGTTAAAGAAGGGCCATATATGCCTATGAAGGTTTCAGTCCTGGATGCAAATCAGAGAACACCTAAGGACTTCTCTGAAATGACAAAAGATGAGATAATTCTAGCCATAATGGACAAGAGGGCTCAGAATATCATTGTGAGTGTCATAGATGATGCTACCTTTCAGAACTTGATACACTGTAAGACATCTAAGGAGATGTGGGATACTCTTATAGTGTACATGGAGGGTTCAGAAGAAGTGAGACAGGACAGAAAGTCATTATTAAACCAGGAATATGAAAGTTTCAGACAAGGTAGGTGTGATAGTATAACAGAATGCTATAAGAAGTTCTATAGGATTGTCAATGAGCTAATGTCCTATGGAAGAGAATTCAGTAATTATGAGCTAAATGATAAGTTCTTGAGGTCCCTAACAAAGGATTGGGACACCAAGATCTGTGTCATTAGGGAAATGGCCAAGTTAGCAGATATCCCTCCTCCAACATTGTTTGGAAAACTGCTATCCTATGAGATGCAGTTGATGGTGAGAAAAGAAGAGGAGAAGACTACAAGAAGTGAGCATAAAGAAAGGACAGTGGCATTCA
Organism: Platanthera guangdongensis; assembly: GCA_039583875.1. Lineage (NCBI taxonomy): Eukaryota > Viridiplantae > Streptophyta > Magnoliopsida > Asparagales > Orchidaceae > Platanthera > Platanthera guangdongensis. Next base: position 62,234,702 of record CM077152.1, read on the forward strand.
AGACAGAAGCCACCAGGAAATACAAAAGTAAGTCTCCATCTCCACCTCCAAAAGTGGCTGAGACTGAGTCAGATGAATCAGAAAGTAGAAATTCTGAAAGCAGTGAGAGTGATGAGGACTTTGCAGCCTTCACAAGACACTTTCAAAAGTTTCTAAAGAAGAAACAGTGGAGGTCAAAGCCATCCACTTCACAGGGAAAAGATGACTATTATCAGAATAATAAGTCATCAAAGAAAGACAGAAGAAAGACCAAGTCAAGCAAAGCAACTTTATCAAAAATTGTTTGTTATTGCTGTAACAGACAAGGACATGTTATTGCTGACTGTCTTGAGAAAAGGAAAGAGTCTAATGATAAGAAGAAGATTCAAACCAAGGGCAAAAAGGAAAGGTCCATTGTTGCCAAGAAGGACAAAAGCCTGTCAGACATATCTTCTTCAGAAACTGAGTCAGAAGCTGAAGCATACATATGACTGTTTGCTGAAGAAGAGGAAGGAGAGTTCATCCAGATAATGAACTCTATATATGAGCAAGAGGACATCCAGTGCAAAGGACTGATGGCCTTAACAGAAGGTGACAAAATCCAGGAGCAGCCTGGACCTAGTAAGGTACAAAATTGTTCTTTAAGTTCAATTTCTAGTGCTAGTTCAGATTCATTTACATCAGCATCAAGTGATGCCAGTGGATCTGAATCTGAAGGGGATATTCATCAGTTGATTGATGAATATAGAGTTCTATTGCTAGCATTTAATAAAAACAAATCCTTGGCCAAGAGTCAGACTAAGGAGATTGCAAGTCTCAAAGTGGCTGCAACTGATTTTGAGAAGCTGATTGATCAAAAGTTAAATGAAATAGCTAGACTGAAGAACATAATAGTTATTCAGATGGGGACTATAACATTTAAGAATGATCAAATCAGAAATCTGGAGATTAGTCTTCAGAAGGAGAGAGACATTATTGCAAGGTTTTCAAAACCTAAGTCTGTTCTACCTTTGATTGATGAATTTGTACATCAAAAGGGTAAAACTAGATTAGGTTTCACAAAACCTGCTAGGACTGTTCAGTCCAAGTCTAAGGGCAAAGCCCCAACTCTCAACAAGCCAGCTGTAGATAGAACAGCTAGGGTTGTACCTAAGCAAAGGTACAATAGATTTGAGTGCTGGTGCTGTGGCAAGATAGGCCACTTTGCCATAGACTGTTGGCACAATTCTAGTGCCAAGTTGAGTAGCAAACTGCCTGTTGGAAGACCTACAGGTAGCTTTGTTAAGATGCAAAATGACCAGCACCAAGGACCCAAGAATTCTTTGGGTCTAAGGTCAACTAATATGTTTTGCAGGTGAGTCTAAGTGGCCGTGCCCCAATATGGTACTTGGACAGTGGATGTTCCAGACACATGACTGGAACTAGGGGATTGCTAAAGGACTACACACCTATCAAGGATGGTCCTAAAGTCACCTTTGGTGGTTCTGAAAAAGGAATTATCAAGGGTTTTGGTAATATTTCTAGCACCCATATAACAATTACTCAAATGGCTTATGTTAAAGGTTTGAAACATAACCTTATTAGTATAAGTTAACTGAGTGATTTAGGATATGACATCTCATTTGTCAAAGATGGTTGTCATATCAGGAGGTCAAATGATCAAGAGATCATTTTGACTGGTTACAGAAAAAGAAATGTCTATTGTCTAGACATTATGAGTGAGAACAATGCTTCTCCAGTATGTCTTGTAGTTGATGAGAAAGTCTCTCATTGTGTCAAATGGCACAAGTGGCTAGCCCATCTTAACTACAAGATAATTGGCCAACTCTATAGCAAAGAGCTAGTGAGGAATGGTCCTCAAGTTAAGTGTATTAAAGATGGAATATGCTCAGCTTGTCAAAAGGGCAAGCAGACTAGATCCACCTTTAGTAGCATTGAAAACAAAGATGCTGTGAGGTGCTTATACCTCTTGCATATGGATCTCTTTGGTCCTATGCCAGTTCACAACCTAGGTAGGAAGGTCTATACCTTTGTGGTTGTAGATGACTACTCAAGGTTTTCCTGGGTGTTCTTCCTTAGATAGAAATCTGAAACACCTAGTATCTTCTATAGTTTTGTCAAACAAATTCAGAATGAACTAGACAGTACAGTGGTCAAGATAAGAAGTGACCATGGTACTGAATTCCAGTCTGATAGTATGACAAAACTATGTGAAGAATTTTGGATATTTCAGGAATTTTCTTCACCAAGAACACATCAGCAAAATGGCATTGCTGAGAGGAAAAATAGAACCTTGATTGAGGCTGATAGAACCCTATTAAATGACACATCTCTCCAAGAATATTTCTGGGCTGAGGCAGTTAATACTGCATGCCATGTAATTAATAGGGCTACCATTACTAAAAGCCACAATAAGACCCCCTATGAGATTTTGAAAAGCAGAAAACCAAATCTATCCTATTTCAGGATCTTTGGTTGTAAATACTTTATACTTAACAATGGAAAGTCTTACTTGACCAAGTTTGCTGCTAAGTCCCAAGAGGGGATCTTTGTTGTGTATAACAATAATAGTAAGGCTTATAGAGTCTACAACTTGTCTACACAAGTTGTAGAAGAGTTAGTACATGTAGTATTTGATGAAGCTAGACTTATTAACAATGAGTTGTCTAGAAGTATTTGCAGCTCCACAGGTGTAACTAAGAAGATGGACAAGCTCACTATTGAAGAAGGATCTACTGCAAGTCAGCATGTTGATGATAGTGGCTATTGTCCAGGGGGAGTACTACATGTACCTAATGTAGAAGAAGACCAAGGAGTGCAGCAAGATGAATAAGCTGAAGGAGTTCAACCTGAAGCCATGATGCCTCCAGCTAATAGACATCTAAGAGATCATCCAGCAGATCAAATCATTGGTGATCTAAGACAAGGGGTACAAACAAGGAGCAGAAATCTGAGTGCAGTACTCTACTCTAGTTTTATATCCCAAGTAGAGCCAAAGAAGTTTGAAGAAGCCATACTAGACCCTCATTGGATTGAGGCAATGCAAGAGGAGCTGAATCAGTTCAAGAGATGCAAAGTCTGGGAGCTTGTTCCTAAACCAAAAGACCACAATATAATTGGAACCAAGTGGATCTTTAGGAACAAAATGGATGAACATGGAGTGATTATCAAGAACAAAGCAAGACTGGTTGCTAAGGGATATATGCAGGAAGAAGGTATTGACTTTGATCAAACCTTTGCTCCAATAGCCAGACTGGAAGCCATAAGGATGTTCCTGGCCTATGCAACCTATCAAGGATTTAAAGTATACCAAATGGATGTTAAGTCAGCCTTTCTGAATGGTAATCTAAAGGAAGAGGTCTATGTGGAACAGCCATCATGTTTTGTTGATTCAACTCAACCTAATTATGTCTATAGACTTAGGAAGGCTTTGTATGGATTAAAACAAGCCCCTAGGGCTTGGTATGAAACCCTGTCTAGTTTCCTCATTGAGAATAAATTCACAAGGGGGAAAATAGACAAGACTCTATTCCTTAGGGAATCCAGAGGTAAGATAATACTAGTCCAAATATATGTAGATGACATAATATTTGTGTCTACTGAAAGTAGTCTTTGCAAAAAGTTTGCAAAACTAATGCAAGGACAATTTGAGATGAGCAGTATGGGGGAACTTAAGTTCTTCTTGGGTCTCCAAGTTAGACAGACTGAGAATGGTTTATCCATATGCCAGTCTAAGTTCACCCTAGAACTGATAAGGAAGTATGGTATGGATTCATCCAGTACCATGAAAACTCCTATGGGGTCAAGTATGTCTCTTAGCAAAGATGATGCAGGGAAACCTGTAGATGAGACTTTGTATAGAGGGATAGTTGGATCCCTATTGTATTTGACTGCAAGTAGAACAGATATCATGTATGCTACATATGTCTGTGCTAGGTACCAAGCTTGTTCTAAAGAGTCTCATTTGACAGCAGTTAAAAGAATACTAGGCCTTTGGTACCATAGGAATGGAGACTTTGAACTGACAGGTTATTCAGATGCAGATTTTGCAGGCTGCAAAGAAGATAGGAAAAGTACAACTGGTACCTGTCAATTCCTAGGTGGAAGACTGATCTCATGGAGTAGCAAGAAGCAAACAAGTGTGGCTATCTCCACAGCAGAATCAGAATATGTGGCTGCAGGAAGTTGCTGTGCTCAACTTCTATGGATACAACATCAGCTTGAGGATTATGGTATTCAGGTAAGTAGAACACCACTATTTTGTGATTCTACAAGTGCTATATCTATTGCACACAATCCTGTTTCCCATAGTAGAACTAAACACATTGAAATAAAATATCATTTTCTAAGGAAACATGTTGAAAAAGAAGATATTTCACTAGAGTATGTTAAAACAGATAATCAACTAGCTGACATGTATACTAAGCCTTTAGAAGAAACCAAGTTCAATAGGTTTAAAATTGAATTAGGTATGATAAACTTAGAATAAGTTTACAGAAATGGCTAAGTAAAATAGTGTCGACACACAGAGTTGTCTGTGTCGAGACAGAAAAGTGGTGTCGACACTTCAGAGAAAAGGTGTCGACACATATAGAAAGTTGGTGTCGACACTTCAGAAAATTAGTGTCGACACATACAGGGTAGGTGTCGACACATCCAAGGTGGTGTCGACACTTAGACTTTATGCAGAATTAGTGAAGTAAAGTCTCGACCAAGTGTCGAGCTAAGTGGTGTCGACACATAAACAAGTGTCGACACATATATTTTGTCGACTATACTTGTGTCGACACATAGTTGTCGAGACATTATAAGTCTGTGTCGACATTTTTCAACAGTGTCGACACAATTTGAGTTTCTTGACGCGCCCTTTCATCTTCAATCCTAGAAAGGTATAAATAGAATTTCGCCACTGTCTGTCGACACGCTCACTAAAGTTTCGAGACCAAACTTGTGTGTCGACACCTCTCTTCTCTTAATTCAAATTCTTCAAACCCTAATGGCGCCCAAGCTCGAAGAGAACGTGAATGAAGACTATGAACTGGTGCGGCACGCGTTTGATGATGCAGAACCAGAGATCAAGGATGTGGTAACCCTAGTTGCAAACTCAGGGTTAGACTTTCTTATTTCAGAGCCAACCAAAATCTGGAAGAAAGAAGTTCTAGAATTTCTGAATGGAGCAACCCTAGATGAATCTGGACTCAAGATAAAGTCAAGGGTTCATGGAGAAAAGGTGAAGGTATCACCTAAGAGTTTAAGAAAGGTACTAAACCTACCAAGGACTAAAGAAGAAGATGAAGTTTCTGCTTCTAAGATGAGAGAAGCTTTAACATGGTGTGGACTGGATTCTAAGATGAAAATTGGATCAGTGTTCAATAGAAAGGGAATGAACAGCCAAGGCAAATTTCTTTCTGAAATTGTTGGCAAGGTGATCCTGTGCAAGTCTAGAGGACATGACAGGATTTCAGCATATATGTTCAGTCTAATGACAAGGTTAATCTTCCAGCTAAATACTGATTGGTCTGGAGTTGTGTTTGAGAAGATTAAGGAGAGCCTGAAGAAACCCAATTTGGGTAGGATTCTTAGTCTATACCTTGCTGGTAGTATACCAGAGGTTATGAGTCAAGCTGCTGGATCTAAAATCAACCACATGAGAAGAATGGACATGAGAATCTTCTCTAGATGGTATAGAGTTTTGACCAAGTAGATGCCCACTCCTGAGAAGGAAACACCCCTAAAGAAGAAGAAGAAGTCAGTCCCAGTGACTCAAGAATCATCTAGTAGCTCTGAAGAGCATGTTGTCTTTACACCAGATGATGAAGAAGAAACTAGAACTGTTGGAAAGTCTCCAGATAGACAAGTAGCTGCAGAGAGGCAGGGGGAGCTACCACAGGCTAGCCCTCTTCACTAGGATTCTATCCAGGGGAGTCTCTACTGGTTGAAGAGCCAACTCCTCTAGAAAGTGAAAGAGCTACACAAACCATACTTGAGGTAATAACTGAAATAAACCAATTAGATTTCTCTATTGAGAATGCAGTTATAACTGACACATTATCTACTGCAAATCAGCAACCTCAGGTTCCTAGTCAACCCCAAGATGTTGTCATGGGGGACACATTTGTTGCAGATCAAGTAGTGTCTGATCAAGCAGTTGATGAAATCAGGAATTCTCCACCCCTTCATCAACAAGAATTTACCCTAGAAGAACTTTTCCCTGATCTTCTCCAAACAGACTTTGAGAAGGAAAGTGCTGCTGCTGAGGGGGAGAAGGCCCAAGTTACGGGGGAGCAAGTGGAGATTCTAGAAGACACTGCAAGGAAAGAGCCTGAGAAGCCAAAGGATGTTGAGGAGCTACCTAGGGAGAGGGTAGAAATAGCCAGCACATCAACTTCTGAAGATGAGGAGGCTGCAAGAGCAAAGAAAAGGAAATTCCAAGTCTTTAAAAGAAGGAGCCAAACTTACAAAAAAGCTTTACAAACTATTGCACCACAGCCTACACCACAGCCAGCACCATCTGTAGATTACAGTTCTCTGATGGTTGCAATACAAATAAAGCTTGATGAGCAAAGGAAAGCAATAGAAACATATATGGATGAGGGGCATAAATCTCTACAGTTTGATCTGGCCCAAGATATTAAGTCAATTAGATTTGAAATGAATCTAAATAAAAAGGAGATGACTGACTGCTTCCACAAGGGAGGGAATGCAGTAGTCTATCTAGCTACTCATCAGGAGAAAATCAAAGCTCAAGTGGATGACATTGCACTGAAGCAAGGATATGTTCTGGAGAACCAGCTCAGGATGAATGACAATTTGACTGCTTCACACAATGCAATTGTCACAGAGATGAAGAATATAGCTACTGGACAGACTACAACTCATGCTACTGCTAAGGCAGAGTTTGATAAAGCTTTACAAGAGGGCATAACTGCTGTTACTTCTGCTATTGAAAACTCTCAGAAGTTGATAACTGAAAAGCTCCAAAGGTTAAAACCTTTCTACAAGGATGAAGTAGATTATCTAAATGCCCAAATAAGATTTCAAAAGGATGATCTAAGAGATCACATGGAAAGAGAAGTCATAAAGGGGGAGAGGGTGTTAGTCAAAGCCAGCTCTGATAATGCAAAATGGATTTCTAATTCTATCAGAGCTACTCTTGGTTATCCTCCTTTATGTGATGATGATAATGTTATAGAGTCTGGGATTAATCCTGCATATCTTGGAGGTGAGCAAGCTGAAGTAGCTCAGGTGATCTATCCTCCACCAGACTTTGATATGGTACAAGCTGATATACAGTCCATGTATAGCCCACCTGAGGGAAAGCACAATGCCATCATAGAAAAAGTGGTTCAGCCAGTATCTGAGGCTGTACAAGAAGCTATACTGAAAGAACAAGAAGCCAGATTGTCTAAGAAGAGGTTCAGAGAGCAAGCTGAACAAAGGCCTGATTTTGAACAGTGGAGCCCCACCTCCAGGAATATTATCTTAACTGCATGGAAGGCTGCTAGAGACAATATTCAAGATAGAAACAAGTGGTTTTCTGAACTGGAGTGGAGGAAGCATGAGACCAGGCAAGAAGCCATTGTGCAATATAGAAGAAAGGCAAAGATGGGAAAGCTACCTCCTACTGCCCAGGAGCCTAGCAAGTACTTTCCCAAGCCTTATCATTACTTTGAGAGGCAAAAGATCAAGGCTGAAGAGCAGACAAAGAAGGATCTTAAAGGCAAGAAGCCTGCTGCTGCTGAAGATGTTGAAGCCCCTGTTCAAGCAAAGATACAATCTGGAAAGGGCATAGTGATCAAGGAGGCTGAGCAGAAATAAAATAGAGTTTATCCTTAGTTTACAGTTGTAATCTTTTGATTTTAAACACTCTGTAAACTTTTGAATAATGAATTTGACAAAGTTGTTAGAACAATGTGATGTGTGAAAAATCTATTACATAATTATTCTGAGATATATGTGTGTACATGTTTTGTTTAATACATGTTTATGTACTTTCCTGATTGCATAATCCTGTTTTTCATCATACTGTAATTTTGTTATGTATGGTGCATATCATTGACTAAGGGTTATGACTTCTCCAAATAGGGGGAGATTGTTGGGTACATTGGATTAAATGTACCTGATTTGAAGAAGCCTCACCCTACTCAATGATATACATCGAAATGTATTTGATGTATTTTGAGTTGCCTTGTGCAGGTTAAGTATTTGCAGGGAAAGCTGAAAAGTTTCTAAGTCCATGTGTCGACACCCAGGAGGAAAGTGTCGACACTTAAGAAGACTTGTGTCGACACCCAGAGAAGCAGTGTCGACACTTGGAGTAATTGTGTCGACACCAGGGATGCAGAGTCGACACCAGACAGAAAGTGTCGACACATGAAGGTTGTGTCGACACTCAATGAAGAAATGTCCAGTGAAGAAGTGTCGACACTTAGAAGCAGTGTCGACACCCAGAGGAACTGTGTCTACATCAGAAAGTGTCGACACTTGGAGGCCGTGTCGACACTCAGCAAATTTCAACAGAGTCTAAGTATAAGTGTCGACATAATAAAGAATGTGTCGACACTCAGCAGAAGACTCAACACATGAAGAAAGTGTCGACACAATGAAGAATGTGTCGACACGCAGCAGAAGACTCAATACATGAAGAAAGTGTCGACACTAGGAGGCTGTGTCAACACTCAGCAAAGTTCAACAAAAATTCTAAGTACAAGTGTCGACACAAAGGAGATGTGTCGACACTCAGCCAAAGTCTCAACAGAAGAAGAATGTGTCGACACAAGGAGCTGTGTCGACACTCAGCAAGTATCAACACAGAAGGCATATGTCGACACCAAGAAGATGTGTCGACACTGAACAAGTTCAACACAAGAAGATGTGTCGACCCAAGGAGCTGTGTCGACACTCAGCAAGTATCACAACAGAAGGCATGTGTCGACACCAAGAAGATGTGTCGACACTGAACAAGTTCAACACAAGAAGATGTGTCGACACAAAGGAGTTGTGTCGACACTTATAAGAATTCAACTAAGTACTGAAGAACAAGAAGTTGTGTCGACACTCAATATCAGTGTCGACACATATTGAAGAAGCTGTGTCGAGAAGTGAATTTTACAACACAAGGAGTTGTGTCGACACCTTGGAGGCTAGTGTCGACACTTAATCTACTTGTGTCGACACTTAGTCTATAAGTGTCGACACTTAAAGACAGACTGTCTCGACACTTTCAGACAGTTACAGATATTTCAAGAACTGACTGGATGACTTGACAGCTGCCATTCCAGCCGGTCTACTACACCTGTCAGAGATGTCAGAAATCCGTTAGAAACCGGATCAGCCGGTCACCATGAAGAAGGCCTATAAATAGGCTTATACTGTCAACAGAAAGAGATGAACAAAAGTCTGAGTGATTGAAAAAGAGAAGAAGATCTAGCTATTCATTGAAGAATTAAGTGAAGATCTAAGAAGTTGGAGAGAGAGAGCTCCTTCCAAGAAGACAGCCGTTGGAACCAGGATGTGAAGAAGGGTTCAGACCTAGTTCTGAATCTTAGGTTGCAGTAATTGAAGATCAGCTGCAGAGAATCAATCCTATTGTGTTCTATATTCAAGAAGCTTTGAAGAAAGCCAAGTGAGGTTGATCTCAGCAGATTTCTTCCAAGAACTGATCAAGAACCTATCAACTCATCTCTCTTTTTCTAAGTTGTAGGTATACACTTTGTAATTCTAAATTTCTTGTAGGATCCTTAGAGATCTGAGTTGTAAGCCTGTAATTATAAAGGCTGAGTGGTAGGGCCTGTGTGCCTGAGTGTAGGAATTCTTATCTCTGAGTGTAGGCCTGTTGTGGCTGAGCGTAGGCCTTGTGGCTGAGTGTAGGCCTTTTGGCTGAGTGTAGGTCTTTGGAAAAGACTGAGTTGTAGGGCCTTGGGCCTGAGCTGTAGGAACCTGTTTGGGGTTCTGAGTGTAAGATCTGAGAATCTGAGATAGTGGAGGAGTTTGGCCGAATCTAGTACACTACTAGATAGGCGAAGGGCGAAAGTGGATGTACCCAAACCTTGGGGAACCACTATAAATCTGTGTGTTCACTATGTGCATGTTTGATTCTGTGATTGCTGATTGATTTCTGTGAAGAAGTAATTATAACTCTGTGATATAATCTGTAATCTGCCTAAAAAGTCTAAAAAGATTTAGTCACCTATTCACCCCCCCTCTAGGTGATTAGGTTCAATTTCTTTCATTATCTGAATCAGCAGCTGCCAACTTAAGATTAGCAATTTCCTTAGTCAGTGTTTTGACCAGATTTTTGCTCTTCTTAAGTGCCTGCAATACATCTCTATATTCATTCATCAACTGATGAATATCACCCTCAGATTCAGACGCACCCACATCACTTGATGCAGATGTATCTGATCCTAAATCAGTACTATAATCTGAAAGACATTGTACCTTACTTGGTCCAGGCTGATCTTGGATCTTGTCTCCTTCTGTTAAGGCCATAAGTCCATTGCACTGACTGTCCTCATGCTCATAAATTGAGTTCATTAACTGCATGAACTCATCTTCCTCTTCTTCAGCAAACAGTCCAATATAGGCTTCATCTTCTGAATCTGTTTCTGAAGATGACTGATCAGTCAAACTCTTATCCTTCTTGGAAATAAAGGACCTTTCCTTTTTGCCCTTGCACTGAGTCTTCTTCTTGTCAGTTGACTCTTTCCTCTTTTCTGGACAGTTAGCTACCATATGTCCTTGTCTATTGTAACAATAACAAACTATCTTTGAGGATGTATTTTTACTTGGCTTGGACTTTCTTTTGTCATTCCTTGATGACTTCCTGGTCTGATAATAGTCATCTTTTGTCTGTGAAGTGGATGGCTTAGACCTCCACTGCTTCTTCTTCAGAAACTTTTGAAACTGCCTTGTAAATGCAGCAAAATACTCATCACTTTCACTGTTGTCTGAGTTCTGGTTCTCTGAATTTTCTGAAGCAGTATCAACAACTATTTGTGGTGGAGATGGAGACTTGCTTCTATACTTACTAGTGACTTCAGTCTTGAAGGCCACAAAACTTTCCTTGTGCTCCACTCTGGTAGTCTTCTCTTCCTCCTTTCTAACCATTAACTACATTTCATAAGATAGCAGTTTTCCAAACAAGGTTGGAGGAGGTATATCAGCTAATTTGGTCATTTCCCTAATGGAACAAATCTTGGTATCCCAGTCCTTATTCAGGGATCTTAAAAACTTGTCATTCAGCTCATAGTTGCTGAATTCTCTTCCATAGGACATCAACTCATTAACAATCCTATAGAATTTCTTGTAGCATTCAGTAATGCTATCAGACTTTCCTTGTCTGAAGCTTTCATACTCCTAATTTAACAAAGACTTTTTGTCTTTTCTTACCTCTTCAGATCCCTCCATGTAAACTATTAGTGCGTCCCACATTTCTTGTGAAGTTTTACAATGTATTAGGTTCTGAAATGTGGCATCATCAATTGCACTTACAATAATATTCTGGGCCCTCTTGTCCATAGTGGACAGAATTATTTCATCTTTAGTCATTTCTGAATAGTCCTTAGGAGTTTTCTGATTTGCATCTAGAATGGAGATCTTCATTGGCATATATGGCCCTTCTTTGACTGTGATGTATGTTCTTAGGTCAGATGCTTTCATAAAGAGTCTAACCCTCTCTTTCCATATGCCAAAAATCTCTTTTCTACAGATTGACAATTTCATGGATCCTAGCTCTTTGTGATTCTCAGTAGAACCCATTTTCTTGATTCTTGATTATTCTGATTCTGCCTACAGGATCTTTACTCAGTCTGTTATGTCCTTTTTGAGTAACCTCCCTCTGATACCACTTGAAAGAACTAGTGCCTAATCACCTAAAGGGGGGGGGGGGGGTGAATTGGTGAACTTAATCTTTTTTAATATTTCAGGCAGAAACACTGAACAGTAATTGCAATTCAACAAGTATCACAGCACAATAACCATACAAGCATACATTCACAGAGTGCACACATATTTTTATAGTGGTTCCCTAAGGTCTGGGTACATCCACTTTCCCCTTCGCCTATCTAGTAGTGTACTAGATTCGGCCTAACTTCTCCACTTCTCCTCAGATCCTCAGATCTTACAACTCAGAACCCCAAACAGGTTCCTACAACTCAGAGTGATCCCACTCCTACAACTCAGGCACAAAGCCCTACCACTCAGTCTACAACAAGACCTACACTCAGGCACAACAGCCCTACCTCAGCCTTCAACAAGGCCTACACTCAGAGAAATGATTCTCCTACACTCAGGCTCACAGGCCCTACCTCAGCCTTTATAGATTTAGGCTTACAACTCAGATATATACAAGATCCTACAGAAATTAGAAAATACAAAGTATATAACCACAACTCTGATAGAGAGAGATGAGTTGTCTGGCTTCTTGATGAGTTCTTGGAAGAACTTGGCTGAGATCAACCTCCCTTGGCTTTCTTCAAAGCTTCTTGAATTAGAACACAGTAGGGTTGAATCTCCTGAAGATGATCTTTAATCAACTTCTGTCTTGAGATTCAGATCTAAATCTGAATCTAACTTAGCAGCCCGGTTCAGCAACTGCACTTCTTAGAAGGAGCTCTCTCTCTCCAACTTCTTAGATCTTCTGTTGAAGGTCTTCTTCTTGTTGTGTTGTTTTTCACTTCATTGATTCATCCTTCTGTTGAAGGAGAAAGATCTTTAAATAAGCTTTCTCCATGGTGACCGGCTGATCCGGTTTCTAACAACTTTCTGACGGCTCTGACAGTTGTAGTTGACCGGTTGAAATGGCAGCTGTCAAGTCATCCAGTCACTTCTTGAAATCTCTATCACTGTCTGAAAGTGTCGAGACAGATAGTCTTTATGTGTCGACACAAATAGACTAAGTGTCGACACAAGTAGACTAAGTGTCGAAACTAGCCTTGTTGGTGTCGACACAACTCCTTGTGTTGTTGTAACAGCTTCTCGATACTGCTTCTTCAGAATGTGTCGACACTGATTTTGTGTGTCGACACAAGCCTTCATCTTTAATACTTAGTTGAATTCTGCTAAGTGTTGACACAACTCCTTTGTGTCGACACATCTTCTTGTGTTGAAACTTACTAAGTGTCGACACATCTTCTTTGTGTCGACAAATGCCTTCTGTGTTGAAACTTTGCTGAGTGTCGACACATCTCCTTATGTCGACACATGTACTTGAACTCTGTTGGAGTTTGCTGAGTGTCGACACAGCCTCCTAGTGTCGACACATGTACTTGAACTTTGTTGAAGTTTGCTGAGTGTCGACACAACCTTCTAGTGTTGACACATGTACTTGAACTTTGTTGAAGTTTGCTGAGTGTCGACACAACCTCCTAGTGTCGACACTTTTGCTGTCGACAAAGTTTCTCTGGGTGTCGACACTGCTTCTAAGTGTCGACACAGATAATGTTGACAATTATTCACTATATGTCGACACAACCTGTATGTGTCGACACTTTCCTTCTGGTGTCGACTCTGCCTTCCTGGTGTCGACACAAGTACTCCAAGTGTCGACACAGCTTCTCTAGGTGTCGACACAAGCCTGCTTAAGTGTCGACACTTTTCTTCTAGGTGTCGACATATGGACTTAGAAACTTTTATGCTTTCCCTGTAATTACTTAACGTGCACAAATAAACTCAAAGCACATCAAATACATCTTGATGTATATCATTGAGTAGGGTGAGGCTTCTTCAAATCAGGTACATATATTTCAATGTACCCAACAACGCCCTTGGAGACCTACGCACTAGACTTGCAACACGGACCAGCCCCTTATGTAGTGATAGGTATATATATATATATATTAGGCGATAAGATATATCAGATGTTACTACTCAGGCTATGTATAGGATATATATGTATACCAACATCTTGTATATTAGTTATATGATATATATACTTCCTATGTCGTCAGGAATTCTGTTGGTAGGGGGACATTCCGTCAAGACCCTTTTCGATACAAGAGCGACACACTCCTTTGTGTCCCACGAATTTATCGCAATAAAAGAGAACGTTATTCGCACAACCGGACTAGCTATATGAATACGTTTGTTGGATGGATCAGATATGACATCTACAGAAAAATGCTTGTTTCAGGCTATGTGAGGAGAAGTAGAATTTGAGGTCTATGCAACCATCCTAACAATAACTGGATTCGATATTATACTGGGAATGGACTGTCTAGCCGAACATAAGGCACAAATAAATTATTCAATGCGAGAAGTCCGCCTGTCGAACAAAAACGGCCAAGACGTTACATTGACAAGTGTATCCTTGGTCTCGCATATTATTTTATCTTCTGCACAGATTGTAAGGTCAATCTGGCAGAAGAATGAGGTGTACCTTATATACTTCAAAATGGAAGACAAAACTCAAGTACTCGCCAAAGTTTCAATTGTAAGCGATTTCCCAGACATTTTTCCTGAATCCCTCCCAGGATTGCCACCCCAGCGAGAGGTCGACTTTTAGATCGAGCTCATGACCAGAGCATGGCCAGTGTCACGAGCACCCTACCAGATGGTGCCAAGAGAATTGGCTGAATTAAAGATCCAACTGCAGGTGCTAATAGATGCTGGATTCGTCCGTCCCAGTTCCTCACCCTGGGGAACCCCGGTGCTATTTGTAAAGAAGAAGGATGGAACATTACATCTGTGCATAGACTACAGGGAGCTAAATAAGCTTACTATACAGAATGCATAACCCCTTCCTAGGATCGACAAACGGTTTGATCAGTTGCAAGGTGCGTCCGTTTTTTCCAAGATGGACTTGAGATCAGGCTACTATCAGCTTTGAATCCGGGAGGAAGATATTCCCAAGACTGCCTTCAGCTCCCGATATGGCCTCTAAGAGTTTCTGGTGATGCCTTTTGGGCTCACCAATCCACCCTCCGCCTTCATGGCACTGATGAATAGAGTCTGTGAGCCCTTCCTAGACCACTTCGTGATCATCTTCATTGATGATATTTTGATCTACTCAAAGACCAAGGCAGATCATACTAGGAACCTGCAGATGATGCTACTAAAACTCCGAGAACACTCTATCTTCTCCAAATTCAATAAGTGCGGGTTTTGGTTGGAAGAAGTTGGATTCTTGGGTCACACTATAAACAAGAAAGGGATCATAGTGGATAATTCTAAGATCAAGGCAGTGCAAAATTGGCCACCGCTTAGAATAGCGGCAGATATCCGAAGTTTCCTTGGTCTTGCGGGATATTATAGGAAGTTTGTAGAAGGCTTCTCTAAGATTGCTTTTCCCCTAACTGCCCTTACCAGAAACGATGTTAAATTTTGATGGACACCAGAATGCGAAACTGCATTTGTCGAATTGATTAAGCGGTTGACTTCTACACCAATCCTTACAATCCCCACAGGGACTGAGGGGTTCCAGATCTACACTGATGCCTCCCTGAAGGGGTCAGGAGCTGTCCTAATGCAGCATGACAAGGTGGTGGCCTATGCATGTCGCCAATTCAAGTCACACAAATTAAATTATGCAGCTCATGATCTAGAGTTGGGCACTGTCGTCTTCGCCCTTAAAATCTGGAGGCATTACTTATACAGAGTAAGATGTGAGATCTTCTCCGACCACAAGTATCTCAAATACATCTTCACTCAGAAAGAGCTGAATCTTTGGCAGCGCCGATGGTTAGAATTCCCGCTCGACTATGATTTCACTCTCCAATATCACCCCAGAAAAGCTAATAGAGTTGCTGACACTTTGAGCCGCCAGCCTTCGATAGCTGGGAGTTGGATGGAGAAAATCACTAAGGAGTTGTTCCAGTCTTTAATAAACTTGGAAATTACCCTAGTTGCCCGAAGAGATCCAGAGGAATACAATGCTCAGCTGTATTGGATGGAAATCCAGTGCAACATCCGAGATTGGATACGAGAAGCTCAGAAGATCGAACCAGAGGTGGTTCCGATCATTCGATCTCTACAAGGTGGAGCACAGGAGGATTATAATCTGCACGACGGGATTCTACAATTCAAGTATTGTATATTTGTTTCCTCTACCGGAGGAATTCACGAAGAAATTCTGCAAGAAGCCCACCAGTCAAGATACTCTATTCATCCTGGTGTGGTCAAGATGCATGTGAACCTGTGCATCACCATTTATTGGCCTAGGATGAAAAGAGACGTCACTAACTTCGTGCCCCAGTGTCAGATATGTCAGAAGGTTAAAGCTGAATATCGCAGCCCAGGAGGCCTATTGCAGCCCCTGCCAATACCAGAATGGAAATTTGAAGATATCTCCAAGGACTTCGTCCACGGACTACCTCAATCTCGTGCAGGAAACGAATCAATTTGGGCTGTCGTAGACCTACTTACCAAGGTAACACGGCTCATATTCCAAATCGGCAGGGTGACGGGGTTGAAATTTTGGCCAGAATGTTCCTAGAGCAGGTAGTTCGGTTCCATAGAGTGCCAAAGTCTATCGTATCAGATCGTGATGGGAGTTTCACATCTAAGGAGTGGAGGAGGGTGCAAGCATACTTGGGGAATAAGTTTGCTTTTAGCACCGCCTTCCACCTGCAGACAAATGGACAGACAAAAAGGACAAATCAGATGATGGAGGATCTACTTCGACTATGCATAATAGAACAAAATGAGCCATGAGAATAGTTGTTACCTCTGGTTGAGTTTTCTTACAATAACAGTTACCAGGCTAGCATCAAGATGGCCCCGTACGAGGCATTATATGGGAGGCGTTGTCGGACCCCGTTAACTTGGGCTCAGGAAGAGGACCCAGAAGCCTAGGGAGTGGTATACATTGATGACACTATGGTAGCGATACAGTTAATCCATGAATGGATGCGGGAGGCGGAGGGCCGACAGGCCAAGTATTATAATGCATGACACCAACAGGTTGAGTTAAGCGTGAGAGAAATGGTGTTTTTAAAAATCAAGCCCATGCATGGTGTCTCCTATTTGAGGAAGCAGAAAAAGCTAGATCCCCGCTACCTGGGCCCCTATTAGGTGATAGAACGCTTTGGCCCTGTTGCCTACCGATTAGCCCTGCCCCCAGAACTGGGAAATCTTCACGACATGTTTCATATCTCCTCCCTGAGATGAGTTCTCTGGCAACCAGAGCAGCATCTATCTACACCACGAGTACAACTGCGGTCTGATAGATCCATCCAGCTCGAATCAATCAGGATCGTAGATCATAAAGTGAAGAAACTACGTAACAAGACCATCCCAATGGTCAAGATATTATGGTCAAATTACGAACGAGATGAGTACACTTGGGAACCAGAGGCACTCATTTGCGAAAAACACCCAAAGCTCTTTCCCCGAGTATGTTACACTTTTTCCCCCTACTTCGAGCAAATTTTCGGGGATGAAAATCCTTTTATTTTTATTGGATTGTAACATCCCAACTTTTATTGGGACACCAGAACCATAGTAGGCCCAATAAAAGTAACCCAACCACTTACCCATGACCCAGTAGAAGGTAACCATATGCAGAAAATAGAGCTAGAGAACTCTGATTTGAGTTCCATCAGTATAGTCGACACGAGCGCATCGGAACTCGCTGCGTCGCGATCTGAGATCTAACAACTGATATAGACATTTTGACCATTTTAGCGCATCGTGATGCGTAGATTTTGGACTTTTACCAAACGAACTCTGACTCGACCTAGGTTAGTGGTGTTGGATTTGTATAGTCAATACAAAGTCAACGGAATTTTTTCCGGTCAGTTTCGATAATGAGTGGACAAACCATGGTCAAATAAAGCTCAGTTGTGCACCGAAAAGCATGCACATACCAATTGTGACCCAACACCCCAACTTTGACCCAACCCCGATGACTTGGACCTATTTTGACCTTGACCCCCATGAGTTGACCCACCAGGGCTGACTTTGGTCAAACCCTCCCTTTTCCCCATTTTTGGAAAATTCATCTAAGGAGGAGGCCACCCCCTCTCCATGGAAAAATAGTACATTGCCCCCTTACCCATAGGGGCCACAAGTTAACAAGATAGGAGGGAGTGGGCCCAAGTAGTGGCCCACCAACATTATTGAAAAATGTTTAAGTTGTCTACCTAAATCACCTAGAGGAGGGTGAATAAGTGAGTTCTGCGTTTTTTTGCGGAATAAAAATTGAACGAGCGATGCACAAAAAAATTAGCAAGCATACACAAATGACACCAAGAATTATAATGGTTCCCCAACCTTGGGTACATCCACTTTCCACCTCACCGATCTAGAAACGCATTAGACTCGGCTACTCCACTATTCTCGGATTGAAAACAATCCTACCACTCGGAACAAAGTTCCTACAACTCGATCCCTAAAATAAGATCTACACTCAGAAGAGAAACTTCCTACAAAATCTCGGAGAACAAAGCTCCTACAACTAGGAGAGGAATCTCCTACAAGAATAAAATGATTTACAAAGAAATATACAAACAGTATTATTCCAGATCTAAATCTTCAGCCCTTCTTCTTCCTTAAAACTTTGAAGCTCTGTCAGAAGTAGATTGGAGAAGACACGGCTAAATCTCTGGATCCGAAACTTTTGGACTCAACACGATCAAGGAAAGAATCTGTCGATGTAGAAGATCTTGATCTATTAAATCTCTTCTTCTGAATCTCTGGATCGAAAGCAGATCGGTGATGAACAGCGACGACTTCCGATTTTGGAAAGAGAATATGCGATTCAGAATACTTAAGTTTTTTTTCTTAGGGTTGGTCGATTATGATAAGAACTTTTATAACACTTTCCTAACGGTCATAATCATATTAAATGCATGACACATGGACCAATCACGTGCTAATCACATTTGAAAATACGTCTGTCGAAACTTAGAAAAATTTCAGAAAACAGTTCAGCATTTCTTGAGAGGAAAAGTTGTACTCGAGAAGAAGTTTTCTGATTCTCAGAAAGAATGATGAGGATCACGAGAAAAACACTTGGCAAAAATGCGGAGGTGGAATTCAGCAATCTCGAGAATGAAATAAAGTACTCGAGAAGAATATATTTTTGTTCTCGAGAAGAAGTACCCTGGTACTCGAGAAAAATGAAGCATCTCAAGAAAAAAGTTCTGATTCTCGAGAAGAGTATTCAAGGTCTCGAGAAAAGGTTCTTGGTTCTTGAGAACTATATATGACCTTTTCGAGAAAAATATTTTGCTTCTCGAGAAAAAGACTTGGTAAAAATATAATGGTGGAATTTAGGCATCTCGAGAAAAAAAAGAAGTGCTCGAGAAAAATGAACTTCTGTTCTCGAGAAAATTATACTGTTACTCGAGAAGAGAATCTGTTACTCGAGAAATGACTTCTGGTTCTTGAGAAGTAATACTAACCTTCTCAAGAAATAACATGTGGCTTCTCGAGAAAAAGACTTCGAAAAATATTTTGATTGGAAATGAGGTAACTCGAGAAGGAAAGTCATGGAGTACTCGAGAACACATGACTTTCTCGAGAACATCACTAAGCTTTCTTGAGAACTGCTGCTGCAACTCGAATACATGACCGATCGTACTCGAGTATAAACTAAAGTCCCTCTCAAGTACAAAAGTTCCTACTAGAGAAAAAGACTTAGAAATTTTTCTGTAAAACTATAAACTTATTTTCTTCAAGAAATACAGCAACCATTCTTTCTCCCATGGCTTTAGTGCTTGAAAAATAAGTGTGTCACAATAGAGAGGATACACATGAGTCAATACCATGGATCACAAAATGAGGGATTACATTGTATGATACTGTGTTTGGTGACTCATTGTAGACTGACATTGGTTTACACGTGGCAAATATATCCTGCAAACACTCAACTAGAAAGGACATCAAATACAAATTTAAATCATCTTAGTTCAAGGGTGACTTCATACAAATCTGGGTTATTGTGGATGCAATTCCCAACAATCTCCCCCTATTTGTAGAAGTCAGAACCCTCTACACTAAGGTGAATTACATCAAGATAAATAAATAAAGAAACTAATAACCATAATAACTAGAAGAAATGCTGTAATATAGAAAAATCAGATTATCAAAACTTAAAGGTTTATATTAATAGAAATTGTCCAAGATAAATTCAATTCCACAATTGGTCATCCCACTGATTTTTCATTGTTTGAACTTGTTTTTCAAGCAGTTATTTCACTAATTCCTCCCCCTTTCCGACTTCTAGAGATAGGGTGTTGATTACAGCTTCTTTGAACTTGTTTTTCAAGTCTTTTTCTCGAGAGAGAGCGATTTGAAATCGGGAATAGAAATTCTTGGACCTAAGTCTATTTATATTTTCCTTTGATTTTGATAATAAATGATATAAATAACATTAAAAATACGTGGAATATGGCGGTGAAGTGCCCGGGTGCTAGTATGAAAAATTTGAACTTGATGAAAAATTTCCAATCTGATTTCTCGAGATGGTTTGTTGTTCTCGAGAAGAAGATAGTTAGCACTCGAGTAGAATTCTTCTTGTTCTCGAGTAGAAATTTCCAAGTACTCGAGTAGAGCAATCCATGTTCTCGAGCAGAGCTTTTGTTCTCAAGAATTAATTCCGCTGTTCTCAAGTACAAGTGATGTACTCGAGAAATGAAATCCATACTTTGAAATTTTCTTGATTTTGAAGTATGACCAGATCTTGAACTTGCTTGAGACCTTTTTCTTCATTCCTATTCTTCCTTGTTGAGTATGTCAAGTTCTGTTTTGAAGAACGAGAACTTATCCTTGTCCAGCGGATTTGTGAATATATCTGCAATCTGCCTGTCAGTTGGGACATATTGGAGATTGATGTCTCCATGCTCCACATGCTCCCGGATGAAGTGGTACCGTAGCTCTATGTGCTTTATCTGGCCGTGAGAGACTGGGTTGGCTATTTCAATCGCATTAGAGGAGTCATAAAACAAAGGAATGTCCTTGAACTTCAAGTTATAATCTTAAAGTTGGTTCTTTATCCATAGCAATTGTGCATAATAACTACGGGCAGAAATGTATTCTGACTCGGCCGTTGAGATTGCGACACAATTTTGCTTTTTGCTGCTTCATGAAATGAGCCTCCTTCCAAGGAATTGGCAAGTACCGGAAGTGCTCTTTCTATCATATTTGCTTCCTTCAAAATCTGCGTCTGAAAAACCAATTATTTCGCAATCATTACTTCTTGGGTACCATAAACCAAGATTTGGTGTACCTTTAAGGTATCTCAAAATCTACTTTGCAACAACATAGTGAGATTCCTTAGAGTTCACTTGAAATCTAGCGCACACGCATGTTGAAAACATTATGTACTGTATACTAGCAGTAAGATAGAGCAAGGATCCAATTATGCTTCTGTACTTGGTTTCATCAAAAGGTTTCTCTTTCTTATCCTTGTCCAGAGATGTAGTTGAACCCATTGGAGTCCTCATAGAGGTTGCGTTCTCCATTCCGAATTTCTTAATTAACTCCTTGGTGAATTTCGTCTAAGAGATGAAAATTCCATCTTCAGATTGTTTCACCTGAAGTCCTAAGAAATACTTCAGCTCTCTCATACTGCTCATTTCGAACTTCTCTTGCATAAGTTTGGAAACTTTTTGCAAAGTTTATCGTCAGTAGAATCAAATATGAAGTCATCGACATAGATTTGCACTAGCAAAATCTTGCCTTTTATTTCCTTAAGAAATAATGTCTTATCTATCTTTCAACTTCTGAACTTGTTCTCAAGAAGAAAGTTAGATAACGTCTTGTGCCAAGCTCGAGGAGCTTGTTTCAAACCATATAAAGCTTTAAATAAAAGATAAACATGCTCAGGATAGTTAGAATCAATGAAACCTGGAGGTTGTTCCACATACACCTCTTCCTTTGTGTCACCATTAAGTAAGGCCGACTTCACGTCCATCTGATAGACAGTGAAGCCCTTAAGTGTTTCATATGCTAGGAACAACCTGATTGCCTCCAGCCTTGCCACTAGTGCATATGTCTGATCAAATTCGATTCCTTCTTCTTGTATGTATCCCTTTACGATGAGTCTAGCCTTATTCTTTATAATTGTCTCATCCTCGTCCATCTTATTCCTGCAGACCCACTTTGTTCCGATAATGTTTTTACCTTTGGGTCTTGGAACATGCTTCTATACTTAGCAACGCTTGAACTGATTCAATTCTTCTTTTATTGTCATTATCCAAGATGCATCTGAGTTTGCTTCCTCAAACTTCTTCGATTCAACCTGTGAGAGAAAACTCAAATAAAAATTTTCATTAGCTATATCTTTACGAGTTCTGACACCATCTCAGAGATCTCTTATGATTTGATCTATTGGGTGATCCTTCAAGTGTCTGAGCTCTAGAGTCCTTGCATCTGGAGCTTCTTCAACCACAAGAGTGACTTCATCAACTTGAATGATGTCTTCATCATGGTCATCAACCTCTCTAATTTAATTCTTTTAGTGGTGATCTTGATGAACTTCTGATCTTTTTCTTCAGTCGGCTCATCCAAGTTTAATTCTTTTATTCTTGAACCTGCATCTTCAATAAACACACTAGAAGAGTTGCCTTGCAGCATGCTTGTATCATCAAATCCAACATGAATAGATTCTTCTACAATCAGGGTTTTCTTATTAAAAATCTTTTATGCCTTACTATGACTACTATAACCTACAAAAATACCTTCAAAGCTCTTTTCACTAAATTTAGTGGTGTGATACTTACCATTATTAAGGACGAAGCATTTACAATCAAAGATTTTAAAATATGAAATAGTCGGTTTCCTGCCCTTTAGTAGTTCATAAGGTGTCTTATTATGTTTCTTGTTTATGAGTGCTCGATTTTACACGTGGCATGCAGTGTTGACAGCTTCAGCCCAAGAAATATTCCGGTAATGAGGCATCACTCAACATGGTCGTGTATGCCTCTATGAGTGTTCTATTTCTTCTCTCAGCTACTCCGTTCTATTGAGGAGTACGAGGAGAGGAAAACTCATGAAAGATACCTAGACTTTCACAGAATTCTGTCATGGGCCCAGACTTGAACTCTGTTCCATTGTCACTTCAGATTTTGACTACGAAATAGTTGTATTCATTCTGGATCTGCCTAACAAAATTAATAAAGATATCAAAAGTATCTGACTTCTGTTTTAGAAAGAACACCCACGCAAAGTGAGAGTAATCATCAACAATAACCGATGTATAATCCTTACATCCCAAACTTCTAACTTGCAGTGGAACGAATAAGTCCACATGAAGTAGGTGTAAACACCTATTAGAGTCTTTGCCAATAATGTTTTTAAAGGTTTCCCTTGTTTGCGTGCCTTTTACATATGCGTGACAAGGTCTATCTTTAGCGTACTTGACATTTAAGGCATCACGTACTAAATTAAGAGAAAATAATTTATTAATATTTTGAAATTAATATATGCTAATATCTTGTGTCATTGGTCACCAAGAGACGCACTATCTTTAGCCAAAAAGCACACTGGCGTAGAAGAGTCTATACAAATAAAATTTAAAAGAAATATATTTCTACTACGAGTGCCTGATAGAATCGTTTCCAAATTGTCTACTGATTTTATCAAGCACTTGTCTGCATGAAATTCTACTATGTATCCTTTATCGCAGAGCTGACTTATGCTTATAAGATTGTGTTCCAATCCTTCAACATAAGCCACATCTGAGAAGCATACACTACCATTAGTAATCATATCGTAGCCTTTAGTCATTCCTCTGTCAGAACCTCCAAAGATGACCTTTGGCTCATTCATGATTGGAGAATAATTCTTGAGTAGGCTTCTAGTCCCGATCATATGCCGAGAGCATCCACTGTCCAAATATCAGATAGGATTTTTGGTGGCCTTTGGAGATACCCGCATACACAAATCAGTTTGTCTTAGGAACCCAAACTCGTTTGGGTCCTTGGTCTCTAGTTAGCGTACTCCCCCTACTTGTGTTAACATTGTGAGTGGTCTTTCTCACATTATTAACTTGAGGAGTTACATAATTTCTGAAGTTAAACTAGCAATCTATAGCAAAGTGACAAACTTTGCTGCACCACCAACAATCAAACCTGTTGTATCTTTGCCTAAATTTCTCCTGCTTGACCTTTTGAGAGTGTGGTATAGCAGGGGCAACAGACTTGGAGGTAGAAGCTTCATGGTGATGACACTCACATGACTTCTTCTCCTTAAGAGGCTTTTCCACAACAGATTTTATTTTTGGTGCTTTCTTGATGTTGTGACGATGACTATATGGGCCATAGCTCTGAAGAGTGATCTCCTCATAAGGTGCCTTGAAGAAGCTTCCGCCAAAATTCTGGGAACGGATGTAACAACCCCATCCGTTTATATAATATATACAAGAAGGTCCGACCGGGGCCCCACAACATATACCACAAAACAGATGATGAAGCTACAGAGTGATACCAGAGTAGCGCAACGCACCTAACACATTGCATTCTAGTGGAAGCCGATACACTTGAACTCCTCTCTTGAATGTCCAACATATAAAACTCCATATTTTGTAGATTATAGGAATGTCTTACAACATGTAACAACGTTGGCCTTATGGCCTTACAGGGCTTTCAAATAGTGGCCCAAACTTTGGCACGCAGGCCGGCCACATCAAAGAAAACATAACATGTACATTCACAATAACCTTCAAGGGCTAGCAGCGGCAGCAGCAAAAGCAGTAGGGACTTCAACCCCTATGCGTCCCACTCGGTTTTCCAGCACCTGAACAGGGACATTCTACCCAAGGGTGGCAAACAGAGTCAACGGTCAGCATTCAGCTGACCAAATTATAATGACCCTACCTCTTTTCTCGGGGCAACGGTAATCTTCCCTACATGCATAGCATGTCACAAAAATGGCAATATATCTCATATAATGTGCTTTCACGCACACATACCATCACAACCGTCAGCCACCCGGCCCAACGGTCCGTGCACTCAGGGCACATTCTTGGTGTACTGGCAAATCAGTTGCCCACCACGTTTCAGGGTCACAGCCCAATGGCAACTCACTTGAGCATTTACTCCATGGCGTGTAGCCGGAGTTTTATAGTCTTAGTGGACCGGGATTGGCTCGTAGCCCCCCATTGTATCACGACACTTAGGCCTAAGACTCTTGCTATGCGCTCCAACAGACCGCACCTTCTGGTCTCACGTCGGACGGACATAACGCAGGTCGGATCCTCCACTCCCCGTTGCTCAAATCGCCTTGCCATCACCGAGTACGACGTACTCGCGGCTAAATAAAGACGTGGGTAGGTCTCACCAATCCTGTTCTAGCATTCAAGCTTGGGCATAATCCTTACACCCATTCTCTCACAACATTAGCGGGTCTTTCCTGGGCACACCAGTACTTCCTGCTACTCTCTTCGCAGGTGGAAACCGCAAATAGCACAAATGTCGTACTCGGTGATGGCAAGGCGATTTGAGCAACGGGGGGTGGAGGATCCGACCTACGTTATGTCCGTCCGACGTAAGACCAGAAGGTGCGGTCTGTTGGAGCGCATAGCAATAGTCTTAGGCCTAAGTGCCGTGATACAATGGGGGGCTACGGGCCAATCCCAGTTCACTAAGACTATAAAACTCCGGCTGCACGCCATGGTGTAAATGCTCAAGTGAGTTGTCATTGGGCTGTGACCCTGATACGGTGGTGGGCAACTGATTTGCCAGTACACCAAGAATGTGCCCTGAGTGCATGGACCATTGGGCCGGGTGGCTGACGGTTGTGATGGTATGTGTGCGTGAAAGCACATTATATGAGATATATTGCCATTTTTGTGATATGCTATGCCTGCAGGGAAGATTACCACTGCCCCGAGAAAAGGGGTAGGATCGTTATAATTTGGTCAGCTGAATGCTGACCATTGCCTCTGTTTGCCACCCTTGGGTGGAATGTCCCTGTGCAAGTGCTGGAAAACCAAGCGGGACGCATAAGGGTTGAAGTCCCTACTGCTTTTGCTGCTGCCGCTGCTAGCCCTTGAAGGCTATTGTGAATGTACATGTTATGTTTTCTTTGATGTGGCCGGCCTGCATGCCAAAGTTTGGGCCACTATTTGAAAGCCCTGTAAGTCCATAAGGCCAACGCTATTACATGTTGTAAGACATTCCTATAATCTATAAAATGTGAAGTTTTATATGTTGGACATTCAAGAGAGGAGTTCAAGTGTATCGGCTTCCGCTAGAATGCAATGTGTTAGGTGCGCTGCGTTACTCTGGTATCACTCTGTAGCTTCATCGTCTGTTTTGTGGTATATGCTGTGGGGCTCCGATTGGACCTTCTTGTATATATTATATGAATGGATGGGGTTGTTACAACGGGTCCATCCTTGGTACCGAGACTTGGGCTCTACATAAGTAGGCCTAGCAAAGTGACCGTAGGAGGAATCAAGATAAAACTCGTTAGTTGGAAATATAACATTTTTGAATGAAGTCTGATCTTGAGGAGCTTTCCCCTTCTCCTTGGCCAAAGCTTTCTTGGCAGTCTTATTCTTCTGTTGATCCTTATTTCTCCTAGAAGATTTACTAGGAGCATTCATATGGCCTAAGACAGCACCTTTGGCCTGAGCTGAGAATTCAGCAACAAACAGAAGGACAGTCTTGAGCTTGGAGAAACTTTCAACAAGTTTCATTTCAGCTATAAGTTGTTCTTCCAATTCTTTGATGATTTTATCCTTCAGATCTAGGTGCTCGATGTAACACCCCAAAATTTGAGAGAGGGTCGTCCAGCGTTTTTTGACCAAGTTTGGTTTCTGGCAGGGGGCACACGACCTGGGACACGGGCGTGTCACAGGGCGTGTCGGGCTCCAGTCAAGATTTTGGTCGAGAGGTCGACAAATTTCGCTCGATGATGTGTCGAGACAAGGCACACGACCTGAGACACAGGCGTGTCTCAGGGCGTGTCGAGCCCGTGTCGACGATCGGTCTGGGGAGTCGACGATTTTCGCTCGACGATGTGTCGAGACAAGGCACACGGCCTAGGACACGGGCGTGTCCAAGGCCGTGTCAGTCAAGTGTCGAGAGTTCACTCGACGAAGTTCACTCGATGAGTGTTGAGTGTCGAGACTGGGGCGCACGGCCTGTGACACGGGCGTGTCACAGGGCGTGTCCCGCTTGGTCGACGATCTTCGCTCGACGTTTTTCCGCGGTGTCGACACAAAGGCAGTCGACGAGTGTCGAGACTTTGCACACGGCTTGGGACACGGGCGTGTCCCAGGCCGTGTCCTTCTCGGGTTGTTTTTGGGGCTGTGTCGATGGAGGCACACGGCCGACCACACGGCTGTATCAGTCGGGACACGGGCATGTCGGGTCGAACACGGGCGTGTAAAATGCCCGTGTGCTATTCCAGGCGCGTCGATTTGGGACGTCGAATGGGGGACACGGCCCTGGACACGGGCGTGTGCCAGGCTGTGTTCGGCCCAGGTATTTTTTTTTCAGACGGATCGTGGCCATTCCTTCCCTTATTTTGGGATATGATGGTTCAGGACTGCTCTTGGGAAGTTAAGTACGAGAATAATGTTGGAAACTCTCATTCTACTCCAAGCTTTCTCTTACTAAAATTTTAGAGAGAAGGGAGAGCAAGGAAGAAGGTGAAGGAGGGTTTGGGATGTAGGAGAGGCTTCGGTGCTCCAAATCGCGAGCCGAGTCCAGATCCGTGGAGGCTAGATCTTTGCGAAGGTTTTCATCCGGCTATTTTGCCATGGCAAGGAAGAGGAGTCGGAAGGTAACGTCACTTCTCCTCTCGATCTTAGGATGCAAGTCTTTAGCATCATTTCTTTTCTAGTTTTGGGCACCAAACACTCAAATGAGAGGGGTTTTGGGTCGCCAAGGTTCAAGAGGAACCTCCGGGTCGATTGAGTCCGTCCCCGGCATGTTTTGCATTAGATATCCGCTCCGTTAGTGGATTAGGCATGGTGGGTGAAGCCGTAGTCGCGACCGTTAGTCCGACTCGGTGATGTTGCATAAGAACTTTAAGGATTCGTAGAGTTTCCGTTGCGGCAAGATGCCGTTTGTGATGTGGTGATGTTTTTCCCCTTTTTGTCGAGTGAGTACGTGTAGTCGGAACCGAACAAGGTTAGCTCCTCGTGGCGGTAGATGGTTTCCTTGGTGGACAAGGTTAGCTCCGCATGAGTTGTAGATGGTTTCCTTGGTACGCGGGAACGCTGCAGTACAAATGAGGGACTTGGGTGGAATTGTCTTGGTTTGTGATGTACCAAGGTGTGGTTGTGTCTCCGTGGTCGGCTGGCTATCCCGTGACGTTCACATCATGTGTGGAGAGTGTCCCGGCGAGACTAGTCCCCTTCTGTGAGACTGACGAGAATGCCAAGCATGGGGACAAGCCCGGGCAATGAGGCCATGAGCGGGTGGGGTCTGGCAAGGCTTCTTAGAATCGGTCAGTTTGTGTTTGTTGGAATCCTGACATGAGATGTCAGAGCTTGTAGGCAAGCCCGGGTCTAAGACCTTGAGCGGGTGGGGCCTTTGCAAGAGTTCCATTTGGCGGCCTGTGTGTCGTTGGGGGGAATTGTGTTACCCCCTTTGTTTGTGGCTTTATGCCAATGGGGAAACGATGAGTACCCATGTGATGTGATGATGTACTAGATGCATACGAGATAGGGTGCCTTGGGTGAAGCCCGGGTTGTTGCATACATGTTGCATAAGTAGGCCCTTTTTTATTATATGCTCAACCAGTAGAGAACATGTATGGTGTGTGTGACATCCAAGCCTGTTTCTGTAGCTGTTTTTTCTTGCTTATGAATATTGCATACGAAGTGCTAACTTGTAGGTTGGAGGAGTACCCCGGGGTCCGTTAGGGGCGGCCGGGAGGAGATGTGTTTGTTACACAGTTTGAGGTCAGCATTTGCTGACCCACGTTACTAATAAATTTTATAGGGCAAGGATCGCATGCAGGAGCTAGCTTGCCGGCCAGAAAGGCCTAAGTTTCATGAAGTGATTTTCGTTTTTGTAGCCCTACTTATATGATGTTGTATGTTTGAGACTCATGTTGTCCGGCTTGCATTCCGAGGTAGACTAGGAGTGCTATGCACTTTCTTGACTGATGTATTATTTGAGTTTGGACACTTGTTGTAAGGCCATAAGGCCATTGTTATTACTCTTTTAGTGGTGGATAACTTCTAGTATTATTTTTGTTTCCGCTGTTTTGTGCAAAGAGTTTTGAGTATGGGTAGTTATATCATCTTATAATACTAAAGCTGTGGCGTCCGTATGTTGTGGGGCCCCGACCGGACCCATATTATACGGTCATTACAGGGGAGGTGTTACACTCGAGAGACTTTTTATACTCTTCAATTGCAGCATTGAAATTCTCTCTGAGTGAGTCCGTCATGGCGACTTCCTCTCTCGGAGTGCTCTCTTCAGTCTTGAGAGATTTAATCTCCTTGGCCTGAGTTTTCACAAATTTTCAACATTTGTCATAAGCCTTAATTAACTCTTTATATTGAGCCATGAGTTCAAACTCATCGTCAAAAGAGCAGTCCTCATGATCATGGCCAGAAGCATCTGATTCAGAGAGAGGAGTATGAGAGTTTACCTTCCCAGTGTACTGGGGTTCTTCTTCCTCATCTGTTTGTGTCATTAGCCCAAAGTAGGCTTCCTCTTACTCACTTGACTCAGATGAGTCAGAGTCACTAAGAGTCTTGCCCTTCTTGGCTACTAGGATTCTTTCAGTTCTCTTCTTATTATAAGAAGATTAATTTTCCGCTCTTTTTCCACCCTCCTTCTTCTGGTGAGGGCAATCAGCAATGACGTGTCCTTGCTTGTTGCAACAATAACAAATAATGTCAGAAGAAAAATGTTTGTTCTCTTTAGACTGATACATGTCTTGGCTATTTGAGCCTTTCTTGTGACGATCACCATCATGACGTGATCTTCTGGACGAGGCATCTTTGCCTCTCCACTGTATCTTCTTGTTCAAGAACTTCATGAACTGCCTTGAAATAAGAGAAAACTCTCATTCTGATAGCTCTGAGCCTGAGGTACTTGGCTCTGAATCTTCTTCTTCACTCTCTTCCTGTGCAAGAGCAGGTGATGCAGCTTTGAGTTTCCTTGAGCTGTCTGCCTTCAGTAAGACAGACTTCTCCTTGGATGAAGACCAGCTCTTCTCTTCTTCAGTTTTTCTTGAATTGATTTACAGCTTATATGACATAAGCTTTCCGAAGAGATTTTGAGGGTCAGTCTCTGCCAGCTTGCCAAACTCCCGAATTGCATAGACTTTGTTGTCTCATTCCTTAGTTAGGGACCTCAGAAATTTATCATTCAATTCTTGAAGACCCGGCCATATACTCTTAGGCCATTAACAATCTTGAAGAAGCTTTCAAAAGTATCTGCAATTGAATCCTTGGGACCTTGTCTGAATGCTTCATATTTTTGATTCAGGAGGGATCTTCTATCATCCCTAACCTCTTCAGTATCTTCCATCAAGATGATGAGAGACTGCCACATTTCCTTAGCGGATTGGTAGTGAATCAGGTTCTGCAACATAGAATCATTGACTGCACTTGCGATGATATTTTTGGCTTTCTTGTCTAAGGAGACAAGTGCAATCTCATCCTTATCAAGATCCATTAACTTCTTTGGAACTTTCTTGGTGGGATCAATAGTGGAGACAGTCATAGGAATATAAGGTTCTTCTTCCACAATCATGAAGATTCTTGGGTCCACAGCTTCCATGAAATATTTAATTCTTTCTTTCCACATGGGAAAGTTTGTCTTTGTGCATAGAGGAAGCTTTACAAAATCCTTTGCTCTGTGCATGCTTGAATCACTTAAAAGACAACTTGGGACAGATCTGTTCAAGGCGTTAACCTTTTAATGAACAACCACCCTCTGATACCAATTGAAAAATATTTAAGTTGTCTACCTAAATCACCTAGAGGGGGAGGGGGGTGAATAGGTGAGTTCTGCGACTTTTGGCGGAATAAAAATTGAACGAGCGATGCACACAAAGATAAGCAAGAATACACAGACGACACTAAGAATTATAGTGGCTCCCCAATCTTGGGTACATCCACTTTCCACCTCACCGATCTAGCAACGCACTAGACTCGGCTACTCCACTATTCTTGAATTGAAAACAATCCTACCACTCAGAATAAAGTTCCTACAACTCGATCCCTAAAACAGGATCTACACTCAGAAGAGAAACTTCCTACAAAATCTCGGAGAACAAAGCTCCTACAACTAGGAGAAGATTATTCTACAAGAATAAAATGATTTACAAAGAAATATACAAACAATATTATTCCAGATCTGAATCTTTAGCCCTTCTTCTTCCTTAAAACTTTGAAGCTCTGTTAGAAATATATTGAAGAAGACACAGCTAAATCTCTGGATCTGAAAATTTTGGACTCAGCACAATCTAGGAAAGAATTTGTCGATGTAAAAGATCTTGATCTGTTGAATCTCTTCTTCTGAATCTCTGGATCGAAAACAGATCGGCGACGAAGGCGATGAACAACGGCGGCTTCCGATTTTGGAAAGAGAATATGCGATTCAGAATACTTAGGTTTTTCATCTTAGGGTTGGTCGATTATGATAAGAACTTTTATAGCACTTTCCTAACGGTCATAATCATATTAAATGCATGACACATAGACCAATCACGTGCTAATCACATTTGAAAATATGTCTGTCGAAATTTAGAAAAATTTCAGAAAACAGTTCAGCATTTCTTGAGAGAAAGAGTTGTAGTCGAGAAGAAGTTTTATGATTCTCAGAAAGAATGATGAGGATCATGTGAAAAACACTTGGGAAAAATGCGGAGGTGGAATTCAGTAATCTCGAGAATGAAAGAAAGTACTCGAGAAGAATATATTTTTGTTCTCGAGAAGGAGTACCCTGGTACTTAAGAAAAATGAAGCATCTTGAGAAAAACGTTCTGATTCTCGAGACGAGTATTCAAGGTCTCGAGAAAAGGTTCCTGGTTCTCGAGAACTATACATGGCCTTCTCGAGAAAAATATTTTGCTTCTTGAGAAAAAGACTTGGTAAAAATATAAAGGTGGAATTTAGGCATCTCGAGAAAGAAAAGAAGTACTCGAGAAAAATGAACTTCTGTTCTCGAGAAAATTATTCTGTTACTCGATAAGAGAATCTGTTACTCGAGAAATGACTTCTAGTTCTCGATAAGTAATACAGACCTTCTCGAGAAATAATATGTGCCTTCTCGAGAAAAGGACTTAGAAAAATATTTTGACTGGAAATGAGGTAACTCGAGAAGGAAAGTCACGGAGTACTCGAGAACACATGGCTTCCTCGAGAACAGCACTAAGCTTTCTCGAGAATTGCTTTTGCAACTCGAATACATGACAGATCTTACTCGAGTATAAACTAAAGTTCTTCTCGAGTACAAAAGTTCCTACTCGAGAAAAAGACTTAGAAATTTTTTTGTAAAACTGTATGCTTATTTTCTTCAAGAAATACAACAACCATCCTCTCTCCAATGACTTTAGTGCTTGAAAAAGAAGTGTGTCCCAATAGGGAGGCTACACAATAGCCTCTCTATTGTGTGTCCCAATAGAGAGGCTACACAATGAGGGATTACATTGTATGGTCCTGTGTTTGGTGACTCATTGTAGACTGACATTGGTCTACATTTGGCAAATATATCCTGCAAACACTCAACTAGAAAGGACATCAAATACAAAATTAATTCATCTTAGTTCAAGGGTGACTTCATACAAATCTGGGTTATTGTGGATGCAATAGCGAACAATTCTTCCCCACTCCACTCTCTTTTTCCCTCCCCCACTTAAAAAAGCCCAAGCCCATAAGGGGCCCAACCCCATTTCCCACGTGAGGGAAATACTTTGAGCCTCCAGCTATCCTTGGACAGCTGGAGGGTGGAGATTAATCCCTCCCTAAGGAGGGATTAATCCCACATTTGGTAGGGGAGGAGATCCCCTCCCCTCCAAGCCTATATAAAGGCCCCCTCCCCCTGATAACCTCCTCACATGTAATACCCCTCTTTTTTTTGCAAAACCAACCGGGTCTTATGCCCAAAACTGCCGCTTTGCGGTGACACCAACACGCCTGGGAACGTCGTCACTACAAAATGCCGATCCTGCCGGCCATACCGATCGCAGAAAAGAAGAGTAAAAGTAAAAATAATACTTGAGTAAAGTAAAAAATCAATACTAGTCCACTAGAATCACATATATATAGATAAACCTCCACGAAGGGAGAGTCCACAAAAATGATAAAACAAAGTACTACAGAGGGCACCTGCCAGATACATCAAATTCTCAGTACAAATCACTCAATCGCGGAAGCAAACCTATAATATATACTAAGGATCGGGGCTCACTGTCCCTGCTGGCAGAACTCCCGTGCTAGACTGTCCGGTCTCCAAGCGCACCGACCTATGGGGCTGCATCTCCTGGTGCGGCTCCACGATCCACTAAAATGATTTGGTCAATGACCGTTAGTCTAAAAGACTAGGTCCTATCATCCCCCACCCCTCCCCATGGCTCTTAGGCACCGAGCGGAGAGGAGGAAAGGGAAGGTAATGAAGGTGCAGAATAACGAAGTAAGCAGGTGACGATGCAACTGGTCTAACATGAGCATATAACCATAACAAGTATAAGTAATCAGTAGTAGGTAAGCAGTATAAGTATACACAATAATAAGTGAACAAGTATAATATGAGAAAGTAAACTAAGAAAATAACCATGACCTATAGGAATGCCCATACAAACCTATAGACCAAGGGGTCGTTTCGCAAGGCCTACTGTATAAAGCGTCATATACCACTTTATACAATAGGTGTTAGGGGTTACATGCAATGATGATGCTATGACATGCAAGTATGCCATGATGTGAATCATGCAAGTGTAATACGCACACTGGACTCTGTGCACACAGACCTTTAGTTTCCCATTTCTGGAGTCTAACCTCCCAAGATACCTCCGTAGTGGCAAACAGAAGCGGTGGGTTGGGCTTTGCGCACCTCTAAACCGGTATGAACACAACTAGTTAGACCTATAGTATGCCTCAACACTGGTGCACTAAGAGGAGCTCCTACGTACTCTTGCCGGTTGCCGCACCGGACTTTATTTGGCCAAGTGCAAAACCACACTTGTCGAGCCAACGTATTGGGGTCGGTGTGATGACTTTCCAATGCCGAAGACCCACCACCTTATATCTTATGCACATACAAAATTAATGAATTTCCCACCAAGCTAAAGCTCCCTGGACTATTCCATCCGTCACAAATATCTACCGAGCCAAAGCTCCCCAGACTAACCCGCCCGTCACAAAACCATCTGAGCCATCGACTCGCTGGGCTAACTTGCCCATCACCAAAACCACCGAGCCTACAGCTCGTGAAACCCAACCTAATTCCCACCACCCCGGGGAGTGTGTGTGTGTGTAAGTGTAACCCTATATTATTTCTAATTACTCTTGTAATCCATTTAGTCTTACAGCTTGCGCTAACCTTGGATTGCCCAGGGCATTCCCTGTGAAGGGCTCTCGTGGGCACTAGGAACTACGATGGGCTGAAGTCCAAAGCTTCCTTTCGCAAGGCACTTACTATTATTGGGTATTACCCAATTCCCGATCCCTTTTAACATTATTTTTAATCTAACTCTAGTATATTTTGACTCTCTCTCTCCACAGGAAAGACGATCTTTCGTCGATCCTGAGCACTTCTTAACACTAGTCAACCCATCACTCTCCTCATCATGACTCCTAATGAAGCTCTCTTTTTCACCTTACCACATCAGTATACAATCAACCCAACTCCCTATGTCCATTCCACATGTTATCACAATTTCCGCAGTTTTACTAAATGCAGACTAACCTAAGCTATATGATGTACATGACATGAGGTACTCCAAATTCTCATGAAAAGGCCCTAAGATAATTATTTAGGGTCTATCATGATACATTTAGCCTAAATCCAGAGACTTGTAATTTTCCTAATTAATTTAGCATTTATTAGATTTTCCCAAATGTTAGGCCATGGGTAATTTTGAACATGAAGTACTCAATTTACTTAAGTTATGGCCACCCAAAAATTATGAACATTATATGGCAAAAATATATCAGTATATACCAAATTTTACAGATTTATATACATGTAATGACCTCTAAGTAATTAATTCAATGTAATTCGAATAATTAGAGTTCATGAAGGGAGTACCATAAATCATAGTCCAAATATAATATTAAAATTACCAGGTACTTATAATGATCATAAACCACTACTGGCTAAGTTTCATGTAATTTTAATGTCAGTGAACCATGTATAAAAATACTTCAAATACTTTTATTAAAGTGCACTTTGTGAAGCAACATTCTTACAAACATATCAAAATAACATGTAATAATTTTCTAAACTTTATTATGCCATAAAAGATTCTCAGGACAAGTAACACAATTTTCCAGCAAGATATTGTATTTACTCTCTATTTTTCAATATAAGGTGCACTAGTTCCCTTTACACATGAAGTACTAAAAGGAAAAGCCCAAATGATCTAAATAATTTACTAGTGAGTCTAAATGATATTTAATTAACCTTGCCGGAGTTTCATATAACTCTAATTTATTCTTATCATAGTTACTTCAAAATCATCAAAAAGGGCAAGGTGGAGATTATACCTACAAGTATGATCTACTATTTTTTAATCATCCTATAATAATTTCCAGAGACTCATATTATTATAAAAACTCTTATACAAAAACTTCATAAGGATCCAAGGTCATATGACCTTTCAATATTTTCATAAAAGGTATAGGCCTAAACTATCCCTAATTGATTTAAGTTGTGTGCCTAAGCCTAAATGTCACCAAATTCCTTCCTAGGTCATTTCACCACCCTAAGATCACATGGACTAAACACCAAGTCCATACAAGGACATATCACCCCATGTCCTTTACAATACCCAAGGTTCAACCTTTGGGTTTGAACTAGGGTCCTAGGGCAAATCCACCCTAATCCACCCCAAACTCCATGTGAGGGTGTTTAATGTCATAACAAGTCAGTGGCCTAAGTGTCAACATCTGTTAAGGTGATTTGATCTCTCAACACCACAAGGGACAACTTAACCTAATTACCCCTTTTAGGCTAGGCTAGGGTTTACCAAAACCCAAACCAAATCATCTCCAAATGGGATGAAACTTTATACAGAGTCCTATGTTGACCCAAGGAACCACTCACCAAAATTTGGGATGGTTTGAAAGTCATTAGACCCTTTAGATAATTCATAAATGTACTATTAAATTTCTACAAAAAATTTAGGAATTTTTTTCCAAAAATTCCATTTTTTGGATATGTTATAGGTATAGGTAAGCATGACACCCAACCAAAATTTCAAGTGATTTGGATGGCTGGATTGTTGGGGTCACTCAAAACAATCTCTGACCTAGCCTAAGTATAGACCTCACCAAAATGAGTGTTGTATTCTGACCTAAACTCCATATTGATTCAAACTAATTTTATAATAAACTAGACTCAAAGGGCTACAACTTCCATGTAGACCACTTTTTCATAAAAGGAATCTAAGTATTTTTAGTTTAATTCCTAAGGTAACTGATATCATGTGACAGAAATGCATAAATCTACATTTAATATAAATAGATCTGCACAGATCTTGAAGCTAATCCAACGGTTGCTGGGTTTCTTCTTCCTCCAGCGAACGACTGAGATCAACCCGACCTGGAGCACTTCCAAGTACATTTGCCGGCCACCCGACCACCTCCCTGGCCAACCACCGCCACCACCACCTCCGTTGAGGTGAGGGCTATCGACCGGAGGTGGTTTGGCTGCTGGAGACGACGGATTCCGGCGAACCCGACACTTTCATTTTCACAGAAAACTAGTGGAAAAATTCTACTGGATCGTGGTCAATTGAGCCTGATTCTCATCTCTAAGGATTCCTAAGATCTAACCCATGAAGAAGGAGCAAATGAGAACCTGATTTGCGGCCTGAAGACGTGCGCTTTGCCTCCTTACCATTTTCGGCTGCCGGCTCGAGCTCCTCTGCAACCTCCATAACAATCTTCATGAAATCGAGATGGAATGGGGGAAATGCCTGCTCTTGTCCTAGTGAAGGCCCTTAAAGAGGAAATTTGAGAGAGGAGGCTTGTAACTCCCCAAATGTCATTAACTCCATTAATGGCCATTATCCCACCCCTTCGGATTCAACAAAATAAAGGGGGCTGAACCAAATTAATGGCCAACCACCTCTAGAAAAATCCTCCTCTCCCTTAGAGGAATAAAAGCCCCATTAAAGTGGGAGTTACGGAGCCTCCATGGCTATTCCATTTCTCAACTCCGCTCAGCCTTGCTCCAGGCTTTCGTCGAGCTCTGCTCGATGATTGCGTCGAGCTCTGCTCGGCGATTGCGTCGAGCTCTGCTCGGCGATTTCTTCGAGCTCTGCTCGGCAATTTCGTCGAGCTCTGCTCGACGATTTCGTCGAGCTCTGCTCGACGATTTCGTCGAGCTCTGCTCGACGATTTCGTCGAGCTCTGCTCGACGATTTCGTCGAGCTCTGCTCGACGATTTCGTCGAGCTCTGCTCGATAATTTCCTCGAGCTCTGCTCGACAATTTCCTCGAACTCTACTCGACAATTTCCGTCCACTCTAGGTTTCTGTCCCACTCGGTCCTCTTGGCCTGTACTTTTTGGGGTGTTACATTGGGTGTCATTAGGCCTTTTAGTGCTTCCCAGGGTTTTGTCATGACCCAGTCATGACAAAACCATCCTAGGGGTCTAGTTGTCTGAGGGATGTTACATCACAAGCTCAAAGAGCAACTTCGCCACCACTCCCCAAGCTCTGCCGGAGCTCAGGTCTCCAGAAAAGGGCAAGCCCAAGCACCACCACCGCCACCTTGATGGCTAACCAAGCCGGCCCCTCTTAAGCCCCTCCTCCATAGGTAAAAACTTCTCCCCTCCTCCTTCCCCTCCTTATGGACGTCCTGCATGGGCCCTACGGCGGCCGGAGCATCGCCGACACCGCCCGACCTATGCTCCAAGTCGGGTGGTGGCCGCAGGAAAGCTAACCTCTCATCATGCTAGGAATGGCACTGGAGAAGGTTTGAACCACCGGGATGACATTTCCTGGTGGGGGGAAACCGGGGTGCCGCCGGAAAATGCCGCTCCGACGGCACCAGAGAGGCAGAGCATTTGCTCTGTTTTGCCTCTAGCGGCGGCTGGCGGCGGATAGTCACCGAACCACCACCGGAGAAAAGCCCTACCTCTGGTGCGCTGGTCGGGGGTGGTTATGGGGTTGGGCTCAATGTCAGAGAGGCGGGGTGGTGCGGTGGGACCGAAGAACTCTGCTCGACGTTTCGTCGAGATCAATTCAACGTTTTTCGTTGAGCTCCGCTCGACGACTATCGTCACGCTCCGCCCAACGACTTTCCCAGCTATCGGGTTGGCCAAATCATACAATGGCCGGCGGCGGCAGGCCGCAAGGCCACCACCCATGGTCTCTCTGGCCCCGACGAACCGGCCGGGAGCATTGTAGGTGCCCGACGGTGCTGCCAGCGAAGAGTAGCAGCCGCCTGATCTGATGATGAAGATTGGACGATCAAGATTTTATTAAATCCCGGCCCGCCTCGGCATTAACATCCCCCATAGCAGATCCGCGGTCGTTCCTCTGTGAGTATGGAAGGGTAATTTTTAAGGACCGGCTCGATCTCAGCCACATGATATTTTTGATTTGCTATCAGTAGACTAGATTATCATATAAACTTTGATTAATTTTCTAAGTCATTTCAATGCCTCTGGGGGCAAATTGATCAACATGAAAAATGTTCCCCGTACCAAGAGCTTCCTCCACAAAAAATTTGAGAATTTTTGGAGTTGATTTATTATTTTTAAAAACCCAAATGGAAATTGTTTGGCCAAATTAAAGGCCCAAAACTCATCGAAAAATTATGAGAATTTCTATAGGCTTATTAAAGACCCCCCTTAAAGGTTGTATCAAAATTAGGGGACTTGGGGATCAAAATTAAATTTTCCTCAGTTCCTTGGAGCTTAGGACCGCGCTTGGAATTTATTACGCTCATTTTCCTCGAAAGAGAAAATTAGAGCGTGCGACCACCCCTTTCTAATATGAATAATAAATGGTATTATCAACGAAAGTGGCCGGGGTAAGTGACCAAGCTCGGGGTGTTCCGAGATTTCGAGAAACCATCGAGTGCCTCGACTCTCGGGTAATTTGGGGCACGCTTGGAAGATAAGAGTACGAGTAGTGAGTTGCAAAATTATCCTCGATGAATAATAAGGGTGTAACTCCTAATAAGCCTCTAATCCGATTAAGCCGTGATTAAAAAGGCACAACCAAATTACTATCAGATCTTAATAATTGGTGTAACCAAGCAAGCTTTATTAAAAATGGAAATAGAACTGGATATGCCTCATGAGAACAGAGAAGGAACTGTGAATGCCTCCTGAGAACAAAGAAGGAACTGAAAATACCTCATGAGAACGGAGATGGAACTGAATGTGCCTCCTAAGATAGAAGATGAAACTGAAGCCTCTTAATGAACCGATTGGACTACTAACCATTTTCTTTATGATTATTCCATTCTTGCAATGATTTTGTTTCCTTTATTCATTTCAGTTCAGAACTTTCAATTCAGTTCTACTCCAGTATCGTACTGGTCAAGTTCATTTCAATTCAATACTACTCCATCTCGTACTGGTCAAGTTCATTTCAATTCAATACTACTCCAGTCTCGTACTGGTCAAGTTCATTTCAATTCAATACTACTCCAGTCTCATACTAGTCAAGTACATACTACTCCAATCTCGTACTGGTCAAGTTCGTTTCAGTTCAGTACTTTCAATTCAGTACTACTCCAGTCTTGTACTGGTCAAGTTTATTTCAGAACTTTCATTTCAGTACCACTCCAGTTCTATACTGGTCACGTTTCATTCAGCACTTAAATTATGCAACATTTATTATCAGCAGCTTTAATTAACGCATTTTCATTACTGCAATTTACTATTATAAGAATGGGTCCTGCTCTGACGAGTAGCCATCTGTTAAGGTCGAATCTTAGTTGGGGATAACCAGAGTTGAGGTGTTCCTCCAGGTTTAGCCCCAAATAAAGTGCTCCCATGCTCCTTGTCGAAAGTTGAGCTGAGTGTCACTGCCCGAAGATAGAAGCATAGTAGGGCAGACCGCCACAGACTCGGAGCGTGCTAGCAAAATTGACTGTTTGATTGTTTGTAAATTGCTTGCGGTAAAATGTGGCGGGTCAGTCACTTTCGCAGACCGTTTGTACCGGTGCGGAAAGTTCGACAACTCAAGGCGACATGGAGATGAGTGCCACGGGTGACTTGCCTTTATGTTTTCCCCGTCAGGTTTCCTCCGCTGGTCGGCTAAAATGTTGAATAGCTGGATGTCGCTCACATCCAAGAGTATACGGGGATGTATGTTAGGGCCTGGGCTGTGCGGTACGACCACCCACAGAAGTGGCAGTACTGGCCACTGTCACTGACGGCCACATCGGTGAGGCCCGCGGGGCTCGCTACCCTGCTAGAACAGAAGCGGTCCATACTATGTCGACATAGGATTGTGTGTGCGCGGCTGTGAATGCTTGCGGTATATGCGCGACTGTGAATGCCTGCGGTAGGGTGTAGGTTGTGGATACATGATGTGCTGATGGATCCTTAATTATGACTGATATACATTGTTGATGCTATTCCAGTTATATTATGTTGCACTTCTTTATTGTTGCTCCTAACCTATTTATATGAAATATTGTACTAACTCTCCCTTGCTTCGACTATCTAGTTTTTTGCGTGGGTGGGTGCTCATCCCCAGGATATGGATCCGGGGAGGAGATTTGTTTCCACTTAGCTCTGTGACTTACGGTTATTTAAATAACCATTCACAGGAAATGGAGCACCGTAGTGACCCGCTGCCGCAAGAGGATGCGCCAGCAGTTAGAACTACTCGAGTAGAAGCCCCCCCCCCCCCCGACGTCTTCAGAGTTTCGAGACGTGAGTACCGATGAGCTAGTTTGGGAGAGAGAGTGAGGAGTTATATCTAGTACTTGTACAGCCTGTGAGCTTATATAAATACTTAGACTACAGCCTTTGTACTCATGTAAATATATATAATGATATATATATATATAGTACTATGATTTCATGTTAATGCTTCCGCAATTCTCTAGTGTATTGTGAATGTTGTGATTCTAGCCGAGCAAGGCGCACCCTAGTGCTTAGATATGGTGGGTCGTTACCCCTAAGGACCACTGGGTGGACGTCTTGGGCAGTAAGATCCCCTCCGGCCCGACCTGGGTAAAAGTTGGGGGAAGGGGTCTTACAAAGCCGGCCTTCCACCAGCTCCTTGAACTCCACAAACAATCAGAAAGCA
This sequence comes from Platanthera guangdongensis, assembly GCA_039583875.1. Taxonomy (NCBI): domain Eukaryota; kingdom Viridiplantae; phylum Streptophyta; class Magnoliopsida; order Asparagales; family Orchidaceae; genus Platanthera; species Platanthera guangdongensis. Next base: position 62,275,987 of record CM077152.1, read on the forward strand.
TCTGACTTCTCTTTCATAAAGTACACCAAAGTGTACCAAGTGTAATCATCAATCAGGACCAACATATATCTGCTGCCTCCAAAGCTGGTTGTGACAGTCGGCCCCATCAGATCACTATGTATACATTTCAATGGTGCTTTACATCTGGTCAACGACTTGTCAAATGGAAGGCAATGAGCTTTTCCATATTGACATCCCGCGCAGACATGACTGTCGCCAAAGGATGATAACTTAGGCAAGCCTTTCATAGGGTTCTTCACTGTCATGGCTTTTAGCTTATCCATTCCAACATGTCACAACCGCTCATGCCAGATAGCAGCACTATCGTTGGCCCTCATCTGATCAACATAGGAACTTGTTGACAACACAAACAAGTCCCTCACCCTTTTCCCTACATGAGTAACTTCAGCCTTAACTGCTGACACATTGTGAAGAAACTTCACTTCTGTTGGAAAAAACAGAACGCGATAGCCTGCATCTTCCGCATTTGTCACAGAGAATAGGTTCTTCTTCATGTCAGATATGTGATAGACACTCCTTAACGTGAGTGGACCCTTATGACCAATCAAATATACTACACCCTCCTTCTTTACTGCATGAATAGAATCATCAGCGGTTATGATAGCTTCGTTAGCTGAGAATGTCTGTAGAGAGGAGAACTTTGACTCATCCCAGGTGAGGTGATGACCACACCCTGAGACTATGATCCAGTCATCTTGGTAGTCGAGGGTAGACTTGACCCGTATATATGTGCCGGTCATGAAAGCTCCTCCACATTCAACTTCCACAGCACTGGACTCAGCTTCCTCCTTGTCTACAACATGTCTAGGTTGTAGTTTGACCTTGCAATCTCTTTTGAAATATCCTAGCTGGTTGCATCTGTAGCACTTAAGCCACTCCTTCTTCCAATCACGCTTAGGAGCAGCACTCTTCTCTTGTAGATATGAAGTAGAAGGTTCCTCTCCAACATCGGACTTCTTCTTCTTCTCCCATCTCTTATTCTTACCTGAAAAAAATGCCTCACTGCCTCCTTCAGAGACAATGAATCCCACCATCTACCTTGTCAGGCTCTCTTGCGAAGTAAGTAGGTTCTCCAGCTCTAGCAAGGATGACTTAGTGGCCTAGCCTTGAACTGAAGTGATGAAGGTTACATACTCCTTCCGCAACCCACGGATTATGTGCCTCTTCATCTTTACTTCAGAAATAGGCTCATCAGGGTCCAGTGTTGAAATCTCTGTGCACAAGTTCTTCATTATCAAGAACATTGAGATGGATAGATCATCTTGAGTGGCCCTTGCCAACTCATTCTCTAGAAACTGTAGCCATGCTACTTTTTTTCTGTTGAAAAACCCATCAAGGGAAGTCCAAATTTCCTCCGCAGACCGACATCCGATGATGTGGTCAAAGAGTTCTGATGAGATAGCCCGCTTGAGAACAATCTCTGCTTTTGCGTTAGTCTTTCCCCAAGCTCTCATTGCTTCAACACCAGCAGCAGCAGAAACTGTAACATCTCGACTTTTATTGGGCCACCAGAGCCCTAGTGGGCCCAATAAAAGTAGCCCGAACCCTACCCATGACCCGATAGGAGATAACCCTAGGCGGAAAATAGAGCTAGAGAACTCCAAATTGAGTTCTGTCAATTCATGTGACCTCGTATAGTCGATATAAGTGCATCGGAACTCGTCCAGTTAGACCCCGAGGTCATACAGTGGATGTGACCATTACTCGTAAAACGCAACGAGAGCAGATTTTGGATATCAAGCTAGAGAACTCCGAATTAAGTTCTGCCGATTCCTGTGACCTCATATAACCTAGACAGGTGCATCGGAACCCGTCATGTCGCAATCCAAGATCTAACGACAGTTTTACACACTTCGACCATTTTAGCGCGCTGCGACGCGCAAATTTTGGACTTTCGCCAAACGGACTCCGATTCAACCCCAGTCAGTGGCGTTGGACTCGTGTGGTCAATACGAAGTCAACAGAAGTTGTCCGAGTCAATTTTGACGATAATTGGTCAAATCATAGTCAAATCAAGCATAGTCATGCACTAATAAGCGTGCGCACACCAATTATGACACGATACCCGAACTTTGACCCGACCCCAATGACTTGGAACCACTTTGACTTAGACCAGGAAGGGGGACCTGCCCTAGGGTTGACTTGTTCAAACCCCCTAAAAATCCATTTTTGGATTTTTCTCCAAGTAGGGGCCCACCTCCTCTCCAAGGGAAGATAGCCTATGCCCCCCCTCACTCTTTTTGGGCCCCCCAACCAGCAAGCATCACTAGGATAGGTGGAGGCCCACCCTACCCATCCTCTCCTCTCTTTCCCCCTCTCTTTCTCAAAAGGTCTAAGCCCATAAGGGCTTCATTCTATTTTTTCCCAACATGGGGGAAAATATAGGGCCTCCGGCTGTCCTTGGACAGTTGGAGGGTGGGGATTAATCCCTCCCTAAGGAGGGATTAATCCCATCTTACCTAAGGGAGGGGAGCTCCCCCTCCCCAACCCTATAAAAGTCCACCCACCCCCTCTCCTTCCCCAAGCCTCAGAGCAACTCCCGCCCCCCTGTCTGGCCCTTGTCGGAGCTCAGGTGGCCGGAAAAAACCAAGCCGAGGAGCCTTTCCCCCTCCACCACCGCCACCAAGCCATGGCTGACAAGGCCGGCCCATCCCGAGCCCTCCAGACCCAGGTGGAATCTTTCTTCCTCCCCTCTCCACATTCTGAACGTGCTGCATGCGTTTCCCGGCGGCCGGAGCACCATCGGCGCCACCCGAGCCTTGTTCCAGTCCGGGTGGTGCCCAAGGAGGAAGGATCCTCCCCCAACGCCGGTGGTGGCACTGGGGGAGTGTTATATCGCTGGGGGCGGCACCCCCCAGTGGAGGAGAGCGGCGATGCCGCCGGAAAACGTAGTTCCGGCGGCACCCGCAAAAATAGAGAAATTCTCTGTTTAAAACCTTCGGCGGCGGCCGGCGGCGTATGGCCGCCGGACCACCACTGTCGAGAATCTCGACCCCCGCCGCATTGGCCGGGGGTGGAGTGGAAGTTGGAAATCTGCCCGAGGAGCGGGGGTGGCGCGGTGGCGCCGGGAGCAGGGCCACTGCCACCCCAGGCTCTCGGGATGGAAATTCTGGCGGCGGCCGGCGGTGCCAGGCCGCCGGACCACCGCCCAGAGAATCGTCGGCCCCCGTCGAGCTGATCGGGGCTGGCGCCGACGTCTGCGGCAACCTACTGGTGGTGGTGAAGGCCGCTCATCCTCGGCACCGCCGGCGAGGAGCAGCAGCCGCCCGATCTGGTGATGAAGATCGGGCGGCTGGGGTTTTCTTAATCCCCGCCCTGCCTCCATTTTTGTGCCCCCACAACGGATCCGTGGCCGATCCGCTGTGGGGAAGCGCTGGCCAATTGCATACTGCGGCTCAATCTTAGCCGCAGGATCCCTGTGATCTGCTAAATGCAGACCACTTTCATAACAGAAATTTCTAGAAATTTCTGGGCCAAATCTAGGCCCCTAAGGGAAAAGTGACCACCATGAAAAATGTTCCCCATGATAAGGGATACCTCCACAAAAATTTTGAGAATTTGTGGAATTAATTTAGTATTCTTAAAAGCCAAAATAATATTTGTTTGGCTAAATTAAATACCCAAAACACCTTGGAGAAATATAGAAAAATTACTAGGCTCATTTTAGGCCGTCCCAAGGGTTGTATCAAAATTTGGGGTCATGAGGATAAGTTTTGATATTTTTCCTAAAATATTGAAGCCTAGGATCGCACATGGATCCTTTTTCTGCTCGTTTTCCCTAAAAGACGGAAATTGGAGTGTGCGACCACTCCTTATAATCAAACATGTATTTTAAACTATTTTATCGACGAGAGTGGCCGAGGCGAGTGACTAAGCTCCGGGATTTCCAAGATTTCGTAAAACCATCGAGTGCCTCTATTCTCGGATGAATAGGGCACGCTCGGAAGATGAGAGTACGTGTGATGACTTGGAGTTGTCCCTGACAACTAATAAGAATGTAACTCCTAGCCAACCCTTGATCTAATTAAGCCGTAATAAATATGGCGCAACCAAATTAATTGGATCCTAATAGTTGATGTAACCCAACAAAATCTCGTTTGAATCTCGATGGAATTGAAGCCTCATGAATAGGAGTGATTGGACTACTAACCATTTTCTGTGTTTTCTCCAGTCTCGTACTGGTCAAGCTTATTTCAGTACTTTCTATTCAGTATTACTCCAGTCTCATACTTGTCAAGCTTAATTCAGTACCTTCTATTGAGTACTACTCCAGTCTTGTACTGGTCAAGCTTACTTCAGTACTTTGTATTCAATACTACTCGAGTCTCGTACTGGTCAAGCTTATTCCAGTACTTTCTATTCAGTACTACTCCAATCTCGTACTGGTCAAGCTTATTTTGGTACTTTCTATTCAGTACTACTCAAGTCTCGTACTGGTCATATTTCATTCCAGCACATTAAATAAGTAGTATAAGCACCGCACTTGCCCTCGTTACAATTTACTATTATAATCCCGGGTCTTGCTCTGACGAGCAGTCGTTGAGCCTTAGTTGGGGATAATCGGAGTTGAAGTAGTCCTCCAGGTCTAGCACCAAATAATGTGCTCTCACGCTCCTTGTCGAAAGTAGAGCTAAGTACCGACGCTTGAAGTATAAATCCTGTTAGGGCAGGCCATCATAGACCCGGTGTATATATTGTTTGCCCTTTGTTTGATTGTTTGTAAATTACTTGCGGTGAAATAGTGGCGAGTCAGTCCCTCCCGCAGACCATTTGTACCAGTGCGGGAAGGTCGACGACTTAAGGCGACAGGGAGATGAGTACCACGGGTGACCGGCCGTTATATTATTTCCCGTCGGGTTTTTCCTCTGCTGGTCGGCCAAAATGATTCGTCGGATGTCGTTCACATCCAAGAGTACACAAGGTTGTATGTTTGGGCCTGGGATTGTGCGGTACGATCACCCCCAGAAGTGGAAGGACTGGACACTGTCATCGATGACCACATCGGTGAGGCCCGCGGGGCTCGATACCCTGCTGGAACAGAAGCGGTCCAAACAATGTCGACATAGGGTTTGTGTGCGAGGCTATGAATTCATGTGTTGTGTGCGCGGCTATGAATGCTTGCGTTGTGTGTGCGACTATGAATTCCTGCTGTGTGTGCGCGGCTGTGAATGCCTGCGATAGAATTTAGGATATGAAAATCTGATGTGCTGATGAGCTAGTGGAGCCTTGTTATAACTGGTTTATATTGCTGCTGCTTTTCTTCCCAGTTATATTATCCCGCACTCTTTTATAATTGCTCCTAGCTGTATATATATGAAATGTGTGCGAACCCTCTCTTGCTTCGGCTATTTATTTTTGTTGGGTGGGTGCGTGCTCGTTCCTAGGATGTGGATCCGGTGAGGAGATTTGTTTCTACTTAGTTCTGTGACTAACGATTATCTAAATAACCATTCACAGGAGGTGGAGCAGCGTAGTGACTCGCTGCCGTAGGAGATTATGCCAGCAGCTAGGACTACTCGAGCAGATGCAACCCCGCCGTCCCCAGAGTTTAGAAACGTGAGTACCGCCGAGCAGCGTAAAGAGAGAGAGAGAGAGAGAGAGAGAGAGAGAGAGAGAGTATGAGTGATATATGTAGTACATGTATAGCCCACGAGCTTATATAAATGCTTAGGCTTCGGCCCTAGAACCTCCGTATTATTGATATATTATATATATCTGCAGTGGTTTCCTGTTAATGCTTCCGCTAAACTTTTATGGGTTGTGAATATTATGATTCGAGCCGAGCAAGGCGTCCATCTAGTGCTTGGATAGGTGGATCGTTTTCCCTTAAGCAGCACTGGGTGGACGTCTTCGGCCAGTAGTACCCCTCCGGCCCGACCCGGGCAAAAGGTTGGGGGGGGGCACTACAAATGGATCAAAGCATTCACGATTTGTACTTATGGAGCAGTCTCAGGATCGCTTTGTCCCTCGCTTAGTTCTCGGTTCGGAACGAACCTTGCAGTGGAAGCCTGGTGGACCCTAGTATAGAGGCTTAGGGATTCTAGATTGTATGACAGTATGCCCATACACCTTTGTTTTTCGCTTGGGTTGTCATTTTTGTAAATTTCCCCTACTTTTGCAAAATACTGATACTCTTTCCTGTTACTTCTCCAGATACCGGAGTACAGTAACAGGGGATCCTCGTCCAGACGATATGTTCCAGCTACCCCACCACCTGACCCGGTCGCTCCCGCGACCATATTATTTGCCGAGACAGATATGGGGTAGACACTGACTGCTATTCTAGAAACGTTTCGGGATGCCTTGGCACAGCCACCAAGAGAGATGACCGCACCCACCGATCTGCTGACAACTTTCTGAGGACTGAGGCCTCCCCCTTTCAGAGGCACAGAGACGTCCATCTAGGTAGAGGAGCGGGTGGAGCGGGTAGAGGAGCTGTTAGTGGGAATGATGTGCCCAGCTGTGGCTGCAGTTTCTTTGGTGGTGACCCTTTTGGAGGGATACACTAGGGATTGGTGGAGAGCAGCTAGTCGCTCTACCTTTCGAGGTCAGCCGTTGAGCGCGATCCTTTGGGGGGGAGTTCTCCGTGGCCCTACTAGAGTTCTTCATCACAGATGCAGACCGAGCCGCGCTGCAAGAGAGGTTTCTAATCATTCGACAGGGCAACCGCACAGTGGCAGAGTACGAGAGAGAGTTTATACACCTGGCACGCTTCGCTGGGAATCTGGCTACCTCCGACAGGGATAGAGCTTCTCGGTTCTACTGAGGACTACAAGACGACCTGAGGCAGTCCCTGATCATGCTCTCTCAGGCCACCTTTCACACCATAGCCACCCATGCAGCAGCATTGGAGTTGGACCAGCAGATAGTGGCTTAGTGGCGTAAAGGTCAAGTAGAGCTTCCTCGAGACCAGAGGCGAGACAGAGGAGTCACTCCCCACAGACAGGATAGAGAGCGCAGGTAGCGATGCTGCAGGCAGCCCTATAGGCACCCACCAGTACCCCCAGCACCCCCTGCTGCGCAGCTAGACATTAGACCAGCTCCAGCACCACAGCCCCCACTAGTGGCCCGACGAGATGTTCCCTTCGCAGGGAACTGCTTCTTATGTCAGCAGCCGGGACATATGAGGGCCTTTTGCCCACACGCAACAGGGAGACCGGGATTAGGAGCAGTTCTGGGTGAACAGCCGGCATGGGGACAAGGTCAGAGAGGCCGCAGAGGCAGTGCTGGTAGGAGAGGCCAGCAGGGCCGAGCAGTGCCCCTGGAGGCCTACGCACTGGACTTACAACACGGACCGGCCCCTGATGTAGTCATAGGTATATATCTTAGGCGATAGGGAGATATCAGATCTTACTACTGGTGTTGTATATTACATATATATATGTGCTTACATCTTCTGTATTAGTTAGATGATATATATGTATATGTTTCCCATGTCGTGAGGAATCTTGTTGGTAGAAGGATACCCTGCCAAAACCCTTTTCGACACAGGAGCGACACATTCTTTAGTCTCTCATGAATTCATCGCAACAAAAGGAAATGTTATTCGTTCAACCAAACTGTCTATACGAATCCGTTTACCGGACGGGTCGGATATGTCATCTACCAAAAAATGCTCGTTCCAGGCTATGCTGGGAGAAGTAGAATTTGAGATCTACGCAGTCATCCTAGCAATAACTGGATTTGACAAAATTCTGGGGATGAATTGGCTGGCTAAGCACCAAGCACAAATAAACTATTCCACGCAAGAAGTCCAGCTATGAAATCCAAATGGCCAGAGCGTCACGTTGACAGGTGTGCCCTCTGTCTCGCACATTATTCTAGCTTCTACGCAGATTGTGAAATCAGTCCGATAGAAGGATGAAGTATACCTTATCTATTTCGAGATGGAAGACAAAACCTAGGTGCTCGCCAAGGTCCCAGTAGTCCACGACTTTCCAGATATTTTCCCTGAGTCCCTCTCGGGATTGCCACCCTAGCGAGAGGTCGACTTTCAGAATGAGCTCGTGTCTGGAGCACGACCAGTATCACGAGCCCCCTACCGGATGGCCCCAAGAGAGCTAACTGAATTGAAAATCCAACTACAGGAACTAATAGATGCTGGATTCGTCCGTCCTAGTTCCTCGCCCAGGGGAGCCCAGATGCTTTTTGTCAAGAAGAAAGACGGGACACTGTGACTGTGCATCTGTTGTTGGATCAGTTGCAAGGTGCATCCGTATTCTCCAAGATGGACCTGAAGTCCGACTATTATCAGCTTCGAATCCGAGCGGAAGATATTCCCAAGACTGCCTTCAGCTCCCGATACGGTCTATATGAGTTCCTAGTGATGCCCGTCGGGCTCACAAACGCGCCCTCCGCCTTCATGGCCCTGATGAATAAAGTCTTGGAACCCTTCTTGGATCGCTTTGTCATCGTCTTTATATACGACATCTTAATCTACTCGAAGACCAAGACGGACCATACCTGGCATCTGCAGATGGTGTTATTAAAGCTCCATGAGCACTCTCTCTTCGCCAAATTCAGTAAGTGTGAATTCTGGCTAGAAGAAGTTGGATTCTTGGGCCACAAGATAAACAAGGAAGGAATGGCAGTAGACCAAGCCAAGATCCAGGCAGTACAAAATTGGTCATCACTCAGGACGGCTGCGAACATCCGGAGTTTTCTCGGTCTTGTCGGGTACCACAGGAAGTTCGTCGAAGGTTTTTCCAAGATTTCCCTACCCCTAACTGCTCTCACCAGGAAAGACGTCGCATTTCGATGGACGCCGGAGTGCGAGGCTGCGTTCATCAAACTGAAGCGGCGGCTGACTTCCGCGCCAATCCTTACGATCCCCACAGGGACCGAGGGATTCCAAATCTACACTGATGCCTCCATGAAGGGATTGTGAGTTGTTCTAATGCAGCATGACAAGGTGGTGGCTTACGCATCGCAGCAATTAAAGCTGCACGAATTAAATTACGCAGTGCACGATTTAGAGTTGGGCGTCGTCGTCTTCGCCCTCAAAATCTGGAGGCATTATCTGTATAGAGTAAGATGTGAGATCTTCTCCAAACACAAGAGCCACAAGTATATCTTCACGCAGAAAGAGCTGAATCTCCGGCAGCGCCGATGGATAGAATTCCTGTGAGATTACGACTTTGCTCTCCAATATCACCCCGGGAAAGCTAACAGAGTCACTGACGCTTTGAGCCGTCAGTCTGTGATAGCCGGGAGTTGGATGGAGAAGATCCCTAAGGAACTTTTCCAATCCTTGATAGACTTGGAGATTACCCAGGTTGCCCGAAGAGATCCGAAAGAGTACTATCCACAGCTGTATTGGATGGAGATCCAATGCGACATCTGAGACTGGATACGAGAAGCCCAGAAGATCGACCCAGAGGTAATGTCGATCATCCGATCTCTGCAAGGAGGGGCACAGGAGGATTATAATATGCATGACAGGATTCTACAATTCAAACATCGTATATTCGTTCCCGCTACCAGAGGGATTCGTGAAGAAATTCTGCAAAAAGCCCATCAGTCTAGGTACTCGATTCACCCTGGTGTAGTTAAGATGTACGTAGACTTGCGCAGGACCATTTACTGTCCTGAAATGAAAAGAGATGTCACCAACTTCGTGGCCCGATGCCAAACCTGTCAGAAGGTCAAAGCCGAATGTCGCATCCCAGGAAGCCTATTACAGCCCCTGCCGATACCAAGTGGAAGTTCGAAGACATCTCCATGGAATTCGTCCATGGCCAACCTCGATCCCGCGCTGTGAATGACTCAATTTCGGTGGTCGTAGATCGACTCACCAAGGTAGTGCGGTTCATTCCAAATCGACAGGGTGACGGAGTAGATATCCTGGCCAGAATGTTCCTAGAGCAAGTGGTATGATTTCACGGAGTACCAAAGTCCATCGTGTCAGATCGTGACAGGTGTTTCACAGCTAAGGAGTGGAGGATTGTTGGGTATTGTATCCACGATTACCTAGATTTGAGGAAGCCACCTGTCAAGCTAAGATGAATTCACAATGTATTTGATGAAACATCTCAAGTTGTGCTTGCAGTTCCTCCACGCTAAGTGCACACCAATGTCAGGGTGCAGTAGGTCAATATACACGGGTCTGCACGACGTAATCCCTCGTTGAGCAGATCAGTGTGTTGGCCTATGTGCACTCTCTCTATTGGAGTGCACTTACTTTCAAGTACAGGGCCGTTCATATGCAAGAGAAGACAAGGAGCATGGAGGATCAAGGAGCAGCTCCTGGGTGGAAGACGAAAATTCGTCCAAGGCAAATTCGACGAGAATCACCAAGTGATTCTCGCCGATTCGGCGAGAATCACTAGTGATTCTCGCCGAATCGACGAGAATCATTAGTGATTCTCGCCGACTCCTTCTGGCCACCTCAAAATGGTGCCAAGTAAGATTCGGCGAGAATCACTAGTAATTCCCGCCGAACCAGTGGCCAAGGAGCTCATGTATACAAAGTGAAATTCGTTGAGAATCAATAAGTGATTCGGCGAGAATCACTGACGATTCTCGACGAATCGTCGAGAATCACTTGGTGATTCTCGCCGATTCGTCGAGAATCATATGCGATTCTCGCCGATTTTTCCTTGGCGTTTTCTCAGGATGCTGCTGGACCGGATTCTGCCTCTGGACCAGTTTGAGCCAGATTTCGGGGTTATACCTGTGGGTCCCACAACGGTCAAATTTGTTGTATCTATAGGGTATAAATACATGGGTATTTTGAACAGTAAAAGGACGGAGAAAAAGAAACAGAAACCGAGCCGCAACGAAACCCTAAAACCGCGACTCCTCTCCGCCGCCGCCGTTGTGCTCGGGAACGTAGGTCGCCGTCAACATTCGAGATTCCTTCGTGATCTCCGGCGACAGAAGCTTAGCAAAGCTTGCGTCTCACGTGTCTATCCAGAGATCTCTTGTCTCTCGATTTGTTGACCGGGAAAAACTCCCCCGTCCGAATCGATCGAGACGACCGATCCTAGAGTGACCGTTGGTAGACCTAGTTTGCTTCGCAAAGAAGTTTGGATCTCAAAGCACTGCAGCAGCGCACCTTCGTTGCCGCCGACTCCGAACCAAGCCGCCGCTCGGATTACCGCCGCCGGTTCCGGGAGATCCTCTCCAAGAGAGACCAAGGTCGCAGACTCTTCATCGACTTCAAGAACACGTCGTCGAACAAAGAGGAACACCGTAGTCTCCAAAAGAAGTTTGTATCACGTGTACACTCTACATTTAATTTCGTTGTAAAGGAACTTTTGTTCCGTGTTGTAAGGGTTGGGTGCAACCCGTTTTGTGGGAGAATTGACTCTCACGTGTGGAAGGGCTCCTTCCGTTAGTGCGGGGATTGGATTTCAATCCCGTTGGAGAAGTGACCGAGTCGTCCCTTGTGTGGGGAGATAGGTCGAAGGGGGAAAGTGGATGTACCCAAGTCGGGGAACCACTATAAATTTGCTGTGTATTCTGTGTGCTGTGCTCTTTAATTTTATTGTGCAGGTACATCCGTAAATTCCGCAAAAGAACCACACGTCACCTATTCCCCCCCCCCCCATAGGTGCACATAGTTGACACTAGGTGGACTTTCAAGTGGTATCAGAGGGAGGTTACTCGTCAAAAAGGTTAACACCTTGAGTAGAATCCTGCCACCAGTGTCAGAAGCATGGATCTGGATTATGAGATTCCGCCACTCAAACTCCCCGCGTGCACAAAGGATTATTATCCCATCTGGAGAATGAGAGTATCCTTTCATCTTGATGCTATCGATCCTCGAGCTTCCTTCATCCTGGAAGAGGGTCCGTTTATCCCCATGAAGACCTCCGACTCTGGGATCCAAGTGCCCATGGGCATTGCTGAGATGTCAGAGACGGAACTATCACTATTTCACTTGGACGAGAGGATTCGACAAATCATCATGGATGTCTGGTCTGGAGCCTCTCGCTCTAGATTGGAAAAATGTAGAACGGCTAAATCTCTGTGGATGAGGATCTCAGAGCTAATGGGGGGGGGGTCAGAGAAAGCTGGATTATGCTGTCAATCTGAGGATGAAGCGTATGTAGGAGTCCTCACTTCTGAAGATGAAGGCAAGGATCCTTCGGACTGCATTAGATCTCCAGTGTCCGTGTCAGAGACTGAAGAGGACAGTGAGGAAAGCAGCTCTGATGTGGATGAACCAATAGTCACTGGATTTAACGACAATAACACAGAAGTGCAGGTAACTTCCTCATCCTGCCCCGTATCTCTTGAAATTTCTGAAGACAGGAACTGCCCTCCTTCAGAAAATGCTGATTCCCTGAAGAGAGCCCTTCAGTCAAGCAATCTACTTGCTGAGGAGCAAGCTCAAGAGATTGCTCGACTGAAGGTCTTGTTGGTTCTCCAATTGGCATCCAACAAGGCCAAGGACTCTAAGATCTCGGCTCTAGAGAGTAGTCTGGAGAATGTGAAAAGAATAATATCAAACTTCTCCAAGGTTGATGCCATTAAGAGAAAGCAAGAAAACGGGTGGATCTCCCGGATTGTCAATTCGTGGAGAAATGGGGAAACGGTATTCCGACCCCCCACTCCAAGCAGGAAGGCAACTCATCATGCCTTCAGGTATGACCACAGGAATAATCGTGGTCACTGCAAGGGTGATCTGTCCCCATGTGGAGACACCCGGAGTGCAAGGGCCGGCATGGCCACCCACGAGAGAATACCTAAGGCTCATTCTGAGCCCTTTGTATTCACGGCCACTGCCACAACAAAGTGTGGATCTGCATGTCCCAATTCACAGGAGACTTCTCACCATTCGAGGACACGGGATAGGGAGGATAGAAGTCATGATGTCAGGCTTCATGCGGCCTCAGCAAGGGAGATGCCTGAAAGAATGGCACCACCTTCTCGGCCTCATAACGCTCACATCATGCATTCGTTCCACCCTTCCTCGTGTCACGATGGAAGAGGAATTTGTGTGACAAGAACATGCCCTATCCCGTTTAGACCTAGGACCGTGACTTCATCAGTCACTAGATCAGGTCGAAAACGGCGATACAACATTCACCCTTGTTGGTGCTGCGGCAAAGTGAGGCACTTTGCCATTGACTGTTGGCACAACCCCTCTGTGCCCACAGCAAGGGCTTATCCACATTCTAGGGACAGAGGTAGTCTTCCAGACAGGTTTTCTGAAAGAAGGAAGTTGCGTGCTTATGCTAATAGAAACCTAGGACCCAATATGATTTGGGTTCCTAAGGTAACGTAATTCTGTCTTGCAGGGTAGTCTAGGTCCCCGTGAATACGATGGGAACTAGACAGTAGGTGGCTCAAGGCTAACTTGGAACAAGCGTCTGCAATAACAGATGTGCTACCTGTTTGAGCATACTCACTTTGAGCCACTAATGTGTTCTACCTGTGGGACTAAGACGATGACTCTCAAAATCCCAGGTAATTTTGATCAGTTCAAGGACTTGTGTCGTGATGCATCCTCATTCAAAATAAATATATATATATATATATTTCTATCTTTGTGTATACGTATACTTATGCTTATCATGTATGTGTGCACCTTTATGGAGAGATTAACTCGAGGCATGCAAACCATTACACATCAATAAAAGGTTAACAAAGATATGTCATTGTAAATTTCGACAAATCACAATTGACATCAAGATGTGTCTGGAGAAGTCCCGCTCAAATCCAAATAGATTGTCGTTACAATAAAAATGTATTTATTAATCTTATATTAACTTGACATCCGAAGAATTTGAAAATGTTGCAATGCTTCCCAACGTGGAAATTCCCAGTAGAAAAACTCTTCAATTCAGAACCTCGGAACCTTTCAATTCCTAGTAAAGAAAACCCTTAAATTACAAGTGGTAAAGAAAGACCTCACTTTCACTGTATATACTAGGAATCCCGCCGAAAGAGCTCGCCGACCCTTGGCATTCACCCCGAATCCCGACGATTTAGATAAATCCCGCCGAACGAGTCACTCCGCCTATTCGCCTTCTTCACGAATCCCGCAAGAGCACTCCCGACGACCCTCGCCTTCTTCACGAATCCCGCAAGAACTCTCCCAAGTTCTTCCTTCGACTCGCCGAAACCCGCAGCTGCTCTCGCCGAATCGTGAAGTCTCCCCCTAAGCTCCTGCAAGGGTCTCGCAAAGTTCTCCTCGAAAGGCTCCCTACGACTCCCGCCGAAGCTCGCACCGTCGATCTCCCCAAGTCTCGATTTTGCTCCGCTCAAACTACCTCACCGACTCCACGTCTAGGTATCCCCTCACCCGAAGCATCCACTTATGAAGTTTTCTTCTTGAAAGTTCATTAACATTTTGAGTAGGGCTTCTCTCTAGATCTACAATGGCCCCAAGGACAACTGCAGGATTGGTCTCTGGCTGCGAGCTGGTTCGCACTGGATTTTCTCATGCCTCGGACGAATTCCGGAATATCATTCTAATGCTGGAAGAGGCTGGGCTAACCTTCATCTTGGAGCACCCTTGCAAAGTCCTGGACAAAGAGGTGCTGGAGTTCTTCTCCACCGCAAGACTCCGAGATAGAGACTCCATAATCAAGAGCAAGGTGGCTGGGACAAAAGTAAAGATGTCTGCCAGTAAGCTAACTCGCTACCTGCAGCTTTCAAGTTCGGAGCAGGAGGACTATCTGGAGGACGAGGACAAGACCAGAACTCTCTTGTTCTGCGGTCTTCCAAGAGGAACTCGATCAATAAAGAGAAAAGAGATGAATGAAGAAGGGAAGCTCCTATCTGACGTCATTGGAAAAGTGCTCATCTGCAAGCCAGGCTCGCATGATCATATCTCAGGAGATATGTTCAAAATCCTCATAGCTGTTGTTTGCCGCAAGAGGTTCAACTGGGGGGAGTTGCTGTTCCAGAAGATCAAGGACACTCTGGGCACTCCTAGTTTCGGCCGCATCATAAGTCTATATCTCAACCAGCTCAACGGAGACAAGTTCGACATGAGCAAAGGAGTCCCTCTCCACTACTTGAAAAAGATGGATGCTACTGTGTTTGATCAATGGGAGCGGCGTATCGGGCAGCCTGCTGTGGAAGAGCTAGAGGAAGTATCTCCAGCAGCCACCCCCCGTGAAATTCCTGATACCCTGACTGCAGGAATCGAGGGGGAGACTCTACCCCCTCATACAGATGCAGTTTCTGAAATCGCCCAGGTGGCCAGGGATGCGGTGGCCGAAATTCATGAAGTAAGTGAACCTGAGCTGGAGGATGAGGAGGTCCTGAACAGAAACACTCAAGGAACCGAAGCTGAAGCATTGGAAACTGCTGATCGGGAATTGGAAGAAGCTGCTGACATAGATGACTTCTTGGATGAGGACGGAGAGGACGATGAAAATGAGGGACATGAAGTACTTGAGACTCCGGATACTGTTGAACCTCCATCTGACAAGTCTGCACCAGTGGAGGGGGAGTTAGATAAATCTACAGAGGCAGCCAACATTCCTCCTTTAGAGCCTGTGATTGTATCCAGCTCTACCGACACGTCTGCTGAAATGAGAGGTCCACAAGTGACTCCGGCTATTCCGTTACGCAATGACCTAGCCACTCACACTGTACACATCATTCAGGGCATCGTAAATGAGCTTAAAGACTCTTTTGATACAGCTCAGAAAACTCTGCTGAAAAGGATTAAGACTTCTGAAAATCTGATGCTCAAGAATATGGTGGAAATCAACCATAAGCTGGACATGATGGAGAAGAAATTTGAGGAGAAGTACACCGCGGCCGGCGAAGCTGTCACACTCTTAATGGCCGGTTTGAAAAAGAATACTGATACCCTGGCTGTCGTAAATCAGAACGCACACGTTGTAGCCAACAACATTCAGCTGTTTGATGGTAATATGGTCACTTTAAATGCCAATCAGCAGGCCCTGATCATTGAATTCACCAAGACAACGAAGCATATTGATGACTCCCTGCACTCATATGCCAACTGCATAGCTGACGAAGCCAAAAAGGGGGAGAAAGAGTATATCGCTAAGTTGGCCGAGCTCCAAGAAAGCATTGATACAAACTTCGCACAATCAAGCAAATATGTCTATGAGAGCTGCTGGTGGATGCTCCAACAGGCGCTGGGTATGTTAGGCGTCGTCCTACCTGACCATCCTGCCGGTATTCAGGTTCCTGAGACATCTAAGGCCGCTGAGGAAGTAAATATTGCTGAGGATGTAAGTGCAAGTGCTGCAGATATTTTCACAGATGAAGCTGATGCTAGGGCCCTCTCCAAATCTAAACTGAGGAGTATGTTTGACCAGGAGGCTTTAGCAAAAGCCAGGGGAAAGAGAAAAGTTCAAGAATGGACATCCAAGGGGACACAGGCTGCAAAGAGAACTCGAATGAATGAGGAGGATGTACGAAATGAAAGGTGGAGTCCAGTTTCAAGGAACATAATCTTAGACACCTTCTGGCTGCAAGAAAGAGGAGAGATCAATCGAAACGAAGTATATAGCCAGTATGAGTGGGAAACGCACAAAATGTTTGAAGCGAAACGCAACATCTTTTTCAGAAACAACAAGGATCCAGATAAAGTTGCTCCTCCTAGGTACTACCCGAAGCCCAAAGAATACATGGAGAGGCAAAGCAAGAAGTACTTGGCTCAAAAGCTTAAGGGTGACGTAGCTAAGGACAAATAGTCAACACTTTATAGCTTGTCACCGTGTCTTAAGAACATTTAATGATTATTATTGTCATATAAACAATTCTGGATTATATGTGAATATATTTATCTTGGTATATATATTTGAATTTGTGAATGACTCAAGTCCTGATCTGATTACATATATTCTCTTGTGCTGCATGTTTAATTTCTGAATGCTATGTTTATTATTTGATAAGTGTTATTCATCTTAGCTAGTAGGGTTTTGGCTTCGTCAAATAGGGGGAGATTGTTGGGTATTGTATCCACGATTACCTAGATTTGAGGAAGCCACCTGTCAAGCTAAGATGAATTCACAATGTATTTGATGAAACATCTCAAGTTGTGCTTGCAGTTCCTCCACGCTAAGTGCACACCAATGTCAGGGTGCAGTAGGTCAATATACACGGGTCTGCACGACGTAATCCCTCGTTGAGCAGATCAGTGTGTTGGCCTATGTGCACTCTCTCTATTGGAGTGCACTTACTTTCAAGTACAGGGCCGTTCATATGCAAGAGAAGACAAGGAGCATGGAGGATCAAGGAGCAGCTCCTGGGTGGAAGACGAAAATTCGTCCAAGGCAAATTCGACGAGAATCCCCAAGTGATTCTCGCCGATTCGGCGAGAATCACTAGTGATTCTCGCCGAATCGACGAGAATCATTAGTGATTCTCGCCGACTCCTTCTGGCCACCTCAAAATGGTGCCAAGTAAGATTCGGCGAGAATCACTAGTAATTCCCGCCGAACCAGTGGCCAAGGAGCTCATGTATACAAAGTGAAATTCGTTGAGAATCAATAAGTGATTCGGCGAGAATCACTGACGATTCTCGACGAATCGTCGAGAATCACTTGGTGATTCTCGCCGATTCGTCGAGAATCATATGCGATTCTCGCCGATTTTTCCTTGGCGTTTTCTCAGGATGCTGCTGGACCGGATTCTGCCTCTGGACCAGTTTGAGCCAGATTTCGGGGTTATACCTGTGGGTCCCACAACGGTCAAATTTGTTGTATCTACAGGGTATAAATACATGGGTATTTTGAACAGTAAAAGGACGGAGAAAAAGAAACAGAAACCGAGCCGCAACGAAACCCTAAAACCGCGACTCCTCTCCGCCGCCGCCGTCGTGCTCGGGAACGTAGGTCGCCGTCAACATTCGAGATTCCTTCGTGATCTCCGGCGACAGAAGCTTAGCAAAGCTTGCGTCTCACGTGTCTATCCAGAGATCTCTTGTCTCTCGATTTGTTGACCGGGAAAAACTCCCCCGTCCGAATCGATCGAGACGACCGATCCTAGAGTGACCGTTGGTAGACCTAGTTTGCTTCGCAAAGAAGTTTGGATCTCAAAGCACTGCAGCAGCGCACCTTCGTTGCCGCCGACTCCGAACCAAGCCGCCGCTCGGATTGCCGCCGCCGGTTCCGGGAGATCCTCTCCAAGAGAGACCAAGGTCACAGACTCTTCATCGACTTCAAGAACACGTCGTCGAACAAAGAGGAACACCGTAGTCTCCAAAAGAAGTTTGTATCACGTGTACACTCTACATTTAATTTCGTTGTAAAGGAACTTTTGTTCCGTATTGTAAGGGTTGGGTGCAACCCGTTTTGTGGGAGTATTGACTCTCACGTGTGGAAGGACTCCTTCCGTTAGTGCGGGGATTGGATTTCAATCCCGTTGGAGAAGTGACCGAGTCGTCCCTTGTGTGGGGAGATAGGTCGAAGGGGGAAAGTGGATGTACCCAAGTCGGGGAACCACTATAAATTTGCTGTGTATTCTGTGTGCTGTGCTCTTTAATTTTATTGTGCAGGTACATCCGTAAATTCCGCAAAAGAACCACACGTCACCTATTCCCCCCCCCCTAGGTGCACATAGTTGACACTAGGTGGACTTTCAGGCGGGTACAGGAATACTTGGGAACTAAATTAACCTTCAGCACCGCCTTCCACCCGCAGACAGACGGACAGACGGAGAGGAAGAACCGGATGATGGAGGATCTTTTTCGACTGTGTATAGTGGAGCACAATGAGCCGTGGGTGCAGTTATTGCCGTTAGTCGAATTTTCATACAATAAAAGCTACTAGGCTAGCATTAAGATGGCTCCATACGAGACATTATATGGAAGACGTTGCCGACCCCGTTAACTTGGGCTCAGGAAGAGGACCCGGAAGCCTTGGGAGTGACTTACATTGATGACACTACGGAAGCGATACGGCTGATCTAGGAGCGAATACGGGAAGCACAGAGCCGACAGGCTAAGTACTATGATGCGGGACACCAACCAGTGGAGTTCAGCGTGGGGGAAATGGTGTTTTTGAAAATAAAGCCCATGCATGGTGTCTCCCGGTTGAGAAAGCAGAAAAAGTTAGACCCCCGCTTCTTGGGCCCCTATCTGGTGATAGAGTGTGTTGGCCCCGTCGCCTATCATTTAGCCTTGCCCCCAGAGTTGGGGAATCTTCACGATGTGTTTCATGTCTCTTCCTTGAGACGAGTCCTCCGGCAACCAGAGCAGCACCTTCCTACTCCACCGGTGCTACTACGGTCAGATAGATCAGTTCAGCTCGAACCCGTCAGAGTAGTAGATTACAAGATGATGACACAATATAACACAACCATTCCGATGGTTAAGGTACTATGGTCAAACTGCGGACAGGAGGAGTTTATGTGGGAAGCTGAAGCACTCCTCCGAGAGAAGCACCCAGAGCTCTTTCCCCAGGTACATTACTTTTCCCCCCTACTTCAATCAAATTTTCGGGGATGAAAATCCTTTTATTTTTATTGGATTGTAACATCCCGACTTTTATTGGGCCACCAGAGCCCTAGTGAGCCCAATAAAAGTGGCCCAAACCCTACCCATGACCCGGTAGGAGATAACCCTAGGCGGGAAATAGAGCTAGAGAACTCCAAATTGAGTTCTATCAATTCCTGTGACCTCGTATAGTCGATACGAGTGCATCGGAACTCGTTCAGTTAGACCCAGAGGTCATAGAGTGAATGTGCCCATTCCTCATAAAATGCAACGAGAGCAGATTTTGGATATCGAGCTTGAGAACTCCGAATTGAGTTTTGTCGATTCCTGTGACCTCATATAACCTAGACAGGTGCATCGGAATCTGTCACGTCGCAATCCGAGATCTAACGACAGTTTTACACACTTCGACCATTTTAGCACGCTACGACATGCAAATTTTGGACTTTCGCCAAACAGACTCCGATTCAACCCCAGTCAGTGGCGTTGGACTCGTATTGTGAATACGAAGTCAACGGAAGTCATCCCAGTCAATTCCAACGACAATTGGTTAACTCATGGTAAAATCAAGTGTAGTCGTGCACCGAAAAACGTGCACACACCAATTATGACACGACACCCGAACTTTGACCCGACCCCGATGACTTGGACCCACTTTGACTTGGACCAGCATGGGGGACCCACCCTAGGGTTGACTTGGTCAAACCCCCCTAAAAATCCATTTTTGGATTTTTCTCCAAGTATGGGCCCTTCTCCTCTCCAAGGGAAGATAGCCCATGCCCCCTCACTCTTTTTGGCCCCCCCCCAACCAGCAAGCCTCACTAGCATAGGTGGAGGCCCACCCTACCCCTCCTCTCTTCTCTTTCCCCCTCTCTTTCTCAAAAGGCCCAAGCCCATAAGGGCTTCATTCTATTTTTTCCCCACATGGGGGAAAATATAGGGCCTCCAGCTGTCCTTGGACAGCTGGAGGGTGGGGATTAATCCCTCCCTAAGGAGGGATTAATCCCACCTTGCCTAAGGGAGGGCAGCTCCCTCTCCCCATCCCTATAAAAGGCTACCCCACCCCTTTCCTTCCCCAAGCCTCAGAGCAACTCCCCCCCCCCTGCCTGACCCTTGCCGGATCTCAGGTGGCCGGAAAAGACCAAGCCGTGGAGCCTTTCCCCCTCTACCACCGCCACAAAAACATGGCCGACCAGGACAGCCCCTCCCGAGCCCATTAGACCCAGGTGGAATCTTTCTCCCGCCCCTCTCCCCACTCTGAACGTGTTGTATACGTTTCCTGGCGGCCGGAGCGCCGTCGGCGCCACCCGAACCATGTTCTAGGCCGGGTGGTGCCCAAGGAGGAAGGATCCTCCCCCAGCGCTGGTGGTGGCACTAGGGGAGTGTTATATTACTGGGGGCATCGGCCCCCAGCGGAGGAGAGCGGCGGTACTGCCGGAAAATGCTTTTCCGGTGGCACCTGCAAAAACAGAGAAATTCTCTGTTTAAAACCGGCAGCGGCGGCCGGCGGCGCATGGTCACCGGACCACTGCCAGCGAGAAGCCCGACCCCCGGCGCGTCAGCCGGGTGTGGACTGGAAGGCGACAATATGCCTGAGGACTGGGGGTGGCGCAGTGGCGCTGGGAGCAGGACCACCGCCACCCTAGGCTCTCGAGATGGAAATTTCGGCGGCGGCCGGCGGCGCCAGGCCGCCGGACCACCGTCCAGAGAATCGCCGGCCCCCGGCGAGCTGATAGGGGCTGGCGCCGGTGTCTGCGGTGACCTGCCAGTGGTGGTGGAGGCCGCTCATCCTCTGCACCGCGACGAGGAGCAGCAGCCGCCCGATCTGGTGATGAAGATCGGGCGGCTGGGGTTTTCTTAATCCCCACCCCACATCTGTTTTTGTGCCCCCCACAGTGGATCCATGGACGATCCGCTGTGGGGATGCGCTGGCCAATTGCATCCTGCGGCTCAATCTCAGCCGCAGGATCCCTGTGATCTGCTAAATGTAGACCACTTTCATAACAAAAATTTCTAGAAATATCTGGGACAAATCTATGCCCCTAAGTTAACAGTGACAAACATAAAAAATGTTCCCCATGATGGGGGCTACATTCACAAAAATTTTGAGAATTTTTGGAATTGATTTAGTATTTTTAAAAGCCAAAATAAAATTTGTTTGGCTAAATTAAATATCCAAAATAACTTGGAAAATTATAAAAAAATTATTATGCTCATTTAAGGCCTTCCCAAGGGTTGTATCAAAATTTCGGATCATGGGAACAAGTTTTGATATTTTTCCTAAATTATTAAAGTCTAGGGTCGCACACGGATCCTTTTTCCACTCGTTTTCCCTAAAAAACGAAAATTGGAGTGCGCGACCACTCCTTATAATCAAACATGTACTTTAAACTATTTTATCGACGAGAGCGGCCGAGGCAAGTGACTAAGCTCCGGGATTTCCAAGATTTCATAAAACTGTCGAGAGCCCTGTCTCTCGGATAAATAGGGCACGCTCAGAAGATGAGAGTACGAGTGATGACTTGGAGTTGTCCCTGATAACTAATAAGAATGTAACTCCTAGCCAACACTTGATCTAATTAAGCCGTAATAAATATGGTGCAACTAAATTAATTGGATCCTAATAGTTGATTTAACCCAACAAAATCTTCTTTAAATCTTGATGGAATTGAAGCCTCCTGAATAGAAGTGATTGGAATACTAACCATTTGCTTTGTGTTGTTTCCAGTCTCGTACTGGTCAAGCTTATTTCAGTACTTTCTATTCAGTACTACACCAGTCTCGTACTGGTCAAACTTATTTCAGTACCTTCTATTCAGTACTACTCCAGTCTCGTACTGGTCAAGCTTACTTCAGTACTTTCTATTCAATACTACTTCAGTCTCGTAATGGTCAAGCTTATTTCGGTACTTTCTATTCAGTACTACTCCAGTCTCGTACTGGTCAAGCTTATTTCGGTACTTTCTATTCAGTACTACTCCAGTCTCGTACTGGTCACATTTCATTCCAGCACATTAAAGAAGCAGCATAAGCACCCACTTGCCCTTATTGCAATTTACTATTATAATTCCGGGTCCTGCTCTAACGAGCAGTCGTCAAGCCTTAGTTGGGGATAACCAAAGTTGAAGTAGCCTCCAGGTCTAGCTCCAAATAATGCGCTCCCACGCTCCTTATCGAAAGTAGAGTTAAGTACCGACGCCCGAAGTCTAAAACCTGGTAGGGCAGGCCATCGTAGACCTAGTATATATATTGTTTGCCCTTTGTTTGATTGTTTGAATATTGCTTTCGGTGAAATAGTGGCGGGTCAGTCCATCCCGCAGACCGTTCATACTGGTGCGGGAAGGTCGATGACTCAAGGCGACAGGGAGATGAGTACCACAGGTGACCAGCCGTTATATTATTCTCCGTCGGGTTTTTCCTCCGCTGGTCGGCCAAAACGATTCGCCGGATGTCGCTCACATCCAAGAGTACACAAGATTGTATGTTAGGGCCTGGGGTTGTGCGGTAAGATCACCCCCAGAAGTGGAAGGACTGGCCACTGTCACTGACGGCCACATCGGTGAGGCCCGCGGGGCTCGCTACCCTGATGGAATTGAAGTGGTCCAAACTATGTTGATATAGGGTTCGTGTGCGCGGCTATGAATGCCTATGTTGTGTGCGTTGCTATGAATACCTGCGTTGTGTGTGCGGCTATGAATTCCTGCGGTGTATGTGCGGCTGTGAATGCCTGTGATAGAATTCAGGATATGAAAACCCGATGTGCTGATGAGCTACTGGAGCCTTATTATAACTGGTTTATATTGCTGCTGCTTTTCTTCCCAGTTATATTATCATGCACTCTTTTATAATTGCACCTAGCTATACATATATAAAATGTGTGTTAACCCTCTCTTACTTCAGCTATTTACTTTTGTTGGGTGGGTGTGTGCTCGTCCCCAGGATGTGGATCCGGGGAGGAGATTTTTTTTCACTTAGTTCTGTGACTAACTGTTATCTAAATAACCATTCACAGGAGGTGGAGCACCGTAGTGACTCACTGTCGTAGGAGATTATGCCAGCAGCTAGGACTACTCGAGCAGATGCACCCCCGCCGTCCCCAGAGTTTAGAGACGTGAGTACCGCCGAGCAGCGTAGAGAGAGAGAGAGAGAGTATGAGTGATATATGTAGTACATGTATAGCCCACGAGCTTATATAAATGCTTAGGCTTCGGCCCTACAACCTCTGTATTATTGATATGTTATATATATCTGCAGTGGTTTCCTGTTAATGCTTCCGCTAAACTTTGATGGGTTGTGAATGTTATGATTCGAGTCAAGCAAGGCGGCCATCTAGTGCTTGGATAGGGTGGATCGTTTTCCATTAAGGAGCACTGGGTGGATGTCTTGGGCCAGTAGTACCCCTCCGGCCCGACCCAGGCAAAAGGTTGGGGGGGCACTACAGTAACCTTCTGCCTTTCTTCTCCACAGACGACCTCCCAAAGGACTTCGCCCAAAAGATAACTCTCCATGCACGACTTCCATTTTTAGAAGTTAGTCATGGTAAGGAGCTCAATTCCAACACCTTGTACAAAATCGCCTTCCATTGTCGTCCCCTTGGAAGCTTAGACTCTCAGAAGCAAACTGAAGGTTGATCACTGCTTAGCCTCTAATCCCTCTAATACCATGAAAAAATTTGTGATTGCGGAAAACGAGACACCAGGCGCAGGAACAGTCAACCACACTGAGCCCAAGCAAGCCAAAATAACAAAAAGAACAAGAGTCTTGTACTAATCAAAAACTCTCTTTACACAGCGAGGCATATATGATGAGACATGATTGCCAATGTATCTGATGGAGCAAGAAAAAATTACAAATTGAGACAAACCACGCGGCCTCAAAGAGAAACTGTCGGCTCTGCTGCTAATCGCTAAAGGAGTCCGTTGAAGTCGCTGGTCACAAGACCGCAACAAGCCACTCGGACTACCCATTATTCCAGTGTTGCTGGAGAACTCTAGCCGCTGAACTGCAGGTCGCCTAGCCGCAAGAACATGTGGATTGCTGCCTCCGAACTGAACAAGCCGCCCAGAGGCGGACAACTTAATTGAACAAGAAAGAAGTTGCAGAAGAGAAACTGCTAAGTCTCAAGCCACGACCTATTGAAAATCGCTATATGATGTCCGAGAGTCTGCACTCAGTCAGTACCAAACTCATGGCTATTAAGCGCTATCCACACAACCTGCACAACACAAACCAGTCAAACCTCTTCAAACCGCGCGGATAGAAAACCCTAACCGCAGGAACTTTCTGCGAGCTGACTTACTGTTCACTCAGTTAATTATGATGTCACAGGGGGTCCTATTTATAGGCGCGGAGAGAAGTGTAATCACCTCCCTTGCTGATAAAAACACCACCCCAGCTCGCAGCTAGCACGAAGTAGTCCGCATGGTGCGGATACAGAGACAGTCTGCCTAGTTTGCCTAGATACGGCTGGACAAACCTATCCGCCTTAAGCAACATCAATAAGACCGGATAGAAAGCCAGTCCACAACACCTACGGATATCACTCCAGCCCGTAAGTCCACTGCCCGCAATCAAGGCACCAAACCTCCTAGTCGCCCTGCGTACACTGTACCACTCTACACACCTTGATATGTAACTCAAGAACAGCCAGTCCGCACAACTGAGGACAACACAACACACATTGAGTCCATATCCAAAGCACAAAGTTGATAGCCGCCAGACTCAGTGGACAAGGAAACAACCCACGCAAGACTACGCGACTTCCCGGACAAGCCGACCTGGACTCGGCAGACAAGTCTACACCACCAAACATCCCTGGTGCGAAACAACACCAACGGATATAAGGAGCAGTCCGCACAAGACCCGTGTACTCCAGAACAAGTAGAACACTGCCCGACCTAGCTAGTTGCTTGCTCAGTCCGCACAGACCGCCCAGTTTGACCATGAAAACTACTAGCAACAATAAGGCCAACCTGCCAGTCCTCCACCCTCTATCCGCACAAGCCGCCAAGACAGTCTGCCCAGACCGCCCAGGTCACCCACTTCCACTTCTGAAAATTCAACGAAAACTTCAAAGCATCGAGAGTGTGAAGCTCCTTATTGTATCAGGAAAAAGAATTAGCTCTGTGAGAGGTGGTCAGTCACCCTCCGAGCCCAAAACACACTCTTTCTCTCTCTCTCTCTTTAACAATTATAACAAGACACAGTTTGTTGCACTCGCTTCCCTCAAAACCCTGTAACACGACAACGGATAGTGAAAGTTTGGTCGGCACAGATCCGATCACGTGATTTTTCACCCAGTTGACGGTTTTTCCACGTTAAAAACAATTTCTACTCAACTTTCTATTTTCTGCTCACGGGCTAAGGCGGTTCAATTTTGTCCGGTTTACCATGAGGGTTGAGTTGGCCGCAACAGTGATATACTTATCTAAGATCACTCATGCCCGAATTTCAATCTTGCAGTATATTTTCATTAGCACAAATTTTTGTGCATTTCTGATCTAAAATACAATCATTTTATCAATAGAGTGTATTTCACAAATATGACCATACAAATAACTTGCAGAGTTGAGACTAAGATCATACGTCTCTATTTGCTCCTGCCACATGATCTTACTTTTTGATCACCATGCATTAACGTACCTAAATATGATACTAGTTAGATGATTGGATTCATCGTATAGAACAGCAGTATATGTATGTTACTAGTCCCCTTCATTATGCTGGTAGCACCACATAATATGATTTAGAATTTAATATTTAATAATTATAATGACATCTCATTTTTACAATAAAATTTGGGGATTGTTATTCGCAGACCGAAAATAGCTATTTGCAGATTATTACTATTCGCAGATCCAAAAATACTTAAAATTGTTGTTCACAGACCAACATTAAAAGTAAAAAAATATCAAAAAGTACACCAGTACCACAAGTAGTCATGTTCATAAAGCCCCCCAGGCCCGGGCCTAAACCGGGCCTGCCGGGCCCGGGCTTTCCCGAACCAGGCCCGGGCCCTGATTAGAGCCGGGCCGGGCCAGGCATCTGGCTCCGGGAGGGGGCCTGTTAAGTCCCCTAGGGCCGGGCCGGGCCCGATTTTTTAAAAAAATTATTTTTTTTATAAAAAAATTAAATATAATTTATAAATACCATAAACAAATAAACGAAGAAGAAGATGAAGAGGTCGGCTGAGCTCGGAAAACCTACGGCGACAGCCATGGAAAGCTACAAACTTGCCTATTTCTCTCTCCCTCTCTAACATGCAGACCAACAATCGACCAATAATGGCTATCAGTAGCTAATTACAGAACAATGAAAACGAAGTGGACAACTCCGAGGATCTCAGTCACAATCCCTCAGGCAGCTTCTTCTTCCTCGTCCCGATTTACGCCTGAAACTCCAGGCTCTTTGTGCCGACGAATGTTCCATGAAATCTGTACGACACCCTTATCGGCAGCTGCACGGCCACCTCCACCTCCATGCCGGAAGCGTTCATGATAATGAGTTCTGAGCTGCCGACTATCTCATCGTACATGAACGCCAGCACATATCCTTCGTCCTCCTCACTTCCTCCCTCCACTGCCGGGATAAAGTAAGGCTCGCCACCGTGCTTTCCATCACCGTACACGAACTTTTGCATCTCGCCGGTGGCGAGATCGACCTTCGCGAAGCCCGGGCTTTCCCGAAACCAAGCTTTGCCTGGCCCGGCCCCGGGCTTAGCCCGGGCCTAGGAAACCGGGCTTTGCCCGGCCCGGCACAGGCCGGGAAAATGCCTATATATGGGGCCTTGTTAGGCGCCATGGCCCGACCTGGGCCCGGGGCGGGCTTAGCCCGGTCCCGGGCCAAGCCGTGCTTTTACCGGGTCGAGCCCGGGCCGGCCCCCCGGGCCCGGTTTTTATGGGCACCCCTAAACACAAGTACCAGCAAGGACATAGTTTATTACCATCAAAATTGAAGCGTACATCAAAATATATATAACCTGCATCAAAAAATATGAAGCACCAGCACCACAAATGCTCAAAAAAAATATCAAGTACATCCAAATATACATAACCTGCATCAAAAAATATGTAACACTAGCATATGGATGAGCCTCCAAATGAATGACTCTTTGGTTATGAGTACCGTTTAAAACTTCTACTCTCCATTCCTCAACATTAACCTCCTTTTATCCTTTAATAGAGAAGGGACACCCACATTTCTTAGTGGTGGTTTTTCTCAAATTTTTCTTAACACATCCTTTTTTATTCTTACTTTTACGAACATATCCCTTTTTATACTGACTTTTTTAGTGAAGAAGCTCAATGCTCGATGCAATCCAAAAGAAATGATTGGCTACTTCGAACAAAGTGAAGAAGCTGAATGTACTCACAGAGGGGGAGGCGCGACTAACGGTTGTCTCCTTCGAACAAAGTGAAGAAGCGAGCGGGCTGGCGACATCGGCAAGCGGGCGGGCGACGTCGGCGAGCGGGCGGGCGACATCGGCGAGCGGGCGGGCGACGTCGGCGAGCGGGCGGGCGACGTCGGCGAGCGGGCGGGCGACGTCGGCGAGCGGGCGGGCGACGTCGGCAAGAGGGCGGGCAACGTCGGCGATAGCGAGAGGGGGGAAGATGCGAAGTGCGGGATCGGGCAGATGGCTGGGAAGGGGAAAAGGATTTAGGGCTTGGTTTGTGAATAAGGAGTTTGATATAACAAGGGGAATATTTAACGTCTTTAAAAAGTGCTATTTTTGGTTTGCGAATAGCCATTTTTGATCTGCGGTTAACAATCCTCTAAAATTTTAGGTGCGTTTTCTCACCTAAGATCAGGATGGGAATGCACATCAAATCGTTGATACTTGTAAAAATAACGGTATTGATCAAAATACATACAATACTGACTCTAAATTTTCAATACTGCAGTATTTTACGAAAACAAGTCAACCGTAAAATATCGAATCATACAGCTGTATTTAATCCCCACCTAAAACTAAGTGGAAGAAAGGCACATAAATTTTTTTGGCCATTGTTATATATAAACCATGTTTGGCTATATACAAACCTAAAATATAGTTTTTTTACCCCTCTTTCTCTACTATATACAAACCAAATAAAAACCTCTCCCCCCAAAAAAATCATTTCTCATTTCAGCATACCCGTCTCCTGCCCTAGCCGCTCCCGTCGCCCCGCTCCCGTGTGACAAACTCCACTCCGACGACCCCGTTTCTAGTGGCCGGCGGCGTCAACCGGTCGTTCTCGACCTTTCTCGACCTGCAAGAGGTAAAACCCTAACCCTCTCTCGTTTGTTCTGTTAAATAGGCCAAGCCGCCAGCTGTTCCATGCGTGATTTGGTAAAACCCTAACCCTCTCTCGGTCGAGAACTGGGAAAGGATTCAGTATTATTTTGGAAAACTGGGAAAGCCCTAACCAAATGAATTTATCCATTTAATCCAAATAGAAAGAATCTCTATCTGGTTGCTGCTCTTATTCAAACGGATATCCAAAATTTATTCATTGATTGCAGGTTCACTTCACTTGGCGAAGGCGAACGTCATGGTTTTTTGAAGGATTTAACAATTTTATGTCTTGAATTACCTATTTTTCGTAATGTTTGCTAATATAAGATGTCTTACATGTTCTTCTAATATAATATTAAATGACTGCTTATAAAAACATTAACTTTGATTTTTTTTTTAATTTTTAATTGGTCTGGATTTAATAACTTAGTCTACATGTACCCGGTTTTGAATTAATATAGTTTGTATATAACCATGATTTGTATATAGCCAAACATGCCCCATTTATACAGCAGCAGTTCCTTCCCCACTCCTATTTCTGGCAAAAACAAAAAAATGGCGATCTTGGAAGGTCTTGACCAATCGTATTAGAGCATCTCCAATGAGGATCTCTATATTTAGAGAACCCCATTGTACCATGTTCTCTAAATATAGAGAACATGGTTAGACCAACTCCAACCATGTTCTCTATATTTAGAGAACATGATGTATTTTTGTTTATTTTAGGTATTTTAGCTTTATATAAAATATATTTTAGGTTTTTATAATATGTATACATGTATTTTAGATTTATATAAAATATATTTTAGGTTTATATAATATATAATATGTATTTTTTTTACATGTTATTAAGGTTTTTAATTTTTTTTTAATTTTAAATTTGATTGGTCTTTAAAATACAATAAACATTACATAATTTAAATAAAAATATTGCAGTAAGCATTACTTAATTTAAATGAAAATATTACATTTAGAATTTAAACTAAAATTCTGGAAGGTCATCACTGGGCTCTATCCGACCTCCACGCGCACTTTCCCCTTGTCGTTCCACTCCGTACCCGGGTATTCCAAAGACGCTTTGAGGGATCAAGCGCATACCCAACTGCACCAAAAGCCCGGACTGTTGGAGAGGGCGCTACTTAATTTCTTAAATAAGTAGCAAAGCGCCACGGGTCAAGTAAAGGAACGTCGGACCCAACAATCCCCCCAGCGTCCAGCACAACCCGTCATCTCAGAGGTGGAGTTACCACATGACCCACATGGCTCAAAGGTGGGGTTACCCCATGGCCCACACGGCTCAGAGGTGGGGTTACCACATGTCCACGGTTGCACGGCTCAGAGGTGGGGTTACCACATGTCCACGGTTGCCTGACCCGCCGGACCCACACAGGTAGAAGGGAAAAATCAGGATTTAATAGCGCTCCCCCGGTCTTGAACCCGTGACCTGCTTTGATACCATTTGAAGGATCAAGCGCATACCCAACTACACCAAAAGCCCGGACTGTTGCAGAGGGCGCTACTTAATTTCTTAAATAAGTAGCAAAGCGCCACGGGTCAAGTGAAGGAACGTCGGACCCAACAATCCCCCCCCCCCCCCCCCCCCGACGTCCAGCACAACCCGTCGGCTCAGAGTTGGAGTTACCACATGGCCACATGGCTCAGAGGTGGGGTTACCACATGGCCCACACGGCTTAGAGGTGGGGTTACCACATGTCCACAGTTGCACGGCTCAGAGGTGGGGTTACCACATATCCACGGTTGCCTGACCCGCCGGACCCATATAGGTAGAAGGGAAAAATCAGGATTTAATAGCGCTCCCCCGGTCTTGAACCCGTGACCTGCTTTGATACCAATTGAAGGATCAAGCGCATACCCAACTACACCAAAAGCCCGGACTGTTGGAGATGACGCTACTTAATTTCTTAAATAAGTAGCAAAGCGCCACGGGTCAAGTGAAGGAACGCCGGACCCAACACGCTTCCTCCATATTGGCTTCCTCCTTGTTGGTCTCCTCCGAATTGAGGTCCTCCAAATTGGCTTCCCCCGTACTGGATTTCTCGGTAGTGACTGTCTCGGTACTGACTTTCTCGGTACTGACTTCCTTCAAATTGAGGTCCTGCGAATTGCGGCCCTCCAAATTGAGGTCCGAAGTGTGGGCGGCCTTCATACTGACTTCCTTCATAACCACTACCTCCATATATGCCTCCTCCATATTCAGTTCCTTCGAGCGATGAAGATCCTCCAAAAATTTGTTTTCTAATGTTTCTATTCACAATTTCTTGTTTTTTTGTCGAAAATACTACCGCTCCGGAGTTCCTTTGATGCTATCCAAATCTATCATCATAATATCGTGATCTTGTTTAGCGATTTGAAGATCTAGTTTTCTTTTTTGATTTTCTGCTTTTAACCTCATGAGCTCTTAAATAGCAGACTATCATTTGCTCGTTGTTCTTGCCCTCTCTTTAAAACCTCTAAGATTTCTTTATTTTTTTAGTATGGGCCTCAATATCATAACCCTTACCACTCAATTGTCTCATCCTCTCCTTTTCTTGCTTTCTCCAAGTAGGTCGATTATTGGAAGTTGAGATTGGAGATTTTTCATCCCCAGTACTACCAGGATTCATGTCATTGTTATCTGCATTTAAGACTATTCCTCTCCGTTGACTGGGCGAGTTAGAACCTAATGTTTGTGACATGTCAATATTTTGAGAGTTCATATCTTTTATAGACCCTGACGTATCCATCCACTTCTCTATGTTTTTTAAGATATTCCAAACATGCTCGAACATGAAGCCTTTCTTCTCTTTTGAATCGGAGGCATATAACATTTTGGCTTCATTGAGCTACAAAAAAATTATTTTAATCAAACATTATTTAAGGAATTTAAAGATTTAAATTCTAAAAAATACTTACAATATCAAGTTCAGATACAACGCTGTGGTTTCGTTGCTCTATCTGTCGAATACATCCTCGGAATTTGCTTGTTTTACTTGCCAAAAGGGACTAACGACAAGAAAGAGATTTTGGGGTTCTCTGTCCTACGCAAGTTTGAGGTCTTGTATTGTGAAAAATGGTTGAAACTCTTTCCCACAGTCTGTGCTCTTTTTGATTACTCCCCATAACTAGGTCTTCCGAGACCTCAAGCCAAGCATAATATAGTGTTTGATCTTCTTTTGGGGAGAATGCTACCTCATGGTTGGCAGACATGATGACAAGTAAAGAAAGTAGAGAGTGCTTGATTTTGGAGAGAGAGTGATGGAAACTTAGAGAGAGTGCTTGAATGGATACTTATAGAGAGTGCTGGAATGGGTACTTATGAAAAAAAGGCTCTGGATTGATGATGACAGGATTGATGAGACAAAAGAGTGGCTTGAGTGGAGAGGGAATCCAATGCTTGGGAGAAGTCATCCAATGCTGGGAAAAACAAGGCTCCGGATTTGATGTTGACAGAATTGATGAGACAAAAGAGAGGCTTGAGTGGAGAGGGAATCCAATGCTTGGGAGAAGACATCCAATGCTGGGAAAAAACAAGGCTCCGGATTTGATGTTAACATGATTGATGAGACAAAAGAGAGGCTTGAGTGGATAGGGAATCCAATGCTTGGGAGAAGGCATCCAATGTTGGAAAAAACAAGGCTCCGGATTTGATGTTGATAGGATTGATGAGACAAAAGAGAGGCTTGAGTGGAGAGGGAATCTAATGCTTGGGGATCCAATGATGGCGATCTATATACAAATGATGTAACAAGATTACTACAGAAAGGTGAAGAACGAGGATTTCCAGGGATGTTGGGAAACTTAGATTGTATGCATTGGCAATGGAAGAATTCCCAACGGCATGGGCAGGCCAATATTCA
This sequence comes from Platanthera guangdongensis, assembly GCA_039583875.1. Classification (NCBI taxonomy): domain Eukaryota; kingdom Viridiplantae; phylum Streptophyta; class Magnoliopsida; order Asparagales; family Orchidaceae; genus Platanthera; species Platanthera guangdongensis. The sequence goes on from CM077152.1 coordinate 62,308,517, forward strand.
GGACGTCATGGTGGACCTACAATCATTCTCGAGGCAGTAACATCATATGACCTGTGGATATGACATGCATATTTTTGCTTACCTGGCTCTAACAATGATATTAATGTCCTGCAGTCATCCAATATATTTGCAAACTTAACACAAGGTATTACGCCTCCTACCAATTATACAACATTGGGTAAAAATTATGATGTTGGTTATTATTTAGCCGACAGTATCTATCTGAAATGGTCAACAGTAGTTCAAACTATTTCTCATAAACAAGATAAAAAAAATACTTCGCAATGATGCAAGAGGCATGCCAAAAAGATGTAGAACGAGCATTTGGAGTTCTTCAATCAGGCTTTGCAATTACTGAGGGATCATTTCATTTTTAGGATAAACATGTGTTACATGATATCATGAGTGCTTACATTATAATGCACAATAAGATTATCGAAGACGAGCGAGATGAAAATGAAGATGTCGCTATTTCTCCATCGCCGCCAACTCAAAATGTTGAAGAGATGGACACAAGTGAAGTCGAAAGATTTCTGCAGTTCCTAAATCGGAATAAAAAAATCAGAGACAAAGAGACACATTTTACACTTCGAGATACATTGATTGAACATTTGTGGACACGACATGGTAATGAAACAATGTAATTTGGAAAATTATATGCATTTTAATTTGAATGTATTTGGATTTATGTGCAATTTTATTTAGTAAATCGTGTTCTCTTTCCCTTTGTATGATCAATAATAATTAGAAAGTATGCAATATTAGTCTCGTTTTGTAGGTCCCGAAAAAACAAATTTATTGGTATATTATATGTCAAGATTGGAAAAATATTTTAGCGGCTACGTAAGTTATTGTGTAATACAAATTTTTCTTAATTATAATAAATAAATAATTAAAAAATACAAAAAAAATAGAGCCAAGCCATTTCCTCTCTCGCTCCTCTAAATGGGACAAATGACGATCGGTTGGAGGGGAAAATTTCTCCAAATTTGGAGATTAGCGATGCACTGGAGATGCTCTTATCCCTAGAGATGGTAATCTGGCCTGCCGGCTTGTAATGACAGCAACAACCATGGCGATCGGAGTGCCTATGCTTCCCGCAGAACAGCTCGTCGTTGCGGTAGTTGAAACCCATTAAACCCATCAAACAAAACTACGATGGCATCTCTGACATGGCCGAGTTCGCTTTCCGATTTGGAAGAATCGATGGCCGAAGCTGTCGCACTCTTAGGAGATGCCACTGGTGGCAGCGATAGGTCAGGAGGAGGCGGAGCTCGACCTGCAGACGAAAGTTGGGGAGGTAGACAGCGCAGTCGAGGGACAATGATTTTTTGAAGGTGGCGACAGGGGAAGCGAGAGAAAAAAGCAGGAGGGGGAGATGAGCTTTCCCCAATCTGACGGCAGCGGCAGAGCTACAGTGCCGTTCCCGGTGGTCAGGGGCGGATCCAGTAATTTTAGTTAGGGGGGCCCAGTCACCAAGCGAAGGCAAATAAATTTTAAAATAAAATTTTAAATCGATAAAATATAACATATATATATATATTCAATAAGCCAAAAAAAGTCATAAATAATCATACACATGTCACTTCAATTGTGCTCGACGCTTTTTCACTTCATAAAATTCATCTATATGTTGAGATTGAACATTGACTTGTTCTATTGACAAAGATGTGTCGGCTTTATTTGTTGATTTTTTGTTGAAAAACGAATCAATAGTTTTCAATTTTTTCATGGTTACCTGTATAACAAAAATAACTTGTGAAACATCAATAAAAGACTATTTGATCAGAATTATGGGAGTTTTTTTATCAGAATTATGGGCAGAAACAACCAAATTTTAGGCATGCTAACAAAAGACTATTTGAGGGTTTTTGAATGGCTAAGTTATCCACTTTACGATGTTGCCGGCCACCGGGCACAAACAAAAGAAATTGTATATTCAGCAAAAGAAGAAATTATTGCGATTTCACATACTAATGAATTTCACAGTAGTTATTCAGCTAAATATTCAGAGGTAAAACCATGATCTCGGTTATTGATTTGCATTTGGGCATTTGGTGATTTAATAGATTTTCTTGATATTCAATGTACATGAATCTACAGATTTGGTCATTTTCATTCACCAAATTTAACAATGTAAATGACATTATGCATTTATACACTTGATAATCTTTGATCCACTGCTTCTGTCTACACTTTACAGATCTTGGTTGCCTCTGCTGGTGATTCCAAAGCCCAATGGAGAGGAGGCCGAGCCGCAGAGCTAAATGACGCAGAGTTTGAAAGAAGATTACTTTGACACAATTTATTGACTTGCAGCAAGAGTGCAATCATGTAGCGAGACTCTTAGCATACAGTTTTAGCATACAATTTTAGCATACATCATAGTAATCAGTTGAATCAGTAATGATCTAAAGAAAAACTGAACTCAAAAACTGAACTCAATAATTGTTTTAGCATACAGTTGAAGCAGTAATGATCTAAAGAAAAAAGAGGTAAAACTGAACTAAAGAAAACAGCATCTAGGCGAGCTTTGCAAGAAAAATTGAAGAAGGAATGGGCTTACCAGAAGCGCGGTTTGCAGTTGACTGAGGCGGGCGGAGAGGAGGAGATCGCCTGCCTGCTGGATATATGCTGGCGAGGAGCTGAGGAGTGAGGCCCGCCTGCTGGATATATACTGGCGGGACCGCGGGAGGAGTTGAGGGGAGAACTGGAGTCTGGAGAAGAGGACGGATCGGGGAGAAGGCGACGGAATGGGGAGAAAACTTGTTGGACAGTGCTTGCGTCGAATGGGAAGAAATGCGCTTTCGGCGTGGGTGGCAGTTGAGGAGCTGAGGAGAGCCTGCTGGCGGGAGGAGTTGAGGGGAAAAGAGAGGAGATATCGTATAAACGCAGGACAAAGGTAGGATTTTGCGCTGGAAAAGCTGCTGGATAAGACATCAATGCCTTAGTCGCTGGATTATAATCTGCTGATAAATGCTGTCATGCTGGATGCCTGGATAACCTGCTGGATAAAATCAAGAATTTGCTAAAATGATGAAAATGCATGGGGGAACGAGATAGATGAGGTGGCCGGATGGGAGTACTATGTAAAAAAGTCAAACCTACATCATGTTTTAATGAGGCTTTTAAGGAGGATTTTTGGCATGAGCTGACAACAAGACTAAAATGCCCCCAAAACTTATATTCATAAACTTGTTTTAAAAATTTTGGGGGGGCCCGGGCCCCCATGGGCCCCACCTTGGATCCGCCCCTGCCGGTGGTGACGATGGATCGAATGATCCAGAACGGGGGATTATGCCGAGGAGCACGTGAATGTGGCTAATTCATATTAGCAATTCATAAATTATATTCGTAATTTAAAATTAAGTCATTATTAACGGCAATTCTCATATGGCTATTCACATCCCAATTATGGTTTAAAATTTTTTTTTCTAAAACTTTACTCGCACCCCATCTCCCCCATTTCGCGGAAGCCGCACTCAGTCTTCCACTTCACCGAGCTGCTCCCGTCTCTAATATTTTCCTCGCGTCATCTTACTCTATTAGCTGTCTCACGCACATCACTAGGGGATAATTTCTGGTGCGTCAAAAAAATATGGTGGTGCGACAAGAAAAAAACGGGATGCGATTATATTTTCGGGTTGCGGTTAACAATGAGGTGCGAATAGCCAAAACCAAGTTGCGGTTAATAATCGTCAAAAATTATAGTCACAGTCCAAAAATTGTAAATTTAGGTGATTGTTAACTGCAACCCGTTATTGACTAGTTGCACCCCAAAATCTGCCAATTTTTTGTGCCTTTTCGAAATACGCCTTGTAGATGCAATTTCCGGAAAAGTGTTCAACACGAAAGTTGTAGATATCGACGAGATCTATACCTTTTGTGTTGATCACTTTTCCTAAAAATGCATGTACAAGGCTTACTTTAAAAATATGTCCAGGTTTTGCGCCTTTTCGAAATACGCCTTGTACATGCAATTTGAGGAAAAGTATTCAACACGAAAGTTGTAGATATCGACGAGATCTACAACTTTTGTGATGAACACCTTTCTTGAAATTGCATGTACAAGAGGTATTTCGAAAAGGCACAAAAATTTGGAAGATTTTGGGATGCGAGAAGCCAATTACGGATTGCGGTTAACAATTGCCTTAAAATGTAGCCAAAAGTACAAAAATTTAATTATATATGAGTACAATTTCAAGTAATAAGAATTAAAAAATGAGTGAAATTGTTGATTTTATATAGAGGTCGTCGTTACGATCAGCTAGAACAAGAAATGTACACAAAATCAGACAAATACTCACACTGAATCATGCAATTGAGAAGCAAAATAAACATAGCAGTCAAATACTCACAACAAAATCTGCAATAGGAAAACAAAACCATTTAGCAGTAGTCTAATTTGACATGGAGACGTCGGATGTGGAAGAAGAGGAGACATCGAGTTTCTTAACTAGGACGAACATCGACAACACGGTCACCTCCAACGACTCGCAAATGCCATAAGGATCAGAGAGATCGAGAGAAAATCGTCGGGGTGCAAACTGAGAGGGAAATTGAAACCTTATTTAGAGCGACGGGGTGCGAGCAAGAAGATAAAAGTAGTGTTTTTTCTTTTTCTTTTGGATTGCAAATAGCAAAATATGGACTGCGAATATCAATTCTCTAACTAAATGAGGGGTGTTATGATAAGTATACAATTTTAAATTTTAAATACTATTATGAGTTGCTATCAGCACAATAAGAGGGGCTATTAACATTGCTCTATATGCATTGTTTAGAGTACCGCTTGTAAGACACAAACTCTATTTATGACATAAATAAAGTATTTTAAAGAGAATAAGGTTCCGTTTGGGGGATTATTTTCACCGGTCAAGCGGTTACGAGCGCATGAATTGGAACATAATTAAAGTCTTATTCATGCGGTCGTAACTGCTTGACCGGTGAAAATAAGCCCCCCAAACGGAGCCTAAATCTCGGATGGCGAACATAAAATTCATGTTGATTCGGCTTCGCCTGTTTATTTTTGAAGTTCGATATTTTGGCGTTTTTGCGATCATCGTAACGTATTTTAATATTCAATGCACTTTATGTATATGTATGGGCTGACCCACATAGAGACAGTCCCGGACACGTGCCCGGGCGTAAAAATCTCAAAAAATGAGCAAGAGTTTGGTTCATCGGCGCATTCGCGGGCGTCCAGCCATTGGCATCTCGCGCATCTCGTCCCTCACTGATTCCCCTTCCTGCCTTGCGAGTCCTCTGCATCGAGGTTTGTTATCAGATCTACGGCACCCCTAGGTCACGCTCCTCATTTCCTCCTTCCCATGAGCTCTTTCTCCCTTAGTTTTGGCGGCGTCGGCAAAACGCCTTCTGTGATTTTTGGCGGCGACCGACGAGGTGTGCACCCTTTCTCCTTTTGAGTTCCGGCCATCTTTCAAACTTTCAATCACCGAGGCCGTCGCGAGCAGTGTTTTTCACTTGTGAGTATTGTCATCCCTAAGCAGTGTTTTAGACCGGTAAATGTGAGATTGTGAGGACTGATAAGCAGATAAGGTTTTTTTTTTTACATATTAACGTTCTCTGAGTTCCTGTTTCGATTGTTTTTCTTATTCTGATTGTCTGACGTCTCTATTTCATTCTATTTTTATAGCTCCCATGCTCTATATTCAGGAATCAAGATTCAACAATCAGCAATATTTTAATCTGAAGACAGTGGATGAAAATACATTCCTTGAATATAAGGTATTGTTTTAAATTATAAGATTTTTTTCATTGATTCAGGCTATTCAGCAATATTTCTCTGCTTGAGTGTTTCCATGTTCCAAATACATTTGATTGTCAATTATAAAACATCTACGTTATTTTCAAAACTTATTTTCTTCACAAAATAATCTGAAAGTGCTTGAAAATACAGCTAAGAACCGTCGAGTTTAATTATTGTTTTCTTGCTTCCAGACTGCCCTATTTGGAATGAAATTGTTCATTCAAGTTGTGTTATTATTGCCTTTAACCTTATCTCTAATATTTATCATTCTATGCAATGTGATTGATTTGTGCAATAGAGAAGTTTTTTTTATGATTCTTTCAAAGTTCTACGGATTCAAATAGAATTCCCAAACAAACCTCATTTAGAAAAATTTTTTCAAATAGAAATCGGAAACAATTTATTTGATGTTTGTTTCTCTAATTAGCATAAATTTTTTTATGATATGTTATGATTTTGCATTGCGAAAAGAGCAAAAAACAATTCAGTCATATTTTCAAGGACATCTATGTTAAAATTTATTGTGCACGAGCGACATCAAAATTCTAGTTCCGCGATTGTGTATATGCTTGAATAGTGGCTGATTTGAGTTCACTTTAAGTGGCTGGACATTAGGTCGGAAGGGCTAATGGTTGAATTGGAATTAAATGAAGTGGCGAATTTATTGGGTTGGCCGATTATTACGTTTGTTTGGCTAAATTGATTTATCTTGATCAATTAAAAGAGGCGGTGGCTAGGTGACTTATGCTCTATTTGGTTCGGCGTTTTGCCTCTCCGTTTGGGGCAAATGCCGCCAGAAGACGGGTAAACAAATGAACCTGCGGCGACGTTTGCTCCGTTTCCACCCGCACGCCTTGAGAAACACCCCAAAACGCTCAGTTTGGAGCAGCCACCTCCCCCTCCGGTTCGAACACTACGTTTCCACCCGCCGGATCGACCCGCCACCGCCGGGTGGAAACGGAGTGTTCGAACCGGAGGGGGGAGGTGGCTGCTCCAAACTGAGCATTTTGGGGTGTTTCTCAAGGCGGGCGGGTGGAAACGGAGCAAATGCCGCCGGAGTTTCATTTGTTTACCTGCCTTCCGGCGACGTTTGCCCCAAACGGAGAGGCGAAACGCCAAACCAAATAGAGCCTTATTTTGCTTGGCTGCTTTTGACCGATTATGGACAATATTTAATCTAATATATTAAGTGATAGAGAATGAGGGTAGAGATAAAATTCGGAACGGTTTGATTATGTTGAATTTTCTCATGGTGGTCAGCAAGATAGCCTAAAGCCAAATTAATATTCTCAGAACTATCTAATTAACACCCTGATCATGCGGAAGTACAAGAGCAAGCTTAACACCAAACACAAATGGAAGAACAAGCAGGTCTTATATTCATTCACACTTCTTTACAAGACAAGGTATACATAACGAGACATGATTTCGCTAGTATACAAGCTACAAACAGAAAGCACAACACAAGCCGGGCGGACAGCACTGGTGACCGCCGAGACCGCCCAGTCCGCCAAGGTCGCGGAAGCTGCCCGAGCTGAAGCTTCTATACGCCGAATAAAGCACCGAGTCCGCCGAGACCGCGAGGTCGCGCGGATACACCGTTATTCGCTGATTGCTGAGGAACTGAAGAACAGACCGCCTACCCGCCTGAGACCGGCGGACAGGATATTGGAACTTGGAAAAGTTGAAGCAGAGAACTGACAAGCCGCAGAAGCGACCTGCTAAGACCGCAGAGACCACACCCTTCACAGCACTTGACCGAAGTCACAGCCAAACTCCTGGCTCCTGGAAGCTAGTCGCGCGACCTGCACACAACAAACCGTCAGCTCTACTCAACCCGCGCGGATAGAAAAACTCAGACCGCAACAATCGCCCAAGCCCCACTTACTTTTCACTCAGTTACTGTAGACATGCCGGGGGGGGGGGGGTCTATTTATAGGCGAGGTGAGGAGTGTGGTCACCACCCTAGTGAATAGAGTCACCACCCCAGCTCGCGCACTAGAAAAACACATGCCCGCTAAGTTCGCAAGGACTTAGCCGGATTCCAAGAAAACCGTCAGGAGCAAGACACATATGTTCACAACTAGGCGATCTTGCACCAGTCTACCCACACTATGCGGACAAGGTACAGTCCGCACAGTCCGCAAACATCATGACACATGAACATCCGCAACCCATTTAGCGACAGTCCACACACAAAAGAGGCAGTCCGCACAGCACAAGACCAAAGCCTCAATCCGCCACAAGTCCACGACCAAAAGTCAGTCCGCCCGGTCAACAGCGGGCTTGGCAGATACTGCGGACACACTGGACTTGTCACGGAATGTGACCAAGTTCAGTAAATCACCACAGTCCTAGCGCGAGCTCGGCGGACAAGGCCCAGTCCGCCAACACCCAAAGCAGATCGCCAACACTACACCAGAGTAAGTCAGAGTCCGCAAGCAATACTCGCACAACTGCCCAAAACGGCCAACTACCGGACTCCGATACCAGTCCGTGCAGTCCTCCACTACAACTAACACCCACTGCAACCCCGGAGAGCTCGATAAGGGCCACAACCGATCTCCAAGGCCAGCCTGCAACAGCGTACACCGCAGACTCAACCAGTCCGCAAGCCTCCCGCGGATTCAATCTCCAACACGCCTGGCTACACAAGAGCTTGCAAAACCACAAGGCCGCTGATCAACAAGCATAACCAACAGCCCGCAAACCGCAGTCCGCTCAGTCTGCTTCACAAGAAGCCTACCATCCTTGGCCATAGACCAACCAGGACGTATAGTAGACTGCTCAGGCCGCACACCAGGCCGCTCAGGTCGCACAGGCTGCTCAGCAACCAAGCCACCAAGACAGCCAACACCCATGATGCAACCAGCAGTCCGCCCAGGCCGCGGACTCAGTCCGCACAGGCCGCTCAGTCCGCCCGGCTTGCCCATCACCCACTTCCACTTCACAAATTTCAACACTCCCCCTTGAAGTGAGAAGTGGTGATCAAGCCCAGCAAGTTTCGTAACCGCTGAAATGGCCCCTTCGACAGCGGCTTCGTGAATATGTCAGCAAGATTATCTTCACTCCAAACATGCCCAACCAGAAGAGATCCCTCCAACACCTTCTACCTTATGAAGTGGTGCTATCTCAATATGCTTGGTCCTTGCGTGACATACTGGATTGTTTACCAGTTTGAGAGCACTCTCATTGTCACCCTGGAGTAAAGTAGGACCTTGCACTTCTTTATGAACATCTTCTACAAGCCTCCTTAACCAGATGTCTTCCCGAGCAGCCAAGGACGAAGCCTTATACTCAGCTTTCGTAGTAGATACAGACACAGAAACCTGCTTCTTGCTACACCACGAAATACAAGCTGAACCACAGGTGAAAACATAACCCGAAGTTGATCTCCGATCATCCGAGTAACCACCATAGTCAGCGTCCGTGTATCCAAGCAAAGAAAAGTCCGCATCTCTACTATAGAGGAGTTCCATATCAAAAGTTGTCTTGACATACTTCAAAATATTCTTTGCCGCCACTAGATGAGACTTCCTCGGTTAAGCCATAAACCGACTTACTCGGCCAACATCATAAGCAATGTCTGGCCTTGTAATTGTCAGGTAGATCAAGCTCCCTACAAGATCCCTGACACTAAGGGATCAGGAAGAATCCTTCCTTCATCTCGTCTAAGCTTCCGCTCATGTTCCAGTGGAGTAGAGCAACTCTTCCCTTCGCCCCTGCCAAATCGACTTACAATGCGATCCGCATATCTCTTCTGGCAAATGAGAATCCCGAACTCCTTCCTCTCCACTTCAAGACCGAGAAAGTGATGAAGCTCTCCCAAGTCTTTCATTTCGAAGCGTATAGCCAGCTCAGCCCTGAGCCTAGTTACTTCCTCCTCCGAATTCCCTGTAATGATCATATCATCCACATACAGCAGGACCAAGATTTGAAGCTCCCCATTCTTCTTGATGAACAAGCTAGAATCCGAGTTGGAAGCAAGATAACCGCAAAATTACAGATACTCTACTATCTTCCCATACCAGGCTCTAGGAGCTTGCTTCAACCCGTAGAGAGCCTTCCTGAGCTTGCAGACATAGTCTGGATGAACTTCAAAAACAAATCCAAGTGTCTGATCCATGAAGATGTTCTTGTCAATCTCTCCGTAAAGAAAAGCATTCTTCATATCAAGCTGCCACATCCTCCATCCCTTGCAAGCAGCCAAGGCGATCACCACTTTAACCGAAGTCATCTTTGCAACCAGACTAAATATCTCCTCATAGTCTTCTCCATACTGTTGTGAGAATCCTCGAGCAACCAGACGAGCTTTGAACCTATCAATGCTCCCATCAACCTTCTTCTTCAACTTATACACCCACTTGCAAGTTACTGGAGTAATGCCATCAACCTTGGGCAGAAGGTCCCAGATTTCATTCTTCTTGAGAACAACAATCTCTTCCTTCATGACATCATCCCACTCCTTGACTCTAGTGGCCTCATTGAAGTTTGCAGACTCTCGCTCATCCAGAGGACCTGCAAAGAAGTAGGAGACAAAACTCACTGCATTCCCATCACAGTATCGAGCAGGTGGCTTCACAACCCTCTTTGATCTCCGAAGAGGTTGTTCCTTGCTCACTACCTTTGTTGCTTCTTCAGGCTCAGCTCCAGCTTCGGGCAAGCTTTGAGCAACGCTCGCCCTGCTTCCTGAGCCAGAAGCCTTAGTACCAGAACTTGAAGCAATAAGAGCTGCTGGTGAAACAACAAGCTCCTCTTCCAGAACTTCAGCAGCCACCTTCTGCTCTTCATCAACCTTGCTTTTTGAAAGCTCAACTGAGCCTCCTCCATACGATGTCAGTTCATCAAAGATAACATCCCTTGACACAATGAACTTTTTCGTCGTAGGATCCATGCATTTCCATCCCTTCTTCTACTCATCATAGCCAACAAAGACAAGCTTCCTTGCCTTTGCATCCAGCTTGGTCCTTGAAGCATCCGGGACATGCACATAACAAGTTGATCAGAACACCCAAAAGTGTTCTATACTACGCTTCTCCTTCAACAACAGCTCAAAAGGAGTCTTCATGTTGATCGGGCTGAGTGGCATCCGATTGATGACATAAGAAGCACAAGACATCCCCTCCGCCCAGAAGGACCTAGGAATGTCTTTCGCATGAAGCCAACATTTGCATTTCTCCGTCAAATGACGGATCTTCCACTCCACTACTCCATTTTGTTGTGGAGTGTGAGCACAAGTAAGCTCTCTGTGGATCCCGTGCTTCCTGTAGAAGTTAGAAAATTCGGAGGAGACAAACTCACCACCATTGTCTGTTCTAAGCTTCTTGATCCGCAAGCCAAGCCGACCCTCCACCAACTCCTTGAACTCCACAAACAAATGAAAGACTTCAGACTTATCCTTCAAGAAATAAACCCAAGTTTATCTTAAGTAGTCATCAATCAACATAAGCATGTATCTGCTCCCACCAAGGCTAGCAGTGGCGGTTGGTCCCATCAAGTCTCCATGGATGCACTCCAATGGTCTCTTGGTCCTCGTTTGTGATTTATCAAACGGAAGACGATGAGCCTTGCCGTACTGACATCCCATATGAACGTGACCGTCGCCAAATGAAGATAGCTTAGGCAAGCCTCTTACAAGGCTTCTGTTAGCCATAGCATTCAGCTTATCAATTCCTATATGCCCTAGCCTTTCATGCCATATAGCAGTGCTATCGTTTGCTCTCAACCGATCAACATAAGAGTTAGTTGCAAGAACAAATAAGTTCTTAACTCTCCTCCCAACATGAGCAACATCAGCCTTAACCGCTGATACATTGTGAAGGAACTTCACTTCTGTTGGCCCAAACAGAACGTGATAACCCGCGTCTACCGCATTGGTCACAGAGAAGAGGTTCTTCTTCATGCCCGGTATGTGATACACACTCCTTAACGTGAGTGGCCCCTTATCACTACCCAAAGACACAACCCCCTCCTTCTCTACTGCATAAACAATATTATCAGCAGTTATGATAGCTTTGTTACCCGAGTAAGCTTGCAAGGAAGAGAACTTTGACTTGTCTCCGGCGAGGTGATGACTACACCCGTAGTCCACGATCCAATCGTTGTTGAAGTCGGCAGCAGACAAAGCACGGACACAAGTGCCCGTCATGAAGGCTCCGCCCCATCCAGCTTCCTCACTCTTAGAGCAAGCTTCCTCCTTGCCAGCAGCATGCCCAGGCTGTAGTTTGACCTTGCAGTCACGCTTGAAGTATCCCCGTTGATTACACCTATAACACTTCAAGTTCTTCTTCCAATCCTTCTTATGAGCAGCGCTCCTCTCTGGTTGATAAGAAGTTGAAGGCTCATTTTCAGCAACAGTATTCTTCTTCTTCACTTCCCATCCCTTCTTCTTCTTGCCCGTGAAGAGTGCTTCACTGCTCTCCTCAGAGACAGTGACTCCAGCCATCTGCCTTGCCAAGCTTTCCTGTGAAGCAAGCAGATTCTCATGCTCCAGCAAAGATGGTTGAGTAGCCCAGCCTTGAACGGATGTCACAAAGGCAATATACTCCTTCCGCAAGACGCGGATTATGTGCCTTTTCAACTTGGCCTCAGAGATAGGCTCATCAGGATCAAGCATTGATATCTCTGCACACAGACTCTTCATCTTCAGAAAAAACTTTGAGATGGTCAAGTCTCCTTAAGTTGCCCTTGCCAACTCATTCTCCAGGAACTGAATGTAACGCCCCGTATTTTTTTTCGTTGAATGAGTGCATATGCTTGATGGGCGTTACGTTGGCTTTGACCGTTGTTCGAGCATGGTTTTCCCGCGGGCTTGCGAGTGGCTGTTTTGGTAGCCGAGTTGCACGATTCCCCAGCGAGCCGGAGTCCAATTTGGGGACTCGGTGAGGCCTCTTAGGGAATGCTTGCATTTTTTCGAGCCCGGGTAAGGTTTCTCAAAACGAGTTGATTGTATGGAAGGTGTGTACAGAAAACAAAAAGGGGTAAAAAGTCCTTAAGACAAAAATGGTCTAGGACGAAACAAAAACACTTTTCAAAACAGTGAAAAATGGTCATTTTTTTAGTGACACGGCCTGGGACACGGGCGTGTCCCAGGGCGTGTCCAGCTCGGGATGCGGTTTGGCTTTGTGGTCATCGAACTTCGTTCGACGAAGTTGCGGGAGGAACACGCCCCCCGACACGGGCGTGTCGGGGCGTGACCCAGGGCGTGACCTGGGGCGTGACCTCATTGACTCGACGACTTTTCTTGGGGCGAGCTGAGCTCGACGAATGGGATACACGCCCCGTGACACGGGCGTGTCACGGGCCGTGTCCCGCTATCTCGAGTGTAGAGTGTCGAGTGTCTGGTGTCGAGAGAGGGGACACGGCCTGTGACACGGGCGTGTCACAGGGCGTGTCCAGCTTTGTCGAAGTGTCGACTCTTTTGGTCGACGAGATGTCGAGACACGGGTTACACGCCCTAGGTCACGGGCGTGACCTACCGGTCACGGGCGTGTACCCGGCCGTGTACCTTGTGGATAAGCTGGAAATTGTTGGCGTCTGCGCCGCTTAAGGTACACGCCCTGTGACACGGGCGTGTCACAGGGCGTGACAGGGCCGAAAATCGACTTTTTCCAGTTTTTTGTGCCGTTCATTTCTCTGATTCTGGATCTAACGGTCCAGCTCTGTTCTGGAGGGAATAAGGCCGAGAAAGAAATTCTTTCTCCTCACTTATCCCTTTCTCCATCTTCTTCTTCATTCTCAAAGAGAAAGCAAGGGAGAAAAGCTAAAGCAAGGCAAGGAAAGAGCGGAGCAGCCATCGCGGTGTTATCTCGGTTCAGGCAAGCGGTGTTCTTCACCCTTGCAAATCTTATTTTCTTGTTCTTTGATTGTGCAAGTTTAGCTAGTTTTCCTCTTTCAATTTTACTAGCTTGTTCAATTTTATTAGTCTTGTTACTCTTGTTTTGATTTAGTACTCACAAACATGAATCCTCTTGTTCCATCAAGTCTTACATGCTTACCGCCTAATTATCGAATTTTCCCTATGCTCAATTAATTCTTATGCTCATTTGATTCATGTAGCCTTTCTTGTTCATGTGATTCTTTCTTGTTCATGTCGTAATCATGTTAGAATATGCTTGTTGGTTTGGTTAGCGTTGTCCTTTGTGGAGTAAGTAGAAATCCAAACGCTAATAAGTTTGACATAACATGGATAATATGTGGTCATGAGTGAGGACGATGAACTGAAACGGGTTAGCTTGGGTTATGGTGACTTTTGCGAGGCGAATTGTGAACCATGGCAGGAGCGTTGGTGTGAGGATTCGGTAAGGGGTGGTGTGGTTTCAGCCTTGGTGTCCACCGGGTTTGGATTTGTGGTGTAGAGCACCGTTTTGGCCCCGATTTGGGCTGGCTTTTATTGGTGCGTTCCACTTTAGGGCCGCCACCAAAAGACCTGTTGGGTACATTGGTTTAAATGTACCTGATTTGAATAAGCCTCACCCTACTCAATGATATACATCAAAATGTATTTGATGTGTTTTGAGTTTAGTTGTGCAGGTTAAGTATTTGCAGGGAAAAGCTGAAAAGTTTCTAAGTCCATGTGTCGACACCCAGAAGGAAAGTGTCGACACTTAAGAAGACTTGTGTCGACACCCAAACAAGCAGTGTCGACACTTGGTGTAATTGTGTCGACACCAGAGATGCAGAGTCGACACCAGATAGAAAGTGTCGAGACATACAGGTTGTGTCGACACTCAATAAAGAAAAGTCCAGTAAGGCAAGTGTCGACACTTAGAAGTAGTATCGACACCCAGAGGAACTGTGTCTACATCAGAAAGTGTCGACACTTGGAGGCTGTGTCGACACTCAGCAAAATTTAATAGAGTCTAAGTATAAGTGTCGACATAATAAAGAATGTGTCGACACTCAGCAGAAGACTCAACACATGAAGAAAGTGTCGACACAATGAAGAATGTGTCGACACACAGCAGAAGACTCAATACATGAAGAAAGTGTCGACACTTGGAGGCTGTGTCGACACTTAGCAAAGTTCAACAAAATTCTAAGTACAAGTGTCGACACAAAGGAGATGAGTCGACACTCAGCCAAAGTCTCAACAAAAGAAGATGTGTCGACACAAGGAGCTGTGTCGACACTCAGCAAGTATCAACACTGAAGGCATGTGTCGACACCAGGAAGATGTGTCGACACTGAACGAGTTCAACACATGAAGATGTGTCGACACAAAGGAGTTGTGTCGATACTTACAAGAATTCAACTAAGTACTGAAGAACAAGAAGTTGTGTCGACACACAATATCTGTGTCGACACATGATGAAGAAGCAGTGTCGAGACATAAGTTCTACAACACAAGGAGTTGTGTCGACACCTTGAAGGCTAGTGTCGACACTTAGTCTACTTGTGTCGACACTTAGTCTATAAGTGTCGACACTTAAAGACAGATTGTCTCGACACTTTCAGACAGTTACAGATATTTCAAGAAGTGACTGGATGACATGACAGCTGCCATTCCAGCCGGTCTACTGCAACTGTCAGAGTTGTCAGAAAGCTGTTAGGAACCGGATCAGCCGGTCACCATGAAGAAGGCCTATATAAAGGCTTATTCTGTCAACAGAAAGAGATTGTCTAAGTTGTAGAGATTAACAATAAGAGATCAACAATCAAAGAAGAAGATCTAGTTATTCCATGAAGAATCAAGTGAGGATCTAAGAAGTTGGAGAGAGAGCTCCATCCAATAAGACAGCCGTTGGAACCAGGCTGTGAAGAAGGGTTCAGACCTAGTTCTGAATCTTAAGTTGCAGTGATTGAAGATCAGCTGCAGAGAATCAATCCTATTGTGTTCTACATTCACGAAGCTTTGAAGAAAGCCAAGTGAGATTGATCTCAGCCGAGTTCTTCCAAGAACTCATCAAGAACCTGTCAACTCATCTCTCTTTTCCTGAGTTGTAGGTATATACTTTGTATTCTATATTTTTTGTAGGATCCTTAGGGATCTGAGTTGTAAGCCTGTAATTATAAAGGCTGAGTGGTAGGCCCTGTGTGCCTGAGTGTAGGAGATCCATATCTCTGAGTGTAGGCCTGTTGTGGCTGAGTGTAGGCCTTGTGGCTGAGTGTAGGTCTTTGGAGAAGACTGAGTTGTAGGGCCTTGGGCCTGAGCTGTAGGAACCATTTGCGGTTCTGAGTGTAAGATCTGAGGATCTGAGATAGTGGAGGAGTTTGGCCGAATCTAGTACACTACTAGATAGGCGAAGGGGAAAAGTGGATGTACCCAAACCTTGGGGAACCACTATAAATCTGTGTGTTTACTGTGTGCATGTTTGATTTTGTGATTGCTGATTGATTTCTGTGAAGAAGTAATTATAACTCTGTGATATAATCTGTAATCTGCCTAAAAAGTCTAAAAAGATTTAGTCACCTATTCACCCCCCCTCTAGGTGATTAGGTACAATTTCTTTCAAGTGGTATCAGAGCCAGGTTCCTCAAAAAGTACTTAACTGTCTGAGTAGATCCTGTTGGCAGATTCAGTATAAGTAAAGTGCAGAATCAAGAAAATCAAGAAACATGGGTTCAATAGAGAATCATAAGGAACTTGTATCCATGAAGTTGCCCATTTGCAGAAAAGAGATTTTTGGCATCTGGAAAGAAAGGGTGAGACTATTTATGAAAGCCTCAGACCCTAGAATATATATCACAGTTAAAGAAGGGCCATATGTGTCTATGAAGGTTTCAGTCTTAGATGCAAATCAGAGAACACCTAAAGACTTTTCTGAAATGACAAAAGATGAGATTATTCTGGCCACCATGGACAAGAGGGCTCAGAATATCATTGTGAGTGCCATAGATGATGCTACCTTTCAGAACTTGATACACTGTAAGACATCTAAGGAGATGCGAGATACCTTGATAGTGTATATGGAGGGTTCTGAAGAAGTGAGGCAGGACAGAAAGTCTTTGTTAAACCAAGAATATGAAAGTTTCAGGCAAGGTAGGTCTGATAGCATAACAGAATGCTATAAGAAATTCTATAGGATTGTCAATGAGCTAATGTCCTATGGAAGAGATTTCAGTAATTATGAGCTAAATGATAAGTTCTTGAGGTCCCTAACAAAGGATTGGGACACCAAGATCTATGCCATAAGGGAAATGGCCAAGTTAGCAGATATCCCTCCTCCAACATTGTTTGAAAAATTGCTATCATATGAGATGCAGTTGATGGTGAGGAAAGAAGAGGAGAAGACTACAAGAAGTGAGCATAAAGAAAGGACAGTGGCATTCAAGACAGAAGCCACCAGAAAATACAGAAGTAAGTCTCCTTCTCCACCTCCAAAAGTGGCTGAGACTGAGTCAGATGAATCAGAAGGCAGAAATTCTGAAAGCAGTGAGAGTGATGAGGATTTTGTAGCTTTCACAAGACACTTTCAGAAGTTTCTAAGGAAGAAACAGTGGAGATCAAAGCCATCCACTTCACAGGGAAAAGATGACTATTATCAGAATAAGAAGTCATCAAAGAAAGACAGGAGAAAGCCCAAGTCAAGCAAAGCAACTTTATCAAAAATTGTATGCTATTGCTGTAACAGACAAGGACATGTTATTGCTGACTGTCTAGAGAAAAGGAAAGAGTCTACTGATAAGAAAAAGACTCAATTCAAGGGCAAGAAGGAAAGGTCCTTTGTTGCCAAGAAGGAAAAAAGCCTGTCAGACATATCTTCTTCAGAAACTAAGTCAGAAGCTAAAACATACATAGAACTGTTTGCTGAAGAAGAGGAAGAGGAGTTCATCCAGATAATGAACTCTATATATGAGCAAGAGGACATTCAGTGCAAAGGACTGATGACCTTAACAGAAGGTGACAAAATCCAGGATCAGCCTGGACCTAGTCAGGTACAAAATTATTCTTTAAGTTCAATTTCTAGTGCTAGTTCAGATTCAGTTACATCAGCATCAAGTGATGCCAGTGGATCTGAATCTGAAGAGGATGTTCATCTGTTGATTGATGAATATAGAGTTCTGTTGCAAGCATTTAAGAAAAGCAAATCCTTGGCCAAGAGTTAGGCTAAGGAGATTGTAAGTCTCAAAGTGGCTGCAACTGATTTTGAGAAGCTGATTGATCAAAAGTTAAATGAAATAGCAAGACTGAAGAACATAATTGTTATTCAGATGGGAACTATAACATTCAAGAATGATCAAATCAGAAATCTGGAGATTGGTCTTCAGAAGGAGAGAGACATAGTTGCAAGGTTTTCTAAACCTAAGTCTGTTCTACCTTTGATTGATAAGTTTATACCTCACAAGGGTAAAACTGGATTGGGGTTTACTAACCCTGCTAGGACTGTAAAGTCCAAGTCTAAGGGCAAAGCCCCAGCTCTCAACAAGCCTGCTGTAGATAGAACAGCTAGAGATGTACCTAAGCAAAGGTACAATAGATTTGAGTGCTGGTGCTGTGGCAAGGTAGGCCACTTTGCCATGGACTGTTGGCATAATTCTAGTGCCAAGTTGAGTAGCAAACTGCCTGTTGGAAGATCTACAGGTAGCTTTGTTAAGAGGCAAACTAACCAGCACCAAGGACCCAAGAATTCTTTGGGTTCTAAGGTCAACTAATCTGTTTTGCAGGTGAGTCCAATTGGCCATGCCCCAATATGGTACTTGGACAGTGGATGTTCCAGGTATATGACTGGAACTAGGGGATTGCTAAAGGACTACACACCAATCAAGGATGGTCCTAAAGTCACCTTTGGTGGTTCTGAAAAAGGAATCATCAAAGGTTTTGGTAACATTTCTAGCACCCATATAACTATTACTCAAGTGGCTTATGTTAAAGGTTTGAAACATAACCTTATTAGTATAAGTCAATTGAGTGATTTAGGATATGACATCTCATTTGTCAAAAATGGTTGTCATATCAGGAGGTCAAATGATCAAGAGATCATTTTGACAGGTTATAGAAAGAGAAATGTCTATTGCCTAGACATTATGATTGAGAACAATGGTTCTCCAGTGTGTCTTGTAGCTGATGAGAAAGTCTCTCATTGTGTCAAATGGCACAAGAGGCTAGCCCATCTTAACTACAAGATAATTGGCCAACTCTATAGCAAAGAGTTAGTGAGGAATGGTCCTCAAGTTAAGTGTATTAAAGATGGAATATACTCAGCTTGTCAAAAGGGCAAGCAGACTAGATCCACATTTAATAGCATTGAAAACAAAGATGTTGTAAGGTGCTTATACCTTTTGCATATGGATCTCTTTGGTCCTATGTCAGTTCACAGCCTAGGTAGGAAGGTCTACACATTTGTGGTTGTAGATGACTACTCAAGGTTTTCCTGGGTGTTCTTCCTTAGACAGAAATCTAAAACACATAGTATCTTCTATAGCTTTGTCAAACAAATTCAGAATGAACTAGACAGTACAGTGGTCAAGATAAGAAGTGACCATGGTACTGAGTTCCAGTCTGATAGTATGACAAAACTATGTGAAGAATTTGGGATATTTCAGGAATTTTCTTCACCAAGAACACCTCAACAAAATGACATTGCTGAGAGGAAAAATAGAACCTTGATTGAGGCTGGTAGAACCCTATTAAGTGACACATCTCTCCCAGAATATTTCTGGGCTGAGGCAGTTAATACTGCATGACATGTAATTAATAGGGCTACCATTACTAAAAGCCACAATAAGACCCCCTATGAGATTGTGAAAGGCAGAAAACCAAATCTATCCTATTTCAGGATCTTTGGTTGTAAATGCTTTATACTTAACAATTGAAAGTCTTACTTGACTAAGTTTGCTGCCAAATCGCAAGAGGGGATCTTTGTTGGGTACATCAACAATAGTAAGGCTTATAGAGTCTACAACTTGACTACTCAAGTTGTAGAAGAGTCAGTACATGTAGTATTTGATGAAGCTAGACTTATTAACCATGAGTTGTCTAGAAGTATTTGCAGCTCCACAGGTGTGACTAAGAAGATGGACAAGCTCACTATTGAAGATGAATCTACTGCAAGTCAGCAAGTGGATGATAGTGGCTGTTGTCCAGGCGGAGTACTACATGTACCTAATGAAGAAGACTAAGGAGTGCAGCAAGATGAAGAAGCTGAAGGAGTTCAAATTGAAGCCAGGATGCCTCCAGCTAATAGGCATCTAAGAGATCATCCAGCAGATCAAATCATTGGTGATCTAAGTCAAGGGGTACAAACAAGGAGCAGAAATCTGAGTGCAGCACTCTACTCCAGTTTTCTATCCCAAGTAGAGCCAAAGAAGTTTGAAGAAGCCATCCTAGACCCTCATTGGATTGAGACAATGCAAGAAGAGCTGGATCAGTTCAAGAGATGCAAAGTCTGGGAGCTTGTTCATAAACCAAAAGACCACAACATAATTGGAACCAAGTGGATCTTTAAGAACAAGATGGATGAACATGGAGTGATTATTAAGAACAAAGCAAGACTGTTTGCTAAGGGATATAGGCAGGAAGAAGGTATTGACTTTGATCAAACCTTTGCTCCAGTAGCCAGACTGGAAGCCATAAGGATGTTCCTGGCCTATGCAACCTATCAAGGATTTAAAGTATTCCAAATGGATGTTAAGTCAGCCTTTCTGAATGGTAATTTAAAGGAAGAGGTCTATGTGGAACAGCCATCAGGTTTTGTTGATTCAACTCAACCTAATTATGTCTATAGACTTAGGAAGGCTTTGTATGGGTTAAAACAAGCCCCTAGGGCTTGGTATGAAACCCTGTCTAGTTTCCTCATTGAGAATAAATTCACAAGGGGGAAAATAGACAAGACTCTATTCCTTAGGGAATCCAGAGGCAAGATCATACTAGTCCAAATATATGTAGATGACATCATATTTGGGTCTACTGAAAGTAGTCTTTGCAAAACATTTGCAAAACTTATGCAAGGATAATTTGAGATGAGCAGTATGGGGGAACTTAAGTTCTTCTTGGGTCTCCAAGTTAGACAGACTGAGAATGGTTTATCCATATGCCAGTCTAAGTTCACCCTAGAACTGATAAGGAAGTATGGTATGGATTCATACAGTACCATGAAAACTCCTATGGGGTCAAGTATGTCTCTTAGCAAAGATGATGCAGGGAAACCTGTAGATGAGACTTTGTATAGAGGGATAGTTGGCTCCCTATTGTATTTGACTACAAGTAGACTAGATATCATGTATGCTACATGTGTCTGTACTAGGTACCAAACATGCCCTAAAGAGTCTCATTTGACAGCAGTCAAAAGAATACTGAGATATCTTAAGGGCACTCCTTATCTAGGCCTTTGGTACCCTAGGAATGGAGACTTTGAACTGACAGGTTATTCAGATGCAGATTTTGCAGGCTGCAAGGAAGATAGAAAAAGTACAACTGGTACCTGTCAATTCCTAGGTGGAAGACTGATATCATGGAGTAGTAAGAAACAAACAAGTGTGGCTATCTCCACAACAGAATCAGAATATGTGGCTGCAGGAAGTTGTTGTGCTCAACTTCTATGGATACAACATCAGCTTGAGGATTATGATATTCAAGTAAGTAGAACACCACTGTTTTGTGATTCTACTATTGCTATATCTATTGCAAACAATCCTGTTTCCCATAGTAGAACTAAACACATTGAAATAAAATATCATTTTCTAAGGGAATATTTAGAAAAAGAAGATATTTCACTGGAGTATGTTAATACAGATAATCAACTAGCAGACATGTATACTAAGCCTTTAGAAGAAACCAAATTCAATAAGTTTAAAATTGAATTAGGTATGATAAACTTAGAATAAGTTTACAGAAATGGCTAAGTAAAATAGTGTCGACACACAGAGTTGTCTGTGTCGAGACAGAGAATTGGTGTCGACACTTCAGTGAAAAGGTGTCGACACATCTAGGAAGTTGGTGTCGACACTTCAGAAAATTCGTGTCGACACATACCGGGTCGGTGTCGACACAACCAAGGTGGTGTCGACACTTAGGATTTAAACATAATTAACCAAGTAAAGTCTCGACTAAGTGTCGAGCTAAGTGATGTCGACACATACACAAGTGTCGACACATCTATTCTGTCGACTATACTTGTGTCGACACATAGGTGTCGAGACATTATAAGTCTGTGTCGACACTTATCAACAGTGTCGACACAATTTAAGTTTGTTAGCGCGCCCTTTCATCTTCAATCCTAGAAAGGTATAAATAGGATTTTGCCATTGTCTGTCGACACGCTCACCAAAGTTTCGAGACCAAACTTATGTGTCGACACCTCTCTTCTCTCAATTCAAATTTTTCAAACCCTAATGACGCCTAAGCTCGAAGAGAACGTGAATGAAGGCTATGAACTGGTGTGACACGCGTTTGATGATGCAGAACCGGAGATCAAGGATGTGGTTACCCTAGTTGCAAACTCAGGGTTAGATTTTCTTGTTTCAGAGCCGACAAATATATGGAAGAAAGAAGTGCTGTAATTTCTAAATGGCGCATCCCTAGACGAATCTGGACTCAAGATAAAGTCCAGGGTTCATGGAGAAAAGGTGAATGTCTCATCTAAAAGTTTGAGAAAGGTACTAAACCTACCAAGGATTAAGGAAGAAGATGAAGTTTCTGCTTCTGAGACCAGAGAAGCTTTAACATGGTGTGGACTGGATTCCAAGATGAAAATTGGATCAGTATTCAATAGAAAGGGGATGAACAGTCAAGGCAAATTTCTCTCTGAAATTGTTGGCAAGGTGATCCTGTGCAAGTCTGGGGGACATGACAGGATTTCAGCATATATATTTAGTCTAATGACAAGGTTAATCTTCCAACTAAACATTGATTGGTCTGGAGTAGTGTTTGAAAAGATTAAGGAGAGCATGAAGAAACCCAATTTAGGTAGGATACTAAGTCTTTACTTGGCTGGTAGTATACCAGAAGTAATGAGTCAAGCTGCAGGATCAAAGATCAATCACATGAGGAAAACGGACATGAGAATTTTCTCAAGATGGAATAGGGTCTTGACTAAGGAGATGCCAACACCTGAGAAAGTAACACCCCTAAAGAAGAAGAAAAAGACAGCCACTATGGCTCAAGAATCACCTAGTAGCTCTGAAGAGCAAGTTGTGTTTGCCCCAGATGATGAATAAGAAACTGGAATTGCTGGAAAGTCTCCAGATAGACAAGAAGCTGCAGACAGGCAGGGGGAGCTACCACAGGCTAGCCCTCTTCACCAGGATTCTATCCAGGGGGAGCCTCTAGTAGTGGAAGAGCCAACTCCACTAGAAAGTGAACACATCACTCAAATCATTCTTGAGGTACTCACCGAAATCAATAACTTAGTTTTCCCTATAGAGGATAATGTTTTGTCTGATTCATTAAATAATGTTAATCAGCAACATCAGATTGATAGTCAACCCCCAGATGTTGTCATGGAGGACACATCTATTGCAGCTCAAGTTGTATCTGATCAAGTTGTTGATGAGATAAGGGATTCTCCATCACAACCTCAACAAGAGTTTACAATGGAAGATCTCTTCCTTAATCTGGACCAAACAGACTTTGAGAAGGAAAGTGCTGATGCTGAGGGGGAGAATGCTCAAGTTGAGGGGGAGCAAGTGGAAATTCTAGAAGAAACTGCAAGGAAAGAGCCTGAGAAGCCAAAGGATGTTGAGGATCTACCTAGGGAGAGGGTAGAAATAGCAAGCACATCAGCTTCTGAAGATGAGGAGGCTGCCAGAGCTAAAAAGAGAAAGTTTCAAGTCTTCAAGAGTAGGAGCCAAACTTATAAGAAAGCTCTACAAACCATAGTACCACAACCTGCACTACAACCAGCACCATCTGTAGATTACAGTTCTCTGATGGTTGCTATGCAAATAAAGCTTGATGAGTAAAGGAAAGCAATAAAAACATATATGGATGAGGGGCATAAGTCTTTACAGTTTGATCTTGCCCAAGATATTAAGTCTATTAGATTTGAGATGAATCTAAATAAGAAGGAGATGACTGACTGCTTCCACAAGGGAGGGAATGCAGTAGTCTACTTAGCTACTCATCAGGATAAAATCAAAGCTCAAGTGGATGATATTGCACTGAAGCAAGGATATGTTTTGGAGAATCAAATAAGGATGAATGATAATTTGACAGCTTCACACAATGCAATTGTCACAGAGATGAAGAATATAGCTGCTGGACAGACTACATCTAATGCTACTGCTAAGGCA
This sequence comes from Platanthera guangdongensis, assembly GCA_039583875.1. Classification (NCBI taxonomy): domain Eukaryota; kingdom Viridiplantae; phylum Streptophyta; class Magnoliopsida; order Asparagales; family Orchidaceae; genus Platanthera; species Platanthera guangdongensis. The sequence goes on from CM077152.1 coordinate 62,332,458, forward strand.
GAGTTTGATAAAGCTTTACAAGAGGGCATAACTGCTGTTACTTCTACTATTGAGAACTCTCAGAAGTTAATAACTGAAAAGCTCCAAAGGTTGAAACCATTCTTTAAAGATGTAGTAAACTATTTGGATGCCCAAATAAGATTTCAAAAGGATGATCTAAGAGATCACATGGAAAGAGAAGTCATAAAGGGGGAGAGGGTGTTAGTCAAAGCCAGCTCTGATCATGCAAAGTGGATTTCTAATTCTATCCGAGCCACTCTTGGTTACCCCCCTTTATGTGATGATGATAATGTTGCAGAGTCTGGGATTCATCCTGCTTATCTTGGAGGGGAGCAAGCTGAAGTGGCTCAAGTAATATACCCTCCACCAGATTTTGATATGGTACAAGCAGATATACAGTCCATGTATAACCCACCTGAGGGAAAGCAAAATGTCATCATAGAGAAAGTGGTTCAGCCAGTGCCAGAGGCTACACTGAAAGAACAAGAAGCTTTGCTGCTCAAAGAACAAGAGACTCTATTGTCTAAGAAGAGGTTCAGAGAGCAAGCTGAACAAAGGCCTGATTTTGAACAGTGGAGCCCCACTTCAAGGAATATTATCTTAACTGCATGGAAGGCTGCCAAAGAAAATATTCAAGATAGAAATAAGTGGTTTTCTGAACTGGAGTGGAGGAAGCATGAGAGCAGACAAGAAGCCATTGTGTAGTATAGAAGAAAGGCTAAGATGGGAAAGCTACCTCCTACTGCCCAGGAGCCTAGCAAGTACTTTCCTAAGCCTTATCATTACTTTGAGAGGCAAAAGATCAAAGCTGAAGAGCTAAAGAAAAATGATCTTAAAGGAAAGAAGCCTGCTGCTGTTGAAGATGCTGAAGCCCCTGTGCAAGCAAAGATACAGTATGGGAAGGGCATAGTTATCAAGGAGGCTGAGCAAAAATAGAATTGAATTATCTTTAGTTTACAGTAGTAATCTTTTGATTTTAAACATTATGTAAACTTTTGTATAATGAATATGACAAAGTTGTTAGAACAATATGATGTGTGATAAATCTATTACATAATTGTTCTGAGATGTTGGTATATACATGTTTTGTTTTAATACATGTTTATGTTTACCCTGTTATATAATCCTGCTTTACATCATACTGTACTTTTATTCTGTATGGTGTATATCATTGACTAAGGGTTATGACTTCTTCAAATAGGTGGATATTGTTGGGTACATTGGTTTAAATGTACCTGATTTGAAGAAGCCTCGCCCTACTTAATGATATACATCAAAATGTATTTGATGTGTTTTGAGTTTAGTTGTGTAGGTTAAGTATTTGAAGGGAAAAGCTGAAAAGTTTCTAAGTCCATGTGTCGACACCAAGAAGGAAAGTGTCGACACTTAAGAAGACTTGTGTCGACACCTAGACAAGCAGTGTTGACACTTGGAGTAATTGTGTCGACACCAGAGATGCAGAGTCGACACCAGACAGAAAGTGTCGACACATACAGGTTGTGTCGACACTCAATGAAGAAAAGTCCAGTAAGGCAAGTGTCGACACTTAGAAGCAGTGTCGACACCCAGATGAATTGTGTCTACATCAGAAAAGTGTCGACACTTGGAGGCTATGTCGACACTCAGCAAAATTCAACAGAGTCTAAGTATAAGTGTCGACATAATAAAGAATGTGTCGACACTCAGCAGAAGACTCAACACATGAAGAAAGTGTCGACACAATGAAGAATGTGTCGACACACAGCAGAAGACTCAATACATGAAGAAAGTGTCGACACTTGGAGGCTGTGTCGACACTTAGCAAAGTTCAACAAAATTCTAAGTACAAGTGTCGACACAAAGGAGATGTGTCGACACTCAGCCAAATTCTCAACAAAAGAAGATGTGTCGACACTCAGCAAGTATCAACACTGAAGGCATGTGTCGACACCAAGAAGATGTGTTGACACTGAACGAGTTCAACACATGAAGATGTGTCGACACAAAGGAGTTGTGTCGACACTTACAAGAATTCAACTAAGTACTGAAGAACAAGAAGTTGTGTCGACACACAATATCTGTGTCGACACATGATGAAGAAGCAGTGTCAAGACATAAGTTCTACAACACAAGGAGTTGTGTCGACACCTTGAAGGCTAGTGTCGACACTTAGTCTACTTGTGTCGACACTTAGTCTATAAGTGTCGACACTTAAATACAGACTGTCTCGACACTTTCAGACAGTTACAGATATTTCAAGAAGTGACTGGATGACATGACAGCTGCCATTCCAGCCGATTTACTGCAACTGTCAGAGTTGTCAGAAAGCTGTTAGGAACCAGATCAGCCGGTCACCATGGAGAAGGCCTATATAAAGGCTTATTCTGTCAACAGAAAGAGATTTTCTAAGTTGTAGAGATTAACAATAAGAGATCAACAATCAAAGAAGAAGATCTAGTTATTCATTGAAGAATCAAGTGAAGATCTAAGAAGTTGGAGAGAGAGAGAGCTCCATCCAAGAAGACAGCCGTTGGAACCAGGCTGTGAAGAAGGGTTCAGACCTAGTTCTGAATCTTAAGTTGCAGTGATTGAAGATCAGCTGTAGAGAATCAATCCTATTGTGTTCTACATTCAAGAATCTTTGAAGAAAGCCAAGTGAGATTGATCTCAGCTGAGTTCTTCCAAGAACTCATCAAGAACCTGTCAACTCATCTCTCTTTTCCTGAGTTGTAGGTATATACTTTGTATTCTATATTTTTTGTACGATCCTTAGGGATCTGAGTTGTAAGCCTGTAATTATAAAGGCTGAGTGGTAGGGCCTGTGTGCCTGAGTGTAGGAGATCCATATCTCTGAGTGTAGGCCTGTTGTGGCTGAGTGTAGGCCTTGTGGCTGAGTGTAGGTCTTTGGAGAAGACTGAGTTGTAGGGCCTTGAGCCTGAGCTGTAGGAACCATTTGGGGTTCTGCGTGTAAGATCTGAGGATCTAAGATAGTGGAGGAGTTTGGCCGAATCTAGTACACTACTAGATAGGCGAAGGGGGAAAGTGATGTACCCAAACCTTGGGGAACCACTATAAATCTGTGTGTTTACTGTGTGCATGTTTGATTCTGTGATTGTTGATTGATTTCTGTGAAGAAGTAATTATAACTCTGTGATATAATCTGTAATCTGCCTAAAAAGTCTAAAAAGATTTAGTCACCTATTCACCCCCCCTCTAGGTGATTAGGTACAATTTCTTTCAAGACCCTTGCGGAATCGAACTTAACCGCTGCTTATGTTTCACTAGTATAGTTGTTTCTTGTTCTAAAGATGATGGAATGGGCATGTGTATTGCCTTTTTGCTCCTGCGGGTTGAGCAGGACTTGATGAAAATTTCATGCACTTGATGCGTTACATGTTGGGTTGGCAGTGTTTAACACTTGTTTTCCCCCTGTTTGTTTTACTCGTTTATATGAAACTTCTAGGGGGTCGGTAAGCCCCTTCGTTATATTTTATGAACGTGATGCTCTATTTTTTTGTAGCTTTGATGATTGCTGAGGTGTTCTTTCTTGAATGCCTCAGGTACAGGTTGTAGCCGGTTGAGCGGCTAGTGCTTGGGTAGAGTCTCTTTGGAGCTAGCCGAGCTTACGTAGCGAGGTTGTTGTTTACTTTGTTGTACAGACATACATACGCCCCAATGGGTTCGTGTCAGCTTGTTGGCACCCATTGGTGGCTTGCTTTAGTTGCTATATATGAATGCTAGACTGCTAATGTGACTCATTTGGATGAGATGATATCTCTTTGCTCTTGGGAAGGATTTATGCTAGGTTGCATTAGATATTTTCAAGATAAAACAAACCTATTATCCTATATCATGCATACATGTTTTGATAAACTAAGACGTATTTTCCAAACAACGTACAAAGAATGATTTCTTATATGAGAATCTAGGATGCATATAGTAGGTCGTCATAAGTAAACTAAAGTATTTTCCGCCACGTACAAATACACGTTTTGATCCATAAGGACGAGGGATACATCCATCAAACTAAACAGTTTTCTTGCATACAACTGATGGTTTTCAACTCCTAAAGGAAGCGTCGAGCGTTTGCCTGAGCGTTTGCAGTTATCCCCTGCACGATGTGGCATCATAACACGTAGTTCCTCTTACTCTAATACGATATACTCATTGAGGAAATGCGGGTTGTGACAGTTGGTATCAGAGGGAGGTTTGCTTGACAATTGGTCGGGCAAACTTTCCTTGTCGTCAACATTATTAGCATCATCTCATACACACACCGAGGTGCCATCAGTAAGTCTTGGCCGAAGCACGAACACTACACTCATGGCATGAATAGAAGTATACGAGGCATATTATGTAGTATGAGATGCATAATATGTGGTTGTATATGGATCCACCATAGGGGCAACATGTGAGGGTTATGTAGTATGAGATGCATAACCTCACCACATGGATGCGACTATCGCGTTTTCTTTTTTTTTTGTTGCATGCAATGCTATGTCGTATGGGATGCATAGCATTGTGATGCGTACGACCGCTCATGACATGCATTAAGGCCTTTTCTAGATTGCATAGCACAGCACGCATAACATAACATTGTATGAGCACAACGTGCCAAGCTAAGATGTACGTGATGATACCTGTACACACATGGTTTTGGGTCAACGAAATTCATGCATTCATGGTTTAGGCACAAGGTAGTGGGATGACAGTGAGTCATCTAGGCTAGGAATAACATCATTCTCAAACTCCCAGTGCAAGTTAGCAGTTGATGTTCATATGTATTGTCTCAGTAGTGTGTTTTGTTGGGTTGGATCTTTATAAGGGTGAACGTGTTTGTAGGATGTCGAAGCGTCTAGTGACAAGACAGACTCCCCAATCTGAGGGCGAATCTTCGGGCGCGCAGAATAATGCCTTGATGGATAGTCTACGCCAAAGTAATGAGGCTTTGACTAGGCAGGTGCAGGAAGTGCAGTCCCAGCTCCAAGCTATGTCATCAGCGATGTCTGGGCTGGCACCAAGAGTGCAAGAGACTATCAGCGGCCCCACTATTTCTACTCCTTCCGTGGCAGTGATACCCCCAGTTGTGGTTCCTCCTGCGATGACTTTTATCTCGCAGTTTCAGCGACTTGGACCACCTACCTATGATGGAAAAACGGACTTTGTGATCTTGGATGATTGGGTGATCACGTTGGAAGAGATGTTTGTCTATTCTGGCGTTACCAAAGACCAGAAGGTGATGCTTGCCGCCTATCAACTAAAAGGGTTAGCGAAAGGGTGGTGGTTGCGAGAAAAGGAAAGCCTAGGGGCGGGATGTTCGTGGGAAGCCTTCAAAGAAATGTTACGGCGCAAGTTTCTGCCGTCAGTGAAAAGGGACCGCCTGATGAATGACTTCTTGTACCTGAAGCAGAGGAAACTCACAGTTAGTGAGTATGAAATTGAGTTTAGCAAGCTAAGTCGGTTCGCTCCGAGCTTGGTAACTACGGAAGCTGATCGAGTAAAGAGATTTCTTGGCAGACACCGCAGCGACGTGCAGCAGTTCGCAAGTGCTTATGGAGAGACGAGTTACACCACTGTGGTTGAGGCTGCTTTGAAGGTTGAAGTTATAGAAAGTGCAAAACAAAGAGGGCAGCTGATGAGGCAGGACAAAAGAAAGCTCGTGGAAGGGAAAAGCTCCCAAGAAGCTGGGAGAAAGAAGAGTAAGGAGACATGTAGCTTCTGTGGCCGGTCAGACCACCCATTGGAAAAATGTTTCAAGCGGTTGGGGATGCAAAAGAAGGAGCAGGTGAACGCCATTCAGGGTGCGCCAACCAGAGACTTGGAGTGTACAGGTTGTGGGGGAAGAGGTCATGATGTGGCCCGCTGCTGGGTCAAAGACAAGGTGTGCTTTCAGTGTGGCAAACAGGGACGTCTCAAGCCAAGGTGCCCACAAAACCAGCCCGTGCTGCAGCCAACTCCACTCCAGGCTTTGCCTCCGCCGCCACGTTTGGACAAAGGAAAAGGGAAGTTAAATGTGATCTCTTTAGAGGAAGCTCAGATGTCACCTCAGGTTATCTCAGGTTTGATTCATTCCTCTGGTTCACGTTTTGTTTATGACTCTTACGCATAGTTCTTAGCTACATATGTACCCTTATAGGAAATTTTAAGGTAAAGAACCGTTGGGCGCGTGTTCTCTTCGATTCTGGCATGACCCATTCATTTGTGGCTCGAACCTTTCTGGATCGGTATCATTTGACACCAGATCGAGTGGGGAATGCCTTTTTGGTGAAGTTTCCTTCCGGCGCTTCTGTGGTTGCAGACTGGGGTCTTCTTGATTGTCCCATTTTGTTGGGGGATTTCTTAGCGAAGGCTGATTTCAAGGTGATCGATTTGGAATACTTTGACGTCATTGTGGGCATGGACTGGTTATCCCGCTATGATGCCGTCATCCAGTGCAAAGGAAAGCGCTTGGATTTTATCAAGGACAATGGTCAGCCGAGAAGTATTTATGGTGATTCTTGCCAGGATCCTCCAGGGATTTCGGCGGTATGTGTTCGGACGTTGTTTGTTTCCGACTGTTTTGCTTGTCTAGTCTCAGTTGTGGGGACTAGTGCTGTTTTGCCGCGTTTGGAGGAGATTCCTGTTGTGCGTGAATTTCCAGATGTTTTTCCTACTGATCTTCCTGGTCTTCCCCCTGATCGTGATGTCGAGTTTGTCATTGATTTGGAGCTGGGTACGCGGCCTATTGCGAAAGCGCCGTACAGAATGGCCCCGCGTGAGCTAGCAGAATTGCGTACACAGCTGGATGACTTATTAGCAAAGGGGTTTATCAGGCCAAGTTCATCACCTTGGGGTGCACCGGTGTTATTTGTGAAGAAGAAAGATGGGTCGATGCGGCTTTGCATCGATTACCGAGAGTTGAACAAGGTGACGATTAAGAACAAGTACCCACTGCCAAGAATTGATGATTTGTTTGATCAACTGCGTGGCAGTTCAGTATTTTCAAAGATTGATCTCTGCTCGGGCTATCATCAGGTAAAGGTTCGGGATTCTGATATTCCGCGGACTGCATTTCGATCAAGACATGGCCATTTTGAATTTCTTGTGATGTCGTTTGGTTTGACCAACGCACCATCAGCCTTCATGGATATGATGAACCGGGTGTTCAAGGACTACTTGGATAGGTTTGTGGTGGTTTTTATTGACGACATTCTTGTCTACTCCCGCAGTGCTGAGGAGCATGAACCGCATCTGCGATTGGTATTGGCCACTTTGCGAGACCAAAAGTTGTTCGCCAAGTTAAGCAAATGTGAGTTTTGGTTACCTCAGGTTGCATTCCTGGGTCATGTTATTAATCAACATGGAATTTCAGTGGATCCCGAAAAGATTGCTGCAGTCATGGAGTGGAGAAGACCGGAGACACCCAAGGAGTTTCGTAGCTTCTTGGGATTGACCGGCTAGTATCGCAGATTTGTAGAAGGTTTTGCTACGTTGGCCGCACCTTTGACTCGCTTAACCCAGAATAATGTGGCGTTTGATTGGAATGACAAGTGTGAGGCATCATTCCTTGAACTTAAGAACAGGTTATGTACTGCTCCTGTGTTGATATTACTGACAGAAGGGATAGATTATGACGTTTTTATGGATGCGTCACACGTTGGACTTGGATGTGTTTTAATGCAAGACAAAAAGGTGATTGCGTATGAGTCTCGGCAGTTGAAAAGACATGAAAAGAACTACCCGACTCATGATTTGGAGTTCGCAGCGGTGATATTTGCATTGAAGTTGTGGAGACACTTACTTTACGGCGCGCAGTGTAAAATCTTTACGGATCATAAAAGTTTGAAGTACGTCTTCACGCAAAACGAACTTAATCTGCGCCAACGGCGATGGCTTGAATATGTAGCTGATTATGATGTGGAAATTCAGTATCATCCCGGGAAAGCTAATGTTGTGGCCGATGAGTTGAGTCGGAAAACAGGTAACTTATTTCATCTTTCAGCTGACCGTCTAGTGGAAGAATTTCTATTGATGGATATTGCCGTGGGAAGATATGAACCACAAAGTCATTCGGCAGTAGAAGAACCTTCATGGTTGGTGCTTGCAAGACAACATCAAAAGGATGATCCTGATCTTTTACATTTATTTCTTCGGACTGAAAAGGGTGAATTACCAGATTTTACTATTGATGATGGGGGCACGTTAAAGTATCGCGGTCGATTTTGTATCCCAGCAGTTGGAGACATTCGCGATATGGTGTGTAGGGAAGCACATGGATCAAGTATGGCCTACCATCCAGGCTCAACTAAAATGTACCGTGATTTGAAACAAATTATCTGGTGGTATGGAATGAAAAGAGAGATAACACAATTTGTATCTGCATGTCATACTTGCAAGCGGGTGAAAGCTGATCATGGGAGGCCTGGTGGCAAGTTAACGCCATTGGAGATTCCAACATGGAAGTGGGAAAGCATTTCAATAGATTTTATTACAGGCTTACCAAGATCTCCCCGGGGACATGACTCCGTATGGGTGATCGTGGATAGGTTGACCAAGTGTGCTCACTTCATACCATTTAAGGTCAACTACCCGATGAAGACAATAGCGGAGTTATATGTGAACGAGATCATCCGACTACATGGTGTGCCAGTCAGTATCATTTCAGACCGGGATTCCTGATTTACTTCTCGTTTTTGGAAGAGTCTACAAGAGGGTTTGGGGACGGATTTGAGATATTCCACTGCTTACCACCCTCAGACGAATGGCCAAATGGAACGAGTAAACCAAATCGTGGAAGATATGATTCGATGTTATATTCTTGAGTATGACGGAGCATGGGATGAACGTTTGCGGCTTACGGAATTCGCATATAATAACACCTATTATCCTATATCATGCATACATGTTTTGATAAACTAAGACGTATTTTCCAAACAACGTACAAAGAATGATTTCTTATATGAGAATCTGGGATGCATATAGGAGGTCGTCATAAGTAAACTAAAGTATTTTCCGCCGCGTACAAATACACGTTTTGATCCATAAGGCCGAGGGATACGGCCATCAAACTAAACAGTTTTCTTGCATACAACTGATGGTTTTCAATTCCTAAAGGAAGCGCGAGCATTTGCCTGAGCGTGTGCAGTTATCCCCTGCATGACGTGGCATCATAACACGTAGTTCCTCTTACTCTGATACGATATACTCGTTGAGGAAATGCGGGTTGTGACAATGAAGCCTTGCCCCATTCTTCCTATTGATCAACTCATTAATAGTTGTCCAAATATTAGCAGTAGACTCACACCCAATGATGTGATCAAGCAGTTCTAGTGAAATAGCCCTCTTGAGAACAAACTCCACTTTTGCATTTATTTTTCTCCAGAGCCTCACCTGCTCAGCAGTCCCAAAAGCAGCAGTCACTTCCGGTCTATCATCACCACCGACGACCTCCCATAGCTCCTCGCCAAGAAGAAAACTCTTCATACATGACTTCCACTTCTTGAAGTTAGTCGTGGTAAAGAGTTCAATACCCAGACCTCTTGCATAGCTCCCTTCCATTGCAATAACCTTTGGTTAAGCGTCCAGCAAGCACAGAGCAACAACACAGGTTGATCACCGCTCAAGCATATAGCAACAACACAGGTTGAACACCGCTCAAGCAACTGAACCTCGCTCTGATACCATGTTGAATTTTCTCAAGGTGGTCAGCAAGATAGCCTAAAGCCAAATGAATATTCTCAGAACTATCCAGTTAACACCCTGATCATGCGGAAGCCCAAGAGCAAGCTTAACACCAAACATAAATGGAAGAACAAGCAGGTCTTATATTCATTCACACTTCTTTACAAGGCAAGGTATACATAGCGAGACATGACTTCGCTAGTATACAAGCTACAAACAGAAAGCACAACACAAGTCGGGCGGACATCACTGGAGACCACCGAGACCGCCCAGTCTGCCAAGGTCGCCGAAGCCGCCCAAGCTGAAGCTGCTACATGCCGAATAAAGCACGGAGTCCGCCGAGACCGCGAGGTCGCGTGGACACACTGTTATTCGCTGACTGCTGAGGAACTGAAGAACAGACCGTCTACCTGCTTGAGACCGGCGGACAAGATATTGGAACTTGTAAAAGTTGAAGCAGAGAACTGACAAGCCGAAGAAGCGACCTACTGAAACCGCACCCTTCACAGCACTTGACCGAAGTCACAACCAAACTCCTGGCTCCTGAAAGCTAGTCGCGTGACCTGCACACAGCAAACCGTCAGCTCTACTCAACCCGCGCGAATAGAAAAACTCAGACCGCAACAATCGCCCAAGCCCCACTTACTATTCACTCAGTTACTGTAGACTTGTTGGGGGGTCTATTTATAGGCGAGGTGAGGAGTGTGGTCACCACCCTAGTGAATAGAGTCACCACCCCAGCTCGCGCCCTAGAAAAACACCCGTCCGCTGAGTCCGCAAGGACTTACTCAGATTCCAAGAAAACCGCCAGGAGCAAGACACAGATGTTCACAACTAGGAGGTCTTGCACCAGTTCACCCACACAATGCGGACAAGGTACAGTCCGCACAGTCTGCACAGTCCGCAAACATCATCACACATGGACAACCACAACCCCTTCTGCGACAGTCCTCACACAAAAGTGGTAGTCCGCACAGCACAAGACCAAAGCCTCCATCTGCCACAAGTCCACGACCAAAAGGCAGTCCGCCCGGTCAACAGCAGACTTGGCGGATACTGCAGACACACTGGACTTGTCACAGAATGTGACCAAGTTCAGTAAATCACCAAAGGCCTAGTGCGAGCTCAGCGGACAAGGCCCAGTCTACCAACAGCCAAAGCAGATCGCCAACACTACACCAGAGTAAGACAGAGTCCGCAAGATATACTTGCACAACTGCCCAAAACGGCCAACTGCCGGACTCCGACACCAGTCCGCGCAGTCCTCCACAGCAGCTAACACCCGCTGCAACAACGGAGAGCTCGGCAAGGGCCACAGTCGATCTCCAAGGCCAGCCCGCAACAGCGGACACCGCAGACTCAACCAGTCCGCAAGCCTCCCGCGGATTCAATCTCCAACCCGCCTGGCTACACAAGAGCTTGCAAAAACACAAGGCCGCTGATCAACAAGCATAGCCAACAGCCCGCAAACCGCAGTCCGCTTAGTCCGCTTCACAAGAAGCCCACCATCCTTGGCCATAGACCAACCAGGCCGCACAGCAGACTGCTCAGGCCGCACACCAGGCCACTCAGGTCGCACAGGCTGCTCAGCAACCAAGCCACCAAGACAGCCAACACCCAGGCCGCAACCAACAGTCCGCCCAGGCCGCGGACTCAGTCCGCACAGACCGCTCAGTCCGCCCGGCCTGCCCATCACCGACTTCCACTTCACAAATTTCAACACTCCCCCTTGAAGTGAGAAGTGGTGATCAAGCTCAACAAGCTTCGTAACCGCTGAAATGGCCCCTTCGACAGTGGCTTCGTGAAGATGTCAGCAAGATTATCTTAACTCCAAACATGCTCGACCAGAAGAGATCCCTCCAACACCTTCTCCATTATGAAGTGGTGCTCGATCTCAATATGCTTGTCCTTGCGTGACACACTGGATTGTTTACCAGTTTGAGAGCACTCTCATTGTCACCCCGAAGTAAAGTAGGACCTTGCACTTCTTCATGAACATCCTCTACAAGCCTCCTTAACCAGATGACTTCCCGAGCAGCCAAGGCTGAAGCCTTATACTCAGCTTTCATAGTAGACACGGACACAGAATCTTGCTTCTTGCTACACCACGAAATACAAGCTGAACCACAAGTGAAAACATAACCCGAAGTTGATCTCCGATCATCTGAGTCACCACCATAGTCAGTGTCCATGTATCCAAGCAAAGCAAAGTTCGTATCTCTACTATAGAGGAGTCCCATATCAGAAGTTGTCTTGATATACTTCAAAATATTCTTTGCCGCCACCAGATGAGACTTCCTCGGTTCAGCCATAAACCGACTTACTCGGCCAACAACATAAGAAATGTCTGGCCTTGTAATCGTCAGGTAGATCAAGCTGCCTACAAGAGCCCTGAACACCAAGGGATCTGGAAGAATCCTTCCTTCATCTCGTCGAAGCTTCCGCCCATGTTCCAGTGTAGTAGAGCAACTCTTCCCTTTGCCCATGCCGAATCGACTTACAATGCGATCCGCATATCCCTTCTGGCAAATGAGAATCTCGTACTCCTTTCTCTCCACTTCAAGACTGATAAAGTGATGAAGCTCTCCCAAGTCTTTCATCTCGAAGTGTATAGCCAGCTCAGCCCTGAGCCTAGCTACTTCCTCCTCCGAATTCCCTGTGATGATCATATCATCCACATACAACAGGACCAAGACTTGAAGCTCCCCCTTCTTCTTGATGAACAAGCTATAATCCGAGTTGGAAGCAAAATAACCGCAGAATTACATATACTCTACTATCTTCCCATACAAAGCTCTAGGAGCTTACTTCAACCCATAGAGAGCCTTCCTGAGCTTGCAGACATAGTCCAGATGAACTTCAGAAATAAATCCAAGTGTTTGATCCATGAAGATGTCCTTGTCAATCTCTCCGTAAAGAAAAGCGTTCTTCACATCAAGCTGCCACATCCTTCATCCCTTGCAAGCAGCCAAGGCGATCACCACTTTAACCGAAGTCATCTTTGCAACCGTACTAAATATCTCCTCATAGTCTTCTCAATACTGCTGTGAGAATCCTCGAGCAACCAGGCGAGCTTTGAACCTATCAATGCTCTAATCGGCCTTCTTCTTCAACTTATACACACACTTGCATGTCACTGGAGTAATGCCATCAATCTTGGACACAAGGTCCCAGATTTTATTCTTCTTGAGAGAAGCAATCACTTCCTTCATGGCATCATCCCACTCCTGGACTCCAGTGGCCTCATTGAAGTTTGCAGACTCTCGCTCATCCAGAGGACCTGCAAAGAAGCAGGAGACAAAACTCACTGCATTCCCATCATAGTATCGAGCAGGTGGCTTCACAACCCTCTTTGATCTCCGAAGAGGTTGTTCCTTGCTCACTACCTCCATTGCTTCTTCAGGCTTAGCACCAGCTTCGGGCAAGCTTTGAGCAATTCTCCCCCTGCTTCCTGAGCCAGAAGCCTCAGCACCAGAACTTGAAGCAATAGAGCTGCTGGTGAAACAACAAGCTCCTCTTCCAGAACTTCAGCAGTCACCTTCTGCTCTTCATCAACCTTGCTTTCTGAAAGCTCAACTGAGCCTCCTCCATACGACGTCAGTTCATCAAAGACAACATCCCTTTACACAACGAACTTCTTCGTCGCAGGATCCATGCATTTCCATCTCTTCTTCCGCTCATTATAGCCAACAAAGACAAGCTTCCTTGCCTTTGCATCCAGCTTGGTCCTTGAAGCATCTAGGACATGCACATAACAAGTTGATCCGAACACCCGAAAGTGTTCTACACTGAGTTTCTCCTTCAGCAACAACTCAAAAGGAGTCTTCATGTTGATCGGGCTGAGCGGCATCCGATTGATGACATAAGAAGCACAAGACATCCCCTCCGCCCAGAAGGACCTAGGAATGTCTTTCGCATGAAGCCATCATTTGCAAGTCTCCGTCAGATGACGGATCTTCCGCTCTGCTACTCCATTTTGTTATGGAGTGTGAGCACAAGTAAGCTCTCTGTGGATCCCATGCTTCCTACAGAAGTTAGAAAATTCGGAGGAGACAAACTCACCACCGTTGTCTGTTCTAAGCTTCTTGATCCGCAAGCCAAGCCGACCCTCCACCAACTCCTTGAACTCCACAAACAAACGGAAGGCTTCAGACTTCTCCTTCAAGAAATAAACCCAAGTGTATCTTGAGTAGTCATCAATCAGCATAAGCATGTATCTGCTCCCACCAAGGCTAGCAGTGGCGGTTGGTCCCATCAAGTCTCCATGGATGCACTCCAATGGTCTCTTGCTCCTCATTTGTGATTTATCAAACGGAAGGCGATGAGCCTTGCCGTACTGACATCCCGCGCAAACGTGACCGTCACCAAATGAAGATAGATTAGGCAAGCCTCTTACAAGACTTCTGTTAGCCATAGCCTTCAGCTTATCCATTCCTACATGCCCTAGCCTTTCATGCCATATAGCAGCGCTATCGTTTGCTCTCATCCGATCAACATAAGAGTTAGTTGCAAGAACAAACAAGTTCTTAACTCTCCTCCCAACATGAGCAACATCAGCCTTAACCGCTGATACGTTGCGAAGGAACTTCACTTATGTTGGCCCAAACAGAACGTGATAACCTGCGTATACCGCATTGGTCACAGAGAAGAGGTTCTTCTTCATGCCCAGTACGTGATACACACTCCTTAATGTGAGTGGCCCCTTATCACTACCCAAAGACACAACCCCCTCCTTCTCTATTGCATAAACAATATTATCAACAGTTATGATAGCTTCGTAACCTGCATAAGCTTTCAGGGAAGAGAACTTCGACTTGTCTCTGGTGAGGTGATGACCACACCCGGATTCCATGATCCAATCGTCGTTGAAGTTGACAGTAGACAAAGCACGGACACAAGTGCCCGTCATGAAGGCTCCGCCCCATCCAGCTTCCTCACTCTTAGAGCAAGCTTCCTGCTTGCCAGCAGCATGCCCAGGCTGCAGTTTTACCATGCAGTCACGTTTGAAGTGTCCCCACAGATGACACCTGTAGCACTTCAAGTTCTTCTTTCAATCCTTCTTAGGAGCAGCGCTCCTCTCTGGTTGATAAGAAGTTGAAGGCTCATTTTCAGCAGCAGTCTTCTTCTTCTTCCCTCCCCATCCCTTCTTCTTCTTGCCCGTGAAGAGTGCTTAACTGCTCTCCTCAGAGACAGTGACTCCAGCCATCTGCCTTGCCAAGCTTTCCTGTGAAGTAAGAAGATTCTCATGCTCCAGCAAAGATGGTTGAGTAGCCTAGCCTTGAATTGATGTTACAAAGACAACATACTCCTTCCGCAAGCTGCAGATTATGTGCCTTTTCAACTTGGCCTCAGAGATAGGCTCATCAGGATCAAACGCTGATATCTCTGCACACAGAGTCTTCATCTTCAGAAAAAACTTTGAGATGGTCAGGTCTCCTTGAGTTGGCCTTGTCAACTCATTCTCCAGGAACTGAAGCCTTGCCACATTCTTCCTATTAAACAACTCATTAATAATTATCCAAATATCAGCAGCAGACTCACACCCAATGATGTGATCAAGCAGTTCTGGTGAAACAACCCTCTTGAGAACAAACTCCACTTTTGCATTTGTTTTTCTCCAGAGCCTCACCTGTTCAGCAGTCCCAAAAGCAGCATTCACTTCCTGTCTATCATCACCACCGACGACCTCCCATAGCTCCTCGCCAAGAAGAAAACTCTTCATACACGGCTTCCACTTCTTGAAGTTAGTCGTGGTCAAGAGTTCAATACCCAGACCTCTTGCATAGCTCCCTTCCATTGCAATAACCTTTGGTTAAGCGTCCAGCAAGCACAGAGCAACAACACAGGTTGATCACCGCTCAAGCATATAACAACAACACAGGTTGAACATCGCTCAAGCAACTGAACCTCGCTCTGATACCATGTTGAATTTTCTCAAGTTGGTCAGCAAGATAGCCTAAAGCCAAATGAATACTCTCAGAACTATCCAGTTAACACCCTGATCATGCGGAATCCCAAGAGCAAGCTTAACACCAAACAGAAATGGAAGAACAAGCAGGTCTTATATTCATTCACACTTCTTTACAAGGCAAGGTATATATAGCGAGACATGATTTCGCGAGTATACAAGCTACAAACAGAAAGCACAACATAAGTCGGGAAGACATCACTGGAGACCGCTGAGACCGCCCAGTCCGCCAAGGTCGCCGAAGCCACCCGAGCTAATGCTGCTACATGCCGAATAAAGCACGGAGTCCGCCAAGACCGCGAGGTCGCGCGGACACACCGTTATTCGCTAACTGCTGAGGAACTGAAGAACAGACCGCCTACCCGCCTGAGACCGGCGGACAGGATATTGGAACTTGTAAAAATTGAAGCAGAGAACTGACAAGCCGCAGAAGCGACCTACTGAGACCGCACCCTTCACAGCACTTGACCGAAGTCATAGATAAACTCCTGGCTCCTGAAAGCTAGTCGCGTGACCTACACACAGCAAGCCGTCAGCTCTACTCAACCCACATGGACAGAAAAACTCAAACCGCAACAATCGCCCAAGCCCCACTTACTGTTCACTCAGTTACTATAGACGTCCCGGGGGGTCTATTTATAGGTGAGGTGAGGAGTGTGGTCACCACCCTAGTGAATATAGTCACCACCCCAGCTCACGCACTAGCAAAATGCTCGTCCGTTGAGTCCGCATGGACTTAGCCGGATTCCAAGAAAACCGCTAGGAGCAAGACACAGATGTTCACAACTAGGCGGTCTTGCGCCAGTCTGCCTACACTATGCGAATAAGGTACAGTCCGCACAGTCCGCAAACATCATCACACATGGACAGTTATAACCCCTTCAGCAATAGTCCGCACACAAAAGAGGCAGTCTGCATAGCACAAGACCAAAGCCTCCATCCGCCACAAGTCCACGACCAAAAGGCACTCTGCCCGGTCAACAACGGACTTGGCGGATACTGCGGACACACTGGACTTGTCACAGAATGTGACCAAGTTCAGTAAATCACCAAAGGCCTAGCACGAGATCGGCGGACAAGGCCCAGTCCGCCAACACCCAAAGCAGATCGCCAACACTACACCAGAATAAGGCAGAGTCCGCAAGCTATACTCGCACAACTGCCCAAAACGGCCAACTGCCGCACTCCAACACCAGTCCGCACAGTCCTCCACAGCAGCTAACACCCGCTGCAACACCGGAGAGCTCGACAAGAGCCAGAACTGATATCCAAGGCCAGCCCACAACAACGGACACCGCAGACTCAACCAGTCCGCAAGCCTCCCACGGATTCAATCTCCAACCCGCCTGGCTACACAAGAGCTTGCAAAACCACAAGGCCGCTGATCAACAAGCACATCCAACAACCCGCAAACTGCAGTCTGCTCAATCCGCTTCACAAGAAGCCCACCATCCTTGGCAATAGACTAACCAGGCCACACAGCAGACCGCTCAGGCCACACAACAGGCCGCTCAGGTCGCACAGACTGCTCAGCAACCAAGCCACCAAGAAAGCCAATACCCAGGCCGCAACCAGCAGTCAGCCCAGGCCGCGGACTCAGTCCACATAGGCCGCTCAGTCCGCCCGGCCTGCCCATCACCCACTTCCACTTCACAAATTTCAACAGATTTGGTCCCACCTAAAATCAAGAACTGTCTCATATAGGTTCGGTTCTAAACTTTTTGGAACCGGAACCGACTAACGGTCCTAATATATAAAACCAAATCCGAACTGTTTTCTTCGGTTTGGTTCTGGTTCGGTTCTCAGTTCAACTCATGTCTAAAAATAAATTAAAAATGGTTTTTCCAACTCATAATTTTTTGTAATATAAGTTTCAATATCTCAAAATAATTGAATTGTGACTCTATATAATATTGAAGTCATACAACTACTACACAAGTTCAATAACTATTTTTTTAGTCATACAACTATATCTCAATTATTTTTGTGTATTTAGTCATATGGTTATAACGAAGGCAACAAATAGGATCCTGCACGGAAATTTCCAACCTTAGAAATCGGATCAAGCCAGCATAAAGTTACTGACTCCATAGTAAGGCTAGGTGGTTAAAGTGACTAGGATGAAGAACAAAGGCAAAAAATAGGACCCCAGATGCTGCGGCAGGAAGGTCCCACCACGTATCCGGATGCTTGAAATAAGCAACCACTCCACAACCAAAATTGGTCGAGCCACGTACGAGGGAGACTAGCTGGTAACAAAGTCGCGAGGTCACAACCTGATCTCTAAGAAAATGGAATCCAAAGGCTCAACTGATATCCAAAAAGTAGAGCTCACGAGATTCTCGCAGGGATTTTCATTATCTCACCTTGTACCCCTGGGTCCTATTTATAGGGAAATCCTGAGAGGGGTGGGGGGGATATATTTATACCCCACCCCTCGGCAACTAGGAGACTTCCTGGAGGAGCTCGCACGGCTGGGCGAGTTACTCGCCTAGTCGCCAACTTGGCGAGTATGCGAGCGAAGCTCGCTCAGGCCTTCTGTAGGCTGGCGCGTTGACCCTGACCTCCATCTTGACTTGTTGACTTTGAATTATGCTGACCTGGCCTTGGTGGGGCCCCTCCTCGACGAATATGGGTTGTACACAATTCCCGCTTTTTTTGAGCGACGTAGGAACTCAGAAAGAATCATCCAACATTTATTCGGCATGCTGCTATACCGAGCTTCTAAGCTACTCGCACATCGTTGATGCCCATCAATCTCTATAAATAGGGGGGCCCATTTTTCGAGGTATGTCTATTGGAGCTCGCCTAATCATGTCGAAAGCCGACGAGGAACTTCTCAAACAGATCCTCAACGCGCTGTCTGGTTTTATCCAGCCCTCCAAACTGAAGAGGCCGTGAGATTGTGAAGTTGCTGCTGACCTGCCTCCGATTAAGAAGAAGAAAATGAAGAAATCAAAGAAGTTGCATGCCCCCAAAATCGACAACCCGCCCCCGTCGCCGAAGGATGTTGCCGCGACGGCCAAGGATCCTGTATCCCCTATAAGTACCCAGTAGCTCCTTGATGAGCTTGAGCTGGACGATATTCCCAACATATCTATCCATGGTGCCGACCTTCTCAAATCGCCGATCATTTCTCTAGCCCACGAAGTCATCAATACTCAGGCACATGATGTAACGCCCCGAAACTCAAAAGTGCGACGGGAGGCGTTTTGGGCCAAATCTGGTATTTGGCATGGGGCACATGGCCTGGGACACGGGCGTGTCCCAGGGCGTGTCAGGCTCGAGTCGACGATTTGGTCGTGAGGTCGACGAAATCTGGAGTCGACGATCATCGAGCAGCGAACACGGCCTGAGACACGGGCGTGTCTCAGGGCGTGTCGAGCCCGTGTCGACGATCGACTCGGGGTGTCGACATGTTCGCTCGACGATGTATCGAGACAAGGAACACGGCCTAGGACACGGGCGTGTCCAAGGCCGTGTCGAGTAGTCGACGAACTTCGCTCGACGAAGTGTCGAGACCGTGAACACGGCCTGGAGCCCAGGCGTGTTCGGGTTTGACACGGGCGTGCCACATAGGACACTGGCGTGTCCAAGACCCGTGTGAGTCTCGGGTTATTTTTGGGGTTGTGTCGATGGGGGCACACGGCCAACCACACGGCCGTGTCAGTTGGAACACGGGCATGCCAAGTCAAACACGGGCGTGTCGGATGCCCGTGTGTTTTTCGAGACGCATTGATTTTGACGGCGAATGAGGGACACGGCCCTGGACATGGGCGTGTCACAGGCCGTGTTCGGCCCAGATGCTGCATTTTAGATCCGGATCGTGGCTGTTCGTCTCTTTAATTTGGGATCCGACGGCTGGGGGCTGTTAGTGCTTGGATATACACGGGATTGGACCCTTGAAACCCTCATTTCACTTGAGAGATTCTCTTTCTAAAGTATAGAGAGAGAGAGGAGAGCAAAGGAGGAAGAAGAAGCTTAGATCCGGTCTTTGGAGGAGCTTCAGAGCTCCAAATCGCGAACCGACTTCGGATCTACGGAGGCAAAGAGAGTGCGGTGCTTTTCGTCCGCTTACATTTCCATGGCGCCAAGGAAGAACGCTAGGCTAACGATTCTCTACTTGAGCATATGAAGCTCTACTTCTTTTGCATAGGAAGCCCGCTCTCGCGAGTTTGCGGTGAGTTTGAGGCGTTCCTTCGGGTAGACATGAATAGTCCCCGTTGTGTAAAGTCCGTAATCGAGAACGGACATAGGAATGATGTGTGAAGCCTATCCGGACAAGTTGGTCTGGATCGGTGATGTTGCAATGCATAAATGCCGGAGAAGACTCCGTGCGAATGTTTGTTTTTCGGGTTTTCTACATGGTAGATTGCAACAAGGAGCCTTGGGGATTAACCCTAAGGTGCACCCGGAAAACTGGGCGGACGCGTGATCTTGCCAACTTGGTGGCCTGAGAGCCAACTTGAACATAACCGAGTTATGTGAAGTGTGTGACGGAAACGGGACTCGAGAGAAGTTTGACCTGCGCATATGTTTTAAATTAACATTGCGATGTGAGCACGGGTTAGATGGAACCGTACCCATTCTATGTCGTTCGGATTAGAGCCGTTGGCATAGATGAGGGTCTTCGGCAGTCTATGGTTTAAATTACCGTGACTCATGCCAGGAAGATAAATTGCTCATTGTTTGGCCGTCCAAAGGGATGGTGGTGAGCCAACGGACTTTGACCGTGATCACCGAGAATGTGCCCTTAGTACACGGGGTGTGTGGCCGCACGTGCCTATGCCTGTGATGTTGTGACAATACTATATTGCTTGGTTATACGAATAAAGTGCAGGGAAGGAGCATTGCCGTCACGAGTTGGGGGCGGGATCGTTATAATTTGGTCAGCATTGCTGACCGTTGCTTTTGTTTGCCACCGTGCGGTGGATTGTGCTTGCAGGTGCTGTTGGACCAAGCGATCAATAGCGGGCTAAAGCCCAAATTGCGAAGCCGGCCCTCGAAGGTCTAATTGGAGTGTTTACTTGCTTTTGCTCATGTATGACCGTCCTGCGTGCCTTGGTATGGAAAACATGTAATATGAGTAAACCATTTGTAAGGACTTAAGGCCAGTACTTGTGTATGTACTTCATTCCTTTTTGGCTTGTTAGTGGACATTCATGCTTGTTGCCGGGTTCTTTTAATTGCAACTATTTAAACTGCTTCCGCTAGAATACTCTGTGTAGGACATTAAGATTAGTTGGATGGTTTCCATTGAGTAACCACTCGGTCTATCTGTGGCATATGGCGTCGGGCCCCGGCCGGACCTACTTCTATATGCTATGCGACGGATAGGGGGTGTTACAATTTGGTATCAGACTACTGGTTTCGATCAGTCTTAAAATGAATTCGTGGATGAATTCTTTTTAAGTGGTGGTGAGCACATGTGTGTGCGTCATCGTTATAACAACAAAAGAACCCATGAATGTCTAATTAGGAATGAAAATACACGTGTTTGAGGAACCTGCGTGTTCCTATAATTGCTTTTGCAATTTTGTATGGTCGCTTAACGGTGTTTTGTACGACTATAGGTGACCAGAAGCGGTGCTGGGCCGTCAGAACATCCGGTTTCTGAGGATTATAGTGCACCTGGTGACGTGCCTGCAACCCTTCCCTCCGCTGAAACCATAAGAATGGTGGTGGAAGCAGTGTTCGCTGTGATTGGTGCACAAAATGAAAGACGTGTGCAGTCCCCTATTATTCCAACGCCGGGTGGTGTGATGGAGCAAACGACATTTATAGGACCTTTGAGGCAGCAGTTGAACATGCTCTTAATGCAGGGTACACACTCAGTTGAGGAATATTTGCAAGCGTTTCTGTTGATAAGATGCTACCCGGGCTCTGAAGTGGAGAGCAAGCAGTCGATGGTCGATAGGTTTTATAATGGCCTGCGCGGCGAATTGCGAGTTCTGCTGCTAGGACCAAAATTATTGGGCTTCCGAGCCTTGGTGGAATCAGCTAGATCTTTGGAAATAGATTTGGCAAAAGTGAATCGGACGTCGGAGTTCAGTGTACTAGACTCTCCAGATTCTGCAAAGTCTGCATACCGAAGGAGGAGGAACAAGAAGTCTAAAATGTCTACTGGTAAGACTCCATATGGTTGTTTTAACTGTGGCAAGGAAGGACACTTTGCTCGAGACTGTCGGAATGGTGCTCAGAAGTTAAAGAAAGTTATGTCAGGAGCAGTTGAGGAGTTTAGTGCAAGGGAAACGGCGTTCAAAGTGCCGAACACCTCAAAGTCTGTATATCGAAGATGGTATAAGAAGGCTAGGACTTTGGGTATAGTCCCTCCTTTTGGTGCTTCGGGGGCAACTACAGGGAAAACCCCGGGCGCATGTTTCAACTGTGGGGAGCTGGGGCATTATGCCCGTGAGTGCCTAAAGCCTTGGAGGAAGCACGCCGTCGTGTGGACAGGTATGGTTTAAAGATAGTTTTGCCTTAAATACTTGTCGCCCTTGTGCATATTAGCTTAGAAACTACTTGTGCTAAGCTTTATTCTGATTTTAGTTTATCTGGCGAGAACATCGTTCATTTAGGGAGCTTCGCATTCCTTTATTTAGGAATTATATTGCGCGTCGGAGTACATCCTTCGATGGTAAGGGAAAAATTGGATGCGTTATGGTCCAATGGTGCTCAATGTGCAGAGCTAGAATTTGTTGCGCTTAGGTTTGGATTGGGAGTCAGGAGTTCCATTTGATAACGTCACTACCGCCGCTGGAGGAGTTCGACGTAATATTTGGCATGGACTGGCTCTCGGAGCAGCAAGCCTATATCGATTGCGGTAGCAAGGAAGTCAAGCTGGGAGCAAGTCGTGAGACGACTTTCATGGGTTTGAAGGGGTCGAGCAAGACGTTGATGTCTGCTCTTCAGGTGGTTAAGGCGGTTCGTGCCGGTGTAGAACTGTTCTTTATACTAGTGGAGGTTGCAAAGCCTAAGCCCGCGTTGGACAGTATTTCAGTGGTATCAGAGTACCCTGATGTGTTCCATAGCGATCTTCCTGGAGCCCCGCCGCAGCGGGAGACAGATTTTACGATAGTGCTCGTACCAGGTGCAAAGCCTGTGTCACGCTCTCCGGATCGGCTAGTGCCTAAGGAATTGGCGGAGCTGAAGGTGCAACTTCAAGAGTTGTTGGAGCAAGGGTATGTGCGTCCAAGTTCTTCGCCTTGGAGCACACCGGTCCTCTTTGTTAAGAAGAAGGACGGGAGCTTGAGACTCTGTATTGATTATCGGGAGTTAAACAAGCTAACAAAAAAGAACAAGTACCCAATCCAAAGGATCGATGATCTTTGTGATCAGTTGGTCGGGTCGACGGTGTACTCTAAATTGGATCTCAAGTCTGGTTACTATCAGTTGAGGATAAGGGAGAGTGATATCCCTAAGACAACGTTTAGTACAAGATACGAGCATTACGAGTTTACGGTCATGCCGTTTGGGCTGACGAATGCGCCGTTAGTGCTCATGGATTTGATGAACATGACGTTCAGGGAGTACTTGGACCATTTTGTGATCGTCTTCGTCGACGACATTTTGGTGTACTCACAGAGTGAGGAAGATCACTTCAGGCATCTTCATTTGGTTTTGGAGACGCTAAGCAGGAATCAATTGTACGCCAAGTTCTCGAAGTGCGAGTGTTGGTTGTCCTCAGTAGCGTTCCTCGGTCATATAGTGAGTGGGGAAAGGTATTACAGTGGATCCAGTGAAGATTATTGCGATACGGGAGTGGCCTGAGGTTTCTACGGTAACGGAAGTCCGGAGCTTTCTGGGGCTTGCCGGCTATTATAGGCGCTTCGTAGAGAACTTCTCGCGGATAACATTACCTCTCACTACTTTGATGTGGAAGGAGCAGAAGTTCGTTTGGACGCCGGAGTGCGCGCAAGCTTTTGAGGAGCTGAAATGTCGGTTGACTACGACGCCTATGCTGAGTTCGCCGAGTGGGACAAAGGTTATGAGATTTATAGCGATGCTTCGGGCAGTGGTTTGGGTTGTGTGCTGTTACAGCATGGAAGCGTTATAACATATGGCTCGAGACAGCTGAAGGTGCACGAGAGGAACTATCTGGTCCATGACTTGGAGTTAGCGACCGTGATTTTTGCCTTGAAGCTGTGGAGACATTATTTGTACGGTGTGAAGATTGATATCTACACCGATCTTAAGAGCCTGAAGTATTTGATTGATCAGAAAGATCTGAATATGCAACAACGTAGATGGATGGAGCTCCTGGGGGACTATACATTCAAGATCCACTACGTGCCTGGTAAAGGTAATGCGGTTGCGGACGCGTTGAGTCGCCGAGCCCCAGATCAAGCCAATTGGCTGTCGATCCATGACAAGCGGTTGGTTCGGGAGTTGGAGGCGTTGGAGATTGTTTGTGTAGATAAGCAAGCAAGTGCTAAAGCAGTACTGAATTGGACTGAAATTCAATATGACCTAGCTGATCGGATTCAGCAGGCATTGGATTTGGATGACCACATACATCAGTTCATGGTAGAGGCTCTGGATGGGTCAAATTCCCAATTCGTTGTGGAGGACAGATTACTTTGGAAAGACGGTCGTCTGTGCGTCGCAAGTGTGGGCAATTTGCGGGTGGAATTGTTGTACGAGACACATTATACCAAGTACTCGATTAACCCTGGGAGCACGAAGATGTACCGTGATGTAAAGAAAAGTTTTGGTGGCTGGGTTTGAAGAAGGATGTGGCACTCTACGTGGCGAAGTGCCAAACTTGCGCCATAGTGAAGGCGAAATGCCAAAAGCCGGAAGGATTTCTGAAGTACTTGCCTATTCCAGAGTGGAAATTCGACGACATCACTATGGACTTTATGCATAGTTTGCCAAGGTCGCAAAAAAGGGAACGACGCCATCAGGGTGGTCGTAGATTGGCTAACGAAGGTGTCGCATTTCATTCCGCATAGGAAGGATGATCCGGTGGAGAAGTTGACAAAACTATATGTGGATAATATAGTACGGCTTCACGGTGTGCCCCGCAGTATCGTGAGTGACCGAGATGGGCGGTTCACATCCACTGATTGGAGGCTTGTGCAGCAAATTTTGGGAACAAAGCTGAGTTTTAGCACAGCCTTCCATCCGCAGACGGATGGGCAGACCGAGAGGGTCAATAGAACTATGAAAAACATGCTCCGCATGCGTGTCTTGAACTTTGGAAAGCAATGGGAAGACCATCTTTATTTGGTGGAATTTGCGTACAACAATATCTATCAGGCGAGTATTCAAATGGCACCCTTCGAGGCCCTATATGGTAGAAAATGTCGCACGTCATTGTCTTGGTTAGAAATAGGTGAGTCAAAGTTGTACAAGCGCCAAGAGGTGGAAGATGCTACATCTTTGGTTCGTACCATTCGAGAGAGGTTTCTTATTGCTCAGGACCGGCAAGCGAAGTACTATAATGCCAACCACAGGAACGTGGAGTTCGTGGTGGGCGACTGGGTGTACCTAAAGGTCAAGCCCGTACGTATTGAAGACTCGGAAGTCAAGAGGCTACGCAATAAAGAGATCAGGATGGTCAAGGTCCGATGAGACAATTGCAGTCGAGAGGAGCTCTCTTGGGAGCGAGAGCAGACTATGTTTGAGGAGTACCCGGAGTTATTTCACTTTACGTTTTATGTTTCTTTCCTTTATGAAATTTCGAGGACGAAATTCTTTTAAGAGGGGGAGAGTTGTAATGCCCCGAAACTCAAAAGAGCGACATGAGGCATTTTGGGCCAAATCTGGTATTTGGCATGGGGCACACGGCCTGGGACACGGGCATGTCCCAGGGCATGTGAGGCTCGAGTCGATGATTTGGCCGCGAGGTCGACGAAATCTGGAGTCGACGATCATCGAGCAGCGAACACGGCCTGAGACATGGGCGTGTCTCAGGGCGTGTCGAGCCCGTGTCGACGATCGACCCGGGGAGTCAACATGTTCGCTCGACGATGTGTCGAGACAAGGCACATGGCCTAGGATACGAGCGTGTCCAAGGCCGTGTCGAGTAGTCGACGAACTTTTCTCGACAAAGTGTGGAGACCGTGAACACGGCCTGGAGCCCAGGCGTGTTCGGGTTTGACACAGGCGTGTCACATAGGACACGGGCGTGTCCAAGACCCGTGTGAGTCTCGGGTTATTTTCGAGGTTGTGTCGATGGGGCACACGACCAACCACATGGCCGTGTCAGTTGGAACACGGGCGTGTCAAGTCAAACACGGGCTTGTCAGATGCCCGTGTATTTTTCGAGACGCGTTGATTTTGACGGTGAATGAGGGACACGACCCTGGACACGGGCGTGTTACAGGCCGTGTTCGGCACAGATTCTGCATTTTAGATCTAGATCAGGGTCGTCCGTCTCTTTAATTCGGGATTCGACAGCTGGGGGCTGTTAGTGCTTGGATATACACGGGATTGGACCCTTGAAACCCTCATTTCACTTGAGAGGTTCTCTTTCTAAAGTATAGAGAGAGAGAGGAGAGCAAAGGAGGAAGAAGAAGCTTGGATCCGGTCTTTAGAGGAGCTTCAGAGCTCCAAATCGTGAATCGACTTCGGATATACGGAGGCAAAGAGAGTGAGGTGCTTTTCATCCACTTACATTTCCATGGCGCTAAGGAAGAACGCTAGGGTAACGATTCTCTACTTGAGCATGTGAAGCTCTACTTCTTTTGCATAGGAAGCCCACTCTCGTGAGTTTGCGGTGAGTTTGAGGCGTTCCTTCGGGTAGACATGAATAGTCCCCGTTGTGTAGAGTCCGTAATCGAGAACGGACATAGACATGATATGTGAAGTCTATCCGGACATGTTGGTCTGGATCGGTGATGTTGCATTGCATAAATGCTGGAGAAGACTCCGTGCGAATGTTTGTTTTTCGGGTTTTCTACATGGTAGATTGCAACAGGGAGCCTTGGGGATTAACCCTAAGGTGCACCAGGAAAACTAGGCGGATGCGTGATCTTGCCAATTTGGTGTCCTGGGAGCCAACTTGAACATAACCGAGTTATGTGAAGTGTGTGACGGAAACGGGACTCGGGAGAAGTTTGACCTGCGAATATGTTTTAAATTAACGTTGCGATGTGAGCACGGGTTAGATGGAACCGTACCCGTTCTATATCTTTCAGATTAGAGCCGTTGGCATAGATGAGGGTCTTCGGCGGTCTATGGTTTAAATTACCGTGACCCATGCCGGGAAGACAAATTGCTCATTGTTTGGCCGTCCAAAGGGATGGTGGTGAGCCGACGGACTTTGACCGTGATCACCGAGAATGTGCCCTGAGTGCACGGGGTGTGTGGCCGCACGTGCCTATGCCTGTGATGTTGTGACAATACTATATTGCTTGGTTATACGAATAAAGTGCAGGGAAGGAGCATTGCCGCCCCGAGTTGGGGGCAGGATCATTATAATTTGGTCAGCATTGCTGACCGTTGCTTTTGTTTGCCACCGTGCGGTGGATTGTGCTTGCAGGTGCTGCTGTACCAAGCGGTCAATAGCGGGCTAAAACCCAAATTGTGAAGCCGGCCCTTGAAGGCCTAATTGGAGTGTTTACTTGCTTTTGCTCATGTATGACCGGCCTGCGTGACGTGGTATGGAAAACATGTAATATGAGTAAACCATTTGTAAGACCTTAAGGCCAGTACTTGTGTATGTACTTCATTACTTTTTAGCTTGTTAGTGGACATTCATGCTTGTTGCTGGGTTCTTTTAATTGCAACTATTTAAACTGCTTCCGCTAGAATGCTATGTGTAGGACGTTAAGATTAGTTGGAGGGTTTCCATTGAGTAACCACCCGGTCTGTCTGTGGTATATGGCATCGGGCCCCGACCGGACCTACTGCTATATGCTATGCGACGTATAGGGGGTGTTACACATGAGCAGGTTGACCTCGCTGCCTCGCTATGTCACTATCTTGCCGATGTATTGAGATTTTAGTCTGTTTTCGAAGTTTTTGATGACTTGATTTTTGCTGACGCAGGTCTCCCACCAGACGATGCTGTCGTGGTGCTTGACACTACTCCTCTGCGAACGGCGTCGTTGATCACTCTCGAAGCCGGGAAGCGAGTCCAAACCCAGTGCACTGTGCGGATCAACATCGGCTCCAAGAAGGTGACTGAAGTACCGGCCTCCTCGGTGGGGGAGGTTCCTTCTGCGAGTAAGGATGTTTTTGCGAGAAAGGATCTCGCGACAGCCAAGACCCCTCAGCCCGGGAAAGGCAAAGCTCCTCTCATCTCTGTGACTGCCCATCAGATTCCGGCGGCATGTATCCCTTTGCCTCTACCACCTGCTATCTCCTAGCCGGTGTAGGATGCGAGTATCCATGCGCCTCCGCCACCCCCTGCTGCCCCTTTGAAAGTCCACCTTGTGTCAGCTATGTGCACCTATGGGGGGGGGGGAATAGGTGACGTGTGGTTCTTTTGCGGAATTTACGGATGTACCTGCACAATAAAAACAACAAGCACAACACACAGAATACACAGCAAATTTATAGTGGTTCCCCGACTTGGGTACATCCACTTTCCCCCTTCGACCTATCTCCCCAACAAGGGACGACTCGGTCACTTCTCCAACGGGATTGAAATCCAATCTCTTCACTAACGGAAGGAGCCCTTCCACACGTGAGAGTCAACACTCCCACAAAACGGGTTGCACCCAACCCTTACAACACGGAACAAAAGTTCCTTTACAACGAAATTAAATGTAGAATGTACACGTGATACAAACTTCTTTTGGAGACTACGGTGTTCCTCTTTGTTCGACGACGTGTTCTTGAAGTCAATGAAGAGTCTACGACCTTGGTCTCTCTTGGAGAGGATTTCCCCGGAACCGGCGGCGGCACACGAGCGGCGGCTAGCTTCGGGATCGGCGGCTACGATGAAGAGCAGCTGCTGAACTTGGAGATCCAAACTTCGTTGCGAAGCAAGCTCGGTCTACCAACGGTCACACGAGGATCGGTCGTCTCGATCGATTCGGATGGGAAGTTTTTCCGATCAACAAATCGAGAGACAAAGGATCTCTGGATAGACGCGTGAGACTCGAGCCTTGCTAAGCTTCTGTCGCCGGAGATCGGGAAGAAATCTCTATTGTTGACGGCGACCTACTTGCCCGACGGCGACGGCGGCAGCGGAGAGGAGTCGCGGTTTTAGGGTTTCGTTGCGGCTTGATTTCTGTTCCTTTTTCTCCGTCGTTTACTGTTCAAAATACCCATGTATTTATACCCTGTAGATACAACAAATTTGACCGTTGTGGGACCCACAAAAGAAATCCCCAAAATCCGGTTCAAACAAGTCCAGAAGCAGAATCCGGTCCAGCAGCATTCTGAGAAAACGCCAAGTCAAAATCGGCGAGAATCGCAGACGATTCTCGACGAATCGGCGAGAATCGCAGACGATTCTCGACGAATCGGCGAGAATCACCAAGTGATTCTCGACGATTCGTCGAGAATCGTTTGTGATTCTCGTCGAATCACTTACTGATTCTCAACGAATTTTACTGTGAACATGGGCTGCTTGGCCACTGGTTCGGCGGGAATTACAAGTGATTCTCGCCGAATCTTACTTGGCACCATTTTGAGATGGCCAGAAGGAGTCGGCGAGAATCACTAATGATTCTCGTCGATTCGGCGAGAATCACTAGTGATTCTCGCCGAATCGGCGAGAATCACTTGGTGATTCTCGTCGAATTTGCCTTGGAAGATTTTTCGTCTTCCACCCCAGGAGTTGCTCCTTGATCCTCTGTGCTCCTTGTCTTCTCTTGCATATGAGCGACCCTGTACTTGAAAGTAAGTGCACTCCAATAGAGAGAGTACACATAGGCCAACACACTGATCTGCTCAACGAGGGATTACGTCGTGCAGACCCGTGTATATTGACCTACTGCACCCTGACATTGGTGTGCACTTAGCGTGGAGGTACTGCAAGTACAACTTAAAATGTTTCGTCAAATACATTGTGAATTCATCTTAGCTTGACAGGGGGCTTCCTCAAATCTAGGTAATCGTGGATACAATACCCAACAATCTCCCCCTATTTGACGAAGCCAAAACCCTACTAGCTAAGATGAATAACACCTATCAAATAATAATTATAGCATTTAAAAATTAAATATACAACACAAGGGAATATATGCAATCAGAACAGGACTTGAGTCATTCACACATTCAAGAATATATATATATACCAAGAGAAATATATTCACATATAATTCAGAATTGTTCATATGACAGTAATAATCATTAAACGTTCTTAAGACACAGTGACCAGCTATAAAATAATGACTATTTGTCCTTAGCTACGTCACCCTTCAGAGTTTGAGCCAAGTACTTTTTGCTTTGCCTTTCCATGTATTCCTTGGGCTTCGGGTAGTACCTAGGAGGAGCAACTTTGTCTGGATCCTTGTTGTTTCTGAAGAAAATGTTGCGTTTTGCTTCAAATGCTTTGTGCGTTTCCCATTCGTACTGGCTATATGCTTCATTTCGATTGATCTCTCCTCTTTCGTACAGCCGGAAGGTGTCTAAGATGATGTTCCTTGAAACTGGACTCCACCTTTCGTTTCGTACATCCTCCTCACTCATTCTGATTCGCTTCTCAGCTGGAGTCTCCTTGGAGGTCCCTTCCTGAACTTTTCTCTTTCCCCTGGCTTTTGCTAAGGCCTCTTGGTCAAACATGCTCCTCAATTTAGCTTTGGAGAGAGCCCTAACATCAGCTTCATGTGTGGGAATATCTGCAGCAACACTTGCACTAACATCCTCAGCAACACTTGCTTCCTCAGCAGCCTTAGATGTCTCAGGAACCTGGATACCGGCAGGTTGGTCAGGTAGGACGACGCCTAACGTGCCCAGTGCCTGTTGTAGCATCCACCAGCAACTCTCATAGACGTATTTGCTTGATTGTGCAAAGTTTGCATCCATGCTTTCTTGGAGCTCGGCCATCTTAGCGATATACTCCTTCTCCCCCTTTTTGGCTTCGTCACCTATGCAATTGGCATATGAGTGCAGAGAGTCATCAATATGCTTAGTTGTCTTGCTGAATTCAGTGATTAGGGCCTGCTGATTTGCATTTAAAGTGACCATATTACCATCAAATTTCTGAATATTGTTGGCTACAACGTGTGCGTTCTGATTGACAACAGCCAGAGTATCAGTATTCTTTTTCAAGCCGGCCATTAACAGTGTGACAGCTTCGCCGGCCGCGTTATACTTTTCTTCGAATTTCTTCTCCATCACATCCAGTTTGTGGTTGATCTCTACCATATTTTTAAGCATGAGATCTTCAGAAGTCTTGATCTTTTTCAGCAGTGTTTTCTGAGCTGTATCAAAAGAATCTTTAAGCTCGTTCACTATTCCTTGAATGACATTGATGGTGTGAGTGGCCAGCTCATCTCGCAACGGTATGGTCTGAGGTACTTCTTGCCCTTGCTCGTGCTCTGCAGCAGATGCATCGGTAGAGCTGGATACAATCACAGCCTCTATAGAAGGAATGTTGGCGACCTCTTGAGGTTTATCAAACTCCCCCTCCACTGGTGCAGACTTATCAGATGGAGGTTCAACGGGATCCGGAGTCTCCAACACTTCATGGTCCTCATTCTCATCGTCCTCTCCGTCCTCATCCAAAAATTCATCCATATCAGCAGCTTCTTCCACTTCTTGATCAGCAGTGTCCAGTGCTTCAGCTTCAGTTCTTTGAGTGTTTCTGTTCAAGACCTCCTCATCCTCCAACTCAGGTTCACTTACTTCATGAATTTCGGCCACCGCATCCTTGGCCACCTGGGCGATTTCAGATATTATATCCATATGAGTGGGTAGAGTCTCCCCCTCGATTCCTGCAGTCACAGTATCAGGAATTTCACTGGGGGAGGCTGCTGGAGATACTTCCTCTTGCTCTTCCACAGCAGGCTGCCCGATGCGCCGCTCCCATCGATCAAACACAGTAGCATCCATCTTTTTCAAGTAATGGAGAGGAACTCCTTTGCTCATGTCGAATTTGTCTCCGTTGAGCTGGTTGAGATATAGACTAATGATGCGGCCGAAGCTTGGAGTGCCCAGAGTGTCCTTGATCTTTTGGAACAGCAACTCCCCCCAGTTGAACCTCTTTCGACAGACCACAGCTATGAGAATTTTGAACATATCTCCGGAGATATGATCATGGGAGCCTGGCTTGCAGATGAGTACTTTTCCTATGACGTCAGATAGGAGCTTCCCTTCTTCATTCATCTCTTTTCTCTTTACTGATCGAGTGTCTCTTGGAAGATCGCAGAACAAGAGGGTTCTGGCTTTGTCCTCGTCCTCCAGATAATCTTCCTGCTCCGAACTTGAGAGCTGCAGGTAGCAAGTTAGCTTACTGGCAGACATCTTTACTTTTGTCCCAGCCACCTTGCTCTTGATGATGGAGTCTCTATCTCGGAGTCTTGCGGTAGAGAAGAACTCCAGCACCTCTTTATCGAGGACTTTGCAAGGGTGCTCCAATATGAAGGTTAGCCCGGCCTCTTCCAGCATGAGAATGATATTCCGGAACTCGTCCGAGGCATGAGAGAATCCAGTGCAAACCAGCTCGCAACCAGAAATCAAGCCTGCAGTAGTCCTTGGAGCCATTGAAGATCTAGAGAGAAGCCCTACTCTAAGCATTAGTGAACATTCAAAAAGAAAGCATCACTAGTGAGCGCGTCCAAGTGCGGGTGAGGAGAAGGTTACCTAAGGGCTTACACGGAAGAGAGTTGATGAGCTTCGGGAAGATCTTCGGTGGAAGGAAGAGTATCCCGTGGGATTCGGCCTAGCTATAGTCTCACGGGAAGCAGATCCTGTGGGAAGAGTATCCTGTGGGAAACACAGCAGCGATTCGCTCACTTCGACGAGAGCGTCGGAGGGCTGCGGGTTTCGGCGAGAGTCGTCGGGATCCTTTCGAAGAGAACTTTGCGAGACCCTAGCGGGAGAGTTCTTGCGGGAAGAATCGGCGAAGCTCCCACTGTGGTCACCAGGGTGTCGGGGTACTTGCTGCAGCGTGACGCGGGAGTTGTGAGGAAGGCGAAGGGTTTTACGGGATTTAAATGATTCGGCGAGATTTGTCAAGAATGCGAAGGGTCTTGCGGTATTTGACTGATTCGGCTTTGTCAAATTCGGCGGGATTCAGGAGATTTGGTTAATTCGGCTTCTGATACTATGTATCTGATTCGAAATTGAGGGGTCTCTTGACTAGGGATTTTCACATTTGAGAAGCTTGCAATATTTTAGAAATTTTCCGATGTCAAGTCAATAAAAAGAATGATAAATACAAGTATATTCTAAAGTCAATCTATTTGAATTTTACTGAGGTTTTTGCAAAGTCTTCTTAATGTCAATTGTATGTTGTCGAGATTTACAACGACATATCTTCGTTAACCCTTTATTGAGGTGTAAAGGTTTGCATGCATCGAGTTAACCAATCCTTAGACGTGCATACATACACTAATATACAAAGAAGGATCTGTATATGATGATATATATAAGTATATATATATTTTGAATGAGGATCCATTATGACACAAGTCCTTGAACTGATCAAAATTACCTGGGATTTTGAGAGTCATCGTCTTAGTCCCACAGGTAGAACACATTAGTAGCTTAAAGTGAGTATGCTCAACAGGTAGCACATCTGTTATTGCAGACGCTTGTTCCAAGTTAGCCTTGAGCCACCTACTGTCCAGATCCCATCGTATTTACGGGGACCTAGACTACCCTGCAAAACAGAATTACTGTACCTTAGGAACCCAAATCATATTGGGTCCTAGGTTTCTATTAGCATAAGCACGCAACTGCCTTCCTTCAGAAAACCTGTCTGGAAGACTACCTCTGTCCCTAGAATGTGGATAAGCCCTTGCTGTGGGCACAGAGGGGTTATGCCAACAGTCAATGGCAAAGTGCCCCACTTTACCGCAGCACCAACAAGGGTGAATGTTGTATCGCCTTTTTCGACCTGATCTAGTGACTGATGAAGTCACGGTCCTAGGTCTAAACGGGATAGGGCATGTTCTTGTCACACAAATTCCTCTTCCATCGTGACACGAGGAAGGGTGGAACGAATGCATGATGTGAGCGTTATGAGGCCGAGAAGGTGGTGCCATTCTTTCAGGCATCTCCCTTGCAGAGGCCCCATGAAGCCTGACATCATGACCTCTATCCTCCCTATCCCGTGTCCTCGAATGGTGAGAAGTCTTCTGTGAGCTGGGACATACAGATCCACACTGTGTTGTGGCAGTGGCCGTGAATACAAAGGGCTCAGAATGAGCCTTAGGTATTTCCTCATGGGTGGCCATGACGCCCATTGCACTATGGACGTTTCCACATGGGGACAAATCACCCTTGCAGTGACCACGATTACTCCTGTGGTCATACCTGAAGGCATGATGAGTTGCCTTCCTGCTTGGAGTGGGGGGTCGAAACACCGTTTCCCCATTTCTCCATCCCTGAATAATCCGGGAAATCCACCCGGTTTCTTGCTTTCTCTTTATAGCATCAACTTTGGAAAAGTTTGATACTATACGTTTCTCATTATCTAGACTATTCTCTAGAGCTGAGATCTTAGAGTCCTTGACCTTGTTGGACGCCAATTGGAGAACCAACAAGATCTTCAGTCGAGCAATCTCTCGAGCTTGCTCCTCAGCAAGTAGATTGCTCTCCTGAAGGGCTCTCTTCAGGGAATCAGTATTTTCTAGAGGAGAGCAGTTTCTGTCTTCAGAAAAGTCAAAAGATATGGGGCAGGATGAAGATGATACCTGTTCATCTGAGTTATTGTCATTAGAATCAGTGACCAATGTTTCATCCTCGTCAGAGCTGCTTTCCTCACTGGTCTCGTCAGTCTCTGACACGGACACGGGAGCTCTGATGCAGTCCGAGGGATCCTTGCCTTCATCTTCAGAAGTGAGAACCCCCACATACGCTCCATCCTCTGATTGGCAGCATATTTCAGCTTTCTCTGACCCCCCCATCAACTCTGAGATCATCATCCACAGAGATTTAGCCGTTCTACATTTTTCCAATCTAGAGCGAGAGGCTTCAGACCAGACATCCATGATAATTTGTCGAATCCTCTCGTCCAAGTGAAATAGAGATAGTTCCATCTCAGACATCTCAGCAATGCCCATGGGCACTTGGATCCCAGAGTCGGAGGTCTTCATGGGGATAAACGGACCCTCTTCCAGGATGAGGGATGCTCGTGGATCGATGGCATCCAGGTGAAATAACACTCTCATCCTCCAGATAGGATAATAATCCTTTGTGCATGCAGGGAGTTTGAGTGGCAATACGTCATAATCCAGATCCATGCTTCTGACACTGGTGGCAGGATTCTACTCAAGGTGTTAACCTTTTTGAAGAGTAACCTCGCTCTGATACCACTTGAAAGTCCACCTTGTGTCAGCTATGTGCACTTATGGGGGGGGGGGGGGGGAATAGGTGACGTGTGGTTCTTTTGCGGAATTTACGGATGTACCTGCACAATAAAAACAACAAGCACAACACACAGAATACACAGCAAATTTATAGTGGTTCCCCGACTTGGGTACATCCACTTTCCCCCTTCGACCTATCTCCCCAACAAGGGACGACTCGGTCACTTCTCCAACGGGATTGAAATCCAATCCCTTCACTAACGGAAGGAGCCCTTCCACACGTGAGAGTCAACACTCCCACAAAACGGGTTGCACCCAACCCTTACAACACGGAACAAAAGTTCCTTTACAACGAAATTAAATGTAGAATGTACACGTGATACAAACTTCTTTTGGAGACTACAGTGTTCCTCTTTGTTCGACGACGTGTTCTTGAAGTCGATGAAGAGTCTACGACCTTGGTCTCTCTTGGAGAGGATTTCCCCGGAACCGGCGGCGGCACACGAGCGGCGGCTAGCTTCGGGATCGGCGGCTACGATGAAGAGCAGCTGCTGAACTTGGAGATCCAAACTTTGTTGCGAAGCAAGCTCGGTCTACCAACGGTCACATGAGGATCGGTCGTCTCGATCGATTCGGATGGGAAGTTTTTCCGATCAACAAATCGAGAGACAAAGGATCTCTGGATAGACGCGTGAGACTCGAGCCTTGCTAAGCTTCTGTCGCCGGAGATCGGGAAGAAATCTCTATTGTTGACGGCGACCTACTTGCCCGACGGCGACGGTGGCAGCGGAGAGGAGTCGCGGTTTTAGGGTTTCGTTGCGGCTTGATTTCTGTTCCTTTTTCTCCGTCGTTTACTGTTCAAAATACCCATGTATTTATACCCTGTAGATACAGCAAATTTGACCGTTGTGGGACCCACAAAAGAAATCCCCAAAATCCGGTTCAAACAAGTCCAGAAGCAGAATCCGGTCCAGCAGCATTCTGAGAAAACGCCAAGTCAAAATCGGCGAGAATCGCAGACGATTCTCGACGAATCGGCGAGAATCACCAAGTGATTCTCGATGATTCGTCGAGAATCGTTTGTGATTCTCGTCGAATCACTTACTGATTCTCAACGAATTTTACTGTGAACATGGGCTGCTTGGCCACTGGTTCGGCGGGAATTACAAGTGATTCTCGCCGAATCTTACTTGGCACCATTTTGAGATGGCCAGAAGGAGTCGGCGAGAATCACTAATGATTCTCGTCGATTCGGCGAGAATCACTAGTGATTCTCGCCGAATCGGCGAGAATCACTTGGTGATTCTCGTCGAATTTGCCTTGGAAGATTTTTCGTCTTCCACCCCAGGAGTTGCTCCTTGATCCTCTGTGCTCCTTGTCTTCTCTTGCATATGAGCGACCCTGTACTTGAAAGTAAGTGCACTCCAATAGAGAGAGTACACATAGGCCAACACACTGATCTGCTCAACGAGGGATTACGTCGTGCAGACCCGTGTATATTGACCTACTGCACCCTGACATTGGTGTGCACTTAGCGTGGAGGTACTGCAAGTACAACTTAAAATGTTTCGTCAAATACATTGTGAATTCATCTTAGCTTGACAGGGGGCTTCCTCAAATCTAGGTAATCGTGGATACAATACCCAACACCCTTCAACCTCGCGACAGCTCGTGAGTACATCTCTACCTCCATCGCATCCCCTGATGAGCTCGCGAACACAGTTGTCGAGCACGGTGTTGCCTCAACCTCCTCCATTGGACGGCTCATCCCGAAGACCAGATAGGTAGCAGCCTAGCTACTTCACGCCGAGGAATGGGGATCGCTACCATGGAGGTCGCGGGCAGTGGAGGCCCGCTGAACGTGCGGGCGGCTCTTCTTCGGTTCAGCGAGAATCTTAGGGTCGTGGCCACTCTCCATGACGATCTCGATCTCCTCGCCAAGGTAACTCGCATCGCCGTTGTGCTGAGTTGATTGTTGATGCCGACTTCGGACTTGGCGATGTTCCCTCTGATTTGACAGATCGCCCTACAACTCCTGGAGCGGCTTTCCTTGATGCCATCGGGCTGTCTGGGAGCTCATATCGCCATACTGCCGCTCGCGGCTACATGGAGTTGGAGACCAAGTTCTACCAACTCGCCACTTGCGAGCCTTATCGCCGGATTTCGTCCTTGGAGGTAAGGATGGCGAGGATGGAAGAGCTTCAGGGAAGCCTGGAGAACTACAAGGCACGCTTCCATATGATCGACGAGATTGATCGGCAGATGGCAATGAACGACCATCGTCTTCAGCTTGCTATTGACGATCTGGCTGGTACGCGAGCGAGCATGGGATCTGCAGTCCGATTGACAAGAATGGAAGAACAACTGCAGCTCGTCGATGATGCGATATCGGTGGCCACGAAGCATTACTGGCGGGCTCGTGAGATAGGTTGGGCCGGGCGACATCTTCACCCTCCAGAGTGACCACCTAGGACTTGGTCTTTCTCTTTTTATTAGCTGGACTCGCCTCTGACGAATTTGTAATGAACATTTGTTTGTAATAAACGAGTTTGAAATTCGCGGTGATTTTATACTGGTCGCCCTTTTTTTTGTACGCTCGCATTTTTCTGCGACTTTTTGTATATGTCTTGTGCAGGTCTTGGCGAGGTCCAGGAACACATTATGCGAGATAGAACTAGGTGTTAGGGTTGCTCTAGGCCGATACATGACTTAAGTAGATGCTCACACAAGGTTGATACCCCCCACCTAGGACTATAAATGAAGGGGGTAGGTAAACCATAAGTACGTTGTTGCAATTTTTTAACTTATACTCGCGAGTAACTTTCCTTGCTCGCCTCTCCTTTGTATTCTCACTGCTCGTGACTCCTTGCTCGCAAAACCAACTCGCTCAAGATGGTCGGGGATGATGCCAGCGCTCACCAACAAGCTCATGCTACGGATTTCACAAACGCCGCCTTCAAGAAATCTGTCACCTTCTAGCGAGACCTAGAGGAGTTTCGACAGCGGCATCTCATTAAGGGCTACTCAGCAAGACTCCTCGCATGGACCGAGCAATTAAATTCTTATATCAAAGGAAGGTTGATACAATCTCTCTGTCACTTCGAAGCTGGCTTGTGACTTCCATTGTGGCCGGAATATCGCCAGATGCTTCAGTACTTCAGCATCGTGCCCGCCCAAATCAATCCCAATGGTGTGGCGATCATCATGGGGTTCCTATACTTCTTGTGAGAAGAGAGGATCGTTATCGACCTCTCCGTCTTCAGGAAGATATTTGCCTTTGTGGAGACGTCAGATGGGATCGTCTTCTTCAGCAGCCATGTCTGCACGCTGGTCGGGACGGCAAACAAAGTCCACTGATGGAGAGAATATCTAGTCGCCATCACTGGAGACTTCGGCGACGTGCTGGGAACGTCGCATCAACTTGTCTACGTCGCCTTCCTGCCGCCGATCTTGGAGGGGCGTTAGCGAGAAGCTAGTCAAGACTTTACGCGGGTGACGGTTCGACGTCATCCATTGGCGAATCAACGTCAATGTTCTTTTATAGATCCACCCCTGCGAGAGTAAGTGTTCGAAGTTTGATCATACTCGCCTATTTCTCCCATCTTGACGTTAAGAAAGTCGCACTAACTTGCTCTTGATGCTCGCAGTACCCTCCGAGCTCCCGGTGAAGCCGCTTCCTCCGACCAAGGAAGTCGCCTCGTCATAACCGGAACCCCCAACGAGCTGCCGAAAGTTGGGGAAAAGAAGAAGCTCGCCAAGGGAAAGGAGAAGGTCAAGTCACCGGACCATGCGAGCAAGAGGGCTAAAGTATCTCGCCAACTATTCGAGGACCGGGAATCTCCGGCCGATGTCGGGGCGCCTTACCTTCACCCAAACTACAACCTTGGGCAAGAAGGTAAGGATGCCTTAGGCTGCCCGCTAGTCTCCTATTCTGCTGGCGAGCATCGGGTGTCGCTGAGCACCAACCTCCCCGCTTGGTCTGAGGACTGGAAGGACAATGGGGAGGCCTTCGACGTCC
This sequence comes from Platanthera guangdongensis, assembly GCA_039583875.1. Lineage (NCBI taxonomy): Eukaryota > Viridiplantae > Streptophyta > Magnoliopsida > Asparagales > Orchidaceae > Platanthera > Platanthera guangdongensis. Next base: position 62,371,462 of record CM077152.1, read on the forward strand.
TTCGCGCCATCTACGGGCGAGCTGATGCTGAGTCCATTGTGGAGCTTAGAACAGAGGAGCTCGCCCAGCTGACGTTGCGATCCATTCTGCGGGCTGCCGAGTTCGGCCATTTCTCGGCGAGGAAGCTGCTCGAAACGCATGAGGCGCTGAAGGTCTCCTCGATGAAGGCAATCGACCTCAGAATGCAATCAACTCGCTGGAAGGAGTATGAGGTGTAACATCCCATTTCCAACTAGACCCCTAAGAGTGGTTTTGTCATGACTAGGTCATGAAAAAATCCTAGGAAGCCCAAGAAGATCAAGTGAGCTTAGGAATGAAGTTGGAAATCACCATGGTCTGCAAATAATAGAATTCTAAACAATAGTTTAGGATGACCATAGGGCTTCACCATGACTCCATGACCCCACCACAACACCCTAAACTCCCTTGAGTGATCCATAAGGCCACTAAGGACCCAATGGCGACAAGCAAAGTGGCCAAGTTGGCTTAAGTCCACCCTAACCCTAAATGGGTCAAACTGGCCTACTTAGGATCAACTGACCTTCCCTTAGCTAAGTGAGACCCACACATGCCTTCCTAACCATAAAGTTAGGTCAATGGGTAACCAAGGACCCATTGGGGTCAACACAAGAGTTTATGTTGACCAAAGTCAACCCTGACCCTAAATTAGTCAAAGTACCCTTCCTAAGGGAAGGTGACCTCCAAAGTGCCAAGACAAACCTACCCAACCATTCCTAGATCATAGGGGAGGCCAATGAGTCACCAAGGACCCAATGGGGTCAACCAAAGAGGCTAATTTGACTCAAGTCAACCCTAGCATAAAAAAAGGTCAAAGTGCCCTAACTAAGGATCAAGTGACCACCAAGGTGCCCAACCAACCCTACCCAAGTCTTTCTAGATCTTAAGGGAGGCCAATGAATCACCAAGGACCCATTGAAGTCAACCCAAATTATGATGTTGACCAAGGTCAACTCTGCCATAATACTAGGTCAAACAAGCTCAAATGGGCTAACCCAAGCTCAATCCCAATCCACTTAGGCTAAAACCTTATTTCCATGTATAATATGAGTTAGTGGGGTGCCATTAGGCTGAATTAATCATCAAAATCGGCCTTGATGACTAGGAGAGAGAAAAGCTCCATTTTCCCCTTTAATGGAGGAGAGAGGAAGTGGGGAGTGAAGACCATTCATGGCTTAGAAGGCCAAGGGCCCTCTCTTCTTGCTGGAATCTTCCTCCCTGGTCAGTTAGGGGAAGATTAAGGGACTTTCCAGCCCTTTCCAGTGGCTGGGTGCAGTGAATCTACCATGGCCGAAGTTGAGTTTTCATGGCCATTAATGGCCTTGAAGCCATGCCCCTTCCCCTACCTCAACTGACCCCTTTATCATCTTCAGAACATCATAAGCAGTGGATCTAGGCCCTTACATCACTGCTTTTGATCAAGGATAGAGATCGGGAGGTGGAAGCTTTTGGAGCTCGGCGGCCATGGCGCGCCACCAACAAACACGTCAGAAAGCACGGTTGAAGGTCCTCCTCTACTCCTCTCTTCGTGGGCTAGAATCCTAGACGAATTAGGAGAGAAATCGGGCTCAATTGAGCCCGATCGGGTGAGGAAGTTTTCAGATTTTCATGGTTTTTTATACCTCGCGGGTTCGCCGGAAACCGCCCCTTCGGCGGCCGTGTCGCCGCCCGGAGATAGCCCCCACCTCAACGAAGGTGGTGGCGGTGGTGGCCAGAGAGGGAGGTCTTTGGATGACCGAGAAAATGGCATGGAAGTTTCTTCAGGTTCGGGCAATCCCAGCCCTTGGCTGGAGGAAGAAGATGAACAGGAGGTGTTGGATTTGCTTTAAGATCCGTGCTGGATCTGATTTTAATAATTCTTGTTTTATTAATTTTTACCCCATTTCTGGGTTGTTTTAAAATTAAATATTAAAAATACTTAGGGGATGTTTCAGAAGAAGTTGTCAACATAAAAAATGTAGCTATATTGGTCTACTTTAATTTAAAATTGGTTGCATCCAATTTGGGTACGTGGTTTGCCACATCACTCATTTTGGTGAGGACTATACCAAGGCTAGACCAGAGACGACTTTGAGGGCCCCCAACAATCCATCTATCCAAATGACTTGAAATTTTGGACGGGGATCATTAGTACCTATACCTAGAACATATCCAAAATTGGGAATTTTTGGAAAAAAGTTTCTTAAAGGTTTTGTAGGAATTTAATAATCCATGTAGGAATTATTTAATAGGTCTAATGACTTCTAAACCCTCCCAAATTTTGGTGAGTGCTCCTTGGGGTCATCAAAAGGCTCTGTATAAATTTTCATACCATTTGGTGATGATTTAGTTTGGAAATAAGCAAACCCTTGCCTTGCCCTAAAAGGGGTATTTAGGTCAAAGTGCCCCTTGTGGGTTTGAGTGGCCAAACCACCTCAACAAAGGTTGAAATTTTGGCCACTGGTTTGACATGACATTTAACACCCTCAAATGGATTATGGAGTGGTTTAGGGTAGATTAGCCCTAGGACCCTAGTTCTAACCCTAAGGATGAACTTTAGGGGCTTGTGAAGGACATAGGGGGTTATGTTCTTGGATTGACTTGGGGATCAGTCCATGAGATCCTAAGGTGGTGGAATGCCCTAGAAAGGGATATGGTGGTACTTAGACACATGCACCCCACATAGACCACTTAATAATCATTTATGACTTTAAACCATAGAAATTATCTTATGGGTCAAATGACCGTAAATCTTGATGATATTTTGGCATGGACAATTTCATTGTATTACTAACCTCTGTTAATTATCTTATGGTGTTTAGAGATCAGTTGATGATTCTTGTAGTAGTAACTTCTGTATTGCCCTTTTGATGTTAATGATGAAATCATGATATATATGTGGTAGAATGGCTTGAAATTCTGTAATAGATAATAAAATGTCATTAGGCAGCACTAGTAGTTTATTTGGAGTGGTTGAAGCTTTATTAGTAGTACCTCCTTTGTAAAGTAAACTAGTGCACCTTACTTGGATAAATAGGAAATAAATATCATAGCTTGCTGACAAATTGTGATACTTAGTCAAGGAACATATTAGGGCATATAAAAGTATAAAAAAAAAATTAAATGTTATTTAATTGAGTTTATAAGGGTGTGTCTTCATAAAGTGCCTTATGATGGTTTTCCTTAGGATAATCTGTTACCTGGTCTACTGACTTGGGAATTTTATGAAACTTAGGAAGTGAAGTTTTATGATTATATTGTAGCTCTGCTAATGTTTGAGGAATTTTTGGACTAGTAGTTTTGGTACTTCCTTCAATACCCCTATTTATATGAATTATTTTGGAATAAATATTTAGAGGTTAAATGTTTTATGAAAGTTTATGATATTTAGTATTTACTGATATCTTGTTAACCTACAGTGTTCATAATTTTTGAATAGTCCTACTCTAAGTAAATCAAGTACTTCATGTTCAAATCACCCATGGATTAATTTTGGGAAAAATTAATTAAATGTCAAATTTAATTAGAAAATTATAAATTTCTGTATTTAGGCTAATAATGACATGATAGACCCCCATTAATTTTCTTAAGGCTTTTGGATGAAAATATGGAGTACCTCCTATCATGTACATCATATAGCCTAGGATGGTCTGCACATAGTAAAACTGCAAAATGAACTCAGAGAGTTGGATATTAGGTTATTGGTTGAGGTCAGGTACTAAGGAGTTCATCATTGGGAATAATGAAGGGATAACTAGAGTAGGTGGTGCTTGGGTTCGACGAAAGATCGTCTTTCCCGCGGAGAGAAAGAGTCAAATACATTAGGGTTAGTTCTAACATAACGATTAAAGGGATCAGGTAATATGTAATAACCAATAACTGTAAGTGCCTTGCAAAAGGGAGTTTTGGGCTTCAGCCCATCGTAGTTCCTAGTGCACTCGAGAGCCCTTCACGAAGAATACCTTGGGCAGTCCTGGGCTAACCTAAACCGTAAGTAAAATCAATGTTTAAGAGCAACTAGTATAACTAGGGTTCCACATTCACACACCACGGTAGCTCGGGAGGTTGATTAGGTTAGTTTGATTAGACATCCGAACGGTAGATTCGAAAGGTAAATGCAACAGACGAGATAGTCCGGGGAACCGGTGGCTCGGAAGGATTTGGATATATAAATAAGGTGGTGGGTCTTCGGTATTAGACGGTCATTCACACCGACGTCGATAAGTTGACTCGGTGGGTATGATTGACACTTAGCTAAAGAAAGTCTGGTGGATATGACCAACATTAGTATGTGATGACTCTAGGTTTTGTCCTTCTAGAGGCGTACGTAAGGGCTAGTCCTGGTAGTTGTTGGAGAATAACAAATCCCGGATGTATTTGATCTTGGTATGTGTTTTAAATGTGCAGGGATAACATCATTTTTATGTACAAAAGAAAGGCTGAGCATGGCATTGATGAAAAGGAAAAACGCGCTATCACTGGCGATAACGCTACCGCGGGCGATAGCATAATCAGTTCCTGCTGACGTCAGCCTTAATCCGCACGTTGCCGCGCACGAAGTCACAATCAGCGATAGCGCGGGGCGATACCGATGCCGCCGAGCGATATCCCACGATCGTCACGTTCTCCGCTCAGATCTGAAAATCAGCGCGACGTGTGCCACGTGTCAAGCAACGGAGAGTTATCACTATCGTGGGGCGTTAATGCTAACGCCGATGATAGCATGAAGTGATATATACGGCAAAAAATTTCAGGGAAGTGTTGGATCGTGCAGAGCTTTGTTTTTCCCAGAGAATTTTCAGAGCCTTCATCTCCGTTTCCAGATGAACTCCCTTGGTCCGTTGAAATCTCAAGAGCGAAGGAGATACGACCGTGCTTTCAAGATTGGAGATCTTCTCGTTCGTCCATCATCATCTTCAGAGCTCGTGATTTTGAGGGAGTTTTTAAGTTTTACTATTGTACTTCCATTTTCACTCTTTATCTTTGTAATTGGGAAGGGAAAATCACCACCTTGTGTGTGGTGTCTAAGTCTGTGTGTGGCTTAGTGGCAAATCACCACCTCGTGTGTGGTGTCTAGGTCCGTGTGTGGCTTAGGAGTAAATCACAGCATTTTGTGCAGCGTCTAGATCATAGGTTTGATTTAGGGGGAGGCTAGTAGACATATCTAGGGAGATATTGACTATAGCCTACCGGTTCTTGGGAGAAGGATCGGTGAAAAAGCTAGAAACTATTATCGTTGTAAGCCTTGATTTTTGATTTCAAGCTTTATTGGAATCATTTTACATATATATTTTGGAGAAATAAAATCTTATTTTTCATTTCATTAATCTGTCTCAAACATAGTATCTAGTTTCATATTTTATAAAAAGCTAAAAAAAAAGTTTAAAGAGCCCTTATTCACCCCCCTCTAAGGGCGCCACAAGATCCTACAAGTGGTATCAAAGCCAGGTTATTCCTAATACGGTTTCACCACCAGGAATAATGGCGCAGCATGACCATGCCTTCTCTGAGGGGCAAGGAATTAGTAGACCTCCATTATTCACTGGATCTGACTATAATTACTGGAGAACTAGGATGAAGTGTTTTCTTATTTCTCTTGATATTGAAGTTTGGAATATGGTAGAGACTAATTATGCTCATCCCACTTATACAGTAGGCAATGTAGAAATGGAAAAAACCAAAAGATAAATGGGATGATCAGGATAAACTAAGATGCAAAAATAATGCAAAAGCCATGAATGCATTATTTTGTGCATTAGATAGGACTGAATTTAATAGAACTTGTGCTTGTAATAATGCTTATGAGATTTGGAATTTACTTGAAGTAACTCATGAAGGTACCTCGCAGGTGAAGGACTCGAAGCTGTTTCAACTTGAATCGGAATTTGAAAAGTTTAGGATGGAAGTGGATGAGGACGTAGACTCAATGTACACCAGATTCACCAAGATAGTGAATGACTCAAAAGTGCTTGGAATTTTTTTTTCAAATGGTGATTTGGTGAGAAAACTTCTTAGATCTCTCCCCCCTAAGTTTAATCCCAAAGTGACGGCTATTTCTGAATCTCATGATCTTAAATCTCTTAATATTGAAAGCCTGATTGGGAACTTGAAAACTCATGAAGTTGAATTGAAAATTCAACAACAAGAGTACATGGAGCCTAAGAAGAAGGGGTTGGCTCTAAGATCTAAGAAAGAAGAATGCAGTAATTCTGAGGATGAAGAAGATGATGAGGAGAGTCTTTTTGTAAGAAAGTTTAAAAAATTTATGAGAAATCCGGAGAGGAGAAATGCTTTTAAAAAGTATTTTAAGAAAAAGACATTTAGAAAGAAAAAACAAAAGGATGACGACGATGAGGAAGAAGAGAGACCCCCACCGGAGTGATATCATTGCAGGAAGTTAGGACACATTCGAAGAAAGTGTCCAAAGTACTTGAAAGAACTTAAAGAAAAGAAGCACAAAGGGAAGAAGAAGGTCCTGAAAGCTGAAACGTGGGATGATACTACATCTGAGGGTGCAAGCAGTTCAAGCTCAAGCGAGGAGGAGGAGGCCAATATGTGCCTAATGGGAAAAAGCGTCATATCTGATGACGAGTGCAATGACCAAAGTGACACTAAGGTAACTCCTCCAACTTATGATGAATTATTTTCTGAATTTTTAAATACTTGCAAATATCTTGAAAAAAGTTTAAAAGATAATGATATTCTTAAAACTGAAAATAAAGTTTTAATTAAAGAAAACAAAAAATTGTTAAATGAAAATAAGACTATTGGAAAAGAAAAAGTCTCTTGCCAAGAGTGTGATCACTTTATGGGAAGAATAAAAGAGCTTGAAGAATCTCTTTCCAAATCTCATTCATAAATAAAAATTCTCAATAAAAAGAATGAGATTTTAGAGAGAGATCTGAAATCTTCTATTTCCAAAGTCCATGAAGGAAAGAAAGCTTTTGAACGTAGATGTGTAAATCTAGTATCCGAGAATAATGAAATGAGAAAGCAGATTCATGACTTAACACTAGCCATGAAAAAGTTTGGATTGGGCCAAAGATCCCTGGATAGATCTTAGGTTACCAATGCCACGGATCTGGAAGATTTGGACTCGGATACACGACTGGTAACTATCGCCCGACGATAGGTACTACCGCCGGCGATAGCGAGAAATCCAGAAAATCAAGTTTTAAAAATTATGATAATAACAAATTAACTGATACTACATTTTCTTACAGTAAAAGTCCAGAGAAGTTATATTCTTCTTGTTATATTACATGTGCCAAATGCAATAAACTTGGTCACACCACAGACTTGTGCTGGAAGAAAGGAAAAAGTAAAATTAAGCAAATCTGGATGCCTAAGGCCTCTACCTATACTATGGGTGGAACCACTTGGGTAGCCAGATCTTTACTCACATCCTCTTTCTAGGTGTGTTGGCAGGCTAAGGACAAAGAAGACGTGTGGTACTTGGACTCAGGTTGTTCAAAGCACATGACGGGCAATAAAGCGAAGTTTCTTAGCCTGGAGATGAAGAAAGGAGGAGTTGTTACATTTGGAGATAATGAAAAAGGAAAAATCATCGGCATCGGTGTTGTGGGTAACGAAAGTTTTTCAATTTCAAATGTTTTGTTCGTAGAAGGTTTAAAACATAATTTGATTTCTATTAGCCAACTATGTGATAAGGGTTTAAATGTTTTGTTTGAATCTTCTACAAATTTATGCAAAATTATTGATTCCAAAACAAATGAAATTGTTTTTACCGCCCCTAGATGTCATAACGTATATATGATTAAATTTTATGATTTTTCAAATTCTTTTTAAAATGTTTTTTATCAAAAAATGATGAGTTAGAATTATGGCATAGGCGACTTGGACATACTAGTACAAAGTTAATTAAAAAACTTTCAAAAGATAAATTAATCAAAGGTTTACCATTGCTAGATGGGAATTTATCTTCATTATGTGAGACTTGTCAAAAAGGAAAATTTACAAAATCATCTTTTAAAAGTAAAAATATTATTTCTACAACTAGGCCACTCCAATTAATTCATATGGATTTATTTGGTCCAATTACTATTTCTAGCTTAGGAGGTAGAAAGTATACATTTGTATTGATTGATGATTATTCACGTTTTTGTTGGACTTTGTTTCTAACCTCAAAATCCGATGCGTTTTCAGAATTTTCTAAATTATGTTTGCGTATTCAAAATGAATTTGAGTTAAAAATTAAACGCATACGTTCGGATCATGGAGGGGAATTTGAAAATGAAAAGTTTATTTCTTTTTGTACGGAGTTAGGAATTAAACATGAATTTTTCGCTCCACGCACACCACAGCAAAATGGTGTAGTGGAGAGGAAAAATAGGAATCTTCAAGAGCTAGCCCGTACGATGTTATCTGAATTTTCTTTACCAAAATCTTTTTGGGCTGAAGCGGTGAGTACTGCATGTTATGTAATTAATAGAGTAATGCTTTGCCCTATTTTAAAACTAACTCCCTATGAATTAATTTTTAATAAAAAATCAAATGTTTCTTATTTCAAAGTTTTTGGGTGTAAATGTTTTATTTTAAATTCTAAAGATTCCTTACGAAAATTTGATGAAAAATGTGATGAAGGAGTTTTCATTGGGTATTCTTCAACTAGTAAAGCTTATAGAATTTTTAATAAACGAACGAAAATAGTTGAAGAATCTATTCATGTTAGGTTTGATGAGTTTGTTCCATGTGTAGATAAGAAAACTACAGGAAAAGAAGATACACCCCTTCCTTTGATGGAAAATGATGATGAACATGAAAGGAATGAAGAAGGAAAAGAAGAAGAAGAAAGAGAACAACATGTCCCTCCAAGGGAATTGATATTTTCAAAGGATCATCCGAAGGAGCTTATTATTGGAGATCCACAAAAAGGGGTAAGTACTCGTTCTTCTTTACATGTTTTATTTTCAAACCTTTGCTTTGTCTCTGAAATAGAACCAAAAGATGTTTCCACCGCTTTAAATGATGAATTTTGGTTTTTAGCTATGAATGAAGAACTTAATCAATTTGAACGTAATAAAGTTTGGAATCTTGTAGAACGACCCAAAAATCATCCTGTAGTTGGAGTAAAGTGGATTTTTAAAAATAAATTGGATAGTGATTCTAGAATTGTTAGAAATAAAACCAGATTAGTTGCAAAAGGTTATGTACAAATTGAAGGGGTAGACTATGATGAAACTTTTGCACCCGTTGCTAGACTAGAAGCGGTTAGGATATTTCTTACATTTGCTTCCTTTAAAAGATTTAAATTATATGAAATGGATGTCAAAACTGCATTTTTAAACGGGTATATAAAAGAAGAGGTTTATGTAGAACAACCCCCTGGCTTTATTAATGAAAAATATCCAAATTATGTTTATAAATTAGATAAAGCACTTTATGGGTTAAAACAAGCGCCTCGTGCTTGGTATGATCGTTTAACTCAATACTTATTAAAGCATGATTATAAAATGGGAAGTGCCGATTCTACACTCTTCATTAAGCAAATTGATCATGATTTAGTTATTTTGCAAATTTATGTTGATGATATAATTTTTGGAGCCACTAATGAAGAGTTATGCAATGAAGTCGTTCAAATTATGAAAAATGAATTTGAAATGAGCATGGTAGGAGAACTTTCATATTTTCTAGGTTTTCAAATTACGCAAAAACATGATGGTATTTTTATTTGTCAATCCAAGTATATTCATGATATGTTAAAAAGATTTGGATTTGACAACCTTAAACATGCAAATACTCCTATGAGCGCTTCATTGAAATTGGGAAAAGATGAAAGTGGTATTTCAATTGACCAAACCCTTCATAGAAGTATGATTGAGTCTTTATTATATTTAACTTCTTCTAGACCCGATATTATGTTCGCCGTTTGTTTATGTGCTAGGTTTCAAGCTAATCCAAAAGAATCACATTTAAAAGCGGTGAAAAGTATTTTTAGATACCTTATAGGAACATCTAAACTAGGCTTATGGTATCCTCATAATGACTCTTTTATTTTACATGGATATTCTGATTCTGATTATGCGGGGTGTTCATTAGATCGAAAGAGCACAAGTGGCACTTGTCACTTTATCGGCCCAACACTTATTTCTTGGTCGAGTAGGAAACAGAATTCTATTGCCCTCTCCACTACTGAGGTCGAATATATTGCACTTGGTAGTTGTTGTGCTCAAGAACTTTAGATGACACAAACACTAGAAGATTTTGGCGTATACCAAAATAATGTTGAATTAAAATGTGATAGCAAAAGTGCTATCGATTTAACGAACAATCCCGTATTACATTCTAGATCCAAACACATAGATGTTCGTCATCATTTTATTAGGGATCACATAAAGAAAGGACATATTAAAATAAATTTTATTGGAACCGATTCTCAAATAGCAGATATTTTCACAAAACCACTTAATGATTCACGCTTTTCAAGGTTAAGACTAGAACTTGGAATCTTAGAATTATAAATAAAATTTAAGAACTGGCCAACACATAAACATAACAGAAAACATAACATAAAACTGGGCAGCACATAGGATAACACTGAAAAAGAGAGTACAAACAACAGAACCACAAATTAATAGAGTCTTCACTATCGCCAGACGACAGCACTATCGCCGGCGATATCCCAGATTCAATAAACCACAAAATATTACATCACTGATCATAAAAAGTCATTCATCCATGTTCTCTTCAGCATACACATTCATATCTTCACTGGAAGTCGGAGTTGGTTCTCTAGGCCTTCGCGTCCGCCTTATCGAATGTCGTGGAGGATCCTCGACTGGACTCGCCCATTCTCGTTCTTCTTCCGGAGTTGGCTTTAGTTTCAGCCCCTTTACCAGAAATTTGATGAATTTGTGAAAACCGGAATGAATACGCCTTTGTTCCTCTTTCATCTCCTCCACAGTCTCTCTTAGATCCTTAATAGATTCACGTAAAGAACCTCCTCTTTGGAGTGGTTATCTTGATGACGAGGCAGCCCTAGGAGATGGACCTCCAGCTGGTTCTACGGTATGTATCGCCGGGATACAATCATCAATGTAGAACTCCTGATCTATCCAATCATATTTTTGATATACGATCCTTTGAATAACACTTCCTAAAGGAAGTGTATTCAGTTTCCTCCTAAGGGGATGCTTCATTTTATATGTATATCGTATGATGGATAACACAAAATCCACCACGTCAAACTTGACTCTCTCTAATACATAATACGTCACTAAGCACAATTGAGCCGTGAACTTCCTTGTGTCACCGGACTTCAACATAACCGTGTTTCTTAATATGTCTTGAATCACAAATGCATCGCGAGAGAGTGATGAGACATCTTGAATCAAACTCCTATTTTCCTTTCCATGAAGGACTTGGTTCAATATACTCCAATCACGATCCTTACGGTAATTCTCCACTATATCAATAAAATGTTCCTCACAAGTGGCAAGACTATATTCTCGTCTTAAATCAGCATGAGTAATATCTATTTGAGCTCCTTGGATTCGAGACCTTACTCCTCCATTCAACCCCGTATATTTAGGGTCTCCCAAATTATTATAAAAATCCCTTACGAAGATGGAGCTAAAAGTGTTCGGTACAATGAGAGACATTATACCTAACTCAACAAGTAGTTCATAGATATGTGGTGGCAGTGATTCATCCAAAAGTTTAGCGATACCAACTGACGCATTCTCAATTCCCGGGTATGTTTGATATGATGCATGTGGATTGCGACTGGTACTCTTTCTTGCACGGGATGATGATGTCATTTCCTGAAAACATAATGACAACATCGTGTTAACTCAAAAAATTAATTTTCAAAGAATTGTTTCTATGTAGCCGGCGATAGTACTAACGCCGGGCGATAGTAGAAAAACTTCTCCTTTTTTTTGAAATGTCCGGTAGATTTCCTCTCGGAGGTTCAGAAAAATTACTAAACTTCCATATATCTCAAAGATCTACAACCTATAACTCGTTTTTTTGTAAGGATTTTGCATCAAAATGATATGTTCTTCAAAAATTGTTTCTTAACAAAATCTATGACCAAAATCAAAATTTTTTCCTAGATCTATCTCCTTTCATACTCTAGAGTGCAGATCTATATTTTTTTGAAGTAAAACACCACCATAAAGAGGGATCTAAACCTTACCTTTTGGAGTTTTGAGGGTTTCCGCTGAAGAAGACGTTGCCAAACAGCCCAGGGTCGGTCAAAGCAGGAAATGAGTCAGCCCCCTTCGGTTTTTCGCCTTTAATATCAAAAACCGCTATTGCCGAGCGATAGCGCTACCGCTGGCGATATTGTTTTTTTTTCAGCCACACTTTCCAAAAAATTCGGCCATTTTTTTTAAACCTGTTTCTAGTATTATCGTAAAGTTTTGGATGCTTATCAGAATACAATACCTAGTACCTGTGTGATTATTAGTTTATCAATTATTTGAACATTGTTTTTAACTTATCGTGCTCTTGATATCTACCTGTATCATTGATGACTGGAACTTGAATAGACTTGTTTCCGCATGCCTCTAAGTATGAGTAACATTTTATGCTTGATAATGTGCTCACACTGACACGAGCAGATATTTACACATCCTTAAGTTTCTTCTTACATGCTATTGGTTTGTTTCAAAGATTCACATACATTGCTAACATTTTCATTTATGCCTCATTCACATTGATTTTCCAAACTGATGGCCATTCTGAAAAACCCTTTTTGGGGTTTGCAATACAAGTGAATTCGGAGTCCTAAGTCAAAGTTTCTTAAAACAAATGTATGCAAAACAATTAAAAAAAACAACAATTACACATGACTAGGATACTCCAATCAAGCTCTACTCACCCTCCTGATAAGTCTTAATGAGCATTGTGAGGTTGAGCACCTTGACAAGGATTGTAAAGTGTCTTGTGCAAACCAACTTGGCCATTTTTTTTAAAACGAAAAATCTTTATGACATGAGGTTATCTATGTAAAGATGTTAGCTTCTTGTATCCATATCTTGCAAACCTTCCTGTAACATTATTTCTTAAGGAATATGTATACTAAATCACTCTTCACATGTACACAACATTATCACTTATAAAATTTCTTCTCATGAGAATTGGACCGGTCATAGTTCTTCTCTTCCATTTCATCAATTTTCCTGACAATTTTCAATGTTTCAATTCAACTCTTAAATTAATTTTTCCATAGCCTACATTTTTTTGATAAACTTCCAAATCTTAAGGTAACACTATTCCATGGTTTTTACTGTATATATCATACTACTCGTGTTTCTTCATTCTATTTCTACTCACTCAGCTTCTTTCAGCTTCCGCATTTCCACCTCGTTTTATTTCCACCGTCTTTTGCTAATACCAAAAGGGGGAGATTCAGTACGAAATAAATTGATTAGTACATTTAGGGGGAGTAACTATTTCTTCTTTTGAATAGGGGGACAATATAGGGGGAGCAACTAGTATTTATTAAATGAGGGGTTTATTATAACTAGTTATGCACTTTGATTCATATTGATTTTTTGAGTTGTTTCACATTCTCCTGATCTCACGCAATTTCTTTCTTAGTGGATTTGTTATTATCAAAAGGGGGAGATTGTTGGAGCATGCGTTCCGCGCTTCTTAGTTTGAGAATAACAAATCCCGGATGTATTTGATCTTGGTATGTGTTTTAAATGTGCAGGGATAACAACATTTTTATGTACAAAAGAAAGGTTGAGCATGGCATTGATGAAAAGGAAAAACGCGCTATCACTGGCGATAACGCTACCGCGGGCGATAGCATAATCAGTTCCTGCTGACGTCAGCCTTAATCCGCACGTTGCCGCGCACGAAGTCACGATCAGCAATATCGCGGGGCGATACCGATATCGCCGAGCGATATCCCACGATCGTCACGTTCTCCGCTCAGATCTGAAAATCAGCGCGACGTGTGCCACGTGTCAAGCAACGGAGAGTTATCACTATCGCGGGGCGTTAACGCTAACGCCGACGATAGCATGAAGTGATATATACAGCAAAAAATTTCAGGGAAGTGTTGGATCGTGCAGAGCTTTGTTTTTCCCAGAGAATTTTCAGAGCCTTCATCTCCGTTTCTAGACGAACTCCCTTGGTCCGTTGAAATCTCAAGAGCGAAGGAGATACGACCGTGCTTTCAAGATTGGAGATCTTCTCGTTCGTCCATCATCATCTTCAGAGCTAGTGATTTTGAGGGAGTTTTTAAGTTTTACTATTGTACTTTCATTTTCACTCTTTATCTTTGTAATTGAGAAGGGAAAATCACCACCTTGTGTGTGGTGTCTAAGTCCGTGTGTGGCTTAGGGGCAAATCACCACCTCGTGTGTGGTGTGTAGGTCCGTGTGTGGCTTAGGAGTAAATCGCAGCATTTTGTGCAGCGTCTAGATCATAGGTTTGATTTAGGGGGAGGCTAGTAGACATATCTAGGGAGATATTGACTATAGACTACCAGTTCTTGGGAGAAGGATCGGTGAAAAAGCTAGAAACTATTATCGTTGTAAGCCTTGATTTTTGATTTCAAGCTTTATTGGAATCATTTTACATATATATTTTGGAGAAATAAAATCTTGTTTTTCATTTCATTAATCTGTCTCAAACATAGTATCTAGTTTCATATTTTATAAAAAGTTAAAAAAAAGTTTAAAGAGCCCTTATTCACCCCCCCTCTAAGGGCGCCACAAGATCCTACAGTAGTGTGGATACCTGCCTAGGAGTGGGGGGCCCGACCCACTGTCTTCGTTTGCCACTACGGAGGTTCCTGCGAGTGAAGCTAGCTGCCCAAATAGGGGGAACTAATGGTCTGTGTGCATAGAGTCGTGTGCGTGAGTTACACTTGCATGAATCATGACATAACATATCACTACACTCATACTTGCATACAACCGACACTCCAATGTATAAATTGGTATTGGACTTTTTATACGATGAGAGCCTTGCAAAAGACCCCTTAATTTATAATTTTGTATGAGAATTCATATAAGTTAAGGTTACTTACTTCTTAGAATGTTTTTCCTACCTGTGTTGCTTTACTCTACTTATTTACTTTACTGCTTACTATTGTAGAACTAATAGTTTGTACCTTTCTTCCTTAGCTGTTTATACATTATAAATTAACTGCTAGAATAGTTCCACCGTCACCTGCTTTGCTTACTCTCCACCTTCATAGCTACCCTTTCCTCCTCCCCGCTCGCTGCCTAGGAGCCATGGGGGAGGGGTAGGGGATGATAGGACTTAGTCTTTTTGACTAACGGTTTTCGGACCATAACATTCCAGGGACTCCAGATGGGAGACTAGGAGCAGCAGCAGGGGACACAGCACCAGTGGAGTACAATGCTCATGGAGGTGGGCCAGTCTAGCATAGGGGAACCAGCTACTGGTTCCGTGAGTGATTAGTTTACTTAGCTTCTACGAGTAATTGTAGTGAGCATTTGATGTACCGGGCTTGAGCCCGTTTATATTTCCTTGTACTGTTTTATTTCAGTTCTTTTATTATATGTCGGCTTGATGTGATTTCCTTTTTATATATTATATGTGATTGTGGACTTAGTTTTATCCAAACTGTGTGTATACTTCTCTTTCTTTTTGGTGGTCGTAAAGGCTGGAAGGATTGGCGTTTTGTAGTGGCAACCTTCTCGAGTGTCAGTGTCACCGCAAAACGGCGGTTCTGGGCATAAGACCCCAAGGTTTTAAAAGAAAAAAATGGGGTCTTACAATCTGGTATCAGAGGAAACATCGATCCAAGAGAAGAAGTCCACAAAACCCTGGGTCACCCCCGCTCGAGCTTAGTTTGAGGACAAACAAAGCATCAGAAGTAGTTGTATGCCCATAAGGGGAATCACATGTAAAGTCCACCTTTTCATTAATTCCATTTCTTCATCAGCTAACAATTGGAATTCTTCTTTGTAGCCTGCGGCAAACCCTGCCCCAAGCAGGGAGCACCTCCGGCTGCGAAGATCCCATCTTATAATTCTCTAGTCAATGAGTTAGACTCAACCCACTAGGAGACATGACTAACCACGATAACTTATAGTATGCCCTAGTCTGAAATAGACCTTGGATATGAACTTGGTTAAGATAAGGAGATACCTAAAGAGAATAAAGGAGGAGTATAACACGAGAATGGCTACCTAAGCCATAAACTCAGGTGGCCCTACGTTCCTTATCGAGGATTACTCTAACCGGTAGGACTGCTTTAAGGAGAATTGAGACCAATAATCCATTAGCAGAATGGTAGAAGACACATAGTCTCAACCCTCGTACCGGTAATAAGATTACCTAGAGACAACCACCACGACAAACACTGAGGGTCGGATAGGAATTCAATTTCAGAAGAGACCCAGTTGGGATTGGGAACATTTTGACCCGGATAAGGTTGTCGTAAATGTGACTTAGGGGGGTTTAAAGTATGGAGTATATCAACAGGTTTCAGGTTGTAACCCCAAGTCGAAGATTGATGCCCTAGGTATTATGCACCCAGCTAGGACGGATATAACATGGTAATATCAAAGATACTTAGCCCAAGGTAGGTAAGGGCTTACCTTTTGTTTATTGGCGGCTTATCTTTTATTTTTTGGGGGCTTATATTTTGTTTATTGGGGCTTATCATTTGTTTATTGGGGGCTTGTCTTTTGTTTATTGGGCAAATTAGTTATTGACTTGGGTTTCCCTTAGACCTTATCTAAAAAACTTTGCGTCGTGAATAAGGTGAAATGGACGTAAACCATATTCGGTGCTACTCGGGCGTATTTGTAGGGATAAGAATCTGATTATGAAGTGGAGATTTTACAGAGTTGTTCTCTACCCATACAAACGAGAAATTTAATCACCGAAAGTTTGGTGTATCTCGGAACGTGTATGTCCCTGGAGTGAAGAAGCACGTCATGGATTTTGTGACGCACGGTGAGGTCTGTCGCCCGATGAAGGTTAAGTGCAA
Source organism: Platanthera guangdongensis (assembly GCA_039583875.1). NCBI lineage: Eukaryota > Viridiplantae > Streptophyta > Magnoliopsida > Asparagales > Orchidaceae > Platanthera > Platanthera guangdongensis. The sequence continues at coordinate 62,388,410 of CM077152.1, forward strand.
GAATTTTTGGGGAACTATTACAGCCACTGCCCGAGTTAGAGTGGAAGTTCGAGGATATAATTAGGGATTTTCATACACAGGATTCCTCATCCCCACTCCGGGCATAATTATAATTAGAACATTCATAATAGACTGACCGAGATAGCTGGGGTCACCCCGACCCGGAAGAAAACTCCTGTGGGTGATTCATGAAATTTGTGAGTAGTTGTCCGTTATCATGGTGTGCTCAAGATGATTGTGTCGAATCAGGATGGATAGTGTACGTCTAAGGAGAGAACATCAGTCCAGGCTTATCTGGGCTCTCGGCCGACATTCAACACAGCTCTCCACCCTCATGCGGAGGTTCAGGATTCCACTGTCATGGATCTAGGATGAGGATCCAAAGGCACTCGGCTCGGAATTTATGGAGAACACATATAACCAAGTGTCACAGTTTTGAGATTGGATGTTGGAGGCCTAGGGCAGACTGGCCAAATATTACGATGCGCGACATTGCCAAGTAGAGTTTTAGGATGGATACTGTGTATTCCCGAAGATACGTCTGGTGCATGAAGTCTCGCTGGTATGCGGGCGGAAGAAGCTCAGTCCAAGGAATATAGGGCGTTACAGGATCCTAGAGCGGATCGGACCATTGGATTATATACTGGAGCTACTGCCGGAGTTAGCGGTTTTGCACGATGTCTTCCACGTATCCTCTCTTAGGAAGGCTCTACTACGGCCAAAACAACGTGTTATTGGTATAGATGGCTCGACAGCTTTTGATCAATCGGTCTGCTGTGAGCCGGTCAGGATAGATGATACAGCGGTGCGGGTCTTGCGGCGTAAGAAGGTCCCGCTGGTCAAGGTCCTGTAGAGGAACCATGGGCAGGAGGAGCATACTTGGGAGCCACCAGATCTGATGCCGCAGAGGTACCCGGATCTCTTCGGGTAAAGTATACATTCAACTCCCTATGGGATGTTACATTCAGTTACTCTCAGTAGAAACCCCGCAACCTAACCTGAATTTCGAGGACGAATTTTTTATTTTTGTTTATTGGGATTTGTAACATCTTATTTCCAACTAGACTCCTAAGAGTGGTTTTGTGATGACTAGGTCATGACAAAACCCTAGGAAGCCCAAGAAGACCAAGTGAGCTTAGGCATGAAGTTGGAAATCACCATGGTCTGCAAATAGTAGAATTCTAAACAATAGTTTAGGATGACCATAGGGTTTCACCATGACTCCATGACCCAACCACAACACCCTAAACTCCCTTGAGTGGTTCATATGGCCACTAAGGACCCAATGGGGACAGGCAAAGTGGCCAAGTTGGCTTAAGTCCACCCTAATCCTAAATGGGTCAAACTGACCTACTTAGGATCAATTGACATTCCCTTAGCTAAGTGAGCCCCACACATACCTTCCTAACCCTAAAGATAGGTCAATGGGTCACCAAGGACCCATTGGGGTCAACCCAAGAGTCTAGGTTGACCAAAGTCAACCCTGGCCCTAAATTGGTCAAAGTACCCTTCCTAAGGGCAGGTGACCTCCAAAGTGCCAAGACAACCCTACCCAACCCTTCCTAGATCTTAGTGGAGGCTAATGGGTCACCAAGGACCCATTGGGGTCAACCAAAGAGGCTAAGTTGACCCAAGTCAACCGTAGCTTCAAAAAAGGTCAAATTGCCCTAACTAAGGGTCAAGTGACCACCAAGGTGCCCAACCAAACGTACCCAAGTCTTCCTAAACCTTAGGGCAGGCCAATGGGTCACCAATGACCCATTGGAGTCAACCCAAATGGTGATGTTGACCAAGGTCAACTTTGCCATAATACTAAGTCAAATAAGCTCAAATGGGCTAACCCAAGCTCAAGCCCAATCCACTTAGGCTAAAACCTTATTTCCATAAATAATATGAGTTAGTGGGGTGCCATTAGGCTAAAATAATCATCAAAATCGGCCTTGATGACTAGGAGAGAAAAAAAGCTCCATTTTCCCCTTTAATGGAGGAGAGAGAAAGTGAGGAGTGAAGACCATTCATGGCTTAGAAGGCCAAGGACCCTCTCTTCTTGCTGGAATCTTCATCCCTAGTCAGTTAGGGGAAGATTAAGGGACTTTCCAGCCCTTTCCAGTTGCTGGGTGCAGTGAATCTACCATTGCCGAAGTTGAGTTTTCATGGCCATTAATGGCTTTGAAGCCATGCCCCTTCCCCTACCTCAACTAACCCTTTATCATTTTCAGAGCATCATAAGCAGTGGATTTAGGCCCTTACATCACTACTTTTGCTCAAGGATAGAGATCGAGAGGCGGAAGCTTTTGGAGCTCGGCGGCCATGGCGCACCACCACCAAACACGTCGGCACGCATGGTTGAAGGTGCTCCTCTACTCCTCTCTTCGTGGGCTAGAATCCTAGATCAATTAGGAGAGAAATCAGGCTCAATTGAGCCCGATCGGGTGAGGAAGTTTTCAGATTTTCATGGTTTTTTATACCTCGCGGATTCGCCGGAAATCTCCCCTCCGACGGCCGAGCCGCCGCCCGGCGATAGCCCCCACCTCAACGAAGGTGGTGGCGGTGGTGGCCGGCCAGGGAGGTGGTTGGATGGCCGGGAAAATGGCTTGGAAGTTGCTTCAGGTTCGGGCAATCCCAGCCCTTGGCTGGAGGAAGAAGATGAACAGAAGGTGTTGGATTTGCTTTAAGATCCGTGCTGAATCTGATTTTAATAATTCTTGTTTTATTAATTTCTGCCCCATTTCTGGGCTGTTATTACATTAAATATTAAAAATACTTAGGTGCTGTTTTAGAAGAAGTTGTCAACATACAAATTGTAGCTCTACGGGTCTTCTTTAATTTAAAATTGGTTTCAACCAATTTGGGTAATTGGTTTGACCACAACACTCATTTTGGTGAGAACTATACCTAGGCTAGACCAGCGACTATTTTGAGTGCCCCCAGCAATCCATCTATGCAAATGACTTGAAATTTTGGATGAGGATCATTATTACCTATACATAGAACATATCCAAAATTGGGAATTTGTGGAAAAGAATTTCCTAAAGTTTTTGTAGGAAATTAATAATCCATGTAGAAATTATTTAATAGGTCTAATGACATTCAAACCCTCCCAAATTTTGGTGAGTGGTCCTTTGGGTCATCATAAGACTCTGTATAAATTGTCATACCATTTGGTGATGATTTAGTTTGAAAATAAGCAAACCCTAGCCTTGCCCTAAAAGGGGTATTTTGGTCAAAGTGCCCCTTGTGGGTTTGAGTGGCCAAACCACCTCAACAGAGGTTGAAATTTTGGCCACTGGTTTGAGATGACATTTAACACCATCATATGGATTATGGGGTGGTTTAGGGTAGATTAGCCCCAGGGCCCTAGTTCTAACCCTAAGGATGAACTTTGGGGGCTTGTGAAAGACATAGAGGGTTATATTCTTGGATGGACTTGGGGATCAGTCCATGAGATTCTAGGGTGGTGGAATGCCCTAGGAAGGGATATGGTGATACTTAGACACATGCACCCCACATAAACCACTTAATAAGCATTTATGACTTTAAACCCTAGAAATTATCTTATGGGTCACATGACCTTGAATCTTGATGATATTTTGGCATGGACAATTTCATTGTATTATTAACCTCTGTTAATTATCTCACGGTGTTTAGAGATCAGTTGATGAGTCTTGTAGTAGTAACTTCCATATTGCCCTTTTGATGTTAATGATGAAATCATGATATATATGTGGTAGAATGGCTTGAAATTCTGTAATAGATAATAAAATGTCATTAAGCAGCACTAGTATTTTATTTGGACTTGTTGAAGCTTTATTAGTAGTATCTTCTTTGTAAAGTAAACTAGTGCACCTTACATGGATAAATAGGAAATAAATATCATATCTTGTTGAAAAATTGTGATACTTAGTCAAGGAACATATTAGGGCATATAGAAGCATAGAAAAATAATTAAATGTTGTTTAATTGAGTGTACAAGGGTATGTATTCATAAAGTGCCTTATGATGGTTTTCCTTAGGATAATCTGTTACCTGGTTTACTGACGTGGGAATTTCATGAAACTTAGGAAGTGAAGTTTTATGATTATAATGTAGCTCTGCTAATTTTTGAGGAATGTTTGGACTAGTAGTTTTGGTACTTCATTAAATACTCCTATTTATATGAATTATTTTGGAATAAATATTTAGATGTTAAATATTTTATGAAAGTTTATGATATTTAACATTCACTGATATCTTGTTAACCTAAAGCATTCATAATATTTGAATGATCCTACTCTAAGTAAATCTAGTACTTCATGTTCAAATCACCGAGGGATTAATTTTGGGAAAAATTAATTAAATGACAAATTTAATTAGAAAATTATAAATTTCTGGATTTAGGCTAATCATGACATGATAGACCTCCATTAATTATCTTAAGGCTTTTGGATTAAAATATGGAGTACCTCTTATCATGTACATCATATAGCCTAGGATGGTCTGCACATTGTAAAATTGCAAAATGAACTCAGAGAGTTGGATATTAGGTTATTGGTTGAGGTCAGGTACTAAGGAGTTCATCATTGGAAATAATGAAGGGATAACTAGAGTATGTGGTGCTTGGGTTCGACGAAAGATCGTCTTTCCCGCGGAGAAGAAAAGTCAAATACATTAGGGTTAGTTCTAACATAATGATTAAAGGGATCGGGTAATAGGTAATAACCAAAAACTGTAAGTGCCTGGCGAAAGGGAGCTTTGGGCTTCAGGCCATCGTAGTTCCTAGTGCCCTTGATAGCCCTTCATGGGGAAAACCTTGATCAGTCCTGGGCTAACCTAAACCGTAAGTAAAATCAATGTTTAAGAGCAACTAGTATAACTAGGGTTCCACATTCACACACCATGGTAGCTCAGGAGGTTAGTTAGGTTAGTTTGATTAGACATCCGAACGGTAGGTTTGGAAGGTAAATGCAATAGACGGGATAGTACGGGGAACCGGTGGCTCAGAATGATTTGGATATATAAATAAGGTGGTGGGTCTTCGATATTGGACGGTCGTTCACACCGACGTCGATATGTTGACTCGGCGGGTGTGGTTGACACTTAGCCAAAGAAAGTCTGGTGGATATGGCCAGCATTAGTACGTGGTGACTATAGGTTGTGTCCTTCTAGAGGCGTACGTAAGGGCTAGGGCTGGTATTGTGGATACCCACCTAGGAGTGGGGGTCCCGACCCATTGTCTCCGTTTGCCACTATGGAGGTTCCTGCGAGTGAAGCTAGCTGCCCAAATAGGGGGAACGAAAGGTCTGTGCGCATATAGGTGTGTGCGTGAGTTGCACTTGCATGAATCATGGCATAACATATCACTACACTCATACTTGCATACAACCGACACCCCAACGTATAAATTGGTATGAGACTTTCTATATAATGGGAGCCTTGCAAAAGACCCCTTAACTTATAAGTTTGTATGTGCATTCATATAAGTTAAGGTTACTTACTTCTTAGAATATTTTTCCTACCTGTCTGGCTTTACTCTACTTGTTTTCTTTACTGCTTACTATTGTAGAACTGCTAGTTTGTACCTTTCTTCCTTAGGTGTTTATACATTATAAATTAACTGCTAGAATAGTTCCACCGTCACCTGCTTTGCTTACTCTCCACCTTCATAGATACCCTTTCCTCCTCCCCGCTCGGTGCCTAGGAGCCATGGGGGAGGGGTAGGGGATGATATGACTTAGTCTTTTTGACTAACGGTTTTCGGACCACAACATTCCAGGGACTCCAGATGGGAGACAGGGAGCAGCAGCAGGGGACACACCACCAGCGGAGTACGGTGCTCATAGAGGTGAGCCAGTCTAGCACAGGGGCACCAGCTACTGGTTCCGTGAGTGATTAGTTTACTTAGCTTATACGAGTGATTGTAGTGAGGATTTTATGTACCGGGCTTGAGCCCATTTATATTTCCTTGTACTGTTTTATTTCAGTACTTTTATTATGTGTGGACTTGATGTGTTTTCCTTTACATATATTATATGTGATTGTGGACTTAGTTTTATCCAAACTATGTGTGTACTTCTCTTTCTTTTTGGTGATCATAAAGGCCGGCAGGATCGGTGTTTTGTAGTGGAGACCTTCCCGAGTGTCAGTGTCACTGCAAAATGGCGGTTCTCGGCATAAAACCCCGGGGTTTTAAAAGAAAAAACAATGGGGACTTACATGAGGTAAGTCGCCTCCTTGGCGCGACATTGTCAATATTAACTTGGGTATTTTTGCTGATGGTCCATTGGTACTTGCGGGATTCAGAGGTCGAGATAGCAAAAAGGATTTTAGCTCTCAAGCAGGAACTCTCCAACACCAAAGACGAGTTAGAGGCTTCCCAAATCTGGGTTGCCGAACTCTAAACTCAGCGGGTGACTCGTGGAGGTCGCCGCGTCTCTCCGAAATCTCGCCCAAGGATGTAGCCGCAGGACGTGATCGACCATGGGATGGTCAAGAAGGTCCGTCCTCATGGGGACGAGATGCCGACCATCCGTCGGGGAATAGCTCGGGCGGCGGGGGATATCATCCTCGCCAGGTTGAGAATCGGCTACCATCTTAACGAGGTGGCTAAGAAGATGACCGTCGAGGACCTGATTACAGAGCTGCTCGCCGAGGAGTCTAACTAGCCCGACCGTGTCCTTTCCTCAGCATCGGGCTCTACCAGTAGTGGCAACAGCAGTAGCTACGACGAAAGTAGCGAGGGCGAGGAAGATGACAATGACGAGGGCGAGGAAGAAGAATACGCCAATATTGGCGATGAGGAATATCGGTCTGATATTGACGACGATGAGTCCTAGTTATTTGCCGATATTCTTCATGTTCGCATACTCAATATTGTAGACACTTAGAAAAGTTTTTGACACTTGTAAATTTTTGATATAGTTCGAGTTTTGTTGTCGACTTTTCCTTTTCCTTGTTCTCGTAACTGGCTTATTGATGGCACTCGCCAGGCTCATAGGCTTGGGGAGGATTAGTGTTTGTGATACGCTTACTCGCCCATGGATATCAGATGTCGCTCATCAAAGTTTATCGTCTAGTCGCAGCTCGCCATCTATTGTTCGCACATTGATACTTGTACTCGCATACTCGGCCATGCATACTCACACCTGCATAGTCGCCCATCTCGCAGGGCTTAGCTTAATTGAGTCGGAGATTGTAGCCAATACTCCGCAGGACTGAGCTCAACTGATGGTGGGAAGCAGTCGACACTCAATAGGAGCCAAGCTCAACTGGTGGTGGGAAGCAGTCGACACCCAGTAGGAGCCAAGCTCAACTGGGGGTGGGAAGCAGTCGACATCCAGTAGGAGCCAAGCTCAACTAGGGGTGGGAAGCAGTCAACACTCGACAGGAGCTAAGCTCAACTGGTGGTGGAAAGCAGTCGACACCCAGCAGGAGCCAAGCTTTACTGGGGGTAGGAAGCAGTCGACACCCAGTAGGATCCAAGCTCAACTAGGGGTGGGAAGCAGTCGACACCCAGCAGGAGGCAAGCTCAACTGGGGGTGGGAAACAATCGACACCCAGCAGGAGCGAAGATCAAATGGGGGTGTGAAACAGTCGACACCCAACAGGAGCCAAGCTCAACTGGGGGGGGGGGGAAGCAGTCGATACCCAGCAGGAGCCAAGCTCAACTGGGGTGGGAAGCAGTCGACACCCAGCAGGATCCAAGCTCAACTGGGGGTGGGAAGAAGTCGACACCCAGTAGGAGCCAAGCTCAACTAGGGGTGGGAAGCAGTCGACTCAGGTGGCTAGTAGTCGCTCTATAGGGGGAAGCCCGTACAGAGATCACGGACTATGACATCACTCCAACGAGGAACTTTCTTCACCCAAGGGGGTCGATGGCCGATATGTAAGAGAGGAGCTCGTGCAGGGACACAGACTTATGATAACTCGACGACTCGAGTACTTCAATCGATGCTGAGGTAGTTCGTCCTGTCACTTAAGAGATTGCCAAGGAGTCAAATGCATCAGTATCTAGGAGAACGAAGGGAAATTCCAAAGAGACGATGATCTTCTTTATTGATTTGAGAGGTTGGAGTCTAGACCTGTTCCTGATAGTTCCTCCAGTCAGAGGAAATATGCAATCGGGGTAGCTAGGAGGAAATGCAAGGGGGGAGCCGATCTCGACCGTCAATGCAGGGGCTTGGTCTTACAAGGACGCTTACATCCCGAGGCATCGTACCATCATCTACCCTGGGTTATCTAGGAGAAACAGGTCGAAGGCTCGTTTCCCAACCCAACCGTGGAGATTGCTTTCAGGCCAGGCAGCCTGTCCTTGAATGCTGGTGAGTGAGTGAAGGGGAAAATCCCTCCGAGTGTCCTATAAGACGCACTCGAGGTTAACCTTATCCCTTGAGCATGCATTTGTTTTTCCCCTAGTAGGGTATCCTGCTTTGGGTATAACTGAGACATGTAAATACGCGAGGATGCACTTGATGGGCTTGGCTATCCCTCGAGTCCGGGAGGTTAGCTTCTCGGCCTGTTCCTTATACTTCCTCCAGTCGAAGGAGAGATGCGATCGGGGGTAGCTAGGCTGACATGTAAGGGGGGGAGCTGATCTCGGCCATCAGTGCAGGGTCTCGGTCTTACAAGGATTCTTAAATCATGAGGCATCGTCCCATCCTCCACCCTGGGATATTTAGGAGGAATAGGTTGAGTGCTAGTTTTCTGGATCGATAGAGGGTTGATCCTTCAAGTTATCAGATGTCTTGTTATGAAAAAACATAATAGAAACCGATTTGTGCCAGTGTATATATATATATATATGCAAACGAGATTACAAGGAAGCAAAACATACAGCTACTAAGGATAGAACCTTTTCAGGTCATCCCCACTCAAGATACCTCCCAGTTGTTCTCCTTCTTGATTTTGTAGACGATAGCCCCCAATGGCTAGGGATTCCTGTAAGATGAAGGGGCCTTCCTAGTTGGGATGCAGCTTTCCAACTACAGCTCCCCTTCCCACATCGTCCACATTTTTCATGACCAGGTCCCCAGCGAGGAAATGTTTGAGGCGAACGTTCTTGTCGAAGTTCCTAGCCAGGAGCCTTTTGATTTCCATCTGGCGGTTGGAGACTAAGTCGCAAAGTTCCTCTATGTAATCCAGTGAGAGTCTTTGAGCGTCTTCATTTTTCAAGCGCCATTCTTCACTGCCTTCTCCTGCAGGTATGACCCTCAGACTCTGAACCTCAAACTCCACTGGGATGAGTGCCTCAGACCCGTGGGATAGTTTGAAGGGTGTCTCCCCCGTGGCCAAGCTTGGAGTCGTTCTCTGAGCCCATATGACCGAGGGTAATTCCTCCGCCAAGTTGCCCTTTATGTTGGTGACCTTCTTCAAGAGGTTGATGACCAGCTTGTTGGCATCTTCCACTTGTCTGTTGCTTCGAGGATGATGCACAGAGGCGAATAGAAGATCCGTCCATAGCTGCTTGTAGAAATATTCCAGCTCCAAGCTATCAAACTGCGGACCGTTGTCGGTGACGATGGCCAGAGGAATCCCAAACTTGCAGGCGATCTCCCCCAGATGAAGTTCTTTACGATTTGAAAAGGGTCTTGGCATGCACCTTGGCCTTGATCCATTTGGAGAAGTAGTCAATCATGATAAGGATAAACTTTCTTTGCCTGCTAGCATGAGGAAAAGGGCCGATTAAATCCAATCCCCAGATAGCGAAGGGTCAGGGAGCAGTGATCGAGTGAAGATGCTGAGCAGGTTGAAATTGAAGAAGCGTGAAGAGTTGACACTTAGAACATTTCTTTGAGAAGGCTTCCACGTCTATCCGAATGGTTGGCTAGATGTAACCATGCCTTAGGATCCTCTGCTCCAAGGTACGAGTCCCAGAATGGCTACCACATTCTCCTGAATGGATCTCTTCTAGAACACGGGGATCTCGATCTCTGACAAGCACCTAGATAATGGGCCCGAAATGGTTTTGCGGTAAAGCTCCCCTTCCTACAGCAAGTAGTAGACAACTTTGTATCGAAACTTCCTATGATCTTCACCACTGGTGGGGAGCTGACTAATGGTGAAGAATGCGACTAACGGTTCCTTCTAGGAAGCTCGCTGCTCGATCTCCATCATCTCCCCTTCCTCGATGGATGGTTGGAATAACTCGGTCACTATCCCCCCAGCCCGGGGACCATATTTTGCGAGATAATCGGCCTCTGAATTGTAACGTCCCGAATCGCTCTAGGCCCCTAGTGTGTGTGTTTTGATTCAGGAGGGTTGCCTCAAGTCCTGAGAAGTGTAGGGAATTGGGCTGCACTTGTGGAGAAGTGGAGAAATCAGTGCAGAGTGACACAGGAGATGACACGGGTAGTGACACGGCCGTGTCCCTACCCGTGTGCGTCGAGTTGAGCTCGACGAGCCGTGTCGAGATCATCGAGAATCGTCGAGAATCGTCGAGCGGGGAACACGGGTAGTGACACGGGCGTGTCCCTACCCGTGTGCGTCGAGTTGAGCTCGACGAGCTGTGTCGAGATCGTCGAGAATCGTCGAGATGCGTCGAGCGGGGAACACGGGTAGTGACACGGGCGTGTCCCTACCCGTGTGCGTCGAGTTGAGCTCGACGAGAAGTGTCGAGATGCAACCCGAGTAGTACACGGCCAATGACACGGCCAGGCACACGGCCGTGTCATATGAACACGGGTCGGGACACGAGCGTGTCCCTACCCGTGTCAAACATTGAACCGACATGGAAACCGCCACGGCCGTTTCGCGGAAGCTGGACACGGGTACGGACACGGCCGTGTCCCTACCCGTGTCATATTTTGCTTATAAGGGGCAGAGGAAACCCTAGCTGTTTTCACTCTCATTTCACCCCCTTTCTCCTGTGAGAACTCCTGGTGAGAGGAAAACCGCTGGAGCAAGTCCTACCGGAGGAGATCCGCCATCGCCGTGAAAGAGATGCCGCCAAGGAGAACTACGAGATCCATGGCTAGAAATGGTGGTACCGCTGGAGCCAATGTGAGTTTCCTACCCTCTCCCTTGGTGCTAGATCTATAGTTGTGCCTTAGGAGAGACATCGACTCAAGAGAGTCTTGATGGAGAGGAGAAGATCTCTAGGTTAGGCCATGTTAGAACTTGTGTTCTAGACTTTAGATCTCTTCAGCCCTTCCCCTTTTCTTCAATATGACGATGGGTGGATGGTCTCATGAGGAGTTTATGGCCTTTGAGGTTGAATAAGGGAGGAGAATATTTCTGGAAAATTTAGGAACGATCGCTTTGGGGAGGAAGACGAACCGATGTCGTTCATTTTTCTTTAAGATGCGCGCAGAATCTGTATTCTGCGCGCAGCGATCTTATACGCCCTTTTTATGTAAGATATGGGCAGATCTGGGCTTTTGGCTAAACACGAAAGTTGTAGCCCTTGGAAATACCTTTCCAACGAGTGGTTGCACGACTTCAGGTGAGGTCTGTGGCCCCGGGAAAACCTAATCGAGTTTGCTGTCCGGCAATTCCTGTACACAGAGATTGTGTTCTGTGCGCAGCGAACTTTGAAGCCGATTTCGAGTATGTTATTGTCAGATCTGGGTTGTGACCTGAATATGAAAGTTGTAGATCATGAACAGATCTTTCCAACGAGGGGTTACACGACTTCACCGGATTCCTGTAGCCTCGGGAATCTCCGGTTGAAGTTGCTGTCCAGACTATTCCTGCACTTAAAAATCTGGGTTTATAACATTTGGATTTGGATTCGGAGAAACTAATATTACAGGTAACCCGGAGGCTTGGATAAACTCTTATGAATAATTAATTCAGTTGCATAAATAATGAAGATTATTAATCGGATTCCATGCGATCGAATTGTAAGATAGTATACTTGAATGATTTGGCTTGTTAGCAGTTAGTAGATTTTTATACATGTGCATCTTTATATATTGTGTTGAAATCACCTGATATGACATATAGAAATATAACTCATGGCCATGTGAATGTTGAATAGTGGATTGAATTTGATAGTCCAATACTTAGAGTGTCGTCTTCCTATGGGTAGTATTGTGTAAGTTTGTAAGTGCGGTGTTGACCGCCGCTTGTTATGGTTGTGTTGAGATGAGGTATGGATGGATGGTTGGGCTGTGCCCTCGTGTTTGCTTCCGAGGCCCCTTCCATGTTATGTTGATGTAGTATTTGCATGTGGTGTGAGTCGACACGCGTTGTCGTAATCCTGGGTTAAGGATAGTGTGGCAGGTCTACGGGCTCGCCAGTCGTCACACCGACGGGAGTTGGCAGTTAGACTTGGTCGGTTTGGGCTGTGTCCTCGGTGTTCACGTCACGAGGCCCCTCCGACCATGTGAACGGTTGGGCTGTGTCCTCATGCTTTCTTCCGAGGCCCCTTCCGGGTTACGCAAGGCCAGTTCGGGCTGTGTTCTTGGTGCACATCTACCCAAGACCCCGCTGGGCCATAGTACGCATGGGCTCCGCTGTTGTGTTCTTAGCGTTGAGGCGTACGGAGGCCTAGGTGAAGTAGTGTGATACCCGCCTAGTAGTAGAAGTGCCCGTTCTACTGTCACCGCCTGGCCACGGCGGCTGATGCCTGAGAGGTTAGCTACCTGCTCGAAAAGTGGGAACTACAGTCTGTGTCGACATAGCAATTGCATGGGTGTGCATGAGTGAGTCATTGCATAGCATTCATAGCATTTCATATCATTGCACCACAAGATCCTCATCGTATAAGTTTGTATGGACACTCTTATACGATGAGTTACTTTTATGTAACCCGATCCTTAACTTATAAGTTTGTATGGGCATTCTTATAACTTAAGTTACTTTTCTACTGTTACTTATACTTGCTAGTTTAGTGTAGCTCTTACTTAAATGCTGATTATGATGTTGTTACTCTTACATTACCTTGCCACCTGCTTGTACTTCCTTTACTTGCATACTTATTATATACTATACTCTTGTTCCTTTTCTCCGCCCGGTGCCGAGGAGTCGCCGGGGGAGCGGATGTGAAACCACTTAGTCGTTTCGACTAACGGTTGCTACATCTTCCTTTTTAGGAGGTCACGCCGCAGGTAGAGTAGCCGCAGACTACGCAGCAGGACAGCCAGGCCAGGACGACAGGGCCTGATGTGACGGTGTCGTCGATACCGTCAGTTACTGATGTTAGTTTTTGATACTCTGATGTAGCCCGTTTGGGCAATGTTTAGCTGTACTCTGATATATTGTAGAAGCATGTTTTAGCTTCTCTTTATTGATGTATTTGGGCATTATAACTTAGTGTGGATTTGACTTCTGGATGTTTATTTATTTGGTTGGGTTGGCATGTTATATTGATATTGTTGTAGCCGGCGGAATAGGCGTCTTGTGGTACAGGTTAGCCCGTGTGCTAATGCTACCGCAAGGCGGCTGTTCCGGGCATAAGACTCCCTCTTCGTGCCGTGTTTTGGGATCCGGGAGGAGGGGTCTTACAAATGGTATCAGTTTGCCACGATCCTCAACTACGAAGTCATTCAACAATGGTGCCACCCCCGTTTGGTTAGTCAGTTTGGGGACAAACTGACTTAGCGGAAGCAGTGGTGTGCCCATATGTAATTCACATTAAGTTTGTCCAACTTAGACCTTAAGTTTAGCCAACCTGACCACAAATTTGTCGTGTACGTGTAGATTCCACTACATGTTGAGCCGATGGGGGGCACTCCTACCCCTCCCATACCCACTCAGTTCGAACAGTCTGAGTTGGGGCAGACGCTCACCGCCATTCTTGATGCTTTTAAGGCACAGCAGGCTCCGGTGCAACAACAGCCCCGAGCTCCAACTGGCTGAGCACCTTCCGGGCTCTCTCCCCTCCCGTCTACCTTGGGACAGAGTCAGCCGTACGTACAGAGGAATGGCTAGACACGATACAAGAGTTGTTGGCCGGTATCCGTTGCCCAGCCAACATGGCAGTGACATTGGCAGTGTCCGTCTTGGACTTACATGCGAAGAGGTGGTGGAAGTCCCTCATGGGCTCTACCTTCCAAGGCCGGATCTACACAGAGATAAGTTGGAGTGAATTCTCGGGTGTTTTCTTGGAGCACTTTATCCCTACATCGGCCCGAGATGAGCTTGAGCAGAGGTTCCTTCTACTAAAGCAGGGATCAAAGTCGGTCACAGAATACCAGCGGGAATTCCAGCATCTCGCAAGGTTTGCGGACTCTTATGAGTTGGATGACAGAGGTTATGCCAAGCGCTTCCATAAAGGGCTGCGAGATCCCCTAAGGCAGTCCCTTTTGTTTATAGCGGATGGTAGCTTGGCGGAGATTATTGATATGGAGAAAGGATTGGAGGCGGACCACCTGGGATGTAGTAAGAGGTCTGCGGAGGACGTGATGGAAGCCGGCCCAAGTAATAGAAGGAGACGGGACTTCAGAGGAGGAAGAGGTTATCAAAGAGGTGGAGGGCGTGTCCACCGAAACTATAGGGTGGAGCATCCAGTTCCGCAGCCGCCTGCGTTGCCTCCACCCCCACAGCCTCAGCGATTTCAACAACCTGAAGGGCGTCGTGGTCTGGTGTGCTTCGAATGCAACCAGCCGGGCCACATCCGGCGTTTCTGCCCGCAGCTATATGGGAACGCCCCTCTTGCTCTCCCTCCTGCAGCTCCACGAGGGCAGGGATACATGCGTGGTCGAGGACGAGGACCGCCAAGAGGTAACCCCGGCCCTGCTAGGGATCAGGTGTATGCGCTTGACATGGCACAGGAACGGAACCCACAAGATGTGATTGCAGGTATGATTTAATTAGTTTACATATTTGCATGGTTTAACATGAATTGATTGGAACTTATTAGACACTAGCAATAAGTTTTGGTCGTTGGCACTTAGGCACCGTGATTATTGGCGGGAAGACGGCCTATGCGCTGTTCGATACCGGTGCCTCACACTCTTTCGTGTCCGAGGATTTCATAAAAGACGTGGGGGATGTTCAGTACTTCACGGGAATAGCCCGACGTGTACGCCTTTCGGATGGCTCGGAGATGATCGCAACCGCCAAGTGCGAGTTGGAGTTATTTATTGATGGGAAGGCCTTTGATACACCGGCCACGGTTCTGAGAATGCCAGAGTTTGACATCATTTTGGGCATGGCATGGCTCGATTGGCACTTCGCAAGGATCGACTGCGCGGAGAAGTGGATCTATTTGAGACATGGAGACTCTGACGTCATCTTCCAAGGTATTGGCTTCGCTCCTCGCATGATGTTATCTTCCGTCCAGGTTGTAAAAGCTCATATGAAGGGGG
The DNA here is from genome assembly GCA_039583875.1 of Platanthera guangdongensis. Classification (NCBI taxonomy): domain Eukaryota; kingdom Viridiplantae; phylum Streptophyta; class Magnoliopsida; order Asparagales; family Orchidaceae; genus Platanthera; species Platanthera guangdongensis. Next base: position 62,403,637 of record CM077152.1, read on the forward strand.
ACGAGGTCTTCATGATCTGGTTCGAGTTGAAGGAGGAAGCGTTGGAATTAAAGGATGTACGGGTTGTGCGGGATTTTCCCGAGGTATTTCCTGAGAAGCTACCAGGATTACCACCGCATAGAGAGGTCGATTTCCAGATTAATTTAGTACCAGGTGCCAAGCCTGTATCTAAGACTCCGTACAGAATGGCCCCGAAAGAACTCGCGGAGTTTAGAGTTCAACTACAAGAACTAGTAGATTCAGGGTTCGTTCGCCCCAGTTCATCACCATGGGGTGCCCCCGTGTTGTTCGTAAAGAAGAAGGATGGAACCCTGCGATTGTGCATAGATTATCGGGAACTCAATCGATTAACGGTGCGGAACACTTATCTGCTACCTCGGATCGACGAGTTGTTCGATCAATTAGTGGGAGCACATTGGTTCTCTAAACTAAACTTGCGCTCCGGATACTATCAGTTGAGGATACAAGAGGGGGATATTCAGAAAACAGCCTTCAGTTCGAGATATGGTTTGTATGAGTTCACAGTAATGCCGTTTGGGCTCACGAATGCACCTTCGACATTCATGAGCCTGATGAACAAGGTGTTTGAACCATACTTGGACATCTTCGTCATCATTTTCATCGACGACATCTTAGTCTACTCAAAGACGGAGGAGGAGCATGTCGAGCACCTGACCCTAGTTTTGAAGAAATTGAAGGAGCACGCCTTGTATGCCAAGTTTAGCAAGTGTGAATTCTGGCTTAAGGAGGTTGCCTTCTTGGGGCATGTGATCAGTGGAGCAGGATTAGCTGTGGATCCAGCTAAGGTGCGGGCCGTGAAGGAGTGGTCGCCCTTGAAGTCGGCGGCCGATGTACGAAGCTTTCTTGGACTTGCTGGGTACTACCGCAAGTTCGTGAAAGGTTTTTCCAAGATTGCCCTTCCCCTTACCTCCTTGACGAAGAAGGGTGTGCCATTTGAGTGGACACCTCAATGTGAGGCGGCGTTTCAAGAATTGAAAGATAGGCTTACCTCCGCCCCCATCCTTGCACTACCGTCTGGGAAGGAAGGATTCCAAGTTTACACGGACGCATCATACCAAGGGATGGGAGCGGTGCTGATGCAGCACGGGCATGTGATCGCTTATGCTTCAAGGCAGTTAAAGAAACATGAAATCAATTACCCGGTTCATGATTTGGAGTTGGGAGCAGTGGTGTTCGCTTTGAAGGTCTGGAGACATTATTTATATGGCGTGCACTGCGAGATCTTTTCCGATCACAAAAACTTGAAGTATGTTCACACTCAGAAGGAGTTGAACCTGAGACAACGACGGTGGTTGGAATTTCTATGCGACTATGAGTTCACCATGAACTACCACCCCGGGAAAGCGAACTCGGTAGCCGATGCCTTGAGTAGAAAAGCGCCAGGCTCTAGCCCAGAGTCTCGGTTGATGAGTATGGAGTTGGCTCGGATGATCGAGGAGATGGAAATTACTCTAGTATTCAAGGCTCCTTCGACAGAGTATGCGGAGCATTTGGCCAACATGAGCATAGGTTGTGATATCCGAGACCGGATTCGGGTGGAGCAAGGAATGGATGCGGCCTTGGCCCCGACAATCAAGGCAATTGAAGATGGGACCACCGATGAGTACACACTAAAAGACGGTCTCATTTATTTTCGTGGCCGACTCTATATTCCCAAGGGCGGTAAAATTCGGGAGGATATCTTGAGAGAGGCGCATTCCTCTCAATATTCAGTGCATCCGGGTATTGCTAAGATGTACGCCGGACTGCGGAAGACCATGTGTTGGCCGGGAATGAAAAGAGATGTTCGCTACTATGTTACACATTGCGAAGCTTGCCAAAGAGTGAAGGCTGAATGCAGGAGTCCCGGTGGTTTGTTGCAGTCGCTGCCCATCCCCGAATGGAAGTTCGAGGATATCTCCATGGACTTTGTTCATGGGTTACCTCGTTCCCGCTCCGGGAATGATTCAGTGTGGGTTATTGTGGATCGACTAACGAAGGTGGCCCGGTTCATTCCAATGAAGAAGGAAGCACACGTGGATGTTTTGGTACGCCTTTTTGTGGAGCAATTTGTACGGTATCATGGCGTGCCCAAGACAATTGTTTCGGATAGGGATGGTCGGTTTACATCCAATGAGTGGAAGGCGGTACAGGCGTATTTGGGCTCACGCCTAACCTTTAGTACCGCATTTCATCCATAGACTGACGGGCAGTCTGAAAGGACCATCAGGACACTGGAAGATTTATTGAGGTTATGCGTGCTGGACAGAGGAGAGCCATGGGAAAGGCTCTTGCCCCTGGTAGAATTCTCCTATAATAATAGCCATCAGGCGAGCATCGGCATGGCGCCCCATGAAGCCCTTTACGGAAGAAGGTGCAGGACTCCCTTGTCTTGGGTGCAAGATGAAGATCCGAAGGCATTGGGAAACGAATACATAGATGATACTGATGCGGCGGTCAGATTGATACGGGATCGCATGTTGGAAGCTCAAAGTCGACAGGCGAAATATTACAATAAGAAGCACCGGATGGTGGAGTTCCAGGTGGGCGAAAAAGTGTTCCTTAAGATTCGGCCGATGCATGGAGTGTCACGGGTGCGGGGAGTGAAAAAGCTCAGCCCAAGGTATGTTGGGCCTTATACTATATTGGAAAGAATTGGCCCGTTGGCCTATCGGTTGGAGTTACCACCGGAACTAGAAAATCTTCACGACGTGTTCCATGTATCGTCGCTTCGAAAAGCACTATTGCGGCCCGACCAATTTATTCCCACTACTGATGGTGCAGTGGCGTCGGATAGATCTGTGCGACTAGAGCTGGTGCGGATTGTTGACAGCGAGACAAGAACATTACGCCGCAAAAGTGTCCACTTAGTGAAGGTGCAATGGTTGAATCATGGGAAGGAGGAGTACACCTGGGAGCCAATGGATTTGATGCAGCAACGCTACCCGGAGTTGTTTGCCCAAGGTAGTCTTATTTAAAAACGTATGATAAATTTCCTGTTAAGCTTTTTTCCACACAGCCTAAGCCTGATTTCGGGGACGAAATCTTTTATTTTGTTTATAGGATTTGTAACGTCCCGAATCGCTCTAGGCCCCTAGTGTGTGTGTTTTGATTCAGGAGGGTTGACTCAAGTCCTGAGAAGTGCAGGGAATTGGGCTGCACTTGTGGAGAAGTGGAGAAATCAGCGCAGAGTGACACGGGAGATGACACGGGTAGTGACACGGCCGTGTCCCTACCCGTGTGCGTCGAGTTGAGCTCGACGAGCCGTGTCGAGATCGTCGAGAATCGTCGAGAATCGTCGAGCGGGGAACACGGGTAGTGACACGGGCGTGTCCCTACCCGTGTGCGTCGAGTTGAGCTCGACGAGCCGTGTCGAGATCGTCGAGAATCGTCGAGATGCGTCGAGCGGGGAACACGGGTAGTGACACGGGCGTGTCCCTACCCGTGTGCGTCGAGTTGAGCTCGACGAGAAGTGTCGAGATGCAACCCGAGTAGTACACGGCCAATGACACGGCCAGGCACACGGCCGTGTCATGTGAACACGGGTCGGGACACGGGCGTGTCCCTACCCGTGTCAAACATTGAACCGACATGGAAACCGCCACGGCCGTTTCGCGGAAGCTGGACACGGGTACGGACACGGCCGTGTCCCTACCCGTGTCATATTTTGCTTATAATGGGCAGAGGAAACCCTAGCCGTTTTCACTCTCATTTCACCCCCTTTCTCCTGTGAGAACTCCTGGTGAGAGGAAAACCGCTGGAGCAAGTCCTACCGGAGGAGATCCGCCATCGCCGTGAAAGAGATGCCGCCAAGGAGAACTACGAGATCCATGGCTAGAAATGGTGGTACCGCTGGAGCCAATGTGAGTTTCCTACCCTCTCCCTTGGTGCTAGATCTATAGTTGTGCCTTAGGAGAGACATCGACTCAAGAGAGTCTTGATGGAGAGGAGAAGATCTCTAGGTTAGGCCATGTTAGAACTTGTGTTCTAGACTTTAGATCTCTTCAGCCCTTCCCCTTTTCTTCAATATGACGATGGGTGGATGGTCTCGTGAGGAGTTTATGGCCTTTGAGGTTGAATAAGGGAGGAGAATATTTCTGGAAAATTTAGGAACGATCGCTTTGAGGAGGAAGACGAACCGATGTCGTTCATTTTCCTTTAAGATGCGCGCAGAATCTATATTCTGCGCGCAGCGATCTTATAGGCCCTTTTTATGTAGGATATGGGCAGATCTGGGCTTTTGGCTAAACACGAAAGTTGTAGCCGTTGGAAATACCTTTCCAACGAGTGGTTGCACGACTTCAGGTGAGGTCTGTGGCCCCGGGAAAACCTAATCGAGTTTGCTGTCTGGCAATTCCTGTACACAGAGATTGTGTTCTGTGCGCAGCGAACTTTGCAGCCGATTTCGAGTACGTTATTGTCAGATCTGGGTTGTGACCTGAATATGAAAGTTGTAGATCATGAAAAGATCTTTCCAACGAGGGGTTACACGACTTCACCGGATTCCTGTAGCCTCGGGAATCTCCGGTTGAAGTTGCTGTCCAGACTATTCCTGCACTTAAAAATCTGGGTTTATAACATTTGGATTTGGATTCGGAGAAACTAATATTACAGGTAACCCGGAGGCTTGGATAAACTCTTATGAATAATTAATTCAGTTGCATAAATAATGAAGATTATTAATCGGATTCCATGCGATCGAATTGTAAGATAGTATACTTGAATGATTTGGCTTGTTAGCAGTTAGTAGATTTTTATACATGTGCATCTTGATATATTGTGTTGAAATCACCTGATATGACATATAGAAAGATAACTCATGGCCATGTGAATGTTGAATAGTGGATTGAATTTGATAGTCCAATACTTAGAGTGTCGTCTTCCTATGGGTAGTATTGTGTAAGTTTGTAAGTGCGGTGTTGACTGCCGCTTGTTATGGTTGTGTTGAGATGAGGTATGGATGGATGGTTGGGCTGTGCCCTCGTGTTTGCTTCCGAGGCCCCTTCCATGTTATGTTGATGTAGTATTTGCATGTGGTGTGAGTCGACACGCGCTGTCGTAATCCTGGGTTAAGGATAGTGTGGCAGGTCTACGGGCTCGCCAGTCGTCACACCGACGGGAGTTGGCAGTTAGACTTGGTCGGTTTGGGCTGTGTCCTCGGTGTTCACGTCCCGAGGCCCCTCCGACCATGTGAACGGTTGGGCTGTGTCCTCGTGCTTTCTTCCGAGGCCCCTTCCGGGTCACGCAAGGCCAGTTCGGGCTGTGTTCTTGGTGCACATCTACCCAAGACCCCGCTGGGCCATAGTACGCATGGGCTCCGCTGTTGTGTTCTTAGCGTTGAGGCGTACGGAGGCCTAGGTGAAGTAGTGTGATACCCGCCTAGTAGTAGAAGTGCCCGTTCTACTGTCACCGCCTGGCCACGACGGCTGATGCCTGAGAGGTTAGCTACCTGCTCGAAAAGTGGGAACTACAGTCTGTGTCGACATAGCAATTGCATGGGTGTGCATGGGTGAGTCATTGCATAGCATTCATAGCATTTCATATCATTGCACCACAAGATCCTCATCGTATAAGTTTGTATGGGCACTCTTATACGATGAGTTACTTTTATGTAACCCGATCCTTAACTTATAAGTTTGTATGGGCATTCTTATAAGTTAAGTTACTTTCCTACTGTTACTTATACTTGCTAGTTTAGTGTAGCTCTTACTTAAATGCTGATTATGATGTTGTTACTCTTACATTACCTTGCCACCTGCTTGTACTTCCTTTACTTGCATACTTATTATATACTATACTCTTGTTCATTTTCTCCGCCCGGTGCCGAGGAGTCGCCGGGGGAGCGGATGTGAAACCACTTAGTCGTTTCGACTAACGGTTGCTACGTCTTCCTTTTTAGGAGGTCACGCCGCAGGTAGAGCAGCCGCAGACTATGCAGCAGGACAGCCAGGCCAGGACGACAGGGCCTGATGTGACGGTGCCGTCGATACCGTCAGTTACTGATGTTAGTTTTTGATACTCTGATGTAGCCCGTTTGGGCAATGTTTAGCTGTACTCTGATATATTGTAGAAGCATGTTTTAGCTTCTCTTTATTGATGTATTTGGGCATTATAACTTAGTGTGGATTTGACTTCTGGATGTTTATTTATTTGGTTGGGTTGGCATGTTATATTGATATTGTTGTAGCCGGCGGAATAGGCGTCTTGTGGTACAGGTTAGCCCGTGTGCTAATGCTACCGCAAGGCGGCTGTTCCGGGCATAAGACTCCCTCTTCGTGCCGTGTTTTGGGATCCGGGAGGAGGGGTCTTACATGATTTCTCCTCTCGGGGTACATATTCGACGAAGAAAGACTGGAAACCCCTGATTAGACCTTTGACTTTGACTAAGTATTTTTGCAGGACGGGGTCGTGCACTTCGAACTCTCCTCTAATTTGCGACGCAACCACCATCGAGTCGGTGAAGTCCCTGATATCTTTGATTGCCAACTCCTTGGAGAGACACAAGCCGGCCACCATGGATTCGTACTCTGCTTGATTGTTTGTGACGAGGAAGAGAATCTTTACGACCTGCTCGATTCTGGTTCCCTGTAGGCTTACTAGTACGACTCTGGCTCCCACGGAATGTCTGCCCGAAGCCCCATCCAAGAACATCTTCCGAGAGGATGAGCTAGGATAGCCTTCATCTCCTTCTACCTTGGCCGAGAAGTCGGCCAGGAAGTCCGCTATTGCCTGGGCCTTGATCGCTACCCTCAGAGAGTAAGAGATATCAAACTCACTGAGCTCCACCGCCCATGTTGCCAACCTGCCAGAATGCTCCACCCCATCCAAGATAATTCAAACCGGATGATCAGAGATGATCTTGATGAAGTGAGCCTAAAAATACGGGCAGAGCCTATGAGCTGAAACCACTAAGGTGAAAACCAGCTTCTCTAGGATAGGGTACCTCGTCTCCGCTTGCCGTAGCACTCGACTCACATAATAGATGGGGAGATGCTTCTTTACTTATTCCCTGACCAACATAGAACTGACCGCTTTCGCTCCCACTCCTAGGTAGAGTAGGAGGTCTTTACTTTCCTGTGGGTCTTGGAGGAGAGGAGCCTGAGTTAGCTGTTACTTGTGCTGTATAAAGGCCTCCTCACACTCCGCGGTCCACTCGAACTTCTACTAGCCTCAGAGAGTTTTGAAGATTGACGAACATTTCTCCCTTGCCCTTGAGAGGAAGCGGCTAAGGCCGGCTAGCCTTCCTGTCAACCTCTGAACTTCCTTGGAGTCTTTTGGAGATGTCATATCCAAGATGGCTTTGAAATTGTCGGGGTTAGGTTCCAACCCTCTGGGAGTGAGGAGGTGACCTAGGAACTTCCCTCTTCCCGCCCCGAATACGCACTTGACCGGATTGAGTCGCATCTTGTATCTTCTTAGGGTGGCAAAGGTCTCCGTCAGATCTTGTATATGCTCCATGACGCTCTTACTTTTTACCAGGAGGTCATCTACATACACCTTAAGATTCCTCCCCTTCTGTTCTTTGAAGACTTGATCCATCATTCTCTGGTATGTTGCGCCTGCGTTCTTGAGCCCGAATGACATCATCTTGTAGTTGTAGCAACCATCACTGGTGATGAAGGAGACATTGCGATAGTTAGGGGGATTCATCCGGATCTGGTGATAACCTGAAAAAGCATCAAAAAAACTCATCACAGGAAACCCCACAACAGAATCAACCAGCGCATCGATTTGAGGCAAGGGGTAGCAATCTTTCGGGCAAACTTTATTCAATATGGAAAAATCAATACATAGACACCAGCCCCCTCTGGGCTTTTTCACCATTACAATATTGGAGATTCAGCCAAGATACTGGATCTCTAAAACAAATCTTGTCTTTAACAGCTTCTCCACTTCCTCCCTGATTGCACCAGCCAGCATGGTGGCACTCTTCCTTTGATTTTGACGGACAGGGGCCACTGCGGGATCCAAGTTGAGGCGATGGCAGACAACATCAACATCAATCCCTGACATCTTGGCAGCGCTCCAAGCAAATATATCCACATTCTCTTGCAGACACACGGTCATCTCGATCTTTCCTTCCAGCAGCAAGGACCCTCTAACCATCAACAAACCCGGTTCCCCCTTCTCGGTGGTCACCTCCAGTTCCTCCAACTCCTCAGTAGCACGCAAACCTTCTTATTTCTCCAGTATCTTCTCTAACCTCTCCGCATCCTCCATCCAGCTGATCCTACTGACAACATTCAGGTAGTACTCCCTAGTAGCTCTCAGATCTCCCCTGATCCATACTTGGACGTCTCCTCGACATCACTTTAGGCATTGATGGTAGGAAGAAGGGACGACCTTGAAGTAATTGATGAGGGGACGCCCAAAGATGGCGCTATAGCAGCTTGGTGCGTCGACGATGACGAAGAGGCATCAGATTGAAGTTCCGCCCAAGGTGACCAGAAGGTCCACCACTCCTTCCAGCTCTTTCTTATCTCCCGAGAAGCCAAAGAGGGTTCCGTCCGCAGCTTGGACTCTGGAGCTTCCACCTGAATCCTGACGAAGGTTTTTTTGAAGATCACGTTCACCGAACTCCCGTTGTCCACCAGGATTCGGTCGACGGTGAAGTACTCTATGACAGCTTGGATGACTAGGGCATCATGGAAGGGGTTCTCATTCCCTAGCATGTTCTCTTCCGACAAAGTGATCTCTTCCAACGACGACGAGTTCTGTGAGGTTGAGGTGACGCTCTGAGAGGCGGCGCTCTTCCGATATATTTGGTGAGACTACCCTTGCGGGAAGCTCCGAGTCCGGCCCTGCCGTTGATCATACTAACCTGCCCACCTCCTGGGTCATGAATCACCTCTCCGCGACCCACCAAATTGACCCGATCTTCATTCCTACTCCTCACTGGAGCTTAGAATGCTACCTGTCCCCCCGGGGCCTCCTGCCTCTACTGCTCCCTCTCTGCCACTCGGACCTCCATCCTTCTCCTTGCTTCCCAGAACTCCGGGCAGGACAATGTCCCATGCCCCTGTAATCGATGAATATCATAGTAGAGGGGGATCTCTGCCTCCTGACGCATCACTCATTGCTCCCTCCGGTGATGCTTATTCCCCTGCCAGGCGATGGCCATTGCTTCTCTTCTTCCTCCTCCTCCTCGGCCTTCTTCCTGCCGGTTGTTGTTCCTTCTCTCCTCTGGCTGGAAACGTGGCCGAACCTGTGGCCTCCACCGAGGGCGATTCTCGGGATATTGGAATCGCCTTTCTTCTCCTCTCCTCACCGGAGTCACTGCAGGCCTCCTCTCTTCCTGTCTCTGAGGCCTCTCTTACCTCCTCCGCTCCTCTACCCTCCTGGGTTCTTTACTTCTCTATTCATCTCTCTTCGACTCTCTTCTCCTTGGTTCCTCCCTTCTCGGTTCTTCCCTTCTCCTCTCGTCCCGTCTCTCCGACTGCCATCCACCTCTTGTCTCCGAAGGTCTTCCTCTCCCTTTCCCCAACGGCTCATCCCCATCCAGCCGCGCCAAGAAGTCCTTGTTCTCCTATTCTCCTTGGACGAACGTATTCTCCCTCTCCACCATTTCTTCTAAGGATATCGGGGGTTTGGACACCATCTCCATGCTGAACAGCTCCTTCTTCAAACTGAACTTGAGGGCCAGCATCAAAGTGAAACTGTCTACCTCCTCCACCTATAAGACCTCCTCCTGAAAGCGATCGATGTAGTGACCTAAAATCTCGTGCTATCCTTGGGTAATCTTGAAGAGGGTCATCGCCTCATTCATCCACTTCTTTGATGTTGCAAACCTCGCCATGAGGCCCCGATGCAGATCGACGAAGCAGTAAATGGAACTGGTTGGCAATTGGTGGAACCAATCCCTTATGTTGGCCTTGAAGGTGATGGAGAAGAATATACATTTGAAGGCATCAGACATGTTGCGGATCGACAACACGTCCTCAAAACATTTGAGATGCCTGACCGGGTCATCTTTGCTAGAGTAGTAGGTGAGGACGGGCTCTTTGAACCCCTCAGGAACTGGGGATGTGAGGATCTCATCAGAGAAGGGGCTCCTCCCTCCCTGGCGATGATTAGTTTCATCCTCGCTAGACTCATCATACTCGCTCCACTGGCGAGTACCGTGATATCTCGTCGGCGGCTCTGGATCTCGGAATCTAATCCCCTGGCTCTCTGTCGAATAAAGTCGCGACTGCACCGATCGCTCCTCTCTCGCCCAAGAGGGCTCCTTCCATGCTCTCTTTGGTGGAGCTTCCTCATCCGATGGTGTCACGCGATGGGGAGAGGTCGCCGTGACAACGGGGCGATAAAAAAGCCCAGCGTGTAAGGTCATCTCGATCCTCTTGGTGAAGTCTTTGAATGTTGCTACGGTCACAAACTTGCTACCTCACGCGGGATTACCAGCACTCGCTGAATTGCCGACTAACTCTCCATTCTCGCCACCATTTGTCATATGGCTAAACCACAAAATTTTCCTCCTTGGCTGCGATCCACGCTCACCGCACCAAGTGTTGAAGTCAGGAAAATTCCCCACCTCAGAAATCAGATCAAGGCAGCCTAAAGTTACTGGCTCCATAGTAAGGCTAGGTGGTTAAAGTGACTAGGATGAAAAACGAAAGCAACAAATAGGACCCAAGATGCTGCGACAGGAAGGTCCCACCACGTACCCGGATGCTTGAAAGATGCAACCCCTCCATAACCAAAATTTACTGAGCTAGGTACGAGGGATACTAGCTGGTAACAAAGTTGCGAGGTCGCGACCTGGTCTCTAAGGAAATGGAATCCAAAGGCTCAGCTGATATCCAAAAAGTAGAGCTTGTGAGATCCTCGCAGGGATTTCCAGTGTCTCACCTCGTACCCCTGAGGTCCTATTTATAGGGAAATCCTGAGGGGGGGGGTCTATTTATACCCCACCCCTCGACAACTAGGCGACTTCATGGAGGAGCTCGCATAGCTGGGCAATTAACTCACCTAGTCTCCTACTTGGCGAGTATGCGAGGGAAGCTCGTCATACTCGCCCAGGCCTTCTATAGGCTGGTGCATTGACCCTGACCTCCATCTTGACTTGTTGACTTTGACTTGTGTTGACCTAGCCTTGGTGGGGCCCCTCCTTGACGAATATGGGTTATACAATTGTCTCAAAATATTTTTTAGCATTGATATTTGGTTCTGGGGTCAGTTCTGGGTACCGATCCTTGGAACCAGGAACCGAACTGAACTGCCGGTTCTGGTATTATGGGAACCGGACCCGAACCAAACCTATTTGCAACTGACCCAATCCATTCGTTTCGGTTTGGTTCCGGTCCAGTTCTCGGTTCTTCGGTTATTTTTGCACACCCCTAGATAAGGCGGTGGTTCCTTGGACTTTTTTCCTTACCTATCATTGTCTAGCTCTACCTCAATTCAGCGCCTAAAGTTCGACGCATCCCACAAAGTTATGGTCGTTGGGTTTGAGAGCACGCAAGCCCGACCTGAGCATGTGCAAATTAATTTAGCGAGAGAACCACAGTAATTATCGAGACAGATCAACACATTCCTCTCATATGTATTCTCACGTAACTTGCGCTTCTTCAAAACGTATGTAGAAAAGCTGCCCTTGACCCGAATAAAGCCGTTATTCACATTCTCCTCGTCGACAACACTTCTCCATGGATGCCACAACCTCGGCGCTCATCCTTTTTGTACGCCACAACCTCGGTGTAAGATAAATGAGATCTTTTCGGCTAAGCTCTCGAATCTCTGCTTGCTTCTGCTCTATTAGAGATCTAATGGCTTCCTTTATAGTTGAGCCTTGAGTGGCGACCTTTCCTTCTCCACCACCATTCTCTTCCTCCTTTTTAAAATCATTCTCGTAGGCAGTTGTCTGAGATTTATAGGGCTTAAGCCCAGTACATGTCCAATAGTAAACACTCCAAATCTCTCTAATACACTATCATGCAAAAGCTAAACAAAACTCTCATCAACCTGACGCCTAGTAGTAGTAGTAGTGCACTGACATGGCTCCTCAAGTCCTGCCTCCTAGTGCTACTGGTCCTCCGGGATGTGGTGCTGCTGCGTCACCATGCGCTCCTAAAATGATGTGGTCCGCCTATCATTAGTCAAAAATACCAACACATTATCATCCTCGCCTCACACCCTGCGACTCCTAGGCACCGCGCAGGAGTAAGGAAGAGGAGGATAACAAAGCAGAATGAAAAAAGCAGGTGACATGACACTATCTAACAGTTTATATAATAAACAATAAACAACAGAAGTAATAACAATTGAAGAAGTATGTAAGTAAATAATAAACAATAAGTAAAGTAAGTAAGAACAACTACACTACCATTACAGAAGCGCATCTTAACTTATGAATTCCCATACAAACTTATAAGTTAAGTTTTTCATTTAATTTAACTCATCATATAAAAGAGCTCATACTAATTTATATGATGAGGGTCTGCAAGGAATGAGTGCCTAGATATGCAATGCAATGTTTATGATTCATGCAAGTACAACTCACCCACACATGTAAACTCTGTGCGCACAGAGCTTTTGTTCCCACTTTTTGAACGTAGCTAACCTCTCGGGCACCCCCGTCATGGTCAAACGGTGGCTGGGGATCAGGTACCTCCCCACTCCTAGGTGGGTATACACACTGCCAGGCCTAATCCCTCTGTATGCCTATATACACATTTTTGGTATATTCTAAAGTCTCTGCGTACCCTTTACTAGAGTAACCAGTCTTAACGGCCAAGTGATAAGTCTTTAGGAAAGTGTCACACTCCAGACTAGGCTGGCCCTCTCGACCTTATCAACTTGCCAAGTACGCATACTAGCGTCGGTGTGACGACTAGGATAGTACCGATGACCTACTGTAACATCCTGACTTTTATTGGGCCATCAGAGACCTAGTGTGTAACACCCCCTATCCGTCGCATAGCATATAGCAGTAGGTCCGGCCGGGGCCCGACGTCATATACCACAGACAGACCGGAAGGTTACGCAAAGGGACCATCCTTCCAATAACCAACATCCTACACATAGTACACTCTTGCGGAAGCAATTTAAAAGTTGCAAAGTATGAACCCAGCCAAATAGCATGAATGTCCACTAAACAGACCCAGAAGGAATGAATGTACAATACACAAGTACATGGCCTTATGGCCTTATAATAGTTTACTCAAATAAAAAAAATGTGTCTTCCAAACCTAGGCACGCTGGCCGGTCACACATGAGAAATAAAAGTAAACATTCAAATTAGGCCTTCGAGGGCCGACTCAGCAACAAGGGCTTTTTGCCCGCTATTTACCATTTGGCTCCGCAGCACCTGCAAGCACAATCCAACGCGACGGTGGCAAACAAAAGCAACGGTCAGCTATGCTCACCAAATTATAACGATCCCGCCCACAAACTCGGGGATACGATGCTCCTTCCATTCACTTTATTAGCATAACCAAGCAGTATAATGTAAAAACACTTCATCACAGGCGTAGGCACACACGACCACACACCTCGTGCTCTCAGGGCACATTCTCAGTGAACACGGTCAAAGTCCGCTGACTCACAACCACCCCCTGGGCGGCAATATCTCGTGAGCATTATGGTCTTTCTAGCCAAAGCCTAAGACCCTCTATCTATACCAACGACAAGTACCAAGTACCTTTAGGTCGCTTTAACTGGACGACATAGAGCGGGTACGGTTCCGCCTAACCCGTTGCTCACACCGCCCTGTCACCTTAAGACATGGGCGTGGGTCAAGCTTCCCCGAGTCTCAATCCGATCACACACTTCACATAACCCAGTTATGTGCAAGTTGGCTCCCAGGCCACCATGTTGGCAGAATCACACATCTGCCCAGTTTTCCGGGTGCACCATGGAGTTAGTCCCAAGGGCTCCCTGTTGCAATCTACCGCGTAGAAAACCCGAAAAACAAACATCCGCACGGAGTCTTCTCCGGCCATTCATGTAATGCAACATCACCGATCCAGACCAACTTGTCCGGGTAGGCTTCACACATCATGCCTATGTCTGTTTCTCTATTACGGACTCTACATGCTAAACAACGGGGACTATTCATGTCTACCCGAAGGAACGCCTCACACTCACCGCAAACTCGCGAGAGCAGGCTTCCTATGCAAAGAAAAAGAGGACTTCACATGTCCTATGATGAGAATCGTTACCCTAGCATTCCTATTTGGCGCCATCGAAATCTATGCGGATGAAAAGCACCGCAATGTCCTCGCCTACGCAGATCCGAAGTCGGCTTGCGATTTGGGGCTCCGAAGCTCCCCCGACGACTGGATTTATCTTTCTTCTTCTTCCTTGCTCTCCCCTCTCTCTAGAACTTTAGAAAGAGAATAAGCCAAAGAGAATGAGGGTTTCCAACCCTATTCTCGGGTATAACAAACCAGGAACAACCCTGAACCGTTGGATCCCGAAATAAGGAAACAGACGACCACGATTCGGGATTGAAATCCAAAACCTGGGCCGAACACGGCTTGTGACACGCCCGTGTCCAAGGCCGTGTGCCCCACTCGATGCCGAAACCGTCGCGTCTGAAAAGTACACGGGCTCTCGACACGCCCATGTCCGACTTGAAACGACCGTGTCATCCAGTACACGACCGTGTAGCAGCCCGTGTTCCTCCATCGATACAGGACCAACACCAACCCGTGAAGAATACGGGTATTGGACAGGCCCGTATCCCATTTGACACGCCCCTGTCAAACCCGAACATACCTGGGCTCCAGGCCGTGTTTCTCCCCCAACACAACTCGGCCAACTACCAGAGTAGGACATGGCCTGGGACACTCCCATGTCTCAGGCCGTGTTCGCTGCTCGACGATCGTCGACTGAAATTCGTCGACCACACGACCATCGTCGAACCCGAGCATGACACGCCCCTGGGACACGCCCATGTCCCAGGCCGTGTGACCCCTACCAAATTCTAAACTTGGCTCAAAATGCCTCCCGTCGCTCTTTTGAGTTTCAGGGCGTTACAACTCTCTCTCTCTTTAAAGAATTTCATCCCAAAATTACAAAAAGGAAAGATAAAAACAAAACTTAAATGGTACCTGAGTGGAATAACTCCGGGTACTCATCAAGCATGGTCTGCTCTCACTCTAACGAGAGCTCCTCCCGACCGTAGTTGTCCCAACGAACCTTGACTATCCTGATCTCTTTGTTACGCAACTGCTTGAATTCCGAGTCCTCAATGCGAATAAGCTTGACCTTCATCGTCAACCCATTATCGACTGGCACTTGATCGATCGCAATCACTTGCGAAGGCTCTTGCACTGCCTTCCGCAGCACCGATATGTGGAATACGTCAGGTAGACCACTTAGCTCCACTGATAGCCTCAATCGATAAGCTGCTTCGCTAATCCGATCCAGAACCTCAAACGGTCCAAGGTACCTCGGGCTTAGATTCTTCAAGCGCCGTACCCGCGAAACACCCTTGAACGGCTTAATCTTCAAGTACACCTGGTTGTCGAGAGCGAACTCCACGTTCCTATGCTTGGCGTTATAGTACTTAGTTTGGCGATCCTGAACGATCAGCAATCTCTCTCGAATCGTTCGAACCAATAATGTTGCATCTTCCACCTTGTGCGAACAGAAAAGATCAGACCGAAAATTGGAGTAATGTAAACTTTATTATCCAAAAAAGGTATCAATTACAATGGTATAGCCTCCCTTTTATAGAATGAATGAGATGAGAGAGATTACACTTAAGCAATGTGGGACTAAAAATTTACAAGTATATGCGGCTTTACAAAAAACAAATCGGACAGGCCGGGCGGTTAGACAAGCCGGCTAACTAGCCGGCAACCAATAATAGGAGAGAACAAGCGCCACAAAGATCAAGCCGCCACAGGAGACCGCTAGACCGCCAAGTCTCCAAGTCGTCTGAGACAAACTGCCAGACCGCTGGGATACCAAACAGCAACAGCCCGACAGATAGACTAGCCAGAATAAACTGGTAGACCGCCCGGTCTCCGAACAGTAACAGACCGCCCAACCTCCATATTGCAACACGCCCCCTCAAGCTGGAGCATAGATATCAATCATGCCAAGCTTGTCGCAAATGTGGAAAAACGAAGTGGACACCGGCTTGGTGAAGATGTCTGCCAACTCGTTGTCTGAAGTGACGAACAGAGTACAAATCTATTTCTTCAAGATCTCCTCCCGAATGAAATGACAGTCGACTTCTATGTGCTTCGTTCTCTCATGAAAGACCGGATTTTTGGAGATGTATATCGCAGCCTTATTGTCACAGAACATAGGAAGAGGATAGTTGTATACCTCTCCTAAATCAAGCATGAGAGCCCGTAACCATTTCAACTCACATGTGGTCGATGCCATACTGCGATATTCTGCCTCTGTACTGGACCTAGAGACCACAGACTGTTTCTTGCTCTTCCAGCTCACAAGATTGCCTCCAACAAATGCGTAGAAACCTGATGTCGACTTGCGGTCCCCTTTGTCATCAGCATAGCTCGAATCAGAGTACGCTTCAACCCTTCGGTGAACATTCTTCTGAAAAATGAGTCCTTTCCCTGGTTCTGCTTTAATATACTCCAATATCCTCAGGGCAGATTGTAGATGACACTCTCTAGGAGCTTGCATGAACTGGCTCACCTTGCCAACAGCATAAGAGATGTCGGGTTTGGTTACCGTGAGATAAATGAGTTTGCCCACCAGACGCCGGTACCTCGTAAGATCGGATAGAAGAGGCGAGTCATCTTTCCAAGTTTTGTCTTCCCCAATAGGCATGGGAGAACGGGTAGGTTTAGCACCAGTTAATCCTTCCTCC
Source organism: Platanthera guangdongensis (assembly GCA_039583875.1). Classification (NCBI taxonomy): domain Eukaryota; kingdom Viridiplantae; phylum Streptophyta; class Magnoliopsida; order Asparagales; family Orchidaceae; genus Platanthera; species Platanthera guangdongensis. The sequence goes on from CM077152.1 coordinate 62,420,429, forward strand.
TTTAGAAGATCAAGAGCATACCTCCGTTGGGAAAAGACCATGGAGTTGGGCTTCCTAGAGATTTCAATTCCCAAAAAGTATTTCGGGGAGCCCATATCCTTCGTGACCAAGTGCCGACGGAGGTGTTTCTTTGTCAACGTTACCCCATCCTGCTCATCGCCAGTAAGAAGAATGTCATCAACATAAACCGCAAGAACTACTAGACCAGAGGCAGTTTTCCGAACGAATAAGGAGTGATCAGCAGAGCTTCTTGTAAAACCAATGGCCGCAACGATGCCGCTAAACTTGTCAAACCAGGCACGTGGACTTTGCTTGAGGCCATAGATAGCCTTCTTTAGTCGGCATACTCGTGTCTCCCCCTGAGCAACATACTCAGGAGGTTGCTCCATGTAAACATCTTCCTGAAGATCCCCATAAAGAAAGACATTCTTGACATCCAGCTGTGAAATGGGCCAATCCTTGTTGACAGCCACAGAGAGAAGGACCCTAATTGTACTGAGACGAGCAACTGGAGAGAAAGTGTCAAAGTAATCAATCCCATAAGTTTGGATAAAACCCTTGGCAACAAACCGAGCCTTGTAACGATCCACACTGCCATCGGGAAGGAACTTCACCACAAAGACCCATCGACAGCCAACAACATAGGTACCGAAAGGAGGAGGAACCAGGGTCCAGGTACCCCGTTCAGTGAGAGTAGCAATCTCCTCATCCATGGCAGCTTTCCAATGAGGAATAGTAAGGGCCTCCTGGTAGGAACGGGGGTGGCAGTGGCCGAGATAGCCAGTGCAAAAGCTCTGCGAGAAGGGGTAAGACAATCATAAGAAACAACTATAGCAAGCGGGTGTTGGGTACATGCTCGAACCCCTTTGCGAAGGGCAGTGGGGAGATCCAGGGCAGCTGGTTTCGCAGTATCCGGAGCATCCGTGGTGGAGAGAGCTGGCCTGGGAGTAGAGAGAGACGGCTGCGGAGAGGGTGGAGATGGCCGTGGAGATGGTGGAGAGGGTGGAGATGATGGAGATGGAGGAGATGGTGGAGATGGTTAAGATGGTAGAGACGGTGGAGGTGGTGGAACGTCGGGAGGAGTAGAGGGAAGAGATGGGTTGGTTTGAGAAGTAGGATCAGCAGGAGTAGAGGAGGAAGCCGGAGAGAAGTAAGATGAATTTTCAAAGAACGTAACATCCGCAGAGACATACTGTTTGCGGGTAATGAGGTCAAAGCAACAATAGCCTTTCTGTGTTATAGAGTACCCCAGAAAGACACATTTAGTGGCCCGTGGTGAGAGTTTGTCACGGGTCGTAGAGGGAGAGTGCACAAAGGAGGTGCACCCAAAGATGCGCAGAGTAAGAGGAAAAGGATTCTTGTTGGGATAAAGAATGAAGAATGGGGTGGCACCGCAGAGAACTGTGGAGGGAATGCGATCGATGAGATAACAGGAGAGGAGGACAGCATAGCCCCAATAGGAGCGAGGAACATGCATTTGGGTCAGCAGAGTGTGAGCGACATCAATGAGGTGAAGGTTTTTGCGTTCCGCCACCCCATTTTGTTGTGCGGTGTAGACACAGCTAGTTTGATGAATAACACCATGATGCAGACAAAAGGAAGAGAAATCATGGATAAGATACTCCTTAGCATTGTCAGAACGAAGGATTTTAATAGATGTATAAAACTGAGTTTTGATCATAGAATAAAATGATGTCCAGACAAAGAATAGTTCGAAGCAATTCTTGAGAAGATACACCCACGCACACCTAGAGAAATCATCAATAAATGTGACAAAAATATGAACTACGTCGACCGATGGTGAGGGTAGGAGCAGGTCCCCACACGTGAGAGTGAACGAGGTTGAACGGACGAGAAGTAAACTTAAGCAATGTGGGACTAAAAATTTACGAGTATATGCGGCTTTACAAAAAACAAACTGGACAGGCCGGGCAGTTAGACAAGCCGGCTAACCGCCCGGCAACCAACAAGAGGAGAGAACAAGCGCCAAAAAGATCAAGTCGCCGCAGGAGACCGCTAGACCGCCCGGTCTCCAAGTCATCTGAGACAAACCGCCAGACCGCTGGGATACCAAACATCAACAGCCCGACAGACAGACCGACCAGAATAAACTGGTAGACCGCCCGGTCTCCAAACAGGAACAGACCGCCCGACCTCCATATTGCAACACACCTCTTGGCGCTTGTACAACTTTGACTCACACGTTTCCAACCAAGACAACGACGTGCGACATCTTCTACCATAAAGGGCCTTGAAGGGCTCCATTTGTATGCTCGCCTGGTAGCGTTTGTTGTAAGAGAATTCCACCAAGTATAGGTGATCTTCCCACTGCTTCGCGAAATCCAGAATGCACATGCGAAGCATGTCTTCCATCGTTCTATTAACCCTCTCGGTCTGACAATCCGTCTGCGGATGAAAGGCTGTACTGAAACTCAGCTTTGTTCCCAACATCTGCCGCACCAACCTCCAATCATTGGACGTGAACCGCCCATCTCATTCACTCACGATACTGCGGGGCATACCGTGAAGCCGTACAATATTATCCACATACAACTTTGCCAATTTCTCCACAGAATCATCCTTCCTATACGAAATGAAGTGCGACACTTTCGTCAAACGATCTAAGACCACCTAGATGACATCGTTTCCCTTCTGCGACCTTGGCAAACCATGCACAAAGTCCATAGTAATGTCGTCGAACTTCCACTCTGGAATAGGCAAGGACTTCAAGAATCCTCCAGGCTTTTGGCACTCCGCCTTCACCAAGGCGCATGTATGACACTTCGTCACGTATAGTGTCACATCCTTCTTAAGTCGTGGCCACCAGAACAACTTCTTCATATCGTGGTACATCTTCGTACTCCCCGGGTGAATCGTGTACGTGGTATGATGAGCCTCGTACATCAATTCCACCCGTAATTTGTCCACATTTGGATTGCACAGACAACCGTCTTTCCATAGCAATCCATCCTCAACATCAAATTGGGAATTTGACCCATCCAAAGCCTCAACCATGATTTGCTTCATGCGACCATCCATATCCAGAACCTGCCGAATCCAATCAGCAAGGTCACACTGAACTTCCGTCCAGTTCAATAACACTTCGACACTTGTCTGTTTGTTTATGCAAGAGATCTCCAATGCCTCCAACTCCCGAACCAAACGCTCGTCATGAATCGACAGCCAATTGGCTTGAGCTTGGGCCCTGCGGCTCAACGCATCCGCAACTACATTACCTTTCCCAGGCACATAGTGGATCTTGAATGTGTAGTCCCCCAGGAATTTCATCCATCTCCGCTATTGCATGTTCAGATCCTTCTGATCCAACAAGTATTTCAGGCTCTTATGGTCTGTATAGATATCGACCTTCACCCCGTACAAGTAGTGCCTCCACAGCTTCAAGACAAAAATCACGGTCGCTAACTCCAAGTCATGGACCGGATAATTCCTCTCATGCACTTTCAACTGTCGCGAGCCATATGTTATCACACTTCCATGCCGCAGTAGGACACAGCCCAACCCACTGCCCGAAGCATCGCTGTAGATCTCAAAACCTTTAGTCCCACTCGACAAACTCTGCACAGGTGCTGTGGTCAACAGACTCTTCAGCTCCTCAAAAGCTCGTGTGCACTTCGGCGTCCAAACAAACTTCTGCTCTTTCCTCGTTAGAGTCGTGAGGGGTAACGCTATCCGCGAGAAGTTCTCCACGAAGCGCCTGTAAAAGCCGGTAAGCCCCAGAAAACTCCGGACTTCCGCTACCATAGACAATACAGGCCACTCTCGTATCGCAATAATCTTCTTCGGATCCATCGCAATTCCCTCTCCACTGACTATGTGACCGAAGAATGATACCGAGGTCAACCAAAACTCGCATTTGGAGAACTTGCCGTACAATTGATTCCTCCTCAGCGTCTCCAACACCAAATGTAGATGCTTAAAGTGATCCTCCTCACTCTGCGAGTACACAAATATGTCGTCGATGAATACGATCACAAGGTGGTCTAGGTACACCTTGAAAGTCCTGTTCATCAGATCCATGAACACTGATGGCGCATTCGTCAGCCCAAACGGCATTACCGTAAACTCGTAATGCCCGTATCTCATACTAAAAGTTGTCTTGGGGATATCACTCTCCCTTATCCTCAGCTGATAATAACCGGACTTGAGATCCAGTTTCGATTACACCGATGACCTTACTAACTGATCGAATAGATCATCAATCCTCGGGATCGGGTAATTGTTCTTCTCCGTTAGCTTGTTCAGTTCTCGGTAGTCAATATAAAGTCTCAAGCTTCCGTCCTTCTTCTTAACAAAAAGGACCGGTGCGCTCCAAGGCAACGAACTTGGACGCACATACCCCTGCTCCAACAACTCTTGAAGTTGAACCTTCAGCTCCGCCATTTCCTTAGGCGCTAGCCGATACAGAGAGCGTGACACAGGTTTCGCACCTGGCACTTGCTCGATGGTGAAATCAATCTCCCGTTGGGGTGGGGCTCCAGGAAGATCACAAGGGAACACATCAGGGTACTCGGATACCACTGAAATACTGTCCAACATAGGCTTAGGCTTTGCAACCTCCACTAGCGTGAAGAACAGCTCTGCTCCAGCACGAACCATCTTCACCACCTGAAGAGCAGACATCAAAGTCTTGCTCAACCCTTTCAAGCCCGTAAAAGTCATATCACGACCAGTTCCCAACTTGACCACCTTGAGATTGCAATCAAGGTATGCCTGCTGCCCCGAGAGCCAGTCCATACCCAAAATTACGTCAAACTACACCAGCAGTAGTAGCGACGCTTGCAAGTCGAACTCTTGACTCCCAAACATAACTAAACCCAACAAACTCTATCCGCGCGCATTGAGCACCCATTAGGCAACAACACATCCAATTTGTCTTTTGCCATCGAAGACGGTACTCCGATGCATGATACAAATCCTTCGGACAGAAAGAATGTGAAACTCCTGAATCGAATGGTGCTCTCGCTGGATAATTGAAAATCAAAACAAATCCTAGCACAAGTAGTCCTAAGATAATATGCGCGAGGGCAACAAGTATTTACAGCTAACTACTATAACTTTAGACTGTACCTGTCACCATGTCAGCGTGCTTCCTGGCCTCCTGCTGGCCTAGGCTGTGCTCTTTAGGCTTCCTCTCGAACTTTAAGCGTCCGCTCCAACACTCGCAGGCAAAATGCCCCGGCTTCCCATAATTATAACATGCGCCCGGGGTTCGGCCTATAGTTGCCCCCGAAGCACCAAAAGGAGGTGCTGGACCCGAAGTCCTAGCCTTCTTATACCACTTACGATATCCAGACTTTGAGGTAGCGAGTACTTAGAACTCTGTCTTCTCAGCACTAGAGTCCTTCTTCTTTTGGAATCTCCTTTTCCGCGTTGTGCGGGGTGCAGCTCTTATTGGACTTGCAGATACCCTACTCACTGGCATCTGGTGAGTCTTCCCCAAATCTACTTCCAAAGATCTAGCCGACTCCACCAAGGCTCGGAATCCCAGTAGTTTGGTCCTAGCAGTAGAATTCGCAGCTCGCCACGCAGACCATTATAGAATCTATCAACTATAGACTACTCGTTCTCCAACTCAAAGCATGGGTAGCGGCTTATCATAAGAAATGCCTGTAAATATTCATCAACTGAGTGCGTACCTTGCACTAAGAACATATTCAACTACTGACCTGATGGCCTTCTAAATGCCATTTGATCCAACACACCACCCGACATTGAAGCCATCTTAGGGACAAAGGGTTGCACATTGCTTCCCTGCTGTGCATTAGTCACAGCGAACACCGCTTTAACGATCCTTATTATGGTTTCAAACGAAGGAGGGGTCTCAAGCACGTCGCTGGGTGCACTATAATCCTCAGAAACCGGACGTTCTGATGGCCCTGCACCACTCCTGGTCACCTATAGTCATACAAAACATCATTAAGTGACCGAATAATATTGCAAAAAGCAATTATACAAACACGCAGGTTCCTCAAACACGTGTATTTTCTTTCCTAAGTGGACATTCATGTGTTCTTTTGATGTTATAACGATGACGCACACACATGTGCTCACCACCCCTTAGAATTCGTCCACGAATTCATTTAAGTTGACCGAAACCAGTAGTCTGATACCAAATTGTAACACCCCCTATCCATCGCATAACATATAGCAGTAGGTCCGGCCAAGGCCCGACGCCATATACCACAGATAGACCGGATGTTGAAACCGAAAATCAGTCTCCTGTGGAGTTCACCCACGGGGAAGGGGTGATCGCGCGCCTACTTCACTCCTACAACCAAAACAATAAAAGAGACAAGGGAAGAACAGACCCAAGGGCTCGGCAGGGAGGACCCGCCACACACCCGGAAGATCTGAGAGCGCTTCCCCTCCTTAGCCAGAGGCCGAGCTAAGGTACCCTCAGAAAGCACTTGCAAACCGGAGCAAGAGAGCACATGAAAAACATGTATTCTGCGGTACCCTGTGGGTCCTATTTATAGTTTCCAAAACCTGAACTGCCAATAACCAAACTAAACGGACCTGAAGTTACCAAAAAACCCTTGGTTGGGTCTGCTAAAAGCCAAACTCCGCTATTCTGAAGGGCTATGGGCAGACCAGTAGGGGCAAAACAGTAAAAAGTACCTCATGGATCCAGGAGAGCTGGGGAGCCTGGCAACCTCGGCATATCCGGCTCGCCCACTGCTGCCGAGCTCCGTTGTGAGAGTGCGAGCTGGGACGACGAGCAGGCCCATCCGTCAACTTCAATTAGTCGATCTCAGCCCGACGAATCTTACCTTAGCTCGGCGTGTACCGAGCTCGCGGTCTATGAATGCCGAGCTCGGGCTCGGGTTTTCTCTGTCGAGCTCGCCTGGGACATGGATGATTCGAGCCGGCTGGTCTGGTTCTTGGTTCTCCCCACTCACCGGATACGGGGTTGTACATAATCCCCGCTCATTTTGAGCTTGGCAAAGCTCGGAAAGAAACATCGAACCCCAAGTGTTGGGCGAGTGCGGGGTGGACTGGAAGGAATCTTCGGGTGGGGTCCACCTGTGGCTATATATATGCACCTGCATACCTGCCTGACTTTTGCCATTCCCTTTACTCTAATCCTTCGAAGATGTCGATCCCCAAGGAGATCCAAGAGCGGCTCATGCGCGCCCGCCAGACATCAGCTGCTCGCGTAGCCTCCCTAATAGCGGTCCCAGCCGCCATGCCGCAGGTTGGCTCTGCCGAGCCTAACTCCAAGAAGATGAAAACATTCCCTCAGGAGGCCGAGCCCATCTATGATGACCTGAGGACCACCATGGAGCACGGGACCGGCTCCTTCACTCTGCCTGCCACTGAAAAGGGGAGGAATATTGTCGAGATCTGCGATGGCCCAAACAGCCACCCTGATGGCGCGGAGGACGCCGCGCCGCGAGATACCACCCCGTGAGCCAAGGCCACTCTTGGGGACTCGTAGTTCACGACTCCGGAGAACCGTCCCCAGGACCCGTCCCCTCCCTTTGGGACCTTGGGGGTGAGCTCGCAGAGGCCGAGCTCGCCGGTGCGCGCCAGCTCTCCCCAGAAAGCTGTCGTGACCACGGGGGCGGGTCTGGAAACCATCCTTATGCCAGGATTCGAGCTTCTCTCACCGAGAATGCGCGGCCCAGGTCGTGGGAAGGATCTGAGGTTTATCACTCCCCACATCTCCTTTGAGTTACCGAGCTCGTCAGGTAAACATTGCCTGGATTCCTGCCTCATGCGATTTTCCAGCACCTCCTTTTGCTGATGTTTGCCTCCACAGTTCCCCCCAGCCAATCCACTGCTAAGGAATCTTCGCAGGCTGCCCATTACTCTCCCCTCCACTCCCCCCAGCTCGCTGGACTCTTACCTAGGCTCCAAAGTGGATCAAGGCGAGCTGGAGAGGAGGGAGGTTAAGCTTTTAAAGAAACTGGTGCGCGGGGTCCGCGAGGTGCAGGAGGTCAACGAGGCACTGCAACGCGACTACGCGCGTCTTGCTGACGAGGTGCGGAGCGGCCAGGCTGGCGAGTTGACGTCCCCTTCCCGGTTTTTGGATGATAGACGACGGCCTCTTAGTGGCACAAAGGAATTCGGGGAGGATCCGCGAGCTGCTCCGCGCGTGGCAGTCAGTGGGGCGGGAGCTGCGAGAGCGGGGTAGATAAGAGGCGGCTTCTTTGCCGAGCCGACCGGTACTCGCCTCCTGGTCTTCCCACTGCTCACTCGCCCCGCTTTCTTATTCCTGCACTTGGTCTTCGTAATAAACAACTTTAAACATTCTTAGACATGCGGTAGTTAAATAATGTATTGCTTTTATTTGACTTAGCCTTTGTTGGAACGCGTCGTAAGTCGGCGAGCTGGGCCGATTGGACATCTTTGGTGGTTGGAACGCGCCAGAAGCTGGCGAGCTGGGGGTTGGAGAGCTGGGATTGCGAGCTGGGCCGATTGGGCAGCTTGGAAACCTAATTACTTTTTCTATAAATAGCCCCCTCCCCCACCAACCCCCGTACTACCACCTTAACTGCTTGCTTCTCTCTCTCTTCCTATGCTTTCTCCCTTTTCTGTTCGCGCTCCATCCCTTCTTCTGCGAGTATGGTCAAGGCCAACACTGACGCCGACGGCCGCACCAAGTGCGCTCTGCACTTCACCGATTACTGCTTCTTCGAGGGGAACACCGCCGAGGAGGAGCTCGCACAATTTGTCAGTGACCATGTTTCGCCGGGATTCAAGGCGCGTCGGCCGAGGCAGGGGGAGGCCATCAATACCTTCTATGACGACGAGCTCGCCTTCCCCATCTCTCACTTTGAGGCAGGGTTGCGCCTCCCCCTCTGGCCACAGATCCGGCAGATTCTGAAATATTATGGCGCGGTGCCCGCGCAGTTGAACTCCAACGCCATCGCCATGATGGTGGCGTTCGCGAGCTATCTCCGGCGAGAGAGGATTGAGTTCAACCTGACAGTATTCAGGAAACTCTTCTCTTATAAGGCGATGCCGGACGGGATCGCCTACTTCGGCGGCTCACTGATCAAAGTTCGCGAGATCGCGAATAAGCACCACAACTAGATGAGCAAGATCACCTTTATCAAGGGCGATCTCGGCAACATCCCATACTCGCCGCAGCAGAAGGGCGAGGAAGTCTACCGCCCCCTGGCTGTGTCCGACAACGATGCCGATCTCCATAAGTTTTTGCTCCACAAGGTCTTCGAGGTCGCCTTCCTGCAAAGGGGCCTCGACGCGCTTCTCCCCGTCCTACCCGGCGAAGGTATTGTTCCCTCCACTTTTGCCGAGCTCGCCGGTCGCCGAGCTCGCCACATTGCTGTTGAAGATCTAACTTTTTCCAAGTTTTTTCCTTGCAGGGGAGCGGCTAATTCCTGTGAACCTGCTATTCGCAGACTCGAGGTTGTACCCGAACCCTCTTGCTCGCGAGAAGGCGGCTTCGGAGGCCTGCCGAGTGAGGCGGCCTTCTCCTAACCCTCTTCCTGCAAGAGGCGTTCTGAGGATGCGGGATCGAACCCGCCACACCGCCAGCAATTAACAAAAAAGATGAAGAAAGTCGTGCTCGCTCCCCGGGGGAAACAACATCAACAATATCAATCCAGCCCCAAGTACATAAGCTCGCCCGAGACCATCACCAATGCGTCGCCAGAGAGCCCGCTGAAGGAGATCATCAGCAAGGGCCGGAAGGTCGGTGAGGCTCCTGCTCCCTCTGTGGCGATCTCTCCACCTCCTTTGGCGAAGAGGACGGCTCACGAGCGCGGGGCGCCAAAACTGCACCCCCTCTACAACTTTGGGGGGCGGTGGAAAGACTCGGAGGGTGAGCCCATGGTGCAGTGGGACGGGCTGTCCCATCGGGTTTCCATCTCCACCCTGCACACTTCCTGGCATGACCGCGAGCCCGCCACCGGTCACGCTTACGCCCTCGGCTTTGGCCTTTATGGCCGAGAGGATGTCGAGGCCTACAAGAATATGACCCTGCGACAGCTTGGTCATAAGGGCCTGCAGGCCCATCTGCGGGCTATGGAGCTTCACCACATGCTGACCCACCGCAGCTTTGCCCTCAGCAACCAACTTCAAAAAGCCAAGCAAGCCCACGACGTTGCCAAATACAAGGTCGCTGATCAGGCGAGGCGGCTCGGCATCGCCGAGGGCCTTCTCGCCCAGGCCGCCGGCGGGCTGGTGAGTATCGGGCTTCCTCTTCCCTCTTTTACTTGAAATATTTTGCACTGCTACTAATGAAATTTTCTTCTGTCAGGATGCCGAGGCCGCCGGGGAGCTGCGGGCTCACAATGCCGAGCAGGAGGAGGAGATCGGCCAGCTTCGCGTCCGGCTTGCCGAGCTGGAGGGGGCGAATGTGAAGCAAAAAGAGGAGAATCAGCACCTCAACTGCGAGGTCCGCCACCAGGAGGAGATCTTCTTCCCGCCCAGCGGCACCGATCCTACCCTCCCCTACAAGAGGTCAAGGATTTTTGGCGAGGCCTACCTCGTTGAGAGGCTGCAGATCAACTCCATCCAGGCCACCGAATGCACCCTTCAGATGATGAAGGACACTGGAGTGCTGGTGGAGGGATGCGAGGAGATCTCGGCCCGGGACCTGATGCCGAGCCTGTTCCCGACGACGCCTCCCAGCAAGAAGGAAGACAGTCTGGATGCGCTGTTTGGGAAGGGCTTCCCAGATCAGTCAGGCGAAGGGGAGGACTACCAATCTGGCAGGGGGGGGGGGGTGAGGTCTAAGTGCATATACTTTCTTTTGTTTCCTCGCTGAGGCGAGCTCTACCAGTAAACATCACTGTTAAATGAAATATATTTTTGATTATGGTCAAGCCGTTCTCTTCTTTCTTCTTTTTTCTATTTTCTGTCCTTGCTGTGTTCTGCCTGTTCTCGAGCCCTTCCCCAGGCGACCTCGCGCAGATAGACTTCGAGTAGAATAATTACTAGGACTCCTTCCTGAGAGCACCTTTTGAGAGTTCGACAATCCTCAGGGCTCGCCACAGCTTGCTCGCGGGCTGTCCATGGCCTTATTTCAACAAAAATTCAAGTTAACTTTAATTTTTCCAAGTAAAATAACATGGGGGCGGGGCATCTTGGCGGGATCCGCCTCCCCTTAGAGAGGTCCAAGGGCCTGGCTCACCAATTCTCGGGATTCATCTCAACTTGCTTGCGGGCAGCCCATAATCTTACCAATCTGGAAACCAAATTCACCAAATTTACCTGAGTGAAACATAGTGGGGGACATGGCGGCCCGGCGGGACCCACCTCCTCCTAGCGAGGTCCCGGGTCCTAGCTTGCCACCCTTCTGCCAAGACTCGGGTGAATTGGCGAGCCCGAGCTCGCCCATGCTGAGCTCTCCCCTCTTATCTTTAGAAGAGTTTGTTATGCACTACCCGGAGAGTGTAGGACTTCCCCGAGGGGATACCAGGCTCGCCAGCTAGGTGAGAGCCTGACAGCGGGATCTGCCCGGGGTCCAAGGCGGATACCATCGAGTGACTTCCAGCCCAGCCAGCTAGGTGAGAGCCTGACAGCGGAATCTGCTCGAGGTCTAAGGATGATACCATCGAGTGACTTCCAGCCCGACTAGCTAGGTGAGTGCCTAACAGCGGGATCTGCTCGAGGTCTAAGGATGACACCGAGTGACTTCCAGCCCTATCAACTAGGTGAGAGCCTGACAACGGGAACTGCTCGGGGTCCAAGGCTGATACCATCGAGTGACTTCCAGCCCTGCCAGCTAGGTGAGAGCCTGACAGCGGGATCTGCTCGAAGTCTAAGGATGACACCGAGTGACTTCCAGCCCTGCCAGCTAGGTGAGAGCCTGACAATGGGATCTGCTCGGGGTCCAAGGCTGATACCATCGAGTGACTTCTAGCCCTGCCAGCTAGGTGAGAGCCTGACAGCGGGATCTGCTCGAGGTCTAAGGATGACACCGAGTGACTTCCAGCCCTGCCAGCTGGGTGAGAGCCTGACAGAGGGATCTGCTCGGGGTCCAAGGCTGATACCATTGAGTGATTTCCAGCCCTACCAGCTAGGTGAGAGCCTGACAGCGGGATCTGCTGATGTAGGCTACGGTGTTGACGCTATAACAGCAAAGGGGGTAACACGTACGCCTCTCTATTTCCGTTATTACACTCACACAATAACTAAACGCAGCACACCCACGAACAACGTTATCAACGATCGCTAACGTACGGTAGCCACGCCGATTAAAGATCGAACAAACGACTAGAGGCCGATGTTCTCTCAAGCTAAAAGGACCAATCTTGGGTCCGACCGAGCGATGGTTGTACCAAAAGAGATCTACCGAAAAGTTTGGTTCGGAAATGGTATATCTCCCCCAAAAAAACGAAAGCGAGGCTCGCCAAACCTCTCAGAAAATTAAACGATTAGAAAGAACAACACATGTGATCGGAAAGATAAGCCACAAACGAAAAAATGATTCCAAAGTAACACAAAGGTATTCCAACAATTAAAAATCTAAAGAGATAAGAATCACACAAGAGGTAGAAGATCTCGTTACCCAACCAGAATAGATGATTTCGGTTCACTTTCAAGGATCGTTCTTCCATGACTCCACCGCAGTGTCGCCGGATGGAGAGAAACTTGTCTGCTTCCTTTGCTTCACGCCGAGATGGAGGAAAAAACCACAAAGGGAGAAAAAACACTTTTGATCTTGGTCGATTTCACTATGGAAAGGGGCTGATTTGGGGGCTCTTGATGGAAAGGTGAGAGCCTGACAGCGGGATCTGCTGATGTAGGCTACGGTGTTGACGCTATAACGACAAAGGGAGTAACACGTACGCCTCTCTATTTCCACTATTATGCTCACACAATAACTAAATGTAGCACACCCACGAACAACGTTATCAACTATCGCTAACGTACGGTAGCCACGCCGATTAAAGATCGAACAAACGACTAGAGGCCGATGTTCTCTCAAGCTAAAAGGACCAATCTTGGGTCCGACCGAGCAATGGTTGTACAAAAAGAGATCTACCGAAAGGTTCGGTTCGGAAATGATATATCTCCCCCAACAAAACGAAAGCGAGGCTCACCAAACCTCTCGGAAAATTAAACATTTAGAAAGAACAACACATGCGATCGGAAAGATAAGCCACGAACGAAAAAACGATTCAAAAGTAACACAAAGGTATTCCATCAATTAAAAATCTAAAGAGATAAGAATCACACAAGAGGTAGAAGATCTCGTTTCCCAACCAGAATAGATGGTTCCGGTTCACTTTCAAGGATCGTTCTTCCACGACTCCACCGCAGTGTCGCCGGATGGAGAGAAACTTGTCAGCTTCCTTTGCTTCACGCCGAGATGGAGGAAAAAACCACAATGGGAGAAAAAAGATCTTGGTCGATTTCACTATGGAAAGGGGCTGATTTGGGAGCTCTTGATGGAGGTCGGGTTTTGGATAAGGGAGCGGATGGTGGTTCGGTTTGGGGTGTGGAAGTGAGGGTCGGCTTGAGAGTGGTGGCCAAATCTTGGGAGGTGGATTTGAGGGGAAACCGAGGGTAGCAAAGGAGGAAATGGGAGGAGGGAAGAGGAGGGAGGCCGAGCAAGAGGAGGGGAGAGGAAGGGCGGCCGGCGGCCAAGGGGAAGGGAGGAAGAGGGGGGCCAAATGTTGCCTAAGGGGGAAAAGAGAGGTGAGGGGAAATTCAAATTTTGAATTCAAGTTTTAATTTTTTCATTCTCTAAGTAAAATGAAACAAGGTTAGCCTTATATAGGCTTTACGTCATGCATTGGCTATATGCATCCCACCTAAATAAAAATAAAACAATACTCAAATGTTTAAACATTACATGATAAAAATAAAATGCAAATAGAAACAACTAAATATTATTTGGTAGTCTTCATCTTCATCATGTAGCTCCACAAGGTCACCGTCTCCATCATGTTGGGGTCGTCGTCGTCATCTTCAATATGTAGGAAATCTCCGTCTTCAACTTTAACACGTTGGGGGTTGTCGCCATTACCGTCTTCAACTTTAACACATTGGGGGTTGCCGCCATCGCCGTCTTCAACCTTAACACGTTGGGGGTTGCCGCCATCGCCGTCTTCAACTTTAACACATTGGGGGTTGCCGCCATCAATCCTCCCCCGCTCAAAATAACTCATCACCGATGAGTTGGCATGGCGGTGCTGGCGCCGAAGAACATCATCCAAAAGAACCATCGCCGAGTCCGAAATCTAAGGGTCACCAGAGACCGGGCGAGCACACCATCGTATCACATAACGCTGAATACCACCGCTTGGAGAGGAGTGCAAAACACCAAATATGAACCTGTCTAGCAAAAAGATTGTCCTGGGAAAACTGGGAAAAGCATTAGGTAAATAAAGAGGAAAAATTTCTTCATCAACAGTCAACGTACCTCCGTTGGAGACCAATGGAGAGAACGATCCAAGAACAAGCTCACCCCCCAACCCAAATGAAAATATTGTGGCACCAAACGTAGAGTTGGATATTTCAAAAGGTGGAAAAACACAATGCGTGAAATTGGAAACATTTAACCTAGGGGAATTACCCCATTCAGTGGTTAGCTTCAACAGATATGTTGTTTCTCCCAACTGATTAAAAATCCGAAAAGTTCTAACTCGCCGACTCGCCAACGTTTCTATAGTGCCCATAGGCATCCGTTCAGGGACGAGTCGCACCAAGAGTAAACCGAAAACCTTATAGGGAGATGCCCTCTTATGTAAGTTAGCGATATATAGATAAGAAGACATGTGTGTGACCAGCGCTTCCTTACTGTGCTTATGGGAAATGAAAGCGTGAGAGGCAAATACTATTGCAGGCAGACTTGCCATGTAAAATAGTGGTAACGGAACTACTTGAGATGGGACCAAGGGAACTAAATATGGTGGCGCCAACGGAAAGTAATAGGGTGGCACTAGCGGAACTACATATGGTGGCACCAACCCAACGAGATCTGGTGGTACCAACAGAATGCGATCCGGTGGCACAAAAGATGACCACATCATTAACATACTCTCAGAGATTTGGTTAGTTGTAGAAAGTCAAGTGGATACCAAATTAATGAGACATTCATCATGACCAAACACGAAATCTATTATCACACTACGAGACATGTCCCAAGGAGGGTCCAGCATGGATGGTAAAATAACATGACTCAAATCAGGCAAAATAAATTCATGTCTGAAAGGATCCGCTGGTCGGGTCAACATATCAGGAGGGAGAGTCGGTAAAGCTAAAACCGGGAGAGAGTTAAAATTGCATTTAAATTCACGCAACGGAGTTAGCATCAGGGGACGCTCATCCGGGTCTACTTCTATGTCGTCTTCCAAAAACATAACTCTCTCGCTAGGACATTCTTCCAACTCATAAATCACGACATCAGTAGCAGTACAGATCTCAGGAATGGGAGCATCGATAGATTCCGTAGGAGGGGCTAAGTCATGCCCAATGTCAAAATACAGATTTATCGTCCAAGTAGAATCCTCCGGGTGCAAGCCATCAAAATCAAACGGAAAATCAAACAGAAGATTTTCCCTAACAGAAAACTCAACTGGCTCGTCATCACCTAACTCACGATCAGAGAAACATTCGCCACAGGGTGACTCTATCACCTCACTAGAAACTTCACTCAAATGAGGCTCAGTAATGGTTTCAGAAACATCGACGAAGGGAAGTGGAGATGATTCCTCAGGGGAGAAATCCTCATCTAGGTCACTAGGGTAACAAATCTCTTCAACGTCAATACAATCGTCAGTAATATCAGCCTCGCCCTCAGTGACGGGCACAGTCCTAGGCACGACCTTAGACTCATCAGGGGAGTCTACAACTAACTCAGGCAACTTAGGGGGAGACTCAAAATGATCTACAGGCGTAATAAGGGTAGGACGCACAATAGAGCCCAGACCAGATTTGCCACTAGACTCACATATAGTAATCGTCTGTCATGAGGGAACTTTACTCCTAGGAATCTTGTGCTTCTCAATTTCTAATGTCGTGGTAAAAGTGGAGTCTAGATCTGTGTGCCAATAACACAGTAATTTACCCTGGATGTAGGGGTTTAATCCCCTACGAAACCTTGAAAGGGTGACCTCAGGCGATTCCTGCACACCGCTCTTAACCGTCAAATCCTTAAAGAGTTGCATATAATCTAAGACCGACTTATTCCCTTGTTTAAGGGTAGCCAAATCATCAGTTATTTGTCGTTTGGTCTGGGCGTTTGGTTTATCTTCATTCCTAATGGAACCTAATGATTTTCCTCGGGAAACATTGACATCGTAGGCCATATTGTGAGAACCGGAGAGACAACTCGATCCGGAATTTGTGCACATACAATGAGAAACGCTTCTGGCCTAATTAAAATAGGTTTGTCGGAATTGTTCCCGCTTAACCACTAGGGTAATATTAATATAAAATAGATTTGCTTGCAAAATAAAATATGAAGATTATTAATTAATTTTTTTTTTTTTTTTTGCTGAAAAATAAGAAATTTAAGCCTCTATTAGCAGACCAGAAATTTGTTTTTTGATTATTTTGACTCTAAACGTGCATACAAAGTGCGTGTTAACGTGCTAAATAAAAGGGGGAGGGTGCCAATTAAGAAATTGACGTGAACCTCCCTCTGATACCAAATAGATGTAGGCTATGGTGTTGACGCTATAACGACAAAGGGAGTAACACGTACGCCTCTCTATTTCCGCTATTACGCTCACACAATAACTAAACGCAGCACACCCACAAACAACGTTATCAACTATCGCTAACGTACGGTAGCCACGCCGATTAAAGATCAAACAAACGACTAGAGGCCGATGTTCTCTCAAGCTAAAAGGACCAATCTTGGGTCCGACCGAGCGATGGTTGTACCAAAAGAGATCTACCAAAAGGTTCGGTTCGGAAATGATAGATCTCCCCCAACAAAACGAAAGCAAGGCTCGCCAAAACTCTCGGAAAATTAAACAATTAGAAAGAACAACACATGCGATCGGAAAGATAAGCCACGAACGAAAAAATGATTCCAAAGTAACACAAAGGTATTCCACCAATCAAAAATCTAAAGAGATAAGAATCACACAAGAGGTAGAAGATCTTGTTACCCAACCGGAATAGATGATTCCAGTTCACTTTCAAGGATCGTTCTTCCACGACTCCGCCGGAGTGTCGCCGGATGGAGAGAAACTTGTCCGTTTCTTTGCTTCACGCCGGGATGGAGGAAAAAACCACAAAGGGAGAAAAAAAAAACACCTTTGATCTTGGTCGATTTCACTATGGAAAGGGGCTGATTTGGGGGCTCTTGATGGAGGTCGGGTTTTGGATAAGGGAGAGGATGGTGGTTCGGTTTGGGGTGTAGAAGTGAGGGTCGGCTTGAGAGTGGTGGCCGAATCTTGGGAGGTGGAGTTGAGGGGAAACCGAGGGGAGCAAAGGAGGAAAGGGGAGGAGGGAAGAGGAGGGAGGCCGAGCAAGAGGAGGGGAGAGGAAGGGCGCCCAGCGGCCAAGGGGAAGGGAGGAAGAGGGGGGCCGAATGTTGCCTAAGGGGGAAAAGAGAGGTGAGGGGGAAATTCAAATTTTGAATTCAAGTTTTAATTTTTTCATTCTCTAAGTAAAATGAAACAAGGTTAGTCTTATATAGGCTTTACATCATGCATTGGCTATATGCAGCCCACCTAAATAAAAATAAAACAATACTCAAATGTTTAAACATTACATGATAAAAATAAAATGCAAATAGAAATAACTAAATATTGTTTGGTAGTCTTCATCTTCATCATGTAGCTCCACATCATGCAGCTCCACAAGGTCACCGTCTACATCATGTTGGGGTCGTCGTCGTCATCGTCAATATGTAGGAAATCGGCGTCTTCAACTTTAACACGTTGGGGGTCGCCGCCATCGCCGTCTACAACTTTAACACGTTGGGGGTTGCCGCCATCGTCGTCTTCAACCTTAACACGTTGGGGGTTGCCGCCATCGCCGTCTTCAACTTTAACACGTTGGGGGTTGCCGCCATCATCTGCTCGAGGTCTAAGGATGACACCGAGTGACTTCCAGCCCTGCCAGCTAGGTGAGAGCCTGACAGCAGGATCTGCTCGGGGTCCAAGGCTGATAGCATCTGTTGAGAACAAAGGTCCAGCGGGATTGGGTGTGTGTGGGACCGCATATTTGGGCTTTCCCATCGCATTCTAGGTCTGGGTGTTGACCCCGGTGCCCCCCCCCCCACGTGAGGCGGAATATCCCCGCCATCCCGTGGATGGATTAGTCCCACATTGGCTGCAGCTAGTGGTCCTTGGTGTTTATGTACCCCCCATCCCCCTTCCTATAACCTCGGGGTTTTGGGAAGATGTGTGGTGACGGGTGGATTCCACATGGTATCAGAGTCATCCCGCTGTGGGGGTGTGTTGAGAACAAAGGTCCAGCGGGATTGGGTGTGTGTGGGACCGCATATTTCGGCTTCCCCATCGCGTTCCAGGTCTGGGTGTTGACCCCGGTGGGCCCCCCCGTATGGCGGAATATCCCCGCCATCCCGTGGATGGATTAGTCCCACATCGCCTGCAGCGGGTGGTCCTTGGTGTTTATGTACCCCCGTCCCCCCTTCCTATAACCTCGGGGTTTTGGGAAGATGTGTGGTGACGGGTGGATTCCACACCATCGAGTGATTTCTAGCCCTGCCAGCTAGGTGAGAGCCTCACAGCGGGATCTGCTCGAGGTCTAAGGATAACACCGAGTGAATTCCAGCCCTGCCAGCTAGGTGAGAGCCTGACAGCGGGATCTGCTCGGGGTCCAAGGCTGATACCATCGAGTGACTTCTAGCCCTGCCAGCTAGGTGAGAGCCTGACAGCGGGATCTGCTCGAGGTCTAAGGATGACAACGAGTGACTTCCAGCCCTGCCAGCTAGGTGAGAGCCTGACAGCGGGATCTGCTCGAGGACCAACTACACTTCACTTTTTCAGGTAAACTCACTTCGACAATATTGTCGTGTTAAAGACCTTTTATTATTAAAAATCAAAGCATCGCTTACATGTTTTAAGGGAAAAAGCGTTTTAAGTTGTCACCACTCCAGGTGAGACTTAGGGTCTCGCCCTCCACATTTTGGAGTCGATACCCCTTTGATCTCAAAGCTTCTTTTACAATAAATGGACCTTCCCAGCTGGGGTTGAGCTTCCCCACGGTTGCCGACCTCCCTGCTGCATCCACCTTCTTCAGCACCAAGTCCCCCTCCACAAATTGCTTGACTCTGACGTGCTTGTCAAAGTACTTGGCCATCCGCCTCTTCACCTCTTTCTGCCGGAGGGCGGAAAGATCCCGCGGTTCTTCCACCATGTCAAGCGAGAGCCGCAACTCCTCCTCATTCCCAGCCTGCCATTCTTCCCTACATTCCCTGGCCGCAACAACTCGAGGTGTCTGAACTTCAAACTACATGGGGAGCACTGCCTCGCACCTATGAGAGAGCTTGAAGGGGGCCTCTCCGGTAGCTGTGTTGGGGGTGGTCCTCAAGGCCCAGAGAACCACGGGAAGCTGTTCCACCCAGCTCCCCTTCAGATTTTCCACCTTCTTCTTTAGGTGGTTGACAATGATCTTGTTCGCGACTTCCACCTGCCCGTTGTTCCTGGGGTGGTGGACCGAGGAGAACCTGAGGTCGATCCCAAGCTGCTCACAGAAGCTGGTAAATTCTGTGCTGGAGAACTGGGGCCCATTGTCTGTGACAATGGCCTGAGGGAGCCCATGGCGGTAGATGATCTCCCCCCACAAGAAGTTCCTGATGACCTGGGAAGTTACCTTGGCCAGCGGCTTCACTTCCAATCACTTGGAGAAATAATATATCATCACCAGTAGGAACCTCCTCTGCCCACTGGCCTGGGGGAACGGTCCAACCAAATCCATTCCGCAAATGGCAAAGGGCCAGGGGGCTGTGATACTTTTGAGTCGCTGAGCTGGCTGTAGCTGGAGGGGAGCAAACAGCTGGCATTTATGGCACCTTCTTGCGAACTCCGTTGCATCACGGCCCAGGGTGGGCCAGAAGTACCCCTGCCTGACAATCCTCCCTTCCAGGGTCCGACTCCCGGAGTGACTCCCACACTCTCCGGAGTGAACTTCTTCCAAGATTCTTTGTACTTCCCTCTCGGCCACACATCGAGCCAACATCCCCGAGAGAGTCTTTCTGTACAACTGCCCATCCTGGAGGAGGTAGTACGCCGACTTGTGCCTGAGATTTTTCTTGTCTAGCCCCTCTGGATACTCCACCGTGGAAAGGTAAGTTACAACAGGGTCCATCCATGAAGGCCGCTGGTCTATCTCCATAAGCTCTCCTTCTTCGATGGAGGGGCAAAAAAGGTCAGTGATAGTACCCCCTGTAACATCCCATTTCCAACTAGACCCCTAAGAGTGGTTTTGGCCATGACTAGGTCATGACAAAACCCTGGGAAGCCAGAAATGGGCCAAGAGATAGGAGGCCAAGGTAGGGATCACCATGGTCTGCAGATAGTAGAATTCTGAACAATAGTTTAGGATGATAATGGGGCTTCACCATGACCCCAAGACCCTACCACAACACTCCCAAACATTTTGGGAGACCCATTAGAGCCAAAAGGACCCATTAGGGCCAACCCAAGAGGCCCAGTTGACCAAGGTCAACCCTAGCCCTAAATAGGTCAACCTAGCCCACTTAGGGCCAATTGACCTACTCCTAGTCCAGAGGACCCCACCCATGCCCTCCTAACCCTAAAGTGGGATCAATGGGTCACTAAGGACACATTGGGGCCAGCCCTAGAGGCCAGGTTGACCCAAGTCAACTCAAGCTCCTAATCTGGTCAAAGTACCCTTACTAAGGGTATGTGACCTCCAAAGTGCAGGGTAACCCTACCTAGACCCTAAGGGGAGTCAATGGGTCACCAAGGATCCATTGGGGTCAACTCAAATGGTCATGTTGACCCAAGTCAACTCTAGCCCTAAAATGGTCAAAGTGACCTTACCAAGGGTCAAGTGACCTTTAAGGTGCCAAGTCAACCCTACCCAACCCTACATAGACCTTAGGGGAGGCCAATGAATCACCCAGGACCCAATGGGGTCAACCTAGATGGTCAAATTGGCCAAGTCAACCCTCATTGAGGGTCAAGTCAACTTAGCCCAAAAGGGCTAACCCAAGCTCAAGCCACTTCTCCCTTAGGCTAAACCCATTCCCATGATCATCAATAATCCAGTGGGCTGCCTTTAGCTTGTGGGGTTGACTAGTCAACCAGAGGTGACTAGGAGAGAGAAGGAGCTCCTCTCCATGATAATGGAGGAGAGAGAAATGAGGAAGGAGAAGGGGGAAGTGAGAGGCCGGCCAAGGGAGACTAACAGCCACCCATTATGGCTGCAATCAACTCCTCTAGGGGAGAGGAGTTGATTCCAGCCGTTTCCGGCCACCAAGGGGTGGGTTCAGCCCCCCTCCACACAACCCGAGCCACTCCATTAATGGAGATAATGGCCATTGAAGAACCAGCCTCTCCCCTCCCCCAATTGCCATTTAAACACCATCCGGAAGCCGAGGGATCATTTGGAGCACTTACCTGGAGGAGACGAGCCCTTCCACTGTGCAGTTGCAGAAGCCGAGCGCCGCCGCCGTCGCCAATGGCATCCCGCCGCTCCTCTCGCATCCAGGCCGCCAGGAAGGTCCTCCTCCTCTCCTTAACTCGCGGGTAGATCCTAGGAATCCTTAGGCTTGAGTTTCGGGCTCAATTGAGCCCGATCGAATCCGGGATTTCTCCTGGTTTCGGCAAGAAAAATTCTTGCTTAATCCGCCGGAAAACGCCTCTCCGGCGGCGGAGCCGCCGTCTGACGATAGCCACCACCTCGACGGAGGTGTTGGTGGCGGTGGCCGGCGGCGGGGAAGGGGCTGGATTGCCGGCGGCAGAGCTTGGAAATCGCTCCAGGCAGAACCAATCCCAGCCGTTGGCTCAGTGGGGACGATGACCAGATGCCGTCGATCTGCGCCAAGATTCGTGCGGCATCAGATCAAATACTATAGGAATTTAAATAAAAATTATTTCATTTCTGTCACACCTGATGTATTTAATGTAATTAATGTTTAAAAATACTTAGGGACCCTGAATGGAAATTTGCCCAACATGAACATTGTAGCTTAGGGTGTCTAGTTTGCAGCAAAAATTGTTTGGACCCTTTTGGGACACTGGATAGACCAGGGCACCCATTTTGGTGGGACATACCCTTAGGGCTAGGCAGTCACTAAATTGAGTGCCCACTCTTCACCCAAGCCCAAATTGGCTGAAATTTTGGCAGAGAGTCTATCCTAGACATACCTAGGGCCTGCCAAAAAATGGGAATTTTTGGGGAAATATTTCTATAGTTTTTGGTAAAAAATGTAATAATCATTAGATAAATTAAATAGGTGCCCTAAACACATCCAAAACCCTCCCAAATTTTGGTGAGGTGGTCCCTGGGCCTCCAATTAGGTTCCTGTATGAAATTTCATTTTAGATTGGATGAGTTTTGAATAGGTTTTGACCCAACCCTATTATACCTATGAAGGGCATTTTGGTCAAAAGTTGCACTTTTGGTTTGAGTGACCAAATCACCTCAAAGAGGCTGAAATTGCCACAGATATAATTTGACTTTTTACACTCCTTATGGAGTTTGGAGTGGATGGACTAGGGTAGCCCTAGAATGTTAGGGAAGGCCCTTTAGGGTAAATTTCTAGGGTTGAAGAAATTGGGGTCAAAAGACCTTGGATGGACTTGAAACTTGGGAATGATGTCCATAGGGTTACTATGGTCCTGTGGTTAAAAATTTTATTTTGGGCATTTGGAAGACTTAAGACCCCTTAAATCCATAACCCTAGTTTAGGGCACTAGCTTTGAAACCATAAGATCTAATACCAAAACTATCTGAAAAGGCCTGAGATTTTGAATGGGTAGTTGCTTAGGGCATACATGTCTCTGGAAAGTTTATAATAAATTTTGGATGAATATTTTTGGTACTTTATCACAAGGTCATATTTTATAATTTCCACTTAAGAATTTTTGCAGAGAACTATACTTGTTTAAACTTGATAAAACTTAGCAAAGGGCTTATAGTCATGATACCCATCTCTGTAAATTTTTATGAAATTTTTGAAGAATGATATTTAGTAGTTGCTTCTTAATTATTTAATTCCATGGAAACTTGGGAAATTTAATAATGACTTTTAGATTTCTGAAAAATTCTAATTTCTTCATCATGATGTTTCTAGTTCCCTATGAAGCCCTAGTAATTGTTACATAATTTTGGAGACATATATGTGGCACTTCCTTCATTATATTTGATTTTAGGAATTATTTTAATAAATCCTTTAGAGGTCAAGAACTATCTGGAAAATTATGAAAATTGGCAACCATGATATTTCTCTGTTACTTAGTGAATACAAATTTAGGAGGCCATTACCTGAGAAAATCTTCTGGTTCATGTTCAAATTGACTATGCCTAGTTTTCTGAGGAAAATTCAATAAATAGTAGATTAATTGGGAAAAATATGATTTTCTGCAATTATAGTCTATTATTTACATCATAATAGACCTCTGATAATTATCATGAGGGTTCTGGATGAGTATTTCATGTACTTCCTTTTTACGGGTCAACGTAGCTTAAGTGGTCTCATATAGCCAAAAACTGCTGCAGAGAATTTCATTTGGATATGAATTAGGGCACGTATGATGGGTCTTGATGATTTGCTGTAAGGACAAGTGGAATGGGCTGCACCTTGGAAGAAGAGTGGGTAGGGGTGTAGTTTTGTCTTAGGTTGTTAAAGGCGTTCGGGTCCGACGAAAGATCGTCCTACCCAAGGAGAGTGGAGTCAAATCACCCTAGGATTAGCGTATCGAAACATGAGAAAATAATGGGTAAGGGATCAACCAATAATAAAATAAGTACCTTGCGAAAGGGAACGCTGGGCGTAATCCCAACACAGTTCCTAGTGCCCCTTGAGAGCCCTTCACAGGGAATACCGGGGGCAGTCCTGGGTTAACGTAAACTGTTTAACAAGCTGAAAAGAGTAACTTAGTAATTAGGATTGCACATTTCACAGACACTGATGGCACGGGATGTTAGCTGGGGAGCTTCGGCTCGATTGTTTGTGACGGACGTGTTGGTCCAGGGAGCTTCGGCTCGGGTTTTGATCACGCTAAATTTGCATGTGCATAAAAGAAAGTAAATTAAGGTGGTGGGTCTTCGGTATTGGAGGGTCGATGCACCGACGCCAATACGTTGACTCGGCAAGTGTGGTTAGCACTTCGCCAACAGAAGTCCGGTGCGCCAGCCGGCAAGAGTACGCAGGAGTCCGCTTCGTGCACCAAGCGTTGAGGCGTACGATAGGTCTGACCGGTAGTGCTTTACTGGTTTAGAGGTGGGCGAGGCCCAACCCACCGCTTCCGTCTGCCACTACGGAGGTATCCTGGGAGGTTACGGCTCCAGAAAGGGGGAACTAAAGGTCTGTGTGCACAGAGTCGGGTGTGTGCGTTGCACTTGCATGATCCATCATACCCACTTGCATGTCATAGCATAATCGTTACCTTAAACCTTGACACCTAAAGTATAAGTGGAATGGGACGCTTATACTTTAGGACCTGCAAAACGACCCCTTAGTCTATAAGCTTGTGTGGGCAAGTTTATAAATTAAGGTTAATTTTGATATATTTAGTTACTGCTGTTTGACCACCGACACCCCAACGTATAAATCGGTATGGGACTTTTTATACGATGGGAGCCTTGCAAGAGACCCCTTGGCTTATGTATTTTTCCACATAAGTGAAGGTTACATTTCAGCTTACATTTTATTGTCTTTATATGCTATAGAACTTGCTAGAATAGGACCGCTGCCATCTGCTTTTGATATTTTCCACCTTCAAGTCCTCCCCTTTCTTCCAAGGGGAGGACTGCAGGATTTCATTTGGATATGAATTAGGGCACGTATGATGGGTCTTGATGATTTGCTGTAAGGACAAGTGGAATGGGCTGCATCCTTGGAAGATGAGTGGGTAGGGTGTGGTTTTGTCTAGGGTTTAAAGGCGTTCGGGTCCGACGAAAGATCGTCCTACCCAAGGAGAGTTGGAGTCAAATCACCCTAGGATTAGCGTATCGAAACATGATAAAATAATGGGTAAGGGGATCAACCAATAATAAAATAAGTACCTTGCGAAAGGGAACGCTGGGCGTAATCCCAACACAGTTCCTAGTGCCCCTTGAGAGCCCTTCACAGGGAATACCGGGGGCAGTCCTGGGTTAACGTAAACTATTTAACAAGCTGAAAAGAGTAACTTAGTAATTAGGATTGCACATTTCATAGACACTGATGGCACGGGATGTTAGCTGGGAGCTTCGGCTCGATTGTTTGTGACGGACGTGTTGGTCCAGGGAGCTTCGGCTCGGGTTTTGATCACGCTAAATTGCATGTGCATAAAAGGAAAGTAAATTAAGGTGGTGGGTCTTCGGTATTGGAGGGTCGATGCACCGACGCCAATACGTTGACTCGGCAAGTGTGGTTAGCACTTCGCCAACAGAAGTCCGGTGCGCCAGCCGGCAAGAGTACGCAGGAGTCCGCTTCGTGCACCAAGCGTTGAGGCGTACGATAGGTCTGACCGGTAGTGCTTTACTGGTTTAGAGGTGGGCGAGGCCCAACCCACCGCTTCCGTCTGCCACTACGGAGGTATCCTGGGAGGTTACGACTCCAGAAAGGGGGAACTAAAGGTCTGTGTGCACAGAGTCGGGTGTGTGCGTTGCACTTGCATGATCCATCATACCCACTTGCATGTCATAGCATAATCGTTACCTTAAACCTTGACACCTAAAGTATAAGTGGAATGGACGCTTATACTTTAGGACCTGCAAAACGACCCCTTAGTCTATAAGCTTGTGTGGGCAAGTTTATAAATTAAGGTTAATTTTGATATATTTAGTTACTGCTGTTTGACCACCGACACCACAACGTATAAATCGGTATGGGACTTTTTATACGATGGGAGCCTTGCAAGAGACCCCTTGACTTATGTATTTTTCCACATAAGTGAAGGTTACATTTCAGCTTACATTTTATTGTCTTTATATGCTATAGAACTTGCTAGAATAGGACCGCTGCCATCTGCTTTTGATATTCTCCACCTTCAAGTCCTCCCCTTTCTTCCTCTCCGCTCGGTGCCTAGGAGCCGTGGGGAAGGGGTGGGGGATGATAGGACTTAGTCTTTTAGACTAACGGTTTCGAACCGCATCATTTAGGGGATCGTGGAGACCAGCATGGAGGAGCAGCCCCAGAGACCGGTGCGCTTGGAGGTGGGGCAGTCTAGCTCGGAGTTCATACAGCCGGGACTGTGAGTCTCGACCCTGAGTAGTTTTTCAGCTTTTGCTTCCGCATGAGTGATTTTGTAGTGAGGATATGTTGTACCAGGCATAAGCCCGTATTTTGCTACTCTGATGTTATCTTCTGTGGACACTCCCTTCGTGGAGTTATATTTATATATGTCATGTGATTCTCTGTGGACAGATAGTTTCCATTTTACTTCATTATGCTACTTTTATGTGATCGAATTGGCCGGCAGAATCGGCGCTTTGTGGTGATGACCCTTCAGGGCGTGAAGAGTCACCGCAAAACGGCGGTTCTGGGCCTAAGACCCCGGTGTCAAAAAGAAAAAAAAAAAGGGGGTCTTACAAGTGGTATCAGAGGAAACCTCGATCGAAAAGTAGCCGTCCACAACCCTGGGTCACCCCCGCGCGGGTTTAGTTTGGGGACAAACTAAGCAGCGGAAGCAGTGGTGTGCCCATACAGGGGAAATCACATGTAAGTTGTCCACTTTCATTAGGCATTGAGTCGATTGTCTACTAATGTACTTCATTTTGCAGCCCCAGCTCAGCCCACACCCACAAGGTTGGAGCTCAGCAGACTCCAGACATTGCACTACCTACCATGGTCCCACACCTTTCCTCCAGTCAGACATGGGGCAGACCCTTACAGCTATCCTTGAGGCCTTCCGAGCTCAGCAAGCCCCAGTCCAGCAGCCAAACCCAGGGGCCAACTGGATGAGCACCTTCCGAGGACTCTCTCCCCATCTTACTTGGGGACGGAGTCGGCAGTACGGACAGAGGAGTGGCTGGATGTGATGTACGAGATGTTGACTGGGATACGATGCCCTTGGGAGGAGAGGGTGGCCCTAGTGGTATCTTGCTTGGAGTCACATGCCAAGCGGTGGTGGAAGACGCTGTTGGACACGACCTTTGCGGAGAGAGATTGCAGAAATCACCTGGGAAGAGTTCAGGGCCACGCTGCTGGAGCACTTTGTTCCTCAGTCGGCCAGGGACGAGTTGGAGGAGCGTTTCTTGCAGCTGAGGCAGGGCACCAGGACAGTGGTGAGTACCACCGAGAGTTCGATCATTTGGCCCGATATGCGGGCTCTTATCAGCTGGATGAAGCAAGGGTACGTCAAGAGGTTTTATAAGGCCTAAAAGAGGAGTTGAGAGAGGCCTTGCTTTTTGTCTCTGACGGGCCCATCTCCCGGATTTTAGAGATGGCGAAGAGGATTGAGGCCGACTGGCACACCACTCGGGCGGAAACGGCAAACGGAGGACCAGGGCCGGAGGGCCCGAAATGATCAGCGGCGAGGCATCGTACCAGATGGAAGAAGGGCAGAGGAGCAGGCCTCGTCAGGAGTTAAGGCAGGAGCCGAGAGAGCAGGTTGGTCTTGGCCCCTCAACCTCTCCAGGTCCAGGAGATGCAGAGACCCCGGGGTATGGCGTATCCCCCGCCCGGAGTGCTTCACTGTCACCAGGTGGGACACCTCCGGAGAGATTTGCCCTATGAGGGGGGCACCACCTCCAGCACCACGGGGTGGCCCACCGGCCCAGCATTTCGGAGGCCGAGGACGCGGCCGAGGACGTGGTTACCAGGGAGGCGACCGCAGGCAGAATGGGGAGCAGATTTACGCTCTGGACTTAGCACAGCCCCGGAACCCGGACAGGGTTATTGCAGGTATGAGAGTAATCTTAATTTTTGGAATTATTCCTTGCTCGCATTAAGCGTTGATAGAACTACTACACAACCTAGGTTAGAAAACCTTACACTAGAATTTCTTTCAAACTGATTTAGGAATGGTGATGGTGTGCGGCAAGCCTGCCCACACCCTGTTCGACACAGGGGCATCGCACAACTTTGTGTCGGAGGATTTCGTCAAGGACCTGGATCAGATTCGTTGTTATACGGGACTACCCAGGAGGGTGCGCCTCCCCAATGGGATGGAGATCCAGTCCATAGAAAAGTGCCTCCTGGAGGTTACCATAGACGGGTTGACACTCGAGGCCCCGGCGACGATCCTGAGGATGCCGGACTTCGACCTCGTCTTGGGCATGACATGGCTTGTCTGGAACCATGCCCAGATTGATTGCCCGGCAGGGAGGGTCGTGCTCAGCCACGGCGATACTTATGCAACGTTCGAAGGTACTACACCGGTCTCCCGTCGCTTGCTTTCATCTATTCATGCCATTAAGGCTCATATGCAAGGGGACGAGGTATATCAAGTATTGTTCGAGATGACTGAGGAGAAGGACCTGATTGCTAACATTCCGGTGGTTCGTGACTACGCCGCCACATTTTTCCGGATAAGCTGCCAGGACTACCTCTGCATAGGGAAAAGGACTTCCAGATTCAGTTGGTACCAGGGGCTAAGCCGGTATCCAAGGCCCCTTATCGGATGGCCCCGAAGGAATTGGCGGAGTTTCGGACACAGTTGCAGGAGCTGGTGGAAGCAGGATTTGTTAGGCCGAGTTCCTCATCATGGGGAGCTCCTATCCTATTCGTGAAGAAGAAGGACGGTACTTTACGCCTGTGCATCGACTATCGAGCACTAAACAGGCTGACCGTCCGAAATACCTATCCGCTCCCCAGGATAGACGAGTTGTTCGATCAGCTGGAGGGAGCCCATTATTTTTCGAAGCTGGACTTGAGGTCAGGCTATTACCAGCTGCGGATCCAGGAGGAGATATTCCGAAGACGGCCTTTAGTAGCCGATATGGATTGTATGAGTTCATCGTGATGCCCTTCGGGCTCATGAATGCTCCGTCAGCGTTTATGAGCCTCATGAACCGGGTCTTCGAGGCTTATTTGGATGTGTTCGTCATAGTGTTCATAGACGACATCCTTACCTATTCTAAGACGGAGGAGGAGCACACACGACATCTAGCATTGACCCTGGAGAGACTGCGGGAGCATCATCTTTATGCGAAGTTCAGTAAGTGTCAGTTCTGGCTGAAGGAGGTGGCTTTCTTAGGTCACATTATCAGCGGAGCCGGGCTGGCAGTGGACCCGGCAAAGATTCGAGCTATTTCGGAGTGGCCGCAGCTGAAAACAGCCACTAACGTACGGAGTTTTCTAGGACTTGCCGGTTATTACCGGAAGTTCGTAGAGGGATTCTCTCGAATCGCCCTCCCGCTCACATCCTTGACGAAGAAGGAGGCACCGTTCGTGTGGACCCCGCAGTGCCAGACAGCTTTCCAGGAGCTGAAGGATCGGCTGACCTCGGCTCCCATTCTCACTCTTCCCTCGGGGAGGGAAGGATTTCAGGTCTACACCGACGCATCATATCAGGGGATGGGAGCGGTGCTGATGCAGAACGGACACGTCATAGCTTATGCCTCCCGCCAGCTGAAGACCCATGAGAAGAACTACCCAGTACATGACCTTGAGATGGGGCAGTTGTATTCGCACTGAAGATATGGCGGCACTACCTTTATGGAGTCCACTGTGATATATATTCTGATCATAAGAACCTTAAGTACGTGGACACGCAGAAGGAACTGAACATCAGGCAAAGGCGGTGGGTGGAGTTCCTATCTGACTATCAGTATGAGATGCACTATCACCCGGGGAAGGCAAACGTGGTAGCAGATGCACTGAGTCGGAGAGCCGCCACAACAGGAGCAGAGCCTCAGTTGATGTCTATGGAGCTGCTGCGGAGACTAGAGGACATGCACATTACTCTGGTATCGTCTGATGATCCTGAGCTCTATGAGGAGTACTTGGCCGCGATAGGCGTTACCGATGACATCAGAGACCGGGTCAGAGAGGGACAGAGGCAGGATGCCAAGTTGGAACCCATCTTCCAAGCTCTGAAGGCAGGCACTGCAGGAGATTACACACTGAGGGACGATCTGGTGTGCTTCAGAGGACGGGTGTATATACCGGAGGGAGGCCAGATCCGGGAGGATATTATGATGGAGGCGCACTGCAGCCGGTATTCTGTACACCCGGGGATCACAAAGATGACGGCTGATTTGAAGAAGACGATGTACTGGCCGGGCATGAAGAAGGATGTCTCACACTTCGTGACCCATTGTGAGGCATGTCAGCTAGTGAAGGCAGAGTGCAGGAACCCCGCAGGATTATTGCAGCCACTCCCGTGCCGGAGTGGAAGTTTGATGACATAGCCATGGACTTCATACATGGGCTTCCCCGGTCTCGGACAGGGAATGACTCGATCTGGGTAATCGTCGATCGGTTGACCAAGGTGGCTCGATTCATACCGATCAGGAAGGATGATTCAGTAGGAATACTGGTGCGGAAGTTTGTGGAGCAGTTCATTCGTTATCATGGTGTGCCTAGGACGATAGTGTCAGATCGGGATGGCAGGTTCACCTCCAGGGAGTGGAGGTCCGTGCAAGCTTACTTAGGCACGCGATTGACTTTCAGCACTGCATTCCACCCCCAGACAGACGGGCAGACAGAACGCACCAACCGGACGCTGGAGGACCTTTTGAGGCTATGCATCTTAGATCGCGGGGAACCGTGGGAGAAACTCTTACCCCTTGTCGAGTTCTCCTATAACAACAGCCACCAGTCCAGCATCAGGATGGCGCCTTACGAAGCCTTGTACGGGAGGAGATGCCGGACCCCACTCTCATGGGTGCAGAACGAAGATCCGAAGGTATTGGGGTCAGAGTTTGTTGAAGACACCGAGGCACAAGTGAGGCTGATCAGAGACAGGATGCTCGAGGCGCAGAGTAGACAGGCCAAGTATTATGACGCCCGACATCGGCAGGTGGAGTTCCAGGTGGGGGACCGGGTGTTTCTGAAGATCCGGCCCATGCATGGAGTTTCACGGGTGCGTGGTCGGAGGAAGAAGCTCAGCCCTAGGTACATGGGCCCTTACAGGATCCTGGAGCGGATCGGACCCCTAGCCTACCGGCTGGAGTTACCACCAGAGCTAGAAGCGCTGCACGACGTCTTCCACATTTCTTCCTTGAGGAGGGCTCTATTATGCCCGGAGCAGCAGATTCTGACTACGGAAGGGCGGTAGCTTCAGACCGGTCGGTCCATTTGGAGCCTGTGAGGATCGACGACCGAGGAGTGCGGGTCTTGAGACGCAAGAAGGTCCCTCTAGTCAAGGTCCTGTGGAGGAACCACGGCCAGGAGGAGCATACCTGGGAGCCACAGGACCTGATGCGACAAAGATACCCCGAGTTATTCAGTCAGGTACACCTCTCAGACCCCTCAAGATGTTAATTTATTTTTCCTGCTTTAAGTATACTAAGGGCTGCTCTAGGTAGATAGGGGCTTATCTTTGTTTATTGGGGGCTTAACTTTGTTTATTGGGATTTTGGTTCGCCGTTTGGGCGAAAGGGGTCTTAGATCTAAGTTTTCCCTTAAATCAAATTTAACAAACAAGGAGTCATAATGGGATGTTACAAGACTCTTTCCTTCGGTAATAAGACCCGTAGGTCCGACCTTGATTTCGGGGACGAAATCTTTGTTTTGTTTATTGGGATTTGTAACATCCCATTTCCAACTAGACCCCTAAGAGTGGTTTTGGCCATGACTAGGTCATGACAAAACCCTGGGAAGCCAGAAATGGGCCAAGAGATAGGAGGCCAAGGTAGGGATCACCATGGTCTGCAGATAGTAGAATTCTGAACAATAGTTTAGGATGACAATGGGGCTTCACCATGACCCCAAGACCCTACCACAACACTCCCAAACATTTTGGGAGACCCATTAGAGCCAAAAGGACCCATTAGGGCCAACCCAAGAGGCCCAGTTGACCAAGGTCAACCCTAGCCCTAAATAGGTCAACCTAGCCCACTTAGGGCCAATTGACCTACTCCTAGTCCAGAGGACCCCACCCATGCCCTCCTAACCCTAAAGTGGGATCAATGGGTCACTAAGGACACATTGGGGCCAGCCCTAGAGGCCAGGTTGACCCAAGTCAACTCAAGGAGGTGGCTTTCTTAGGTCACATTATCAGCGGAGCCGGGCTGGCAGTGGACCCGGCAAAGATTCGAGCTATTTCGGAGTGGCCGCAGCTGAAAACAGCCACTGACGTACGGAGTTTTCTAGGACTTGCCGATTATTACCGGAAGTTCGTAGAGGGATTCTCTCGAATCGCCCTCCCGCTCACATCCTTGACGAAGAAGGAGGCACCGTTCGTGTGGACCCCGCAGTGCCAGACAGCTTTCCAGGAGCTGAAGGATCGGCTGACCTCGGCTCCCATTCTCACTCTTCCCTCGGGGAGGGAAGGATTTCAGGTCTACACCGACGCATCATATCAGGGGATGGGAGCGGTGCTGATGCAGAACGGACACGTCATAGCTTATGCCTCCCGCCAGCTGAAGACCCATGAGAAGAACTACCCAGTGCATGACCTTGAGATGGGGGCAGTTGTATTCGCACTGAAGATATGGCGGCACTACCTTTATGGAGTCCACTGTGATATATATTCCGATCATAAGAACCTTAAGTACGTGGACACGCAGAAGGAACTGAACATCAGGCAAAGGCGGTGGGTGGAGTTCCTATCTGACTATCAGTATGAGATGCACTATCACCCGGGGAAGGCAAACGTGGTAGCAGATGCACTGAGTCGGAGAGCCGCCACAACAGGAGCAGAGCCTCAGTTGATGTCTATGGAGCTGCTGCGGAGACTAGAGGACATGCACATTACTCTGGTATCGTCTGATGATCCTGAGCTCTATGAGGAGTACTTGGCCGCGATAGGCGTTACCGATGACATCAGAGACCGGGTCAGAGAGGGACAGAGGCAGGATGCCAAGTTGGAACCCATCTTCCAAGCTCTGAAGGCAGGCACTGCAGGAGATTACACACTGAGGGACGATCTGGTGTGCTTCAGAGGACGGGTGTATATACCGGAGGGAGGCCAGATCCGGGAGGATATTATGATGGAGGCGCACTGCAGCCGGTATTCTGTACACCCGGGGATCACAAAGATGACGGCTGATTTGAAGAAGACGATGTACTGGCCGGGCATGAAGAAGGATGTCTCACACTTCGTGACCCATTGTGAGGCATGTCAGCTAGTGAAGGCAGAGTGCAGGAACCCCGCAGGATTATTGCAGCCACTCCCGGTGCCGGAGTGGAAGTTTGATGACATAGCCATGGACTTCATACATGGGCTTCCCCGGTCTCGGACAGGGAATGACTCGATCTGGGTAATCGTCGATCGGTTGACCAAGGTGGCTCGATTCATACCGATCAGGAAGGATGATTCAGTAGGAATACTGGTGCGGAAGTTTGTGGAGCAGTTCATTCGTTATCATGGTGTGCCTAGGACGATAGTGTCGGATCGGGATGACAGGTTCACCTCCAGGGAGTGGAGGTCCGTGCAAGCTTACTTAGGCACGCGATTGACTTTCAGCACTGCATTCCACCCCCAGACAGACGGGCAGACAGAACGCACCAACCGGACGCTGGAGGACCTTTTGAGGCTATGCATCTTAGATCGCGGGGAACCGTGGGAGAAACTCTTACCCCTTGTCGAGTTCTCCTATAACAACAGCCACCAGTCCAGCATCAGGATGGCGCCTTACGAAGCCTTGTACGGGAGGAGATGCCGGACCCCACTCTCATGGATGCAGAACGAAGATCCGAAGGTATTGGGGTCAGAGTTTGTTGAAGACACCGAGGCACAAGTGAGGCTGATCAGAGACAGGATGCTCGAGGCGCAGAGTAGACAGGCCAAGTATTATGACGCCCGACATCGACAGGTGGAGTTCCAGGTGGGGGACCGGGTGTTTCTGAAGATCCGGCCCATGCATGGAGTTTCACGGGTGCGTGGTCGGAGGAAGAAGCTCAGCCCTAGGTACATGGGCCCTTACAGGATCCTGGAGCGGATCGGACCCCTAGCCTATCGGCTGGAGTTACCACCAGAGCTAGAAGCGCTGCACGACGTCTTCCACATTTCTTCCTTGAGGAGGGCTCTATTACGCCCGGAGCAGCAGATTCTGACTACGGAAGGGCCGGTAGCTTCAGACCGGTCGGTCCATTTGGAGCCTGTGAGGATCGACGACCGAGGAGTGCGGGTCTTGCGACGCAAGAAGGTCCCTCTAGTCAAGGTCCTGTGGAGGAACCACGGCCAGGAGGAGCATACCTGGGAGCCACAGGACCTGATGCGACAAAGATACCCCGAGTTATTCAGTCAGGTACACCTCTCAGACCCCTCAAGATGTTAATTTATTTTTCCTGCTTTAAGTATACTAAGGGCTGCTCTAGGTAGATAGAGGCTTATCTTTGTTTATTGGGGGCTTAACTTTGTTTATTGGGATTTTGGTTCGCCGTTTGGGCGAAAGGGGTCTTAGATCTAAGTTTTCCCTTAAATCAAATTTAACAAACAAGGAGTCATAATGGGATGTTACAAGACTCTTTCCTTCGGTAATAAGACCCGTAGGTCCGACCTTGATTTCGGGGACGAAATCTTTGTTTTGTTTATTGGGATTTGTAACATCCCATTTCCAACTAGACCCCTAAGAGTGGTTTTGGCCATGACTAGGTCATGACAAAACCCTGGGAAGCCAGAAATGGGCCAAGAGATAGGAGGCCAAGGTAGGGATCACCATGGTCTGCAGATAGTAGAATTCTGAACAATAGTTTAGGATGACAATGGGGCTTCACCATGACCCCAAGACCCTACCACAACACTCCCAAACATTTTGGGAGACCCATTAGAGCCAAAAGGACCCATTAGGGCCAACCCAAGAGGCCCAGTTGACCAAGGTCAACCCTAGCCCTAAATAGGTCAACCTAGCCCACTTAGGGCCAATTGACCTACTCCTAGTCCAGAGGACCCCACCCATGCCCTCCTAACCCTAAAGTGGGATCAATGGGTCACTAAGGACACATTGGGGCCAGCCCTAGAGGCCAGGTTGACCCAAGTCAACTCAAGCTCCTAATCTGGTCAAAGTACCCTTACTAAGGGTATGTGACCTCCAAAGTGCAGGGTAACCCTACCTAGACCCTAAGGGGAGTCAATGGGTCACCAAGGATCCATTGGGGTCAACTCAAATGGTCATGTTGACCCAAGTCAACTCTAGCCCTAAAATGGTCAAAGTGACCTTACCAAGGGTCAAGTGACCTTTAAGGTGCCAAGTCAACCCTACCCAACCCTACATAGACCTTAGGGGAGGCCAATGAATCACCCAGGACCCAATGGGGTCAACCTAGATGGTCAAATTGGCCAAGTCATCCCTCATTGAGGGTCAAGTCAACTTAGCCCAAAAAGGGCTAACCCAAGCTCAAGCCACTTCTCCCTTAGGCTAAACCCATTCCCATGATCATCATAATCCAGTGGGCTGCCTTTAGCTTGTGGGGTTGACTAGTCAACCAGAGGTGACTAGGAGAGAGAAGGAGCTCCTCTCCATGATAATGGAGGAGAGAGAAATGAGGAAGGAGAAGGGGGAAGTGAGAGGCCGGCCAAGGGAGACTAACAGCCACCCATTATGGTTGCAATCAACTCCTCTAGGGGAGAGGAGTTGATTCCAGCCGTTTCTCGGCCACCAAGGGGTGGGTTCAGCCCCCCTCCACACAACCCGAGCCACTCCATTAATGGAGATAATGGCCATTGAAGAACCAGCCTCTCCCCTCCCCCAATTGCCATTTAAACACCATCAGGAAGCCGAGGGGATCATTTTGGAGCACTTACCTGGAGGAGACGAGCCCTTCCACTGTGCAGTTGCAGAAGCCGAGCGCCGCCGCCGTCGCCAATGGCATCCCGCCGCTCCTCTCGCATCCAGGCCGCCAGGAAGGTCCTCCTCCTCTCCTTAACTCGCGGGTAGATCCTAGGAATCCTTAGGCTTGAGTTTCGGGCTCAATTGAGCCCGATCGAATCCGGGATTTCTCCTGGTTTCGGCAAGAAAAATTCTTGCTTAATCCGCCGGAAAACGCCTCTCCGGCGGCGGAGCCGCCGTCTGACGATAGCCACCACCTCGACGGAGGTGTTGGTGGCGGTGGCCAGCCGGGGAAGGGGCTGGATTGCCGGCGGCAGAGCTTGGAAATCGCTCCAGGCAGAACCAATCCCAGCCGTTGGCTCAGTGGGGACGATGACCAGATGCCGTCGATCTGCGCCAAGATTCGTGCGGCATCAGATCAAATACTATAGGAATTAAATAAAAATTATTTCATTTCTGTCACACTGGATGTATTTAATGTAATTAATGTTTAAAAATACTTAGGGACCCTGAATGGAAATTTGCCCAACATGAACATTGTAGCTTAGGGTGTCTAGTTTGCAGCAAAAATTGTTTGGACCCTTTTGGGACACTGGATAGACCAGGGCACCCATTTTGGTGGGACATACCCTTAGGGCTAGGCAGTCACTAAATTGAGTGCCCACTCTTCACCCCAAGCCCAAATTGGCTGAAATTTTGGCAGAGAGTCTATCCTAGACATACCTAGGGCCTGCCAAAAAATGGGAATTTTTGGGGAAAATATTTCTATAGTTTTGGTAAAAATGTAATAATCATTAGATAAATTAAATAGGTGCCCTAAACACATCCAAACCCTCCCAAATTTTGGTGAGTGGTCCCTGGGCTCCAATTAGGTTCCTGTATGAAATTTCATTTAGATTGGATGAGTTTTGAATAGGTTTTGACCCAACCCTATTTATACCCTATGAAGGGCATTTTGGTCAAAAGTTGCACTTTTGGTTTTGAGTGACCAAATCACCTCAACAGAGGCTGAAATTTTGGCCACAGATATAATTTGACTTTTTACACTCACTTATGGAGTTTGGAGTGGATTGGACTAGGGTAGCCCTAGAATGTTAGGGAAGGCCCTTTAGGGTAAATTTCTAGGGTTTGAAGAAATTGGGGTCAAAAGACCTTGGATGGACTTGAAACTTGGGAATGATGTCCATAGGGTTACTATGGTCCTGTGGTTAAAATTTTAGGGCATTTGGAAGACTTAAGACCCCTTAAATCCATAACCCTAGTTTAGGGCACTAGCTTTGAAACCATAAGATCTAATACCAAAACTATCTGAAAAGGCCTGAGATTTTGAATGGGTAGTTGCTTAGGGCATACATGTCTCTGGAAATGTTATAATAAATTTTGGATGAATATTTTTGGTACTTTATTCACAAGGTCATATTTTATAATTTCCACTTAAGAATTTTTGCAGAGAACTATACTTGTTTAAACTTGATAAAACTTAGCAAAGGGGCTTATAGTCATGATACCCATCTCTGTAAATTTTTATGAAATTTTTGAAGAATGATATTTAGTAGTTGCTTCTTTAATTATTTAATTCCATGGAACCTTGGGAAATTTAATAATGACTTTTAGATTTCTGAAAAATTCTAATTTCTTCATCATGATGTTTCTAGTTCCCTATGAAGCCCTAGTAATTTTTACATAATTATTGGAGACATATATGTGGCACTTCCTTCATTATATTTGATTTTAGGAATTATTTTAATAAATCCTTTAGAGGTCAAGAACTATCTGGAAAATTATGAAAATTGGCAACCAATGATATTTCTCTGTTACTTAGTGAATACAAATTTTAGGAGGCCATTACCTGAGAAAATCTTCTGGTTCATGTTCAAATTGACTATGGCCTAGTTTTTGAGTAAAATTCAATAAATAGTAGATTAATTGGGAAAAATATGATTTTCTGAATTTAGTCTATATTTATCATAATAGACCTCTGATAATTATCATGAGGGTACTGGATGAGTATTTCATGTACTTCCCTTTTTACGGGTCACGTAGCTTAAGTGGTCTGCATATAGCAAAACTGCAGGATTTCATTTGGATATGAATTAGGGCACGTATGATGGGTCTTGATGATTTGCTGTAAGGACAAGTGGAATGGGCTGCATCCTTGGAAGATGAGTGGGTAGGGTGTGGTTTTGTCTAGGGTTTAAAGGCGTTCGGGTCCGACGAAAGATCGTCCTACCCAAGGAGAGTTGGAGTCAAATCACCCTAGGATTAGCGTATCGAAACATGAGAAAATAATGGGTAAGGGGATCAACCAATAATAAAATAAGTACCTTGCGAAAGGGAACGCTGGGCGTAATCCCAACACAGTTCCTAGTGCCCCTTGAGAGCCCTTCACAGGGAATACCGGGGGCAGTCCTGGGTTAACGTAAACTGTTTAACAAGCTGAAAAGAGTAACTTAGTAATTAGGATTGCACATTTCACAGACACTGATGGCACGGGATGTTAGCTGGGAGCTTCGGCTCGATTGTTTGTGACGGACGTGTTGGTCCAGGGAGCTTCGGCTCGGGTTTTGATCACGCTAAATTTGCATGTGCATAAAAGGAAAGTAAATTAAGGTGGTGGGTCTTCGGTATTGGAGGGTCGATGCACCGACGCCAATACGTTGACTCGGCAAGTGTGGTTAGCACTTCGCCAACAGAAGTCCGGTGCGCCAGCCGGCAAGAGTACGCAGGAGTCCGCTTCGTGCACCAAGCGTTGAGGCGTACGATAGGTCTGACCGGTAGTGCTTTACTGGTTTAGAGGTGGGCGAGGCCCAACCCACCGCTTCCGTCTGCCACTACGGAGGTATCCTGGGAGGTTACGACTCCAGAAAGGGGGAACTAAAGGTCTGTGTGCACAGAGTCGGGTGTGTGCGTTGCACTTGCATGATCCATCATACCCACTTGCATGTCATAGCATAATCGTTACCTTAAACCTTGACACCTAAAGTATAAGTGGAATGGGACGCTTATACTTTAGGACCTGCAAAACGACCCCTTAGTCTATAAGCTTGTGTGGGCAAGTTTATAAATTAAGGTTAATTTTGATATATTTAGTTACTGCTGTTTGACCACCGACACCCCAACGTATAAATCGGTATGGGACTTTTTATACGATGGGAGCCTTGCAAGAGACCCCTTGGCTTATGTGTTTTTCCACATAAGTGAAGGTTACATTTCAGCTTACATTTTATTGTCTTTATATGCTATAGAACTTGCTAGAATAGGACCGCTGCCATCTGCTTTTGATATTCTCCACCTTCAAGTCCTCCCCTTTCTTCCTCTCCGCTCGGTGCCTAGGAGCCGTGGGGGAAGGGGTGGGGGATGATAGGACTTAGTCTTTTAGACTAACGGTTTTCGAACCGCATCATTTAGGGGATCGTGGAGACCAGCATGGAGGAGCAGCCCCAGAGACCGGTGCGCTTGGAGGTGGGGCAGTCTAGCTCCGGAGTTCATACAGCCGGGACTGTGAGTCTCGACCCTGAGTAGTTTTTCAGCTTTTGCTTCCGCATGAGTGATTTTGTAGTGAGGATATGTTGTACCGGGCATAAGCCCGTATTTTGCTACTCTGATGTTATCTTCTGTGGACACTCCCTTCGTGGAGTTATATTTATATATGTCATGTGATTCTCTGTGGACAGATAGTTTCCATTTTACTTCATTATGCTACTTTTATGTGATCGAATTGGCCGGCAGAATCGGCGCTTTGTGGTGATGACCCTTCAGGGCGTGAAGGAGTCACCGCAAAACGGCGGTTCTGGGCCTAAGACCCCGGTGTCAAAAAGGAAAAAAAAAGGGGGTCTTACACCCCCCACCTGAGGACCGTGCTTTGCGAGCTGATCGACCTGCTCATTCTCCTCTAGGGGTACATGCTGGATGGAGCAAGTTTGGAACGTGCCAATGACTCCCTTTACTTCGGCCAAGTATAGTCGCA
Source organism: Platanthera guangdongensis (assembly GCA_039583875.1). Classification (NCBI taxonomy): domain Eukaryota; kingdom Viridiplantae; phylum Streptophyta; class Magnoliopsida; order Asparagales; family Orchidaceae; genus Platanthera; species Platanthera guangdongensis. The sequence continues at coordinate 62,460,321 of CM077152.1, forward strand.
GGGTAGGCTCTCTTGCCTCGAACTCCCCGTTGATCTGGGAAGCTACCACCATGGAGTCAGTAAGGACCTCCATATCTGACACCCCCAGCTCCCTGGCCAGGCGCAGCCCTGCTATCATGGCCTCATACTCGGCCTGATTGTTGGTGATGGTAAAGTGTACCACCACTGTCTGCTCAATTCTAGTCCCTTGAGGGATCTCTAAGATCACCCCCACTCCTAGGGAATGCCTCCCTGCGGCGCTATCCACCTTCACCTTCCAAGGAGTCGGGTGAGTAAGCTATTCCTCCACCACCTGAATCACATAATCAATCACGAAGTCGGCCATCGCTTGAGCTTTAATCGAGAGGTGGGGGACGAAGGAGACGTCGAACTCAATCAACTCCACCAACCATTTGGCCAGCTTGCCAGAATGCTCTACCCCCTCAAAGATGTTGCGGAGGGGGTGGTCAGTCACCACTCAGAATGAGTGTGCCTGGAAATAGGGTCGCAGCCTTCGGGCTGAGATGACCAGGGCGAAGTCCAGCTTCTACAAAATTGGATAACGGAGCTCGGCCTTCCTCAGGACCCTGCTCACGTAATATATAGGGAGTTGCTTCTTCCCCTCTTCACGAACTAGGAGGAGCTTAAGTCCTCTGCCCCGACCCCGAGGTATAAGAATTAGTCTTCCCATTCCTTTGGCCCTTGGAGCAGCGGAGCCTGGGTCAACTGCGTCTTGAGGGCCTGGAATGCCTCCTCGAACTCCTTGGTCCATTCGAACTTTCGACCACCCCTTAGTGTTTTGAAGAAGGGGGAGCACTTTTCCCCCGCCCGGGAGAAAAACCTACTCAGTCCTGCCAGCTTCCCTGTCAGCCGCTGCACCTACTTAGTGTTTCGTTGCGATCCCAGCTCTATGATGGCCTTGACTTTATCCGGATTCAGCTCGACTCCCGTATGGGTGAGGAGGTGTCCCAAGAACTTTCCCCTACTGGCCTCGGAGACACAATTTAGGGTGTTCAACCGCATCTTGTACCTGCGCAGGATAGCAAAGGTCTCCTCCAGGTCCTGGAGGTGAGAGTCCACATCCTGACTCTTGATCATGAGATCATCCACGTGCACCTCCAGGTTCCTCCCCTTCTGTTCCATGAAACCCCTATCCATCATCTTTTGATAGGTCTCCCCTGCGTTCTTTAGCCCGAAGGGCATCATCTTGTAACAGTAGCATCCATCCCCCGTGATGAATGAGACATCTTTGACGTCCGGGGGGTGCATCCTGATTTGATGATAACCTAAAAATGCATCTAAAAAACTCATCACAAAAAACTAACGGCTGAGCCAACCAGCGCGTTGATCCGAGGCAAGGGATAACAGTCCTTAGGACAAGATTTATTAAGCAAGGAGAAGTCGATACACATACGTGACTGGCCGTCCCCTTTTTTTCACCATGATTACATTTGAGACCCAGTCAGGGTATTGGATCTCGGATATGAAGCCGTCCTTGAGAAGCTTTGCCACCTCCTCTCTGATGGGCTCCGCCAGCTTGTCCACAGTGGACCTCTTCTTTTGTTGGACGGGGCGTGTTCCCGGGTCCAAGTTGAGACGGTGGTAAGCCATATACGTGTCAACCCCCGGCATCTCTGCGGAGCTCCATGCTAAGATGTCCACATTCTTCTGGATGCACTCCAGCATCCTGCTTTGGTCCTCCGGGGTCAGCCCTTCACTGACGCGGACCTTCTCTACCCTGCCTTCTCGGGTGTGGACCTCCAGATCCACCACCTCTTCCGCAACTTCCAACCGGTACTGCTCCTCCCATTCTTCAACACCCCTCTCCTCCGGGATGAGGGCCACTACCTCCGCCTCTTCTTCCATAGCCATTGCCTCAGCCAACTCATCCTGATCTCCTCCCGCTGTCTCTACCACGACGCATCCCTCCGCCTACAGCTCCTCCCTGCCAGCTTCCTGTTCCGCCTCCTCCATCCTTCGCTCCATATCCTCGGCTCCCTCCTGCGAAGAGATGGAGTTCACGGCGGTGACGTAGCATTCACGTACCACTTTGGGGTCCCCCTGACCCTAACCTGAATCCCGTCATCATTAAACTTCAAGAACTGATGGAATGATGAGGGGACGCAGCGGAAGGCACTAATATGGGGCCTCCCGAAGATGGCGTTGTAGCTGCTGGGGGAATCCATGATGATGAACCTGCAGTTCCTGGACTGCCCCCCAGGGTGACATGGAGGCAACCGTGGTAACGGTCAGCTATGCTGACCAAATTATAACAATCCCGCCCACAAACTCGGGTCGGCGATGCTCCTTCCCTGCACTTTATTAGCATAACCAAGCAGTATAGTGTAAAAACACTTCATCACAGGCGTAGGAAAGCACAACCACACACCCCATGCTCTCATGGCACATTCTCGGTGAACATGGTCAAAGTCCGCTCACTCACCAACACCCCCTGGGCGGAAATATCTCGTGAGCATTATGGTCTTTTTGGACAAAGCCTAAGACCCTCTATTTATGCCAACGACAAGTACCTAGTACCTTTAGGTCGCTTTAACCGGACGACATAGAGCAGGTACGGTTCCGCCTAACCCGTTCATCACACCGCCCTGTCACCTTAAGACATGGGCGCAGGTCAAACTTCCCCGAGTGTCAATCTGATCACACACTTCACATAACCCAATTATGTGCAAGTTGGCTCCCAGGGCACCATGTTGGCAGAATCATGCATCTGCCCAGTTTTCCAGGTGCACCTTGGAGTTAGTCCCCAAGGCTCCCTGTTGCAATCTACCGCGTAGAAAAACCGAAAAACAAACATCCGCACGGAGTCTTCTCCGGCCATTCATGAATTGTAACATTACCGATCCAGACCAACTTATCCGGGTAGGCTTCACACATCAAGCCTATGTTCGTTTCTCGATTACAGACTCTACATGTTAAACAACGGGGACTATTCATGTCTACCCGAAGGAACGCCTCACACTCACCGCAAACTCGCGAGAGCGGGCTTCTTATGCAGAGGAAAAGAGAACTTCACATGTCCTAGGATGAGAATCATTACCCTAGCATTCCACTTTGGTGTCATGGAAATCTATGCGGATGAAAAGCACCGCAATGTCCTCGCCTCCGTAGATCCGAAGTCGGCTTGCGATTTGGGGCACTGAAGCTCCACCGGCGGCTGGATCTATCTTCCTTCTTCTTCCTTGCTCTCCCCTCTATCTAGAACTTTAGAAAGAGAATAACCCAAAGAGAATGAGGGTTTCCAACCCTATTCTCGGGTATAACACACCAGAAACAGCCCTGAACCGTTGGATCCCGAAATAAGGAAACGGACGGCCACGATTCGGGCTTGAAATCCAAAACCTGGGCTGAACACGGCTTGTGAAATGCTCGTGTCCAAGGTTGTATGCCACAATCAATGTCGAAACCGTCGCGTCTGAAAAGTACACGGGCTCTCGACACGCCCGTGTCCGACTTGACATGCCCGTGTCATCCAGTACACGGCCGTGTAGCGGGCCGTGTTCCTCCATCGACACAAGACCAACACCAACCCATGAAGAACACGGGTATTGGACACGCCCTTGTCCCATTTGACACGCCCGTGTCAAACCCGAACACGGTTGTGCTCCATGCCTTATTTCTCCCCCAACACAACTCGGCCAACTACACGAGTAGGACATGGCCTGGGACACGCTCGTGTCTCAGGCTGTGTTCGCTACTCGACGATCGGCGACTGAAATTCGTCGACCACACGACCATCATCGAACCTGAGCACGACATGCCCCTAGGACATGCCCGTGTACCAGGCCTTGTGACCCCTACCAAATTCCAAACTTGGCTCAAAATGTCTCTCGTCGCTCTTTTGAGTTTAGAGGCGTTACATAGTGGGCCCAATAAAAGTGACCCGAACCCCTACCCATTACCCGATAGGAGGTAACCCTAGGCGGGGTATGGAGATAGAGAACTCTGATTTGAGTTCTGTCAGTTAATGTGGCCTCGTATAATCAATATGAGTGCGTCAGGATTCGCTCTGTTAGACCCTGAGGTCATATGGTGGATATAATCTGTAAATGCTTGTTTTAGGATTGAGAGTGACCTAGAGGGCGGGGGGGGGGGGGGGGGTGAATAGGTCTAATTTAAATCTTGGCTACTTTTTTGATTCTGAGATTTACTTTTCTATGTTTATTACCCCAATCAGATAAAACAAGAAAAATGATTCAGCAATTTAAAACAATCACAGCACAACACAGTACACACGGATTTATAGTGGTTCTCCAATTATGGGTACATCCACTTTCCCCCTTTGCCTATCTAGAAATGAACTAGATTCAACCAAACTCCTTTTTATTTACTCAGATCCTCAGATCTTACAGCTCAGATCCCAGCTATATCCTACAACTCAGACTATACAAGCCTTACCACTCAGATCACAAGATCCTACAACTCGAGTTCGTTCCAAGAACTCTAGCTCAGAGTGTATCCATACTCCTACTCCTCAGGCAACTCCTGCCCTACAATTCAGAACAATCAGTTCCTTCAACTGAGAGAAATACCCACTTCTCCTACCTCAAACACTCGGCCTTACCTCATCCTTTATAACATAGGCTTACAACTCAGAGAAATTAATTCTCCTACACTCAAATCTACAATTAGATCTTATAAGATTTATAATGGTGAAAAGAAATAAATTCTAAATTAGTCACCCAGCAAGAAAGTAACGGGTGACTGCTTCTTGAACTGATCTTGATAAGTCAGTTTCCCTTGATCCTTGTTGTATTGGATTTATCCAACCTTTCTTAGCTTTTCAAAGCTTCTTGAGGATGAAATTAGGGTAGATCTAGGCTGGAGAATGTTGAAGTCGATTCTTGATCTGACTTCTCTCCACCTTCTGAATTCTAGCAGATTACTTTTTAGATCTGGGAAGAGATATTGAATTGAAATCTCCTTGATCTTCAATTTATTCTGCTTCTTCTTTTTTTGTGATCTACTCACTTTTCTACTTTTCCACACTCTTTTTCTATAGAGTTGATCCCTTTATATAGGCTCTGTCAAAGGTAACCGGCTGATCCGGTTAATTACTGACATCTGACAGTTCTGACAGCTATCAAATCAACTGGCTTGATTTTTTTGAATGTGATAACACAGCCTTCACCTCGTCTCGACACAGCTGATGTAGAATGTGTCTTTGTCTCGACACAACTTGTGTAGTGTGTCTACACTTATCCTTAATGTCGACACATTTACTTTTTGTCTTGACACAACTTGAGTAGTGTGTGTCAACACTAGTCCTAAGTGTCGACACAATTGCTTTCTTGTATCATAGTGTCGACCCAAGTCCTGGATGTCGACACAACTTTCTCGTTGACTCAACACTTCTTGTTTAAGTGCACAGACACTAGTCCTGAGTGTCACCACAGTTACTTCTTGTCTCAGCAAAACTTTGACAAAGGTGTCGACACTTGCCTATTGTCTCGACACTTTTGTACTTAACTTTATTTGCCTGCACACAAGAACTTAACATTCATCAAATACAACTATGTGCATATTATTGAGCTGAAAGGACTTCTTCAACTCAAATATATTATGACCAATGTACCCAACAATCTCCCCCTATTTGGAGAAGTCATAACCACAATTCAATGATATACAACATGATACCAAAAATGATGATAGATTTATAAATTCAACAGTGCTAAATAACATATGAAATGTCACAATTGATAAACACATATATAGAACATAGTGTAACCAAAATTTTTATTATGAATCTGTTCTGGATTATATTTGTTTGATTAGTTATACTAATCTAAAAGTAAAAGTACAAAAATGCCTAGAAAATATATTCTAATGATCTTCTAGTTCCTTGATGACTATGTCCTTTCCTGATTGTATCTTTGCTTTCACTTCAGGCATCTTTTCATCAGCTACCTTTTTCCTTTTGTCAACATTGGATTTTGAGATCTGTTCTGCCTTGAGCCTTTGTCTTTCAAAATAATGGTAAGGCTTTGGGAAATATTTGCTAGGCTCAACTAAATAAACAGGTATCTTTTCAGTTTTCAGATCATATCTGAATTTCTAGATAACCTCTTGCTGCTTCAAATGTTTAGCCCATTCTTGCACTTGGGACCATTTTCCCCTATCTGAAGCATTTGCTTTAACAGATTTCCATGTAGTGAGGATTATTGATCTGGAGGTTGGACTCCATTACTCAAAGTCTGGTTTAGTTTCAGCTTGTTCTCTAAACCTTTTCTTTGATAGCTAAGCTTCTTTTTATTTAATCATAGCAGATTCAGACATGTCTAACTCTTCACATATACATTTTGAACTGGTGGTGGAGGACAGCAGCTTGGATATCCTCAAATGGAACTTACGCTGCAGTATTATACATGGATGAACCAGGTGCTTGAATGGCTTCAAATTGAGCTAGTAGACAACCATACTCAACTGTTTGATCTCCATCATACCATAGGGGAGGATGACCTAAAGTGTCTCTGATATTGTTTGATATCCATGTAGTATGTTCAGAACTGGCACTTATCATTACCCTCCCCCCTTTATGACTTCTCTTTCCACATGATCTCTTAGTTCATTTTTGTGAAACTTTCCTTGTCCATCTAAGTAATTGATTCCTGTGGTTAGAGAGTTTTTTTACTTTCAACAAGTGATCATCAATCTCTTTATCAGTTTCTTTAATATCCTTTAAGAGTGTAGCTGAATGAGCAACAATTTCTGATTCCATACTCTTTAAAGTGGAGGCAATTTTTGTTTCTAATATAGTAGTCTGTTTCTTCAATTCAGCCAAAGTTGCATCATGCATACTGATTAGATTATCATTCATCCTATTTTGATTCTCAAAGACATAGCCTTACTTAATTCCACATCTCCTTCCAGTTGTTTGGATTCCTATTATTGCTTTGCTAGGTAAACAACATCATTGACACCTTTTTCAAAGAAATTTGTCATGTCTTTCTTCAATAAATTCACTTCAAATCTGATTGACTTGATATCCTATGTCAGCTGAAATTGCAATTCTTTGTGGCTTTCATCTACATATTTCTCTAGGTCCTTCCTTTGCTTATCCAACATTATCTGAATTTGAACTAGCAGAGACCTAGTATCTCCTGTAGGAGCAGCTGGTGTTCCAGATTGTAAATACTCTTTGTAGCTTTTTCTACTCTTCTTAATTTCAGATAACTTCCTCTCCTTGAGCCTAGAAGATTTCTCTTCCTCTGAGTTTGATGAGCTTACCATCTCAACAGAATTTTCTAGCTCATCACACCCAGCACCTAGGGCATGTCCTGGTGACTCACCCTCAATAGCTGCAAACTCCTCACCAATAATGGCGGTATCTTGGTTGATTTCTTCTTGCAGATCTTCAGTAAAAGGAGCATCATCCTCTGGATCTTTAGTTAATTCTTGTTCTGGAATATCAGTAGGTTCCAGAATTGTATCTAGTTCTTGCACTACTTCCATTATTATAGTAGTATATGTATCCATTGGCAATTCAGTGACGTTCTCCCCCTCGACTTGATCCACCTCTTGCAAATTCTCCCCCTACACCTGAACACATGTTCCAGGTGAGAGTCTTGAAGATCTTATTTGTTCTTCCTTAGCGTCCTTATCTAAACTAAACTCCACTTGTTCCTCAGAATCACTTGAGGACTCAACTTCCTCTACAACCGCTTTCTTGCCTTTTACCTCCTTTGCATTCTTAGGTTCTGGAGTCTCCATAGACAATACCATATCCCATCTTGACAAAATCCTTAGGTCTAATCTCCTCATGTGGTTGATCTTTGTTCCAACTTTCTGGTTGATATTACCTGGAATTGTCTTAACCAGATACATACTAACAATTCTGCCCATATTGGGCTTCTGAATCCCTTCTGCAATCTTATCAAACACAATCCAGTTCCAATCAGTCTTTATTCTGAAAATAATTCTTGTCATTAGGCTAAACATGAAGGTTGAAATCCTGTCATGTGCTCCAGCCTTGTAGAGGAGAACCTTTCCTACCACTTCAGATAGAAACTTGCTCTGGGAATTCATTCCCTTCCTGTTTAGTGAACTACCAAACCTAGTGGTTGGAGCCAGTTCACACCACTCTAATGCCTCAGCAGTCCTGTTGGAATCCAGCTCATCTTCCTAAGCAGTTCTAGGAATCTGAAAGACTTTAGACAACCCTTTGATTGTGACCTTTACTCTTGCTCCATTTACACTTAACTTAATCTTGACAATCTTTGGGTTTAGAGAAGCATTAGAATAGAACTCAGATACTTCTCTCTTCCATATCTTGGTTGGTTCAGAAAGTAGATACTCAAGACCTGCCTCATTGACAAGGTCTATCACATTTTTGATTTCTTCTTGTGCGGAGACGAATGTATTTCACACCAGTTCATAACCCTCGTTGATGTTGTCATCCATCTTGGGTGCCATTGAAGTTGAGAGAGCTTGAGATTGATAGGTGTCGACTAAGGATTTCTGGGTATCGACACTCAGCGAACAGTCTCTCAAGTTTTTTGGTAAGCATAGTCGATAACTCCTTACACCTCCTATTTATATTAACTGTCTGCTGAAGGCGAGAAGGCACGCTGCATTTAGAAATGTTCTAAATATTCCGGAAATGTCCAGTGTCGACATGAAAAACCTACTCTGTCTAGATGTGTCGACTTAAGTCGTCACAAGTGAAAGTGTGAGTTAGATCTGATATACTCTAGAGGGGGGGGGGTGAATAGAGTATGGTGCTTGCTAAAAACTTTTACAACAGTTGTTGTATTCTTATGTGAACAGGGAAGCAAATAATGAAGAGTAAATCTAATCACAGAAACTATCTAATCACAGAGCAACCTAGTCACAAACCACAAAGGAAACTAATCACAATCCACAGCCAGAAACAAAAGAAAAACAAGCAACCAGAAGATACAAGGAACTATAGTGCTTACCCAATCAACCTGGGTACATCCACTCTTCTACCACCCTAGGTAGGAATCCACTGCAGGATGAGTTGATCAGGTGTCCTGGGCACCAATGAGCTTTTGATAAGGTGCTCAAAAACCAAACCAGAGTTTTTGATCAAGTGTCTTGCCACCAATGAGCTTTTGATAAGATGCTCAAAAACCACACACAAACTTTTGAAGGGAGTTTGAAAAACCCTTTACAGAGGTGGGGATGAGAGATTGATGGAAGTCTTCTCTTTCTCAAAGCAGCTGAAAAGACTATGTGGATATTGATGTTGTCAAAGCTCCCCCTGAGATCTGTAGTTGTTCAGGAAGTGAAGCTTTGCAGTAGGGTGATAGGCCTTCAGAAAATTGATCTCCAGCAAATGATGATTTCAGCAACAACTGAAATGTGAGGTGTCTGGAGTCTTGAATGATGATGGCCTTGAACTATTGAATCAAAAGAGATCTGAAGATTTCAGTTTGTTGATCTCCTTTTGGTGTTGGTGTTCTTGTGTGAATCTTTGAGACTAAGGATGTCTGCAACTCTTTCTCTTTCTCTTGTGTAATTGATGTTGTAAGAGTTGTTGCAGAAGAAGTTTTGCAGAAGAAGTTTTTGCAGAGAATGAATATTGCAGAATATGTGTCTCTCCTTGTTCTTCTTTTTCAGTTCTTAAAAATCTAATCTTTTATTCTCTTGATGTCTGCATAGAAATGATCCACTGTCAAGATAGACGTTGACCTGTCATTAAATGACTTCCTTAACTGTAATTGTCTTATGGAGGAAAGTCCAATAAAAACATTCCTTGAAAATCTCTTGAAACTTGCTCCAGAATAAATGAAAACAGCTACAAGATCTCTGAATTAATTGCTGACAATAATTCCACAGCTGTCCAAATTTGAATCTTGAAAATCGTTGAATTCTTCAAAAAAACGTCGAACTGAGCTCCACTATCGTCGAACTGAGCTCAGAGATTTGGACTTTGACAGAAACAGAGATCGTCGATCTGAGCTCAACTATCGTCGAACTGAGCTCAGAGATTTGGACTTTGACAGAAACAGAGATCGTCAATCTGAGCTCAACTATCGTTGAACTGAGCTCAGAGATTGAGAACCAAACTGGAGTCAAGATCGTCGATCTGAGCTCGAAGATCGTCGAATGGAGTTCGACGACTTGTTGAAGTTGAGCTCAGCGATCGTCGAATGGAGTTCGACGATCCGTCGAAGTGAGCTCAACGATCGTCGATTGGAGTTCGACGATTCGTCGTACTGAGCTCGATGAAATGACTTAGTTTCCGGACTGAAAAACCTGGTCTTGATGGCAGCTTCCAAACCTAAGTACTAACCCTTAGACTCAATTCTACTTGACCTTTAGATCTATACAATGAGGTCAAAACAAGTTTCCTAAGAGACATAGTGATCCTGACCCAAATTAGTAATAGGGTGTTCCAACAATCTCCCCATATTTGGGTTAGGATTACTATTTACAAATATTGAAAAAATTATAAACGTACAGAACAACAATATAACAACAAAACATAGCAGAAACACAGATATATCTCAGATAGATCAGAAAACAGAATGTATTGTCACCTTACAGAATTACTCCTTTTCTTTGCTTTGTATAAGTTTTATTTCCCTGTTTGGATTAAGAGCTTCCTTATTTGATCTTCTGTCATCAGCTGCACCTAGAGATGTTTGTTGTTTTGGCCTTGGTACTACAGCTTCAGGATGCAGCTTCATGTAGCTTTCAGAATCAAAGAACTTGCTGGAGGAGTATCTTTCCAGTTCCTTTTTCCTTTGTTCAGATAAAGTAGTGATGCTGGAGGTGTCTTTGCCTTGCTCTCTGGCTTTCTTGATCTGGTCCAGAGCAGCTAACTCTTTCATCCTAGCTGTCCAAGAAGTTGGATTGTTCTCTGGATCCTCAAAAGGCACTGGAGGCTCATATCAGTTAGAGGGATTGTCTGGAGGTGCTCTGGAGGAGACTAATTCTTTTAGTTTGTAGGGAAATGGACCTGCAGTAGTATCAGATGAACCTGGTCCTTCCCTTGAGTATGGGTGCTGTCTGGAATAACCTTTGGAATAAACTTGAAGTTCTCTTTGGTTCCCTCTATAGCTTCCTCTCCTTGACTGATAGCCTCTGGACTGGCTTCCCCTATGTTGAGATCTTTCTTGAGGCTGATAGGGGGTTTGACTTCTAGCAGAGGGATGAGATGCAGAGCTACCACTTGCACCTGCACCAGGTGAAGGAGGAGGAGGAGGAGGATGATGGAACTGAGAGGAACCTTTCTCATACTTCCTCTTCTTCTTCATAGCCTTTAATTGATTCTTGGAGTATTGCATCCAATGTTCTGTTATAGGGCAGTCATGCAGAATGTAGTAGGGAATGTCATTTGTATCTTTTACTTTTGCTGGAGGAAATATTTTCATTGCCTTGCTTCTTGCTTTTCTTTTCCTTGCTATAGTAGCTGAGGAATCATCAGAATCAGTTCTGAACTGATCACTTTCAGAGCTTTGTTCATCATATAAAGCATCAATCCTTTTAAGGTAGTCTTTTTGTAGTTAGGTTGGAGCAGATGTAATAGCAGCGACAATAATTGTAGCAGCTACAGAAAGAGTAGTAGAAATAACACTGGCAGAAGTTGTAACAGCAACAGTAGATACAGTAGATACAGAACTTTCAGTAGCAACACTCTCAGAAGATACAGCAGCAGTAGTAACAATAGTAACTAGGGCAGCAGCAGATTCAGAGATAGTAGTTTCAGATACAAGAACATCAGCAGGGGCAACATCAGCAGTGACAACAGGCTCAAAATCATATGCCTCTGTCATAAGTATATCCTTAAAGACTAAATCATCAGCAGTATCAGGACTATCAGACACAACAATAGTAGTAGAACCATCAATAACAGCAGTAGGGGCAGCAGCAACAGAACCAGCAGGGGCAGCAGCAGGGGCATCAGCATAAACTAAATTTATAAAGGAATGAACAATACTGGTGTCACAGCTGGAAAAGGGCACAATGGCCTTGGAGAGATCTTCTGATAGCTGGACTGCAGTGTTCTCTGGAAGACAGCTGAAATATATATAATCAAAAGCTGATAATAGTGACCTGAGGTCCACTGAGAAAACTTCAACCTGTGGTGTTGAGGCTGGAGCTTGAGTTGAAGTAACAGCAGCTTAAACTGAGGAAATGCCAGCAGCAGCAGGCAATCTTACCACTTCATGAGGCATCTCCCCCTGCCTAGATTCAGAGACAGCTGGATCAAGGCACCCAAAGGAAGGGATTGCCTGAGGAATGAGGGAGGAGAGCCTGGCAGAAAGGTCTGCAACTGACTGTAGAAGTGGAGCCAAGGAGGTCTCCAACAAGAGTGATAGCCTGGGAGCTATCAGCTCATACAGTCTGTCTGCTAAGGCTGGAATATCTACATGCTCAGTAGGGACTTGAGCAGAGGTAGAGAATGAAGGAGGAACAACTGGAGATGTTGGAGGAGAACTGGTGGATGGGGGAAAGGAAGGTTGAGGTGTGAGAATTGTTGAAAGGGAAGATAGTGGAATGGAGATAGAAGGTGTGAAGGAGGGTTGAGCAATGATGTCTTGGAGTAACTGTTGGTAAGATGTGGATGAAGAGGGTAGATCAGAAGGGGATGAAGGTGAATCATCCATAAAGGAATCATCTATCAGATTGAAGGATGAAATGTGAGATGATGTGTCAAGATCTGGTTGATGGTAGTGATGTAGAGGATGGAATATGTCTTCTATTAGAGGTGGAGTTGGTGAAACTGAAGTTGGAGATGGACTGGAAATGATGATGGTGGATGAAGTTTGAATGGTGGAGGTGACTAGTGGAGATGAAATAAGAGGTGGAGGAGGAGGAGAAGCAGCAGGCAAGTCTTCTGCAGGGGCAGAGACTTGAGGGGAAGAGACTGTAACAGTCCTTGTGCCTGAAGTTGCAGCTGCAGAGGGCCTGCTGGGCTTCACAATCTGTCTGGCCCACTTGTCAAACAGGGCACAGGAGAGCCTCTTGGAGGCATTGATGTTCATCTCATTTGATATAAGCAGGGCAGGGCATCTGTTTTGAAGAAATATCCCTAGTATCCTTCCATAATTCACAAAATTCTTATTTATCTTCTTCTTAATCAGATCAAAGAAAATCTCTCCCCAGTTTAATTGTTTCTTATCCACTAGAGCACCCATCAAACACAGCTGATACCTAGAGATGGTATCATGGGCTGAATGTTTGGCCAACAGAACTTTTCCCACAACATCAGCTAAAAACCTGTACTCAACAGCCAAATTCTTTTTCAGCAGCTTGCTAGGGTTTGCATCAGAATGACTCATTCTATCAAGCATAGTAGAAAATTCTTCTCCAGACATTTCAACAGAGTCTCTTCCAGAATTTAATTGAAAAACCTCTATCAGAATAGTAGGTGTCAGAGGTACCTGGGTTCCAGAAATTTATCCAATCACTGTATTTTGATCTTGGTTGTGGGAAGTATATACCCACTCCTTGATTTCATCAGCAGCCAATTTGATTCTGGTGGACATGATGGTAACTAATTTTTGCTCCTTGAACAGTTCCAGAATATCTTGGAAGATTTGATCACTGGTGCTGAAAAAATCCATGTCAATTTCGAATCCTGCATCAAATTTCATGGCGGCTAGAACGGCGACGGAGACGGCCATGGTTTCCTGCAAAAAATAAACAACCAAACGACCAAGTGTAGAGAGGTTTGGAGGGAAAGAGAAAAATTGCAGAGAGAGTGAAAGCGCAAAAGGAGAACGACGGTCGAAAAATGAATTTTATATTAGGGTTCGACGCAGAAAAGGAAAGATCGTTGAACTCAGTTCGATGATCGGGGCTTCTAAAGGAATCTGAAAGGTCTTCAATATCGTCGATCTCCGTTCGACGATATTGGAGAGCGTCGAGCTCCGTTCGACGATAGTTCAGAAAACAACATCGTCGAGAGCCGTTCGACGATCGTTGACCTGGATAGATAGTTGAGCACTATCTGAGAAGCGCTGAACTCTGGTCGACGATTTCGGAAAGCGTCGATCTCCGTTCGACGATCGGGGGGAAAATCGTCGAGCGTAGTTCAGAGACAAGAAACACTCTATACACTAAAAAAATCAAGATGTTTGCCTAGTCTTGGTCAATGTTTAGAGTTTTAAAATCTTGGAACTTATTTTAAACTTCCTCCATTTAACATTCCTAACTGATTTAGGAAGAAAGTGTGTTTCTTTTCATCCAAGGGTTTGGTGAAAATATCTCCCCTTTGCAAATCAGTTGGGATATGAAGGTTCACCTAGTGTCAGCTATGTGCACCTATGGGGGGGGGGGGAATAGGTGACGAGTAGCGCTTTTGCGGAATTTACGAACTTACCTGCACAATAAAAATAAAAAGCACAGCACACAGAATACACGGACAATTTATAGTGGTTCCCCGACTTGGGTACATCCACTTTCCCCCTTCGACCTATCTCCCCAACAAGGGATGACTCGGTCACTTCTCCAACGGGATTGAAATCCAATCCCTGCACTACCGGAAGGAACCCTTCCATACGTGAGAGTCAACACTCCCACAAAACGGGTTGCACCCAACCCTTACAACACGGAACAAAAGTTCCTTTACAACAAAAGAAAATATAGAATGTACACGAGATACAAACTTCTTTTGGAGACTACGGTGTTCCTCTTCATTCGACGACGTGTTCTTGAAGTCGATGAAGAGTCTACAACCTCGGTCTCTCTTGGAGAGGATCTCCCCGGAACCGGCGGTGGCACACGAGCGGCGGCTAGCTTCGGGATCGGCGGCTACGATGGTGAGCGGCTGCTGAACTTGGAGATCCAAACTTCGTAGCGAAGCAAACTTGGTCTACCAACGGTCACTCTAGGATCGGTCGTCTCGATCGATTCGGACGGGGGAGTTTTTCCCGGTCAACAAATCGAGAGACAAGAGATCTCTGGATAGACACGTGAGACACAAGCTTTGCTAAGCTTCTGTCGCCGGAGATCGGGAAGAAGAGCGATCAGCGGCGGCGACGGACTTGCGCAAGCGGCGACGGAGGCGGCGGAGAGATTTCGCGATATTAGGGTTTCCGCTTGCTCGGCTTCTTTCTGTGTAGGTATTCCGTTCAAAATACCTGTATATAAATACTGTAGAAGTTTTCCAATTTGACCGTTTGTGGGACCCACAAAAGAAATCCCCAAATCCCGGTCCAGAAATTTAACAGCGGCAGAATCCGGTTCAGGAATTTCCAGAAAAATGCCAAGTCAAAATCGGTGAGAATCGAAAGTGATTCTCACCGAGTCGCCGAGAATCAAAGGTGATTCTCGACGATTCGGCGAGAATCAAAGATGATTCTCGTCGAATTTGCCTTGGTTGCACGCACTGCTTTAAGCCAGGTCGAGACGGCGAGAATCAACCAGTGATTCTCGTCGATTCGGCGAGAATCACTAGTGATTCTCGCCGAATCGGTGATTCTCGTCGATTCTTACTTAGACACAGAGGTGCTTGCTTAGAAGTTGCTGGATCGAGTTCGGCGAGAATCAACTTCTGATTCTCGACGAATCGGCGAGAATCCCAAGTGATTCTCGCCGAATCGGCGAGAATCACTTGGTGATTCTCGTCGATTCTAACTTAGACGAATTTTCGTCTTTCCACCTATGAGATGCTCCTTGACCCATCCTTGCTCCTTGTCTGCTCCTGCATATTTACAGCCCTGTGCTTGAAAATAAGTGCACTCCAATAGAGAGAGTACACGTAGGCCAACACACTGATCTGCTCAACGAGGGATTACGTCGTACAGACCCGTGTATATTGACCTACTGCACCCTGACATTGGTGTGCACTTAGCATGGAAAAACTGCAAGCACAACTAGAAGGATTTTATCAAATGCATAGTCTATTGACCTTAGCTTGTCCAGGGGCTTCTTCAAATCAGGTACATTGTGGATACAATACCCAACAATCTCCCCCTATTTGAAGAAGCCTAAACCCTACAAGCTAAGGTGAATAGAGCAAATGAGAATGAAAACCATAAACTGAAAAGAGAGTTGAGTGAGTTATCCATTACCAATACCAATTTCTTGGGAGCAAGCTTGGAGCCACCTTAGCCTTAGCCGAGAGGGTAGTCTCCCCCTTTTCGGCTTCTACAAATCGGGGTCTGTAGCGTTTTACCCTTTGCTCCCCCTCAGTTCTTGCACGGGCCTGGAGCCTCTGTAGTCTTCATTCCTCATAATTGAGCATCCCCAATTCAGTCTTGAAAAGATTGAACTTGGCCTCGTCTAGGGGCTTTGTGAATATATCAGCAATCTGCTTGTCCGTGGGGACATAACAGAGAGAGATATCTTTGTTCTCCACATGCTCCCGAATGAAGTGGTAGCGTACTTCGATATGCTTCGTTCTGCTGTGTGACACCGGATTGTTGGTAATGGCAATTGCACTTGAGGAGTCGCAGTACATGGGTACTTCCTTGAAATGAAGGTCGTAGTTGGCTAGCTGGTTTCTGATCCATAGAAGTTGTGCGCAACAGCTTCCTGCCGAGATATACTCTGACTCTGCTGTGGAGGTTGCAACACAATTCTGTTTCTTGCTGTTCCATGAGATAAGCCTCCTGCCGAGGAATTGACACGTCCCGGAGGTGCTTTTCCTGTCATCCCTGCTCCCTGCAAAATCAGCATCTGAAAAGCCTATTAGCTCGACATCATTGTTTCTCGGGTACCACAAGCCAAGATTAGGAGTACCTTTAAGGTATCTCAGAATTCGCTTTGCAGCGACATAGTGAGATTCCTTAGTGTTCACCTGATATCGGGCACAGACACATGTGGAGAACATAATATCCGGTCGACTGGCAGTAAGGTAGAGCAGGGATCCAATGATGCTTCTGTATTTGGTTTCATCGAAAGGTTTACCTTTCTCATCCTTATCCAGAGACATAGTGGATCCCATTGGAGTCCTCATAGAGGTTGCACTCTCCATACCGAATTTCTTAAGGAGTTCATTTGTGAACTTCGCCTGAGAGATGAAGATTCCATCCTCAGACTGTTTCACTTGAAGTCCTAAGAAATACTTGAGCTCTCCCATACTGCTCATTTCAAACTTTCCTTGCATAAGTTTAGAAAACTTTTTGCAAAGATTGTTGTCCGTTGAGCCGAATATGATGTCATCGACATAGATTTGCACCAGCAAAATCTTGCCTTTGACTTCCCTGAGAAATAATGTTTTATCTATTTTACCTCTGGAGAACTTGTTCTCAAGAAGAAAACTAGATAAAGTCTCATACCAAGCTCGTGGAGCTTGTTTCAACCCATATAAGGCCTTATTAAGAAAATAAATGTGATTGGGATAAGTAGGATCGACAAAACCTGGGGGTTGAGCGACGTATACTTCCTCTTTCAGGTCTCCGTTCAGGAATGCCGATTTCACATCCATTTGATAGACTGTGAATCCTTTGTGTGAAGCATACGCCAGGAACAACCTGATTGCCTCGAGCCTTGCTACTGGTGCGAAGGTCTGGTTGAAGTCAATCCCTTCCTCCTGTCTGTAACCTTGAGCCACCAGCCTGGCCTTGTTCTTTACGATGACACCATGTTCATCCAGCTTGTTTCTGAAGATCCACTTCGTGCCAATCACATTCTGCTTGTAGGGTCTGGGAACCAGCGTCCAAACCTTGCAACGTTCGAATTGATGTAGTTCCTCTTGCATGGCCAGAATCCATGCCGCATCCTTGTTCGCCTCGTCGAACTTCTTTGGCTCAACCTGTGACAGGAAGCTAAGATGCAATACTTCGTTAACTGTACCTCTTCAAGTTCTGACACCAACACGAGGATCCCGATGATCTGATCTCTAGGATGATCTCTCACGTGCCGGAGCTCTAGAAGTCTGGCGTCTAGAGCTTCAACTACTTCTTGGGCTTCTCTTTCTTCTAAGAGATTTGTTTCATCTTGATCTTCAACATTTTCAGATGACGTGGAGGTGGAAACTTTGACGTACTTGGGAGCGTCATCTTTAGGGGTCTCATCCAGACTCAGCTATTCAAGTCTAGCACCTGCATCTTCAAGAATACTACTGGAAGAATTGCTGTTAAGCAAACTTCCTTCATCAAATACAACATTTATTGATTCTTCTACCACTAGGGTTTTCTTATTGAAGACCCTATATGCCCGACTATGGGAACTATAGCCCATGAATATGCCTTCGAAGCATTTTTCACCGAATTTAGTACGCGAGTACTTCCCATTATTCAGTACATAGCATCGACAACCAAAAATCCTCAAGTAGGACATGGTTGGTTTCCTGCCTTTCAGTAGCTCGTAGGGCCTCTTACGATGATGCTTGTTGATCAATGCTCGGTTTTGTACATGACATGCCGTATTGACACCCTCTGCCCAGAAGTATTACGGGAGAGAAGCATCTTTCAACATTGTCGTGCAGGCTTCAATGAGAGTTCTATTTCTCCTCTCCGCAACTCCATTTTGCTGAGGAGTGCGCGGGGAGGAAAACTCATGAAAGATACCTTGTTCTTCACAAAATTCTGTCATTGCACCAGATTCGAATTCTGTTCCATGGTCACTTCTGATTTTGACCACGGAGCAGTTAAATTCATTCTGAACCTGCTTGACAAAATTAGTGAAGATGTCAAACGTATCTGACTTTCGTTTCAAAAAGAACACCCATGTAAACCGAGAATGATCATCAACTATCACTAGCGTATAGGGCTTGCCTCCCAAGCTATGAACTTGCATTGGACCAAACAAGTCCATATGCAAAAGGTAAAGACATCGGGAAGAGTCTTTGTCAGCGATGCTCTTAAAGGTAGCCCGAGTCTGTTTGCCCATCTGGCATGCAAGACATGGGCTATCTTTGATGCACTTGATACTGGGAGCATCCCTTACCAAGTCCTTAGAAAATAGCATACTAATTGTCTTGAAATTAATATGTGCCAATCTCTTTTGTCATTGTTCACAAAGAGATGCACTGCCTGTTGCCACAAGGCATACGGGGGTAGATGAATCTAAACTGAGAAAATCTAAACAAAAGATATTTCTGCTCCTAATGCCTGATAATACCGTTTTAGAAGAGGTACGTGAAATTATCAGACATTTATCCTTGCAGAACTTAACGTCATAACCTTTATCACATAACTGACTTACACTGATCAGATTATGGTTTAACCCTTCAACATAAGCCACGTCGGTGATAGAGATTATACCGTTGGAAATCATACCATAACCTCTGGTGACTCCTCGATCTGACCCTCCAAAGATGACTTTGGTTCCATTCTCGACTGGAGTGTAATCACGCAGCAGGCTTCTTGTCCCGGTCATATGCCGGGAGCATCCACTGTCCAAATACCAGATCGGCGTTTTGGTGGCCTTTGGACATTCCTGCAAAACAAAATTAATTTGCCTTAGGAATCCAATCGAACTTGGGTCCTAGATTCCTGGTTAGCACACTCCCCCTCGGTTGGTTAACCCTACGAGTGGTCGGTCTCGCATTGCTAACATGGGGAGTCTCGTAGTTCCTTTGATTAAACCAACAATCCACGACAAAGTGACCGACTTTGCCATAGCACCAACAGTCAAATCTGTTGTACCTCTTCCTAGGCTCCTGCCTTACCCTGGGAACGGTGGGTACTGCTGGGCCCTTGGATCTGGAGGTGGAGGCCTCATGGTGACAACAGTCGCATGACTTTGTCACCTTCTGTATAACAGGCTTGGCTTTTGGTGCCTGCTTTCCATTATGGCCGCTAGAGAACGAACCATAATTTCCTATGTGGATTTCCTCATAAGGTGCCTTGAAGGCACTCTCACCGAAGTTCCGGGGAAAGTTCCAACCGTCATACCGGCTCTTTGGCTTTGCAACCGAGGGCCGGAAATGATGCCCAAATGTTGACTCAAGGTCGTGTTGGTTGCAAGGAAAGCCAGGCTTTCTGAACGCAACATGACTAAGAGGAGCCTTACCCTTTTCATCAGCAGAGGCCTTCTTGGCGGCCTTATTCTTCCTCTGGTTCTTGTTTCTCCTAGATGAAGAACCAGGTACCCCTATATGCCCCAAGCCAGCTCCTTTGGCCTGAGCAGAGAAGGTATCAACGACTGGAAGAACTGTTTTTGGCATGGAGAAGCTCTTGACGATCTTCCTTTCTGCCGCAAGTAGTTTTTCCAACTTGTCGACTTCCTCCTGCTTTAGATCAAGGAGCTTCAAAGACTCTGAATGCTTGGAAGTCAGGTCAAGGTGTTCCTGTCGGAGAGAGATCAAGCTAGTGACCTCTTCCCTTAGGGATACACACTCACCCTTAAGGAATTTTACTTCCTTCTTCTCAGCCTTCAGTCTCTTTCGGCACTCATCGAAAGTGTTGAGCAGAAGCTCATACTTCTCGAGGAGCTCAGCTTCACGGGCTGAAGGGCCATCCTCAGGTTCATCATCCTGAGACTCAGGATCAGAGTCGGAGTCGGAGAGAGGGGTGTGAGCTTTTACCTTCCCAGCAAATGGGGGACATTCTCCTTCTGAGTCGGAGCGACCCACCAGCCCGAAGTAGGCTTCCTCATCATCACTAGAGTCTGAGGAATCAGACTCACTTAGTGTCTTTGGCCTTCTTGCGATGTAGCTCCGCTCCTTCTTCTTAACTCTGGAGGATTTGAGCTCCTCTCCTTTCCCTTTTTCTCTTTTGCTTTGATGGCAGTCGGCCACGACGTGTCCTGGCTTATTGCATCCAAAGCAAATAATATCAGAAGAACGGTGTTTGTTAGGTTTAGATGCATACCTGTCAGAAGAATAATTTTTCTTCTGATGCCTGGAGGAGGAGCTGTCTTTCTTTCTTTGATTCCTCATCTTGAGGAACTTCTTGAACTCTCGGGTGATGAGGGAGAAATCCTCCTCCGACAGCTCTGAGCCGGAGGAGCATGGTTCAGAGTCCTCCTCCTCTTCCATACTCCTCGCACAGTATGACATCGTACCCTTGCCCTTTCTGGAGTAACTGGCTTTTAGGGCCACAGTCTTTTCTTTTGCAGCAGCCTTCTCTGCTTCTTCCTCTGCCTTCCTGGTGTTCAGCTGAAGTTCATAGGACATCAGCTTTCCAAACAGGATTTGTGGATCAGTTTCTGCTAGTCTGCCAAATTCTCTGATGGCGCAGATTTTTGTGTCCCATTCCTTAGTAAGGGACCTAAGGAATTTGTCATTGAGTTCACCATTGGTGAACACTCTTCCATAGCCCTTGAGGGCGTTGACAATCTTCAGGAAGTTCTCGTATGTGACTCCGATCTCTTCCTTAGGCACTTGCCTGAAGGCCTCATATTTTTGGTTCAGGAGGGATCTCCGATCATCCCTCACTTCATCCGTGCCCTCCATTAGGATGATCAGGCACTGCCAGATCTCCTGAGCAGTCCTGCAGTTGCTGAAATTTTGCATCATGGAATCATCAACTGCGCTCACCAGAATGTTTCTTGCCTTCTTGTCCAGTCCTACGAGCACCATCTCGTCTTTGTCCATTTCAGAAAGTGTCTTCGGCACCTTCCTGGTGGGATCGATGGTGGAGGCCTTGGTGGGGACATAAGGTCCCTCCTCCACGATCATGAAGAGTCGAGGATCGACTGCTTCCATGTAAAACCTGATTCTTTCCTTCCAGATCGGAAAGTTTAGCCTAGTGCATACTGGGATCTTGCCGGAAAACTTGAGCCCGTCCATAGTAGATATTTGTCTTCTTCTTGACACTAGGGGCAGGATTCAACTCAAGGTGTTGACCTTTTTGATGAGTAACCTCGCTTTGATACCACTTGAAGGTTCACCTAGTGTCAGCTATGTGCACCTATGGGGGGGGGGGGGAATAGGTGACGAGTAGCGCTTTTACGGAATTTACGAATGTACCTGCACAATAAAAATAAAAAGCACAGCACACAGAATACACGGGCAATTTATAGTGGTTCCCCGACTTGGGTACATCCACTTTCCCCCTTCGACCTATCTCCCCAATAAGGGACGACTCGGTCACTTCTCCAACGGGATTGAAATCCAATCCCTGCACTACCGGAAGGAACCCTTCCACACGTGAGAGTCAACACTCCCACAAAACGGGTTGCACCCAACCCTTACAACACGGAACAAAAGTTCCTTTACAACAAAAGAAAATATAGAATGTACACGAGATACAAACTTCTTTTGGAGACTACGGTGTTCCTCTTCGTTCGACGACGTGTTCTTGAAGTCGATGAAGAGTCTACAACCTCGGTCTCTCTTGGAGAGGATCTCCCCGGAACCGGCGGCGGTACACGAGCGGCGGCTAGCTTCGGGATCGGCGGCTACGATGGTGAGCGGCTGCTGAACTTGGAGATCCAAACTTCGTAGCGAAGCAAACTTGGTCTACCAACGGTCACTCTAGGATCGGTCGTCTCGATCGATTCGGACGGGGGAGTTTTTCCCGGTCAACAAATCGAGAGACAAGAGATCTCTGGATAGACACGTGAGACACAAGCTTTGCTAAGCTTCTGTCGCCGGAGATCGGGAAGAAGAGCGATCAGCGGCGGCGACGGACTTGCGCGAGCGGCGACGGAGGCGGCGGAGAGATTTCGCGATATTAGGGTTTCCGCTTGCTCGGCTTCTTTCTGTGTAGGTATTCCGTTCAAAATACCTGTATATAAATACTGTAGAAGTTTTCCAATATGACCGTTTGTGGGACCCACAAAAGAAATCCCCAAATCCCGGTCCAAAAATTTAATAGCGGCAGAATCCGGTTCAGGAATTTCCAGAAAAATGCCAAGTCAAAATCGGTGAGAATCGAAAGTGATTCTCGCCGAGTCGCCGAGAATCAAAGGTGATTCTCGACGATTCGGCGAGAATCAAAGATGATTCTCGTCGAATTTGCCTTGGTTGCACGCACTGCTTTAAGCCAGGTCGAGACGGCGAGAATCAACCAGTGATTCTCGTCGATTCGACGAGAATCACTAGTGATTCTCGCCGAATCGGCGAGAATCACTAAGTGATTCTCGTCGATTCTTACTTAGACGCAGAGGTGCTTGCTTAGAAGTTGCTGGATCGAGTTCGGCGAGAATCAACTTCTGATTCTCGACGAATCGGCGAGAATCCCAAGTGATTCTCACCGAATCGGCGAGAATCACTTGGTGATTCTCGTCGATTCTAACTTAGACGAATTTTCGTCTTTCCACCTATGAGATGCTCCTTGACCCATCCTTGCTCCTTGTCTGCTCCTGCATATTTACAGCCCTGTGCTTGAAAATAAGTGCACTCCAATAGAGAGAGTACACGTAGGCCAACACACTGATCTACTCAACGAGGGATTACGTCGTGCAGACCCATGTATATTGACCTACTGCACCCTGACATTGGTGTGCACTTAGCGTGGAAAAACTGCAAGCACAACTAGAAGGATTTTATCAAATACATAGTCTATTGACCTTAGCTTGTCCAGGGGCTTCTTCAAATCAGGTACATTGTGGATACAATACCCAACAGGATATATTGAAGTTCAATTTTATTTTTCTCAACATTATCCCTTAAAAAGTGATGCCTAATTTCTATGTGTTTTGTCCTACTATGCAGGACTGGATTTTGAGCTATAGAAATAACACTGGTATTATCACAAAAGATTTTATACTTCTCTAAGTTGTAGCCATAGTCTAGGAGTTGGTTTTGAATCCACAATATTTGTGAACAACAACTACCTGCAGCCATATATTCAGCTTCAGCAGTTGAAGTTGACACAGATGTTTATTTCTTGCAAAACCAAGAGACAAGTCTGTCACCAAGAAACTGACAAGTTCTATTGGTGCTTTTCCTGTCAATTCTGTATCAAGCATAATCAGCATCAGAAAATCTAGTTAAGTCAAATGCTGAGTCTTTTGGATACCAGAGACATAGATTTGGACAACTTTTAACATACCTGAGAATCCTTTTAACTAATGTTAGGTGTGACTCTCTAGGGCTCACTTGGAATCTAGCACATATGCATGTAGCAAACATTATGTCAGGTCTACTAGCTGTAAGGTACAGTAAAGAGCCAATCATTGCTCTATATGTTGTCTGATCAACAGGTTTCCCATGTTCATCAGCATCCAATACATCATTAGTAGGCATAGGTGTTTTCATACAAGATGCTTCAGACATACCAAATTTCTTAACCAATTCTTTTGCATACTTGGTTTGAGAAATGAATATGCCTTCAGCATGTTGTTTGACTTGCAATCCTAGAAAGAAGGATAGCTCACCCATGCTACTCATTTCAAATTTAGAATGCATTAGATTGGAGAACCTTCTGCACAAATTTGAATCAGTAGAACCAAAGATAATATCATCTACATAAATCTGTACTAGTAGGATATGGGACTTATGGGTTCTAATAAAAAGAGTTTGGTCTACTCTACCCCTTATAAATTCATTTTTCAGGAGAAAACATGCTAGGGTCTCATACTATGCTCTAGGAGCTTGCTTGAGATCATATAATGCTTTGTTCAGCTTAAAAACATAATCAGGATGAGATGGAGAGATGAAACCTGGAGGTTGTCTGACATAGACTTTTTCTTTGATATCTCGATTGAGAAAAGCACTTTTTACGTCCATCTGGTATACTTTGAAGCCTTTGTGTGCTGCATATGCTAAGAAGATTCTAATAGCCTCCAACCTTGCAACTGGTGCAAAAGTCTGGTCATAGTCTATACCTTCTTCTTGAGAGTACCCTTGAGCAACTAGCCTTGTCTTGGTCCTTACAATTACTCCTTGATCATCCAATTTGTTTCTGAACACCCACTTTGTTCCAACAATGGAGTGATCCTTAGGCTTTGGTACTAGTTCCCAAACTTTGTTCCTTTCAAATTGATGCAACTCTTCTTGCATTGTAATGATCCAGTATGGATCTTGCTCTGCATCTTGAATGGATTGAGGTTCAATTTGAGATAGGAAGCAAGTGTGCAACATGTTTTGGTTGACCTGATTTCTGTTTTGCATACCAGCTGAGATGTCTCCAATTACTTGGGAAATTGGATGGTCTCTTGATATTACTAAATCAACAGGGGGTGTTGATTATTCACCAACCTGTGTTGTTGTTTCCTCTTATGGTACAACAACTGACTCTTCAAGAAGTTTCTCTTCAAGGTGTTGATTGTCTTCTTCATCCTCACTGCTTTCCTCTTTTTGAATGATTTGTAATCTGTCCAAGTCTTCAGCAAGAGAATGTACCTGCAAAGGTTCTATGATAGAAGTGTTCTTCTCCTTGAAAGATATGTTAGTTTCATCAAAAGATATGTAAACAGATTTTTCCATTTTAAGAGTTGATTTATTATAAACCCTATAAGCCTTACTGATCATGGAGTATCCCAGAAACACTCCTTCATCAGCTTTAGCTTGAAATTTTGCTAAATACTTCTTGTCATTATTATGTATATAGCAAATACAACCAAAAATTCTAAAATAATCTATTTTAGGTTTCTTCCCTTTGAGTAATTCATAGGGAGTCTTGCCCTTCAGTTTATGTATTAAACTTTTGTTCAGCACATAGTTGGAGGTGTTCACTGCCTCTGCCCAAAAAGATAGAGGAAGGTGAGCATCTGACAACAATGTAGTGGCAGATTCAATAAGGGTTCTATTTTTGCTTTCAGCTACCCCATTTTGTTGAGGAGTTCTAGGAGCTGAGAAAGTGTGCCTGATCCCTTCACTCTGACAGAACTCTTGCATAAGAAGAGAATCAAACTCTGTCCCATGATCACTTCTGATCAGGGCAATGTGAGTATTGAACTCAGTCTGTATGCATTTGAGAAACTCTGTCAAACACTTAAAGTTATCAGACTTCTTCCTCAGAAAGAACACCCATGTGAATCTAGAGAAGTCATCTACAACTACTAAGGTGTAAGATTTCCCTCCTAAGCTTTGTACTGTGATGGGTCCAAACAGATCCATGTGTAACAGATACAAAATCCTAGGTGAATCACTCTTATAAAGTGACTTGAAACTATTTTTAGTTTGCTTGCCTAATTGACAAGCCCTGCAGAGTCCTTCCTTCTTGTAGGGGCCAAAAGGTAGTCCTCTGACAAGGTTGTCCTTGGATAGCCTAGCAATGGTTCTAAGGTTTATATGCCCTAGTCTCTTATGCCATAACACATTAGGTCTACTAACAGAATTAAACAGGCAAATATCTACTTCTGTTGAAAGAAAATCTACTAAGTAGATGTTACCTTTCCTTTTACCTGTCAACACAGTTGTGTTGTCCTCTGACTTGATCTTGCATAAGGCTTTGCTGAAAGTCACCTGGTAGCCTTCATCACATAGCTGACTGATACTGATCAAATTGTGCTTCAGTCCTTCCACATAGGCTACCTTCTTGAATGTGACTGTGCCAATTTGAACTGCACCATATCCTTTCGTCAGTCCAAAGTTTGAATCACCAAATATGACTTTGGGTCCAAGCTTGGCTTTAAAGGATGTGAGGTTGTCCTTGTTTCCTGTCATGTGCTTTGAGCACCCACTATCCAAATACTATTGCTGGTTTGATGTTGGATAGGTATTCACCTGTACATAAAATAATTCACTTGTTTTTGACCCAGTTTACCTTGGGCCTAGGTTGATAACCTTTAAATTCAGAAATAAATGACGTCCCTGGTTGACTCTTATAACCTTCAGGATGATATCTCTTTGGAGGTATTATCCATTAGGTATAAGGGTTAAATCTTTGGGATGAAGGACCCCTAGGATTGGATTTTGATTTACCCTTGAAAGAATTTCCAAAGCTCTAATCTCTGTTCGACGATCGTTGAGCTTCGTTCGATGATCTTGGGTCAGATCGTCGAGCTCCGTTCGACGGTCGACTGTGGCAGAGTTCAGGAATTAGAGATTGTCGACCTGAGTTCGACGATTTTGCCTGAGATCGTCGATCTGTGTTCGGCAATCGTCGAGCTGCGTTCGACGATTTCTGTTGAACACTTGTTTTCTTGGGTAAATCAGAATTTTTCCTAGCTACCTCTACAACTCCATTCCCTTTATCAGAGATAAATTTAATTGGGGTTGTTAGTACTATAGGTTGGCTGGATGAAGAACCGAAGCCCAGTGTACTATTGAATCTGGAGTTCACTGTGCTTGTGATGTCCATTAGCTTGATGCTTCTCCCATTAAGGGTTTCTTCAAGCTTTTTGGCCTCTGATAGCTCACTTTTCAGTGAAGCTATCTGCTCCCTACAGCACTCCAACTCCTCAGAGAGTTTGAGGTTTTCTAATTTTAAGGAACTGTGTTCAGACAATTGATTTCTGAGAGAGATAATTTCCTTCTCAGATTTTAATAAGTCTAAGCACAGTGCTTTAAATTCATACTTAAAGTCCTCAGAATTGAAATCAAATGAGTCTATTACCTGGTCTTCTTCAGGTTGAGTCTCTGAGTCTGACTCTGACTCTTCTGCATCTGAATTGTGTTGAGAGGCATTGATTGCCATCATGCAGAACTCCTTCTCTTCAACATCATCTTCATCATCACTTGAGCTGGATGAAGCTTCTGATTCCTCTTCAGTCTCACTCCAAGATTCAGCAACAAATCCCTTCCTTGTGTGTTTGTTCTTGCTTGAGGAGGGTTTGCCATTGCTATTCTTCTTGAAGTCCTTATCTTTTCTTCTTTCTCTCTTATCCTTTCTGTCCTTGTTTTTGTTCTCTGGACAGTCAGGCACAATGTGGCCTGTTTTCCTGCAACCAAAGCAGACAATTTCTTTATTGTTTGATTTATCATACCTTGGCTTGTCATGCTCTTTGTATGATCTCTTCCTGAAGTCCTTTCTGGCCATCTTGTAAAATCTTTTGGCCAGCAGACTAAGCAGCTCATCATTGCCTGGGATTTTCTCTTTAGGCTGATCTTCAGTGGCTTTGAAAGCTATAGACTTCTCTTTTCTTGTGGCTGGTGAGGCAGCCTTCTGTTCTTCTTCTCTATTCTTAATTAGCAGCTCATAAGACTTGAGCTTGCCCAAGAGAGCTTCTGTTGTAATCTCATTCAGACTTCTGGCATCCTTGATTGACCAGATTCTTGAGTCCCAAGTGCTTGGGAAGCACATTATGATTTTGTAATTTAGCTTAGTCAATGAGATCTCTTTATCCAGAGTCTTCAGTTCATTGACTATCAGACTGAGTCTGTTATACATTTCAGCTACTAACTCAGTTTCTCCTTTCTTGAAATTCTCATATTGGGATATGAGGTGGGATCTCCTGTCCTTTCTTTTATCAGCTGATTCTGAGACTATTTCAGATAGCTTGTCCCAGATCTCCTTTGCTTAGTTGCATTCAGCTACCTTTTGGAAAATGTCATCAGACATAGTCTGGGCTAAGATATTCATAGCCTTTGCATCTGCAACTTTCCACTTCTTGATGTCAGCATCTGTTCCTGATGGAGGTGGAACAACACTTGTACTTGTGTTCTCTGGAGGTCTTGGACACACTGTCAAAACAGAATTAAAAATGTCCTCATCAATAGAATTCATGTAGAGTCTAATCCTTGCCTTCCAAAGTGCAAACTTGGATAGATTGTACACTGGAGGTCTGGTGCTAGCATAATCTTTGTTTTGGGCCATGATTTGTGAAGAAATAATTTTAATAACAAAATCAAAACAAGTAGATCTAACTAGGGATCTTTGGGTTCAGGTGTTAGCCTGTGCAACCACCAAGGTGTGGTATGTTTAACCAACCTCGCTATGATACCAATTGAAAGTGTGAGTTAGATCTGATATACTCTAGAGGGGGGGGGGTGAATAGAGTATGGTGCTTGCTAAAAACTTTTACAACAGTTATTGTATTCTTATGTGAACAAGGAAGCAAATAATGAAGAGTAAATCTAATCACAGAAACTATCTAATCATAGAGCAACCTAGTCACAAACCACAAAGGAAACTAATCACATGCCACAACCAGAAACAAAAGAAAAACAAGCAACCAGAAGACACAAGGAACTATAGTGGTTCCCCAATCAACCTGGGTACATCCACTCTTCTACCACCCTAGGTAGGAATCCACTGCAGGATGAGTTGATCAGGTGTCCTGGGCACCAATGAGCTTTTGATAAGGTGCTCAAAAACCAAACCAGATTTTTTGATCAAGTGTCTTGCCACCAATGAGCTTTTGATAAGGTGCTCAAAAACCACACACAAACTTTTGAAGGGAGTTTGAAAAACCCTTTACAGAGGTGGGGATGAGAGAGTGATGGAAGTCTTCTCTTTCTCAAAGCAGCTGAGAAGACTATGTGGATATTGATGTTGTCAAAGCTCCCCCTGAGATCTGTAGTTGTTCAGGAAGTGAAGCTTTGTAGTAGGGTGATAGGCCTTCAGAAAATTGATCTCCAGCAAATGATGATTTCAGCAACAACTGAAATGTGAGGTGTCTGGAGTCTTGAATGATGATGGCCTTGAACACTTGAATCAAAAGAGATCTGAAGATTTCAGTTTGTTGATCTCCTTTTGGTGTTGGTGTTCTTGTGTGAATCTTTGAGACTAAGGATGTCTGCAACTCTTTCTCTTTCTCTTGTGTAATTGATGTTGTAAGAGTTGTTGCAAAAGAAGTTTTGCAGAAAAAGTTTTTGCAGAGAATGAATATTGCAGAATATGTGTCTCTCCTTGTTCTTCTTTTTTAGTTCTTAAAAATCTAATCTTTTATTCTCTTGATGTCTGCATAGAAATGATCCACTATCAAGATAGCCGTTGGCCTGTCATTAAATGACTTCCTTAACTGTAATTGTCTTCTGGAGGAAAGTCCAATAAAAACATTACTTGAAAACCCCTTGAAACTTGCTCTAGAATAAATGAAAACGGCTACAAGATCTCTGAATTAATTGCTGACAATAATTCCACAGCTGTCCAAATTTGAATCTTGAAAATCGTTGAATTCTTCAGAAAAACGTCGAACTGAGCTCCACTATCGTCGAACTGAGCTCAGAGATTTGGACTTTGACAGAAACAGAGATCGTCGATCTGAGCTCAACTATCGTCGAACTGAGCTCAGAGATTTGGACTTTGACAGAAACAGAGATCGTCAATCTGAGCTCAACTATCGTCGAACTGAGCTCAGAGATTGAGAACCAAACTGGAGTCAAGATCGTCGATCTGAGCTCGAAGATCGTCGAATGGAGTTCGACGACTTGTTGAAGTTGAGCTCAGCGATCGTCGAATGGAGTTCGATGATCCGTCGAAGTGAGCTCAACGATCGTCGATTGGAGTTCGATGATTCGTCGTACTGAGCTCGACGAAATGACTTAGTTTCCAGACTGAAAAACCTGGTCTTGAGGGCAGCTTCCAAACCTAAGTACTAACCCTTAGACTCAATTCTACTTGACCTTTAGATCTATACAATGAGGTCAAAACAAGTTTCCTAATAGACATTGTGATCCTGACCCAAATTAGTAATAGGGTGTTCTAACAACAAGGTTCATGTCTCTTGACACGGACCTCAGGGTCTCGACACTAAATTTTAATGTCTCGACACGCTGCATCTATTCAGTGTCGACACACTGTGTGGTGTCTCGACACACGAATACTATTGATATGCGAAAATGGCACCGCCTAGTTAACACGGAGGGGGTGTTCGATCTCACAGGCTAGGAGAGGAAGAGGATGAAGGTTGCTGGGGAAGAGGAAGCTTTTGAGTGCTCGAGAATGGAGCAAGCGCTTGTCAAAGGGGTTGCGGGGATAGAGGAGATGTTTGCTGAGAGCAGCCGGGAAGGCTGATGAGCAAAAGAGGAGGTTGATCAGGAGCTGTCGAGCAGACGGTTACTTGTACGGTTGTGCTTGCAGGTTGGATGCCAAGGGAGCTGAGCTGAGCTGAGAAGAAGGGAAGGGAGGGGCCGCTAGCAGCGGCAATAACAGACTTCTCCCGCCGCGGCTTAAATGTCACTCTTGCGATGGGCTTTCCTTTGATTAATATTGAGAGTTACAGCTTGCAATACACCTTTATAAGAAAGCAATAAAGAGGTTCAAGAAGGAAGCTGGTGGCTAAGGAAAGAGCGCCAGAAGAGGCCGGACGGACTAAGGAGCCAGGTCGGCAGGCCAGACGACTAAGGAAAGAACAAGCCGCGCGGACTGGGAACTGAGGCCGGTAGGCCGCGCACGGCTAAGAGAAGAGAAATGGCAGACTGGGAAAAGGAGTCCGCATGGGTTGCTGGTTGGAGCTTGCTTGGGCTGACTTCGAGCGTGAGCACCTTGGAGATGTTCCGTCCTCAGGGTGTCTGAACCTGACCTCCATCAGAGGTATGGGGGTCTATTTATAGGCCCGAGGAGGTAACAACTTGCGGTGACATTACCCCGAGTGAGACGGTAACTGGAGCGAGAAGAGGAAGGAGTCCACCGAGTCTGCAACAGGCGGGCGGACTGGGGCTTGCTTCTGGAGCTGGTGTTGTTGATGGAGAACTGGGAGACTGAATGGCGGACTGTGAGTCGAGTCCGCAGAGTCCGCTACTACTGAGCTGTGATTGTATGCCTGCTGCTGGGGAGGCGGATGCTGGAGGATAACTAGCGGACTGCGAAGGGAATCCGCGGAGTCCGTCGCTGCTGAACTGGGATTGTCCGCCTACTGCTCGGGAGGCAGATGTTGGAGGCTAAGTGGCGGACTACGAAGGGAATCCGTAGAGTCCGCCGTTGCTGAATTAGGATTGTCCGCCTACTGGGGAGGCAGATGCTGGAGGCTAAGTGGCGGGATGCATGGCGAGTCCGCGAAGTCCGCATCTGCTGACGAGCTGAGTCCGCCGAAGATGAGGCCTGCTATTGCTGAGGCTGGGGTTCATCAACATAGGCGGACTGGAAGGCTTGACTGCACTTTGAGTCTGCCCAACTCGCAATGAACTGGATGTTGCTGCTGCTCTGCGGGTAGCCGGGGACCTGGAGTGTCCGCACTCCACAGGCGGACTGAAGCTGTTGGCTGCCTGCACTGCTGGGTGACAAGGGTTGGGCGACCTGCCGAACTGATGAGGCAGGTCGCGCGTGTTACCGAGGTGGAAGTTGAGGTAGCTGGCTAGCAGCCTAGATGCATATCATCACTGTTGTTTGGCGGTTTAAGCGGTCTGGTGTTCTTGAAGAGCGACCTACAGGAGCGGGCTGGAAGAGTGGCTAGTTCCTGCAAAGGATGCAGCTTGTTGCCAACCTAGGCGGATAGGCATCCGAGTCCGACAAAGGGAGACCTGTTGAGACAGGCAACGATTATGCTGACAAAGGGCGCAGCCTATAGGGGAGGACTACAGGAGCAGTGCGGGGCCCCTACCGACCGAGGGAAGACAGGCGGCATGGGCGGTCAGACCGCTGAGACCGCCCAAGCTGTGCGGCTTGAGCGGACAAAGAATTCTGTCCGCCCAGACTAAGGCGTCGCGACCTCCTGGAGGAACCCGGGGCAGGCCGCGACTAGCGAGCTGGCTTCCTTGGGAAGGATCGCCGATTTCGGGGTTAACATAATCCCCACACTTTTTTAAGTTCAGAAGAGAACTTCGAAAAAGTTAGAGACCCACAAAAATCGTGATCCACCCCAAAGGAAAGGAAGGGGTAAGGAGGGATAGAACCTGATGCCTCTCCTTAGAAAGTTGCCAATGCCTGTCTTTTTCCTGCAAGAGGAAAGTTAGTGTAGGCATGTATGGGAGGTACACCTTATGTGTACCTAGGTTTGCCTTTGCAAAACGAGGAAGATGTGTCTTCTGCTGAGTTCTGCAAAATGAAGGTGAGAGGAAAACATATGAGCATAATAACTTGCAAGTACCTAGCGGAGGTTTGCAAGCACCTGTTGTCCTCTGCAAAAGGAAGAGTGAGGAGTATGCAAGAAAGAAAAATGTACTGCAAGTACTTGAAGGCAACTTGCAAGTCTTTGCTGGTTTCTGCAAAAGTGAAGTTAGAAATAAATTTGGGAGTAAAGAAAATAGCAAATACCTGAAGGCAACTTGCAGGTATATGCTGGTCTCTGCAAAAGAAGAGTTAGAAGTAGGCACAGTATATGAAAGTGACTTGCAAGTATC
This sequence comes from Platanthera guangdongensis, assembly GCA_039583875.1. NCBI lineage: Eukaryota > Viridiplantae > Streptophyta > Magnoliopsida > Asparagales > Orchidaceae > Platanthera > Platanthera guangdongensis. Next base: position 62,493,181 of record CM077152.1, read on the forward strand.
TGTGAAGAAACTTGCAAGTATCGGCTGATCTCTACAAAATGAGAGTTAGGGACAGGCATGATATATGAGAGTAGCTTGCAAGTACCTGTGAAAAAACTTGCAAGTGTCTGCTGATCTCTACAAAATGAGAGTTAGAAGCATATATGGTATATAAAGACTAGGCTGCAAGTACCTGGATATGACTTGCAGGTGCCTGCTAACCACTACAAAGAGAAGAGTGAGCAGCAGATATAAAATAATGAGCTAAGCTGTAAGTACCTGAGATGAGGCTTGCAGATGATAACTGTTGATGAGATAGGACCGATATGATTAAATAGCATAGGAAATGCCTGATGAACTCTGCTGATAATTGAATGAAGATCAAACCAGAAAACAACAATTTTCTTGCTATATTAGAGATGTCTTCAGCATGAAGTCCAGATCAACAAGTCGAATGTTGACCGTTGATATGATAGGATGGATAGGATCAGATTAGAAGAGAAGAAGCTTGATGCATTCTGTCAATAATATTACTTGATCGCAATAGTATTGCTTGATGATCAAAGAGAGTTAGATTCCTTAATCAATGTTTGTTGTCATTAGCATTTGATAAGAGTAATGAATAGCTTTGTGAATCTTAATCTAATAGAGCTTAAGCAAGTAGTGAATAAAAGATGACAGTATTAGAGCTTATACAAGTAGAGAGCTTATAAGTCATCATCTGATAGAGCTTTGAGAAAGCAATGCATATAAGATGAGCATAAGCAAAATGAATGTTGCAAATCCTTTTGGTAGGTCGGATTAACCTGTTCACCTGTGAAAGAGGCTGTTGATAATAAAGAGGACTAACTACACTCCCTTGACAGAGCACAAAAGGGAGACATGCACAAAAATCATAAGAAGGAAGCGGCAGATGCACTGCTCTCTTACCTCGGGTACAATCATCACTGATCAATGAGACTAGTTGCGCCAAGTGGCCTAAAGCATTGCTTGTCTGCAAAAAGATCAGTGGTATTGTGGGATCACGCGAAGGCACAGATCGAGAGTACCATAGAGTGTTTGACCATCACAGTCTTGAGATGTTCGAAGAGATAGGTCTACGCTTGATCGTCATTGCTTGTCAAGCAAAGATCATCATAACTGTAATGTATCTTTTGCGAAGCACAGCAGAACTAACACATGGGGCTCCCCTAGCACACACTCTGTGTCAGATGCCGGCTAGGATTCAAAGTTTGAAGCCCAACATCGTAGATTGAATGGCTCCTGAACGAATTAGTTCCTAAACACATAGAGGGGGGGGGTGAATAGGTGTAATTCCTTTTTCTTTTTAAGGCAGAATATCTATTCAGTTAATTACTCAGAAACAGTTAATTTTATAGCTAACACAGCACAGAATTCACAGAATCACACAATCACAGATTACACACAGTTTTTATAGTGGTTCCCCAAGGTCTGGGTACATCCACTTTCCCCCTTCGTCTATCTAGCAGTGTGCTAAATTCAGCCTAACTTCTTCTCTTCACCTCAGATCCGCAGATCTTACAACTCAGAACCCAAACTAGTCTCCTACAACTCAGAGTGAGTCCACACTCCTACAGCTCAGGCAATCTGCCCTACCTCAGCCTTCAACAAGGCCTACAATGCAGAGATAACAATCTCCTACAACTCAGGCTCACAGCCCTACCTCAGCCTTCAACAAGGCCTACCACTCAGAGATCTAAATCTCCTACAACTCAGCCTTTATAAACACAGGCTTACAACTCAGATCTTAAAAAGATCCTACAGAAAATAGATTTAACAATGTATTTTACCACAACCCTGTTAGAGAGAGAAAGGATGGATGGCTTCTTGATCAGTTCTTGGAAGAATCTGATGGCAGAGAACAACCACTCTTAGCTTTCTTCAAAGCTTCTTGAATCTGAACTCAGTAGGGTTGAACTCCTTTGAATTTGATCTTAAATCAACTTCTTTTTTGAAATTCAGATCTCAATCTGAATCCTTCTTGGCAGACTGGTTTAGAATCTGCACTTGAGGAACTTGTTGATATAAGTCCCTTTCTTCACTTCAATAGATGGAGCTCTCTCTCTCCAACTTCTTCTTAGATCTTCTGACGAAAATCTTCTTCTGTTTTTGTAATTGTATATGTTTATTCTTTTCTGTATTAGTTATTTTTTTACTTCTATCCTCAATATCGTTTTCTGTTGAAGGAGAATGCCTTTATATTGACTTTCTCCATGGTAACCGACTCATCCGATTTCTAACAAACTTCTAACAGCTCTGATAGTTGCAGTAGACTGGTTGGAAATGGCAGCTGTCAAGTCATCCAGTCACTTCTTGAAACTCTGTCTCTGTCAGCAAAGTGTCGAGACTGAACTTCATCATGTGTCGACACAAGTAGACTAAGTGTCGACACAAGCCTTGGTGATGTCGACACAACTTCCTTGGTGTTGACACTGCTTCTCGACACAGCTTCTGTAGATTGTGTTGACACTAGTTCTGTGGTGTCGACACATTCACTTCTTTTCTTCACACAAATTGATTTTGTTGAAATTCTGCCATGTGTCGACACAAGTCTTGTGTGTCGACACAGTTGATGTCGACAAAGTCTTCTGTGTGTCGACACTGCCTCTGTGTGTAGACACAGTTAATGTCGACTAAACTTTCTCTATGTGTCGACACTGCCTCTGTGTGTCGACACAGTTGATGTACACTAAGCTTCTCTATGTGTCGATACTTCCTCTGTATGTCTACACAGTTGATGTCGACTATGCTTCTCTGTATGTCGACACTGCCTCTGTATGTCGACACAGTTTCTTCAGGTGTCGACACAGTTTCTTCAGGTGTCGACACAATTAACCCCAAGTGTCGACACAGCTTTTTTCCAGTATCGACACAAGCCTTCATAAGTGTCGACACTGCTTCTTCTGGTGTCGACTCATGGTCTTAGAAACATTTTTCTGCATTCTTGCATTTTCTTAACCTGCACATATAAACTCAAAACAACATCAAATACACCTTGATGCATATCATTGAGTAAGGTGAGGCTTCTTCAAATCTGGTACACATTTTCCAATGTACCCAACAATCTCCCCCTTTTTGGAGAAGTCATAACCCTTAGTCAATGATATACACCATTCATAACAAACACATATTATGATGTATAAAAATATTATACGACAGGGTAACTTTTAAACAAAACATATATAAGGAATCATCACAGAATAATAATGCTAACACAATGAGCATCAATCATTGTTTTGTTTCAACTTTCAAAAGTTTCTTAAGCAATAGTTTACATAGATTTTTAACACTAAAATTTACAAAGTTGTAAAATCTAGTAAATCTATCCTAACGCTGCTCTGGCTCCTTGATGACTATTCTTTTGCCTGATTGGATCTTGGCTTGAACTGGAGCATCAGTATCTTTAACTGGCTTTTTGCCCTTCAGATCCTTCTTCTTTTATTCTTCAGCTCTTATTCTTTGCCTTTCAAAATAATGAAAAGGCTTTGGGAAATATTTGCTAGGCTCCTGAGCATTAGGAGGTAGCTTCCCAGCCTTTACCTTTCTTCTATATTGCAGAATAGCTTCCTGTCTAGCTTCATGCTTTTGCCATTCTTGCTCAGTATACCATTTGCCCCTGTCATGGGACTTGTCCTTCACATCCTTCCAAGCAGTCAATATAATATTTCTGGAAGTAGGGCTCCACTGCTCAAAATCAGGCTTTAACTCAGCCTGTTCTTTGAATCTCTTCTTTGACAATTGAGCTTCTTGCTCCTTATTCACATCTGCCTCTGACATGTCAACTTTCTCAATGATAACATTTTTATTACCCTCTGTAGGGCTGTACATTGACTGTACTTCTTGGTGAATCATTTTAAAATCTGCTGGAGGATAAATGACCTAAGCAACTTCAGGTTGATCACCTCCAAAATAAGCAGGGTGTATACCTAACTCAGCCATATTATCATTATCACAGAGGGGTGGATATCCAATTGTGGCTCTGATGCTATTAGATATCCATTTAGCATGATCTGATCCAGCTTTGACTAACACTCTCTCCCCCTTTATGACTTCTATGGCAATATGATCCCTGAGGTCATCTTTCTGAAATCTGATTTGTTCATCAAGATAATTTACACCATCTTTATAGAAAGACCTTAACTTCAGTAGCTGTGCAAAAATGGTCTTTTGAGATTGCTCAATAGCTGTCTATACAACAGCTAGGCCTTCCTGTAATTGCTTATCAAAATATGCCTTGGCATGAGCCCTTGCTTCAGTTTGAGTAGTAGCAATATTCTTCATTTTTGTAACAATCACATTATGTGATTCTGTCAGATTATCATTCATCCTAAGTTGATTCTCTAGAACATAGACTTGCTTAAGAGCTATATCATCAACTTGAGTCTTGATTTTTTCTTGATGTGTTGCTAGGAAAACCACAACATTGTCTCCTTTATGAAAACAATCTATCATTTCCTTCTTATTTTGATTAACTTCAAATCTTATTGATTTTATACCCTGAGCCAAGGAGAAATGTAGATCTTTGTGAGTTTCATCCATATATTTCTCCATGACAATCCTTTGTTCATCCAACTTTACTTGTAAAGATATCAACAAAGAAGTATAATCAGTTACTGGGGCAGATTGTGGAGCAGTTTGTAAAGCCCTTTTATAGTTTTGGCTTCTCCTTTTGAAAAACATCAGCTTCCTCTTTTTGGCTTGAATTTCTGCTTCATCTTCTGAAGCTGAGGTACTGGCTATATCAACTCTATCCTTTGGACTAGGAGGCAATTCCTGTGCAGTCCTAGGTAGCTCCCCCTGAGTCCCTTGCTCCTCCCCCACAGTACTTACTTGCTCCTCCTCAATGTTAACTTGCTCCCCCTCAAAATCTGCTTTCTCCCCCTCAAAGTCAGTTTGCCCTATATCAGGGAACAACTCTTCAAGGGTAAACTCTTGTTGAGTTGGGACTGGAGATACTCTTATCTCTGGAGCATTAGCAGTAGCAGATGTATCCTCCATGATAACATCTTGTGCTTGACTGTTTTGTTGAGTGTTTTGGTCAACATCAATCAAGGAGTCAGTTAGTATTTCATCCTTATTAATGAAAATTGATTGATTAATTTCTTGGATTACCTCAAGTATAGTGTGTGTAGCCATTTCACTTTCCAAGTGGGTTCACTCTTCCTCAAGTTGAGGCTCCCCCTGCACCTGAGCACTATCTGCAATATCTTGTGCAGGAGATTTTTCAGGAATCTCTGGCCTCTCTTCATCTGGCATGTCCTTTGTTAGGACTCTATTCCATCTGAATATAATCCTTATGTACATTCTCCTCATATATTTTATCTTTGAACCAGCAGTTTGTGTCATTACTTCTGGAATTATTCCAGCCAAGTAGAGACTCATAATCCTTCCCAGATTTGGTTTCTTAATACTTTCCTTAATCTTTTCAAATATTACTACTGACCAATCTGTGTTTAGTCTGTAGATGATCCTGGTCATCAGGCTGAACATATAGGTTGAAATCCTATCATGCCCTCCTGGCTTGCAGAGAATGACTTTGCCAACCACTTCTGAAAGAAATTTGCCTTGTAGATTCATCCCTTTTCTATTCATTGTTGATCCAATCTTCAAGGTGGGATCCAATCCACACCATTGAAGTGCTTCCCTAGTCTTTGATGAGGGTACTTCTTCTTCTTGAGTTATTGGAAGTTGAAGAGTTTTCCTCAAGCTTTTCAAAGTAAGTTTAACCTTAGTTCCCTGAACTGTAGACTTGATCTTAAGTCCAGTAGAATCCAAAGTAGCTACGCCATAGAAATCTAGTATTTCTTTCTTCCATATCTTTGTTGGTTCAGATACCAGATATTCCAACCCATTTTCAGCAATTAGGGTTACTACTGCTTTAATGCCAGGTTCCACATTATCAAAGGCGTTGCGTACCAGCTCATAACCTTCGTTGACACAATCTTCTAGCTTTGGCGCCATTAGGGTTGAGTGAAAGCTTGGATTTAGAAGAGAGAATTTGTCGACACAAGGTTTTGGTCTCGAAAATATGGAGTGTGTGTCGACAGAATATGTTGTTGACCTATTTATACCTTTCTAAATCATAAAGGCCAAAAGTCATGTCAAAATTCTCTTAATGTGTCGACACTTTTGAAAAGTGTCGACACAGACTTCTAATGTCACGGCATCAATTCTATTTGACTTTGTCAAGTTCGACGATCTGAGGTCGATGAATCTGCACTCGATGATATATGTTGATTTTGCGCTCGACGAAATCTGTGTGTTTACTCTAATTGTCGACACCACATCTGGATGTGTCGACACCACTTCTTTGAAGTGTCGACACCGATTCTCTAGATGTGTCGACACCACTTTCCTGGAATGTCGACACCAACTACTATGTGTCGACACCACTTCTCTGAAATGTCGAAACCAACTCTATGTGTCGACACAGAAAACTTCTGATGTCGACATAATTTTACTTAGCCAAATTTGTTAAACTAATTTATGTTCATCATACCTATTTCAATTTTGAAATTGTTGAATTTAGTTTCATCTAAAGGCTTAGTAAACATGTCATCTAGTTGTAAATCAGTACTAACAAATTCTAAAGAGATATCTTCTTTCTCTACATGATCTCTAAGAAAATGGTATCTTATTTATATATGCTTTGTTCTACTATGAGAAACAAGATTATGAGCAATAGAAATAGCACTAGTAGAATCACATAACAATGGAGTTCTACTTACCTGAATACCATAATCTTCTAACTGATGCTGTATCCATAATAGTTGTGCACAACAACTTCCAGCAGCAACATACTCAGACTCAGCTGTGGAAATTGCCACACTGGTCTGCTTCTTACAGCTCCATGACACCAGTCTTCCTCCTAGAAATTGATAGGTGCTTGTTGTACTTTTCCTATCTACTTTGCAACCTGCAAAGTCTGCATCTGAATAGCCTATTAGTAGAAAATCTCTATTCCTAGGATACCAAAGGCCTAGATTAGGGGTGCCCTTAAGATATCTCAAAATACTTTTGACAGTAGTAAGATGAGATTCTTTAGGGTAGGATTGGTACCTAGCACAAACACATGTAACATACATGATATCTGGTCTACTAGCAGTCAGATATAGGAGGGAGCCAACTATTCCTCTTTACAAAGTTTCATCTACAGGTTTCCCTGCATCATCTTTGCTAAGAGATACACTTGTCCCCATTAGAGTTCTCATGGTTGTGGATGACTCCATACCATACTTATTAATTAACTCCTTGGTGAACTTAGACTGGGATATGGACAAGCCATCATCAGTCTGTCTTACTTGGAGACCCAAGAAGAACTTAAGTTCTCCCATACTGCATATTTCAAATTTCCCTTGCATAAGTTTTGCAAACTTTCTACAACGGTTACTTTCAGTAGACCCAAATATTATGTCATCGAAATATATTTGGACTAGAATTATCTTTCCTTTGGATTCCCTAAGGAATAGAGTCTTATCTATTTTCTCCCTTGAGAATTTGTTATCAATGAGGAAAGTAGACAGGGTTTCATACCAAGCCCTTGGGGCTTGTTTCAACCCATACAAAGCTTTCCTAAGTCTATAGACATAAGTAGAATTGAGTGGATCAATAAAACCTGAGGACTGTTCTACATAGACCTCCTCTTTTAAGTCTCCATTTAAGAATGCACACTTAACATCCATCTGGAACACTTTGAAGCCTTGATATGCTGTATAGGCTAGAAATAGTCTGATAGCTTCCACCCTGGCCACTAGGGCAAAAGTTTGATCAAAGTCTATGCCCTCCTCCTGTCTGTATCTTTTATCAACTAGTCTTGTCTTGTTCTTCACTATGATCACACTCTCATCAAGCTTGTTTCTATAAATCCACTTTGTCCCTATGACATTATGGCCCTTTGGTTTTGGAACCAAATCGCAGACCTTGTACCTTCTGAATTGATTTAACTCCTCCTGCATAGCTTCAATACAGTGAGGGTCTTGTATTAATTCTTCAAATCTCTTGGGTTTCATTTGAGATAAGGAGCTAGAGCAAAGAACTGTGTTCAAGTTCTAGCTCCTTGTTTGTACTCCTTGTCTTGGATCACCAATGATCTGGTGTGCAGGATGATCCTTCAACTGTCTAACTGCTGGAGGAAATCTATCTGCATTTTGACCGTCTCCATTCTCTTCATTATGCTGCACCTCATGTTCTTCATCAGCATCTTGAGTGTCTTGTACTCCCCCTGTACAGCAACTACCATTTTCCACATCCTGCTTTGTAGTTGGATCTTCTCTGATAGTAAGCTGGTCCATCTTCTGCTGTATACCTGTGGAGCTACAAGAACTACTTGGCAACTCACTATTAATAAGTCTAGTTTCATCAAAGATGACATGAACTGACTCTTCTACAACTTGAGTAGCCAAATTGTAGACCCTATAAGCCTTACTATTGTTGCTGTACCCAACAAATATCCCATCTTGGGATTTGGCAGCAAACTTAGTTAGGTGAGATTTGCCATTGTTAAGTACATAGCACTTGCAACCAAAGATCCTAAAATAGGATAAGTTTGGTTTTCTGCCTTTCACAACCTCATAGGGTGTCTTTTTGTGGCTTTTGGTGATGGAAGCCCTATTGAGCATATGGCATGCAGTGTTTACTGCCTTAGCCCAGAAATACTCTAGGAGAGAGGTATCACTCAATAGTGTTCTTCCAGCCTCAATCAATGTCCTATTCTTTCTCTCAGCAATGTCATTTTGCTGAGGTGTTCTAGGTGAGGAGAATTCCTGAAGAATCCCAAATTCTTCACACAACCTTGTCATACTTTCAGATTGGAACTCAGTTCCATGGTCACTTCTAATTTTGACCACTGAACTATCTAATTCATTCTGAATTTGTTTGACAAAATTGTAGAATACATTTGGGGTTTCAGATTTCTGTCTCAGAAAGAATACCCATGAGAATCTAGAATAGTCATCTACAATCACAAAAGTGTAGACCTTCCTACCTAGGATCTGAACTGGCATAAGACCAAATAAATCTATATGCAAGAGGTACAAACACCTCACTGAATCCTTGGTTTCAAGGCTATGAAAGGAGGATCTAGTCTGCTTGCCTTTTTGACAAGCTGAACATACTCCATCCTTATAACGCTTAACTTGAGGACCATTCCTCACTAACTCTTTACTAAAGAGTTGGCCAATTGTCTTGTAGTTAAGATGAGCTAGCCTCTTGTGCCATTTGACACAATGAGAGACTTTCTCATCAGCCATAAGACAGATAGGAGAATTCTTATTCTCACACACAAAATCTAGGCAATACACATTTCGTTTTCTATATCCAGTCAATATGACTTTTTGATCACTTGACCTCTTGATATGACACACATTCTTGACAAATGAAATGTCATATCCTAGATCACTCAGCTGGCTTATGCTTATTAGGTTATGTTTCAAACCTTTTACATGGGCCACTTGAGTGATTGTAATTGAGTGGTTAGAAATGTTACCAAAATCTTTGATGACTCCCTTTTCAGAACCACCAAAGATTACTTTAGGCCCATTCAGCATTGGTGAGTAGTCCTTCAACAATCCCCTGGTTCCAGTCATGTGCCTGGAACATCCAATGTCCAAGTACCATATAGGGGCATGGCAACTTGGACTCACCTGCAACAAAGATTACTTAACCTTAGAACCCAAATAACTTTTGGGTCCTTGGTTCAAGTTAGTCTGAAACCTAACAAATTTGTCTGTAGCTCTTCTGACAGACAGACTGCTATTCTCCTTGACACTGGTATTGTGCCAACAGTCTAAGGCATAATGGTCTATCTTGCCACAGCACCAGCACTCAAACTTATTATACCTCTTTTTAGGTATAATCTTAGTTGTATTGTTTATAGCAGGTCTTTTGTTTTGAGCTGGGGCTTTGCCTTTCTTATTGGACTGTGCAGCCCATGCAGTGCTCTTAAAGCCTATTCCTGCCTTACCCTTTTGTGATACAAAGTCATTTATTAAGGGTAGGATAGACTTTGGCTTAGAGAAACTAGCCACAATCTCCTTCTCTTTCTGAAGTCTGTTTTCTAGACTTTTAATTTGATAATTTTTGAAAGTGATTGTTCACATTTGAATAACAGTTATGTTCTTCAATTTAGCAATCTCGTTCATCTTTTGATCCAGCAGCTTCTCTGAATCAGATGCAACTAACTTAAGAGCTGCAATTTCCTTAGTCTGATTTTTGCCAGGTTTTTGCTTCTCTTAAGTGCCTGCAATAAATCTCCATATTCATCTATCAGCTGATGAATATCTCCTTCAGATTTAGACCCATCTTCATCTCTTGATGAAGATGCATTTGATTCTGACCCAGTGAAGTAATCAGAATCTACAGATAATCTTTTTACCTTACTGGGACCAGGCTGATCCTAGCACTGGTCTTCTTCAGACACTGTCATCAATCCTTTGCACTGATGGTCTTCCTACTCATAGATAGAGTTCAGTAACTGCATGAACTCATCCTCTTCTTCAGCAAACAAACCAATATATGCCTCAGCCTCAGATTCAGAGTCTGAAGTTGAATTATCTGTCAAATTTTTCTCTTTCTCAGCAACCAAGGATTTCTCCTTCTTGCTCTTGTGCTAATACTTCTTTATATTAACTGACTCCTTCCTTTTGTCTGGACAATCAGCCATAACATGTCCAGCTTTGTTGCAGCAATTGCATATGATCTTGGATGTAGTTGACTTGCTAGGCTTTGTCCCATTCCTGTCCTTCCTGTATGATTTCCTCTTCTGATAATAGTCATCCTTGGACTGAGATGTGGAAGGCTTAGATTTCCACTGCTTCTTCTTTAAGAATCTCTGGAACTGCCTTGTGAATGCTGTAAAGTCTTCATCTGAATTACTGCTATCTGTACTGTGATTATCAGAATTTTCTGAAATCACTTCTGCATCTTTCTTAGGAGATGATGGAGACATTCTCCTATTCTTCCTTGTGGCTTCTACCTTGAAGGCCACTAAACTTTTCTCTGTAGTCACCCTTTGTATTTTTCTCTTCCTCCTTTCTGGCTAACAGCTGCATCTCATAAGACAACAATTTGCCAAACAGTGTTGGAGGAGAAATCTCAACCAGTCTGGCCACTTCCCTTATAACACAGATCTTTGTATCTCAATCCTTAGTCAAAGACCTAAGGAACTTGTCATTCAGCTCATAAGTACTGAATATTCATCCATAAGACATTAGTTCATTGACAATCCTATAGAACTTCTTATAACATTCAGTTATACTTTCAGGCTTAGCTTGTCTGAAACTCTCATATTCTTGATTAAGTATAGACTTTCTATCTTGCCTAACCTCTTCAGAACCCTCCATGTAGACAATCAATGTGTCCCACATCTCCTTGGAGGTTTTGCAGTGAATTAGATTCTGGAATGTTGAATCATCATTTGCACTTACTATAATGTTCTAGGCTCTTTTATCCATTATAGCCAAGATGATCTCATCCTTAGTCATCTTTCAAAAATTCTTTGGAATTCTTTGATTGGCATCAAGAACAGAAATCTTCATAGGAACATATGACCCTTCCTTAACTGTTATGTAAATTTTAGGATCATATGCCTCCATGAATAATCTGACCCTTTCTTTCCATATTCCAAATATTTATTTCCTGCAGATGGGCAATTTCATTGAACCAAGTTCTTTATGGTTTTCTCCTGAACCCATCTTCTTGATCTTAATTCTGCCTTACAGATCTCACTCAGACTGTTAAGTCTAACTTTGAGTAACCTCGCTTTGATACCACTTGAACGAATTAGTTCCTAAACACCTAGAGGGGGGGGGGGTGAATAGGTGTAATTCCTTTTTCTTTTTAAGGCGGAATATCTATTCAGTTAATTACTCAGAAACAGTTAATTCTACAGCTAAGACAGCACAGAATTCACAGAATCACACAATCACAGATTGCACACAGTTTTTATAGTGGTTCCCCAAGGTATGGGTACATCCACTTTCCCCCTTTGCCTATCTAGTAGTGTGCTAGATTCAACCTAACTTCTTCTCTTCACCTCAGATCCGCAGATCTTACAGCTCAGAACCCAAACTAGGCTCCTACAACTCAGAGTGAGTCCACACTCCTACAACTCACGCAATCTTCCGTACCTCAGCCTTCAACAAGGCCTACAACTCATAGATAACAATCTCCTACAACTCAGGCTCACAGCCCTACCTCAACCTTAAACAAGGCCTACCACTCAGAGATCTAAATCTCCTACAACTCAGCCTTTATAAACACAGGCTTACAACTCAGATCTTAAAAAGATCCTACAGAAAATAGATTTAACAATATATTTTACCACCACCCTAGTAGAGAGAGAAAGGATGGATGGCTTCTTGATCAGTTCTTGGAAGAATCTGATGGCAGAGAACAACCACTCTTAGCTTTCTTCAAAGCTTCTTGAATCTGAACTCAGTAAGGTTGAGCTCCTTTGAAGTTGATCTTCAATCAGCTTCTTTCTTGAAATTCAGATCTCAATCTGAATCCTTCTTGGCAGACTGGCTCAGAATCTGCACTTGAGGAACTTGTTGATATAAGTCCCTTTCTTCACTTCAATAGATGAAGCTCTCTCTCTCCAACTTCTTCTTAGATCTTCTGACGAAAATCTTCTTCTGTTTTTGTAACTGTATATGTTTATTCTTTTCTGTATTAGTTATTTTTTTACTTCTATCCTCAATATCTTTTTCTATTGAAGGAGAATGCCTTTATATAGACTTTCTCCATGGTAACCGACTGATCCGATTTCTAAAAAACTTCTGACAGCTCTGACAGTTGCAGTAGACCGGTTGGTAATGACAGCTGTCAAGTCATCCAGTCACTTCTTGAAACTCTGTCTCTGTCAGCAAAGTGTCGAGACTGAACTTCATCATGTGTCGACACAAGTAGACTATGTGTCGACACAAGCCTTGGTGATGTCGACACAACTTCCTTGGTGTTGGCACTGCTTCTCGACACAGCTTTTGTAGATTGTGTAGACACTAGTTCTGTGGTGTCGACACAATCATTTATTTTCTTCACACAAATTTATTTTGTTGAAATTCTTCCATGTGTCGACATAGGTCCTGTGTGTCGACACAGTTGATGTCGACACAAGTCCTGTGTGTCGACACAGTTGATGTCGACAAAGTCTTCTGTGTGTTGACACTGCCTCTGTGTGTCGACACAGTTGATGTCGACTAAACTTTCTCTATGTGTCGACACTGCCTCTGTGTGTCGACACAGTTGATGTCGACTAAGATTCTCTGTGTGTCGACACTGCCTCTGTATGTCGACACAGTTGATGTCGACTATGCTTCTCTGTGTGTCAACACTGCCTCTGTATGTCGACACAGTTTCTTCAGGTGTCGACACAATTAACTCCAAGTGTCGACACAGCTTTTCTCCAGTGTCGACACAAGCCTTCATAAGTGCCGACACTACTTCTTTTGGTGTCGACTCATGGACTTAGAAACTTTTTCCTGCATTCTTGCATTTTCTTAACCTGCACATATAAACTCAAAGCAACATCAAATACACCTTGATGCATATCATTGAGTAAGGTGAGGCTTCTTTAAATCTAGTACACATTTTCCGATGTACCCAACAGCTCCCATTGCACATATGTGTACTCCCCACTGTATGTGGTCGTAGCGGTCGTGCCAGAGAACAATATACGGAGGGAGCATTCCAGACTTGGCGATATCTTATTGGTGTAGTGATCTCTTTGATAAAGAGAAAAGTATAGGAGGAAGCATCACAAGAAGGGAACTGTGTCAGTATGAGATCCCTGATGAAATCTTTATTGAAAAGCATGAAAGAGCACTTAGAAGTGCTTTGAAATGAAAATGTTTGAAAGAGTAAGAGTAAGAATAACCAGTCATAGTTATGAAAAAATGTTGAACTAGGATGTCCTTTGCCAGCTCATAATAGTCTTCCAAGCACGCCCTCGTCATCGGCATCGAAGCATTCGACAGTTTTATTAACAACGAGGAGAGGGGGTTCTTCGACTAGGCTGACCCCTCTTAAGCTGCAAGGAATATCTGCAACTTCTTAGCCCTTTGAGGTTGCTAGATCAGGGCGATCACCTTTAGGAAGCAGATCACGCATCTTGACCTACTGGAGCATCCTTTGCACTAGTCGGCGGAGTGCTCGGCAGTTCTCAGTCTGGTGGACTGACTCTTTATGGAACTCGCAGTATGGTTCAGAGTCCTTTGATCTTTGATCAGCTGGCCGATATGGCTTCTTGTAATTAGCCATGTCTTTCATAACTTAGCTCACTTGTAACATGATTTCATCTAGTTCGGACTCGTGCAAGTCATTGCCTTGCTGTTGATAAACTGCAGCTGTTTGAGAAGATGGAGCTGGTGGCAGTAGCAGCTGATCTTGAGCACGATCACGGCTCGGGAAAGGATATCAATGGCATTGAAATCTCCTTTCCCTTCTTGAATGAGTTGGGAAATCTTTGCGGGGTGATCTCGGAGGCTACTTGTGAGAAGGAGAGTCTTTCTCAGATAGAAGCCTGGAGACGATGCCTGGGTTGCTCTTTTCACCTTGGATGTATGAGTTAGCTAGAACAATCAAATCTTGGTATGTTTTTGGTGCTCGGACATTGAATTCAAACTTGAGAGGACCTTTACGGAGACCGTGAATAAGAGCCACTCGATACATTTCTTGGCTAACAATATCGATGTCCAAAATTTCTCTTTGGAATCGATCAATGAACTGAGACCAAGTCTCATTCTCACGTTGCTTGATCTCAAAGAGGGCTTCAGGACCGCCCTTTCTCTTGGTGGAAGTAGAGAATCTGAGCAAAAACTCCCTTCGCAGACCAACAAAGGAAGTGATGGAGTGAGGGCGAAGATTGTAGAACTAGTTCCTCACTTGTCCATCAAAGGTTGTGACAAGGAGCTTGCACATTGTTGCATCTGAAAGAGTTTTGAGAGCAACGACCTACTCAAAAGCTTGAAGATGCTTCACTGAATCAGCCTCTCCAGTGTAGATCGATAACCGGGGCTCTCTGAAGTTAGCTGGAGTTGGTTCATGATGAACGTTCTCTGCAAACGGCGAAGGCTTTTCCTGCTCTCCTACAACATAAGGATGAAAAGGAGCATAAGCTATAGCTGAAAAAGAAGCAGGAGGATAAAATGGAAAAGTTGCTACAGGAGCAAAGACAGGAGCTGAGGGGTAAGGATGACTTCCTTAAAAGTTGAGAAATCTAGCAGGACTTCCCCGAGCTGCTTCCCAGAAGAAGTTTTGACGAGCTGCAAACTCATCATCTTGAGGTCATAGAGGGGTTGCAGGCCCTTGCAAGAAGGTTGCTATATAAGGAGGATAGATCGGCGGGCAAGCTGGAGGATAAGCTTGTTGATACTCCAATGTTGGTGCTGGATTGATCGGAGCAGCTAGAGCTGCTGCAGGTTGAGACTGCAACTGCTGGGTGATTGCAGCAAGGATTTGGTTGATGGCTTGGAACTGCTGAGCATTCTCATGGCGCGACTGTTCAAAGGCCTCCCAGAGTGGATCATCTCTGGGACTTGATTGAGCAAGGTTCTCGGCTTAATGATGATCTGATATGGCTAACTGTCGTTATTCACCGTCTGTTCGGATCTGAAGGCCGCGTGTTAACTGTTGATGCACGAAAACGACACCGCCTAGTTAACACGGAAGGGGGTGTTCAATCTCACAGGCTAGGAGAGGAAGAGGATGAAGGTTGCGGGGGAAGAGGAAGCTTCTGAGTGCTCGAGAGTGGAGCAAGCGCTTGTCAAAGGGGTTGCGGGGATAGAGGAGAGGTTTGCTGAGAGCAGTCGGGAAGGATGATGAGCAAAAGTGAAGGTTGATCAGGAGCAGTCGAGCAGACGGTTACTTGGACGGTTGTGCTTGCAGGTTGGATGCCGAGGGAGCTGAGCTGAGCTGATAAGAAGAGAAGGGAGGGGCCACTAACAGCGACAACAACAGACTTCGCCCGCCGCCGCTTAAATGCCACTCTTGCGACGGGCTTTTCTTTGATCAATATCAAGAGTTACAGCTTGCAATACACCTTTACAAGAAAGAAATAAAGGGGTACAAGAAGGAAGCTGGCGGCTAAGGAAAGAGTGCTAGAAGAGGCCGTGCGGACTGAGGAGCCAGGTCGGCAAGTTGCGAGACTAAGGAAAGAACATGTCGTGCGGACTGGGAACTGAGGCTGGCAGGCCGCGCGCGGCTAATAGAAGAGAAATGGCGGACTGGGAAAAGGAGTCCGCAGGGGTTGCTGGTTGGAGCTTGCTGTGGGCTGACTTCTACCGTGAGCACCTTGGCGATGATCCGTCCTCAGGGTGTCTGAACCTGACCTCCATGAGAAGTATGTGGGTCTATTTATAGGCCCGAGGAGGTAACGGCTTGCGGTGACGTTACCCCCAGTGAGATGGTAACTGGAGCGAGAAGAGGAAGGAGTACGCCGAGTCCGCAACAGGCCGGGCAGACTGGGGCTTGCTTCTGGAGCTGGTGCTGCTGATGGCGAACTGGGAGACTAAATGGCGGACTACGAGTAGAGTCCGCGGAGTCCGCTGTTGCTGAGCAGAGATTGTCCGCCTACTGCTGGGGAGGTGGATGTTGGAGGCTAAGTGGCGGACTGCAAAGGGAATCCGCGGAGTCCGCCGCTGCTGAACTGGGATTGTCCGCCTACTACTGGAGAGGCGGATGCTGGAGGCTAAGTGGCGGACTGCAAAGGGAATCCGCGGAGTCCGGCGCTGCTGAATTGGGATTGTCCGCCTGCTACTGGGGAGGCATATGCTGGAGGCTAAGTGGCGGACTGCATGGCGAGTATGCTGAGTCTGCAGAGTCCGCATCTGCTGACGAGCTGAGTCCGCCGAAGATGAGGCCTGCTGTTGCTGAGGCTGGGGTTCATCAACATAGGCGGACTGGAAGGCTTGACTGCACTTCGAGTCCGCCCGGCTCGCGATGAACTGGATGTTGCTGCTGCTCTGCGGGTAGTCGGGGACCTGGAGTGTCCGCACTCTCCAGGCGGGCTGAAGAAGTTGGCTACCCGCGCTGCTAGGTGACACGGGTTGAGTGACCTGCCGGACTGACGAGGAAGGCCGCGCGTGTTGGCAAGGTGGAAGTTGAGGTAGCTGGCTAATGGCCTGTAGGCAGGTCGCCACTGTTGTTTGGCGGTTTAAGCAGTCTGGTGTTCTTGAAGAGTGACCTGCATGAGAAGGCTGGAAGAGCGGCTAGTTCCTACAAAGGATGCGGGTTGCTGCCGACCTGGGCGGATAGGCATCCAAGTTCGGCAATGGGAGACCTATTAAGACCGGCTGCGATTAAGCTGACAAAGGGCGCGTCCTGTAGGGGCGGATAGTAGGAGCAGTCCGCGGCCCCTGCCGACCAAGGGAAGGCGCGCGGCCTGGGCTGTCAGACCGCTGAGACCGCCTAAGCCGTGAGGCCTGAGCGGACAGAGAATTATGTTTGCCCACACTAAGGCATCACGACCTCCTGGAGGAACCCGGGGCAGGCCGCGGACTAGCGAGCAGGCTGCCTTGGGAAGGATCACCGATTTCGGGGTTAACAACTACCTATTGTGTCGACGCACACTCTGGTGTCTCGACACTTTACAAATTGTCTCGACACACACTGCGGTGTCTCGACACAATCCTTTGACTTAAACAAAGTTTGTGTTCTGAATATAATTTCTTGACTTATATGAAATCTTTCTTGGTTATTTAGATTTATTGACCTGGTTAGTCATCTTTTATAAGTTATATAAACTTTTGTTGTTACTAATTGAAAATGTTTATTCAATGTTCAACATACCTAGTTCAAATTTAAAGTAATTGAACTTGCTTTCATTTAGGGGTTTTGTAAAAATGTCAGCAACTTGTCTTTCTGTTGGAGTATACTATAAGCTAATATTTTCTTTTTCAACATTCTATATGAGAAAGTGATATCTAATTTATATATGTTTAGTTCTAATATGTGAAACAGGATTATTAGCAATATAAATTGCACAAGTAGAATCACAAAACATAACAAATTTACTTAGTTGTACACTGTAGTCCCGTAGTTGATGCTAAATACATAACAACTGTGCATAGTAGCTTCCAACAGATATGTACTCAGATTCTGCTGTAGAAATTGCAACACTTGTTTGCTTCTTGCTGCTCCAACTTATGAGTATTTTCCCTAGAAACTGGCAAGTTTCAGAAGTACTCTTCCTGTCTACTTTACACCCTACAAAATATGCATCTGTGTACCCTGTGAGTTCAAAATCACTATCCCTAGGATACCAAAAACTAAGATTGGGTGTGACCTTAAGATATCTCAGTATTCTCTTTATGACAGTGTAATGAGACTCTTTGGGGGCATGATTGGTACCTATCACAGACACATGTTGAGAACATAATATTTGGCCTACTAGCAGTCAAATACAAGAGTGATCTAAGGATGCCTCTATACAAGGTTTCATCAACTGGTTTCCCAGATTCATCCTTGTGTAGTGACACAAAAGAACCCATTGAAGTTATCATGGTAGAACAATTCTCCATACCATACCTCTTAACCAACTCCTTAGTGAACTTAGACTGAGAGATGGATATACCATCCTCATATTGTCTAACTTGGAATCCCAAGAAGAACTTTAGCTGACCCATGCTGCTCATTTTAAACTTTTCTTGCATAAGCTTAACAAATTTTCTACACAGCTTCTCATTAGTAGACCCAAAAACTATGTCATCTACATATATCTAGACTAAGATGCTTCATCCTTTGATATCCCTAAGAAATAGTGTCTTGTTTATCTTTCCTCTAGAGAACTTATTCTCTATAAGAAAGGTAGACAAGGTCTCATACCAGGCTCTAGGTGCCTGTTTTAACCCATACAAAGCCTTGTGCAATCTGAAGACATGGGGGTTGACTTTAGGGTTTACAAAACCTGGTGGATGTTCTACATAAACTTCTTCCTTCGGTGTACCATTGAGGAATGCTGACTTCACATCCATCTGGTAGACCTTATATCCTTTTAATGTTGCATGAACTAAGAACAACCATATGGCTTCTAGCCTAGCTATAGGAGCAAAGGTTTGGTCAAAGTCCATCCCTTCCACTTGTTTATATCCTTTAGCCATTAATCTCGCTTTGTTCTTAACTATAACCCCATACTCATCAAGTTTATTCCTATAAATCCACATAGTGCCTATGACATTGTGATCACTATGTTGACCCAGAATCGGCGATCCCTCCCTAGGTGGCTAGCATGCAACTCGCGGCCTGCTCCGAGTTCCTCCAAGAGGTCACGACTTGCCCTCTAGGATGGGCAGACTGACTTCTCTGTCCGCTCAGGCCGCGCGGCTAGGGCGGTCTCCCCTGTCTGGCTACCTAGGTCCGCAACAGCTGCAGTTTGCGGGGATGCGGACAGCTTCAAAAGTTCATCTCCGCAGGCCGCACGGTTAGCTTATGCTAACCGTACAGTACTCTACTCCACCAGGGGCGTACTCTATATTCAGTTCGCCAGCTTGCCTCTAAGTAAGCAGTGGCGACCTGCCTCCAGGCTGCCCACCATCAACAACGGCGACAAGCCTCAGGTCAACCAACAAGCAACTTGCTTACAGGTCTCCTGCCAAGCAGGTGCGACCTGCTCCTTCTATTTTGCAGAAGGTAGCGGACTCCTCCATCCACCTAAGGGAGGTGGACTTGCTCCTCCCTCTAACTCTCCTATCCGTCAGCAGTTCGCAAACTTGATCTCAGTCTGCCAGAAGGTGGCAGCAGGACCGACAACTCCAGAACGCACAATACAATGCATACTCAACTCCAGCCCGCCTAAAGGTGGCGAGCTCACTCTCTAGTAAGGACGATTAGCTCCTTCTACCCGCCAGAGGGTAGCGACCTCGCCTTATCCTAGCAGGCGCGACCTGCTCTCTTCAACCCATTAGGTTGCCGAGCCATTGCCGCCCAGCAGGGGGAACAAGCCTCCTGCTGAAGTCGACCTAGAAAACTCAGCTTGCCACGCACTCGCAGACTCATTCGGTAGTCTGCCCGGAACACCGTCCCAATGAAAGTGAGGGATAGATCTACTTTACACTAGAGGGGGTGAACAGTGTATATTAAAAACTTTAATTTATTTTTATAGCAGATTTAAATTATGTGATATATATATATATATATATATATATATATATATATATATATATATATATATATATATATATATATATATATAAGCAAAAAATCACAGCACACAAATAAGAATAATAACAATCACATACAACACAAGAAAATTTTAGTGGTTCCCCAATAAATCTGGGTACATCCACCTTCTACCACCTTGGTAGGAATCCACTACAGGTTTTTGATCAGGTGCCCTGCCACCAGAAGATCTACTTTCCAAGGGAGATCTAGCAACCCTTTGAGCTTTTGATCAGGTGCCCAAAAATCAATTAAAGTCTTTTAATCAGGTGACTTAAGAACCAAGAGATTTAGATTTTGAAGGGAGTTAAAAACCCTGTACACTATTTATGAAATGAACTCAAAGTTGATGATGTCTTTTCTTTCAAGATTCTCTAAGACGACTAGTGGATTGATGTAGAAGCAAAAAGCTCCCCCTGTGTTGAGTAGAATATGTGATCGAGGGAGAAGCTTTTCTTTAGGGAGTAGGCCTTCAAGAATTTTTGTTTCTCTCTAGTAGCAATTTCAGACTGATGTAGAATTTGTTGTCTCTTGGAGAGTCAGAAGCAAGTAATCAAAAAATCTCTGTGTCTGTCTGTGTATGTCTGTGTGAACAATGTTTGTATGTTTGTATGTGTCATTGTCTGAATAGCTAGCAATTTTCTGAGAAGAATTCAAACATTTGAATTTTAAAAACATTCCTTGAATAGTCTGAAAAATCTCTGAGAATTTGTAACGACTGCATTCATATATTTAGAATAAAATCATTCCTTAACTATCTTGGTAATTAATTAGAATAATAACTCTGTGAAAATCTCATATTTAATGCTGCCAGAAATGGCTATATCCATTAAGAATATTTAGCATTAAATATCAGAGTATAACTGACTGAAATTACGCCAATTAAAATTATTTTGCTTCTGAATATAAAACTGCCTGGATACTGCAAAGAATTAGTCGAGCTCAGCAAACCTTTCATCATCCTGAGCTTGGAGTTCGTCGAACAAAAAATGTCATTCGTTGAACTGAGATAGGCTATCGTCGAGCTGAGCTACAGAGTTGAGGTCAGTGTTCGTCGACCGGAACTCAGCTTTCATCGAGCTAAACTCAGAGGTAGAACTCTGAGTTCATCTAGATGAGCTCTGCATTCGTCGAACGCAGCTCTGCTTTCATCAAACTGAATTGTGCATTCGTCTAGCTATATTTCTCTAGAGTTCTTCTGAAGTAGCATCCCTGGAAAGAATAACCTATGACCCAAGACTATACAAAGTGGGTCAAACTAACATTCTAAACAAATGATAGTGATCCTAGACCAAATCAGTAAAAGGGTTCCAACAATCTCCCCTATTTGAGTGAAGATACTATCTACAATAGAAAAACACAAAGCAAAAAATATCTAGCAGAAATTAAACTTTCAGCAATATAAAGTAAAGTGCTTTGAGAGTTCAAAAACATAAACATAGTTTTAAATATATAAAATCAGAAATCAAGTGTCTTTCTTAGTAGCATCTGAGGAAGATTTTGAAGATGGTTTAGTGAAGATTAACTTACTGTTAGGATTAGCAGCTTCCCTTTGGCTCATCTTTAGATTCTGGGAGCCAATGATCTTCAGAGAGGTAGTCCTTGGTACAACTGCCTCTGGATGTAAGCTCATGTACTTGTCCACATTGAACAAGTTCTTCACTTGATATCTTTCAAGCTCCTTCTATCTATATGAGGACATGGTGGAGAACTGACAGGTGTCCTTTCCTTCTGCTATGGATTTTTTATTTTGTGATAGAGAAACAAGCTCATTAAACCTTGCCATTCTGAAATTTGGATCCATCTCTAGATCATAAAATGGTTAATGAGGCCTTTCTTGATCTGATTGCTGTGAACTTGACTGCTGGCTGCTTTGAGATGTTTGCTTCTTCTGACTGCTTTGAGATTCTGACCTTGAAGGTATATCATTTCTGTCTTGAGAGGGTCTTGAATGATGAGAAGAAGTAGGCCTTTGAGAATGAGAAACATTTCCTACTGCTCCTGCTGGAGGAGGAGGAGGAGGTCCTCTCCTAGATTTTGGAGTTGAAGAGTATCTCCTCATCTTCTTCCTATTATTTTGCTCATTCTTAGAGAACCTCATATAGTGGGGATTGTTTGGGGTGAGGGGTATTCCATGAAGAATATAGTAAGGAATATTAGCTCTAGAAGATGGTTTAGGAGCAACCTTTGCACGAGCCTTCTTCTTTAATTTCGTTTTCTTAGAATTGGAATCTCTTGAGTCATCTGACTCTGAGTCATCATCAGATTCTTCTGCAGGGAGATCACATAAATCATCTAACTGCTTAAGCAAGTTAGACTAATCAATAACTTGAGCTTCTGGCTGTGTAAGAACAATATATGTATCAACTTGTATATGTACAGTATCATGTACTTGTTCCATGTCTTGAAAAAGAATATCATCAAAATTGGGCATTGGAGTTGCATCCCATGTAAAGGTAGGAGGGGAAGAAACTTGCTCTATAATGTCCATTATATTATCAGCTACTACAGTCTCAAGGACTGGATTATTACGGGTAGAAAAATCTCTAAGGCTGTTCCTTAGCTATTTTAAAATTAAAAGATCTAAAGGGGCAGTATAACATACTATGGCTCTAGAAATATCATGCTCAAAAACTAGAAGATAACTGTGTAGAGTATTAAAGATTGATAATAAAGAATATAAGTTGACTGTTGGATGAATATAGGCATCACAAATAGTAACAACTTCTGGAATTACTGCTGCTTCTTATTCAACTGAACTGAACATCTCTATATCCTGAAAAACTGCTACTGCTCGGACTGTAACTGCTGGAGATTCTTCATAAAGCATCTCCCCCTGCCTAGATCTAGAGAAACCTAAATCTAGGCCCCCAGAAGAAGGGACAAAGGAGGAAGAGGATAACTGAGAAGATAAAGCAGAGATAGAAGCAGCAAGAGGAGCTATAGCTTCATCTATCAGCTTTTTGAGAGTTGGAGTAATGAGTTCAAGAAGGCTGGAAGAAATGGATGAAAAATACACATACATAAACTCAGGAGGAGCCTAAGTAGATGTAGAAGTAGATGGAATGGTAGTAGAAGAAGAGGGGATGAAAGTGTTTTCACAGCTCGAGCAGAGATAGAGAGCTTGAGGAATGGATGATGGAGGGATGACTGGAGGAATGTCATCAGGAGTTATCTCCTGGATGAGTGAGTGTGATGGAGATACATGTGAATGTAATGTAATATAGAAAAGTGAGGAGGAGAAGAGAGTAATGGAGATGTAGGTGGTGACTGAGGAATAGAAGCTAATTGATCTGGAGATAAGTGTTGTAGAGTAGAAGATTATGGATTGAAAGATGTGGATGGAACCTCTACAGATAAATTTGGTTGATGAGAAGGTATAGATGGTAAAGGAGAATGATGTGGATATGGTAGAGGAGAAGAATGATGTGGAGATGGTAGAGGAGAAGAAATAGGAGGAGCAGAAACTTTTGTTGGGGTTGGGATAGTGGCTGTAACAGCCTTTGTACTTTCAGAAGCTGTCCTGGAGGGTTCAGCCATGGATGGCTTAGGGATTACCCTCTCCCATCTTCCAAACAAAGTAGAAGTAAGCCTCTTGGATGCATTGATATGCACAGTCTGATAGACCAGAACTTCTGGACATTTGGCTTAGAGGAAGATACCCAGAATTCTGCCATAACTGACATCTTTCTTATTAATCTTCTTCTTAATTGAATCAAATAAGATTGTTCCCCAATTCACAGATTTCTTATTAACCAAAACACACATCAACATAAATTGGTGCCTGGTGACATAATCATGTGCAGAATGTTTTCCCAACAAAACTTTACCAACAATATTGGCTAAGAATTTATATTCAATAGAAAAAAGTTTTTTCAGTAGGTGATTAGGGTTTCCCTGATTGTGTCCCATTCTATCTAACATCTCATCAAATTCAGTACTAGATATTTCTATGTCATCTTCACCATTTATGAAACCAAAAATTTCAGATAAAATATCGGGTGTTAGAGAGACCTGATGTCCTGTGACTGATCTAGTACTAGTTGTAGGGTCTTGAATCTTTGCAGTATAGACCCATTCCTTAATTTCCATAGCGAGGAGCTTGATTCTGGTGGACATAAAGTTTTGAAGATGTTGCGCCTCAAACAGTTACAGTATGTCCTGGAAGATTTGATCAGAATGACTAAATGATTCAATGTCAATGTAGAAGCCTGCATTGAATTTCATGGCCGAGAGGGTCGCCTGAGAAATCGCCATGTTCCAGCAAATACAAAAAGATCAAGTGCAAAGGAAATGAAGAAAGTGCAAGATAGAGTTTGATGAAAACCTAGTTATAAGTTTTCAAAAGTCAAAAAGGCGAACTACGTCCGACGCAAGACAAAACATCGAACTCTTATTTGACGAAAATTCTCAAAAGAAATTCACTTCATCGATCTCTGGTCGATGAAAGTTTTGCAAAAGAAATATATTTCGTCGAGCTCCGTACGACGAAAAATACTTAAAACTAATTCGTCGATCTTTGTTAGATGAAAGCTTCTCAAAGAAAGTTCGTTGATCTCCGTTCGACGAAAATTTCACGAAGAGTTCACAGTTCGTCGATCTTTGTTCGACAAAAGGTGGACAATTCGTCGATCTCAAAATAAAAGTTAATTTAGTAATTCTTCATTTATCATTCCTAACTGATTTAAGAATAAAGTGTGTTTCTTTGCATCTAAAGGTTTCGTGAATATATCTGCTTTTTGAAAATCAGTAGGAATAAATTCTTGTTTAATTTTATTTTTGTCTACATTATCTCTTAGAAAATGATGTCTTATTTCAATATATTTAGTTCTACTATGATGGACTGAATTTTGTGCAATATAAATTGCACTAGTATCATCGCAAAATAGTGTTGAATTATTTAAGTTGAGACCAAAATCTAGTAGCTGATTTTGAATCCGCAAAATCTGTGAACAACAGTTGCCATCTGTAATGTATTCAGCTTCAGCAGTTGAAGTAGACATAGAAGTTTGCTTCTTTCAAAACCATGACACAGGCCTATCACTAAGGAACTGACAGGTTCCTGATGTGCTTTTTCTGTCAACTCTGTAATCAACAAAGTCAGCATATGAGAATCTAGTTAATTCAACTTCTGACTCTGTTGGATACCGAAGTCATAGGTTTGGGCAACCTTTTATATATCTTAAAATCCTTTTTACCAAAATTAGATGAGATTCTTTAGGATTTACTTGAAACCTAGCACAAATATAAGTAGCAAACATTATGTCTGGTCTACTATCTGTTAAGTATAATAAGGACCCAATGATAGTCCTATATATTTTCTGATCAACAGGCTTGCCATGTTCATCAGTATCAATAACAGCATTTGTAGGCATAGGTGTTTTCAAGGCTGAGGCATCTGACATCCCAAATCTTTTAATAAGCTCTTTAGCATACTTGGATTGGGATATGAAAATGTCATCAGGAGTTTGCTTCACTTGTAAACCAAGGAAGTAGGATAACTCACCCATGCTACTCATTTCAAACTTGGAATACATTAGGTCAGAAAACCTTTTGTATAGTTTGGAATCAGTAGAGCCAAATATTATGTCATCTACATATATTTGAACTAGCCAAATTTTAGATTTATGATTTCTAACAAATAATATTTTATTACTATGCCCCTACTAAATTTATTTTCTAGAAGAAAACTAGCAAGAGTCTCATACCAAGCTCTTGGAGCTTGTTTAAGATCATAAAGGGCTTTGTTAAGTCTATAAACATGAGAAGAGTGAGTTGGAGAGATAAAACCTGGTGGTTGTTCTAAAAAAACTTTCTCTTTGAGCTCTCCATTTAGAAAAGCACTCTTCACATCCATCTGATATACCTTAAATCTCTTGAATGCTGCAAATGCAAGAGAAATCCTGATAGCC
Source organism: Platanthera guangdongensis (assembly GCA_039583875.1). Classification (NCBI taxonomy): domain Eukaryota; kingdom Viridiplantae; phylum Streptophyta; class Magnoliopsida; order Asparagales; family Orchidaceae; genus Platanthera; species Platanthera guangdongensis. The sequence continues at coordinate 62,519,244 of CM077152.1, forward strand.
TCTAATCTTGCAACAGGAGCAAATGTCTGATCATAGCCTATGCCTTCCTCCTGTGAGTATCCTTGAGCTACCAATCTTGCTTTATTTCTTATAATTATTCCTGAGCATCCAACTTATTCCTAAAAACCCACTTGGTTCCAATGAGTGGATAGTCTTTGGGTCTAGGATCTAAAGTCCCAAACTCTACATCTCTCAGATTGATTGAGTTCCTCTTGCATAACAATGATCCAGTGAGGATCTTGTTCTGTATCTTGTATGGATTGAGATTCAATCTAAGAAATAAAACAGGCATGCATCAAATCTTAATTCAATTGATGCCTTGTTTGAACACTAGTTGATATGTCTCCAATCACTTGAGATATAGGGTGATCTCTTAGTGTGACAAGATCAATAGGTAGAGTTGGTTGTTCAACTATTGGAGCTACTTGCTTTGGTGGAATTACATTAGGTTCAACTTTTTCAGCATAAATTTCTGTATCATCTTCATCACTGACATCAACAATCTATTGAGAAGGATGTAATGTATCCTCTTGTGTTAGGATTAAATCATCCAGTTTCTCACACAGATTTGGTACCTGAAGAGATTCTATGGTAGAGATATCTCTCTCCTTGTAAAACATATTATTCTCATCAAAAGAAACATGTACAGATTCTTCCATTTTAATGGCAGATTTATTAAAGACCCTATATGCCTTGTTGACTTGAGAATATCGAAGAAAAATTCCTTCTACAGCTTTGGCTTCAAATTTCCATAAATTTTTCTTATCATTATTGTGAATATAACATTTACATCCAAAAACTTTGAAATAGCTTACTTTAGGTTTCTTATTCTAAAGTAATTCATAGGGAGTCTTACCCTTTAGTTTATGAATCAAACTCCTGTTAAGAACATAGTTTGCAGTGCTTACTGCCTCTTCCCAAAAGGATAGGGGTAAGTGAGCATCTACAAGTAATGTTCCAGCAGATTCAATTAGGGTTCTATTTTTTCCTTTCAGCTGCCCCATTTTGTTGAGGAGTTCTAGGAGCAGAAAAACAATGTCTGATACCTTCCTTCTCACAAAATTCTTTCATTAGAAGAGATTCAAACTCAGTGTCATGATCACTTATGATCAATGTAATTTGAGTAGAGTACTCAATCTTGATGTTCCTAAGAAAGTTTGTAAGAACATTAAAGTTATCTGACTTATTTCTCAAAAGGAACACCCAAGCAAATCTAGAGAAATCATCAATAATTACTAAAGTATAAGACTTTCCTCTCAAACTTTGTACTGCAATAGGTCCAAAAAGGTCCATATGTAGAAAATATAAAATCTTGGGTGAATCACTTTTAGAAATGGATTTAAAGCTATTTTTAGTTTATTTGCCTAACTGATAAGCCCTGCAAAGTCCTTCCTTCTTGTAAGAACCAAAAGGCAGTCCTCTAACAAGGTTGTCCTTAGATAGTTTAGCAATAGTCTTAAGGTTTACATGTCTTAATCTCCTATGTCATAGTTCATTTATTTTACTAATTTGATTAAACAGACAAATTTCTGTTTTAGCAGAGTTAAAATTAACTAAGTATATATTACCCTGTCTAGTCCCAGTTAATATAATTTTGTTAGAACAAGATGTAATAGAACATAATTATTTGCTAAAAGATCCCTGATAACCTTCATCACATAATTGACTTATGGAGATAAGGTTATGTTTGAGACCTTTCACATAAGCTACCTCCCTGAAGGTAACTTCTCCAACTTTGACATTCCCATAGCCCTTTGTCTGGCCACAATTGGAGTCTCAAAAAATGACTTTAGGTCTAATCTTAGCTTTGAAGTCACTTAAGTTTTCTTTTCTGCCTGTCATATGTTTTGAGCAGCCACTATCCATATATCACTGTTCCTCTGTGGTAGGATAGTTCTTTTCCTGCATAAAAATAAATTTGGTGTTTTTGACCCAAGTTACCTTGGGTCCTAGTTTCTTGACATAACAATAATTTGAAATATAAGAACACACAGGTTAATCCTTATGTCCAAGTGGATGATGTCTCCTAGGAGGAATAATCCACTAAGTAAAAGGATTTATAAATTTTTGAGTTTGATTATACTTTTTGAAAGAATTAAAATTTCTGTTTTGAAAAGCTGGGTTTGACGAATTATATTGAGTTCGTCGAGCTGAGTTCGACGAATAGGAGTGAGTTTGTTGAGCTCCATTCATAGAAAAATAATCTCCCTTTTCTATGTTCCACGTTCGTCGATCGCAGTTCGACGAATCATATTGTTTTCGTTGAGCAGCATTTGAATAATTATACTCCAGTTCTGTATTCATAGTTCGTCGTTCTCTGTTCGACGAAAAGTAATTATTTCGTCGAGCTCGGTTCGATGAATTTTTTTGAACATAATTTTTATGAACATTTTTATTTTGTTTAGGCTTTTGTACAACTTCTGTAGTTTTATATAAGTCTTCTAATTTTTCTTTACTTTTAGCAGAAGTGAATTTTATAGGTGTGGATAAAATATTTTTTTTATAAAATATAAGGCTGACTAGATGAAGCCCCCAAGTCTAGTTTGCCATTTACTCTGTCATTAACTGTGCTTGTGATATCCATCAGTTTGATGCTTCTCCCATTAAGAGATTCTTCAAACTTTTTAGCTTCAGATAATGCGTTTTCTAAAGATACTATTTGTTCAGAAGCAATTTTCAAATCATCTTTGAGTTTTATATTTTCAGAAGAAAGATTATCTATTTTAGTTAATTTCTCTCTGAGTAGTTTTATTTCCTTCTCAGATTGTAATAAATCTTCACATAATAATTTAAAATCCTTTTTAAATTGTTCTGAAGTAAAGTCAAGGGTAGAGATTACCTGATCTTATTCAGATTCTGATTCAGACTCAGAATTACAGCATGATGCATTGATTGCCATCAAGCATGCTTCCTTAACCCTTTCTTCTTCTTCATCTTCACTTGAGCTGTATGAAGTTTCATCATCTCATTCACTCCAGGTTTCAGCAACAAAACCTCTCTCCTTCTTCTTACATTTACTGGAAGAAGGTTTGTTGGAGTGCTTCTTGGAGTCTTTCTCTTTCTTCTTATCCTTCTACTGATTCTCAGGACATTCTAGTAGAATATGTCCTGGTTTCCTGCACCCATAACACACAATTTCTTTAGTGGGTGTCTTGTCATACCTTGGTTTGTCATTATTTCTTGAAGGTATTTTCTGAAGTCCTTTCCGACCATCTTGTAAAATCTCTTAGCCAAGAGACCTATAAGATCTTCATTATGTGGAAGAACCTTTGCTTCTTATGTTTCTTGGAAAGCTATGCTCTTCTCTTTCCTTACTGCAGGTGAAGTTCTTTGTTCAGCTTCTCTTATTCTGATGAGCTGCTCATAAGATTTGAGCTTGCCCAACAAAGTCTCAGTGGAAATTTCATTTAAACTTCCGGCTTTTTTGATTCGCTAGATCCTCGAATCCCATGTGCTAGAATCCCATGTGCTAGGGAAACACATGAGTATCTTATCATTGACTTCTGTCAATGTAATGTCCTTCTCCAAAGATTTCAGCTCATTAATGATGAGACCGAGTCTTGTGTACATTTCGGCTATGGATTCAGATTCTCCCTTTTAAATTTCTCATATTGAGAGATAGGGTGTGATCTTCTATCCTTTATCTCATCAGCAGATCCAGCAACCATTGTATTGAGGGAGTCGCATATGGCTTTTGCTGAAGTACATTCAACAACCTTTTGGAAGATGTCATCTGACATAGTTTGAGCTAAGATGTTCATAGCTCTGGCATCAACAATTTTAGCCTTTCTTTGGGCTTCTATCCATTTTAGAGGTGGTACAACATTGATGCTAGTTGTTGCCAATGGTTGAGGTGGACCTGTCAAAATATAATTATAAATATCTTCATCAATAGAATTCATATATAATTTAATCCTTGTTTTCCACAATACAAACTTATTTAGATTGCATATAAGAGGTCTAGTGCTTGCATACTCTTTATTCTGTGCTATGATAGAAAAACAAACTAGAGAAAATGAGATCTATCAGGATCTTTGTTGGTTCAGGTGTTAGCCTGTAAAACCAAAGAGCCACCCTCTGATACCAATTGAAAGTGAGGGATAAATCTACTTTACACTAGAGGGGGGGGGGTGAATAGTGTATAGTAAAAACTTAAATTTATTTTTATAGCAGATTTAAAGTATGTGATATATATATATATAAAGCAAAAATCACAGCACACAAATAAGAAGAATAACAATCACAGATGACACAAGGAAATTTATAGTGGTTCCCCCAATAAATCTGGGTACATCCACTCTTCTACCACCCTGGTAGGAATCCACTACAGGTATTTGATCAGGTGTCATGTCACCAGAAGATCTATTTTCCATGGGAGATCTAGCAACCCTTTGAGCTTTTGATCAGGTGCCCAAAAAACAATCTAAGTATTTTGATCAGGTGACTTAAGAATCAAGAGGTTTAACTTTTAAAGGGAGTTAAAAACCATGTATACAGTTTATTAAATAAACTAAAAGTTGATGATGTCTTATCTTTCAAGATTCTCTGAGAAGGCTAGTGGATTGATATTGAAGCAAAAAGCTCCCCCTGCGTTGAGTAGAATTTGTGATCGAGAGAGAAGCTTTTCTTCACGGTGTAGGCCTTCAAGAATTTTGTTTCTCACCAGTAGCAATTTCAGACTAATGTAGAATTTGTTGTTTCTTGTAGAGTCAGAAGCAAGTAATCAAAAAATCTCTGTGTCTGTCTGTTTGAACAATGTCTGTATGTATGTGTCACTGTCTAAATAGGCAGCAATTTTCTGAATATATATTTTCTGAGAAGAATTCAAACATTTGAATTTTAAAAACATTCCTTAAATAGTCTGAAGAATCTTTGAGTATTTGTAACGAGTGTATTCAAATATTTAGAATAAAATCATTCCTTAACTGCCTTGGTAATTAATTAGAATAATAACTCTATGAAAATCCAATATTTAATGCTGCCAGAAATGGCTATATCCATTAAGAATATTTAGCATTAAATACCAGAGTATAACTGACTGAAATTATGCCATTTAAAATTATTCTGCTTCTGAATATAAAACTGTCTGGATACTGCAAAGAATTAGTCGAGCTCAGCAAACCTTTCGTCGTCCTGAGCTTGGACTTTGTCGAACTGAAAATGCCATTCGTCGAACTGAGCTAGGTTATCGTCGAGCTGAGCTGTAGAGTTGAGGTCAGAGTTCATCTATCGGAACTCCTCTTTCGTCGAGGTGAACTCAGAGGTAGAACTCTGAGTTCGTTGAGCTGAGCTCGACGTTCGTCGAACGCAGCTCTGCTTTCGTCGAACTGAATTCTGCATTCGTCTAGCTGCATTTCTCTGGAGTTCTTCTGAAGTAGCAACCCTGGAAAGAATAACCTATGACTCAAGACTATACAAAGTGGTCAAACTAATCATCCTTAATAAAGGATAGTGATCCTAGCCCAAATCAGTAAAAGGGTTCCAACACCCAGCACCTTCCAAAAAAGAGGCGGACTCTTTATCCGTAGCGACCTAGGCAGACTCATTATGCAGTACGCCACTTAGCCCTCCAGCTTACCAACACGCTCCTCAAGGCAGTAGAGGCGGACTCATCCCAGTCTGCCAACAGCAGATCAACTCATGTGGACAAGTCCAAACCGCATAGCATGGTACAAACTCGGCGGACTCATCACTCTACTCGCATAACTTACCGACATTCCGAGGGTGACGTTACCAAGACCGTTACCACCTCGGGCCTATAAATACCCCCCCCCCACACACACACACCTCTCATTCGGGGACACGCACAAGTGGGGGAATGACACAGTAGTCAGCCAAAGCATCAAATCCTGTAGACTCCAACCTTTAGTCCGCTGGGCCTCCACGGTCAAGCCCTTGCGGCCTGCCTTGGCTTCAGCAACCTAAGCTGTCTTCTCAGCCTGATCACACAGTCCGCTCGGCTTTAAGTAGCAAACTGCGGTATCAGCTTACTGCGCGGTCTACTGACCTGCTATGTCAAACCGCGCGGCCTTTAACACCCTCTTCCCTTTAGCCGCCAGCTTCCCCCTTTGTACCCTTTATTTGCTTTCCATGTAAAGGTGCAAACTCAAGCTGTAATATCGATTCATAATCAAAGGAAAACCCATCTCAACAATGGCATTTAAGCCCCGACGGGCGAATTCTGCTGTTGCCGCTGCTAGCGGCCCCCTCTTCTTCTCAACTCACCTCTCTCGGCATTAACCTGTAAACCCAACCGTCAAAGTAACCGTCTGCTCGACAGTTCCTAATCAACCTCCCTGCCATTTCTACACTCGGATCAGCATCCTCCTCTCCTCTGTCCTTGCATCCCAGATCGATCAAGCTCCACTCTCGAACAAGCTAGCAAAAGCTCGCATTTTCCTCATCAACATTAACACACGACATTCAGATCTCGATCAGACGGTGAAAACCAATGGTTACTCATGTCAGATCATCAATCAGCCGAGAACTTTGCTCCAAGTCCTGGTGAAGACTCTCTCTGGGAAGCCTTAGATCAATTGTGCCAAGAAACTGCCCAACAGTTCCAGACACTCAATCATGCTCTAGCCGCTATCATGCAGCGGCTAGAGGCGCAACTTGCAGCAGCACCGGTTCCTCCAGTCAACCGAACACCTTTGATGGAGAACCCGCAAGTCAATCCATGGGCTTATCTGCCAGTATATCTTCCTGTTTACCCACCAACTTTTCCGCAAGGGCCTGTAGCCCCTTTGCGGTCTCAAAATGATGAGTTTGCTGCTCATCAAAATTTCTTCTGGGAGGTTTCCCGAGGAAGTCCAGCAAGATTTCTGAATTTTCAGGGAAGTCATCCCTACTCTTTAGCTCCTGCCTTTGCTCCTCAAGCAATAGCTTTTCCCTTCTATCCACCCGCTCCTTTTACATCTGCAGCTTATGTTCCCTTTTTTCTTATGCTGTAGGAGAGCAGGAAGAGCCTTCACCATTTTCAGAAAGTGTTCAACATGAACCAACTCCAGCTAACTTCAGAGAGCTACAGTTACCAACTTACACTGGAGAAACTGATCCAATGAAGCAACTTCAAGTTTTTGAATCAGTCGTAGCTCTCAGAACCATCTCAGATGCTACCAAATGCAAACTCTTTATAACAACCTTTGATGGACAAGTGAGGGATTGGTTCTATGGGATGCGTCCTCAGTCCATCGCTTCATTTGCGGATTTTTGAAGAGAGTTTCTACTCAGATTTTCAACCTCTACAAAGAGAAAGGGCGGTCCAGAAGCCCTCTTTGAGATCAAGCAATAAGAGAACGAAACTTGGTCTCATTTTGGGGATCGTTTCCAAAAAGAAATCATGGACATTGAGATCATTGATCAAGAAATGTATCGAGTGGCTCTTATTCATGGTCTGCGAGAAGGACCACTGAAGTTTGAGACTAATGTCTGAGCACCAAGAACATATAAAGAGTTGATTGGCTTAGCCAACTCTTACATTCGGGTTGAGAAGAGCAATCCCAGTTTGATCTCCAGGCTTGTAGCAGAGAAAGATTCTTCTTCTTCTTCTTACGAGCAACCTCCGAGGTCTCCTCAAAAATATTTTCAATCCCAAACAAGGAAGGGAAGAAAATTTCAACGTCATCGACACTCCTTCCAAGGCCAGGATCACTTCCAAGGTCAGAGATTGCAATTGCCATCCCCACCTGCTTATCTAGCACAAGCTCCGCAAGAAGCTTTGGTTCATCAATAACAGGATGAAGACTTGTTTGAGTCCAAACTGGATGCAACCATGCAGGAAGTAAGCCAAGTCATAAAGGGTAAGGATAATTACAAAAGGCCTTACCAGCAGGCAGAGCAAAGATCAAAAGACTCAGTTCTGTTTTGTGAGTTTCACAAAGAAGGAGGGCATTCAAACGAAAATTGCCAAGCTATTCGCCAGTTGGTAGAAAAAATGCTGAAGCAAGGAAAATTCTGTGAACTCTTCCCAAAGAGTGACCATTCTGATCCATCTACTTCAAAGGGCAAAGAAGTAGAAAATTCCTCTCTGGGCTCAAAAAGGACAAACCAAGTCAGCAACATATACATCCATGAAACTGTCAACGCCAATGATGTAGGACCCCTCAGAGACCTATTCTGAACTGAAGAAGAACGTCGCAGTCCCAAAATCTCCTCGCAATGATTACCGATTGTTTTTTTACTTCATATTCTACAAGCATTTACTCTTTAAAATACTTCTAAGTGTCTCTTTCATTCATTTCAATAAATTTTATGTCAGAGATCCCGTACTAACACTTTTCCATTTTTGGAGTGCTTCCTCCTCTATTTTCTCTTTTCTAAAGAGATCGCTGAACCATTGAGACATCGCCGAGTCTTGCATGGGCCCCCTCAAGGTCAGACTCTGGCGTAAGACACCATGACCACATATGCGGGGAGTGTTCGCATATGTGCAGTGTGGGCCGTCCAACTCTTGTGCGGAGGACTTCAGGGATTCGGATCCTGGCCAGTATCTAACACACAACACGCATCAAGGGAGGTCACAGTGTGTTAGCTCAGTTGTGCTTCGCTAGGGATACATTACAGTTACGATGATCTTTTTTTGACAAGCAATGTCGATCAAGTGTAACCTTGTCTCTTTGATCTTCTCATGACTGTAATGGACGAATATTCTATGGTACTCTCAATCCGTACTTTCGTGGGGCCCACAAATTCACTGATCTTTCCAAACGTGAGCAATGCTATAGACCACTTGGCGCACCTGGCCTAACTGATCAGCGAAGTTTGTAACCCGAGGCATGAGATCAGTGTATGTATCGATCCTTCTTAGGATTTCCTATGTTTTTTTCTCTTTGGTGCCCTTCTAAGGGAATGCAGCCATTCCGCTCTAGGAAGTACTACACTCTTGATGATCTTTCTTAGGCAGGCGATGCGTAAGGCCCTGGGGGAACAACTGAGGCGCATCCAGCTTTTTTTGGGTCATCTACGGTTGTAGACCTCCTTTTTCATTCTGTATTCTTACAGGTTAACAGTTTGAATCCAACTTATCAAAAGGATTTGCAATATCTATTTTGCTTATGCACATCACATATGCACTGCTTGCATGAAGCTCTGTCAGATGATGATTTACAAGCTCTTTATTACTCTTATCAGATGTTAATGACATCAATCATTAATCAAAGTATTTGGTTCTCCTTGATTAACAAGCTATGCTATTGAAGTCTAACTAAGATAGTTTCATCTTGATGATTTGGATTTCAAATTAAAGGTATCATATCTGATCTTGCGAAAAGATCGCTATCACAGTTTGATCTTTATTCGGTTGATGCAGAGTTTATCAGACATTTCTTCTGCTATCTGATTATATCTTCCTTATCATATCAACAGTCAATATTTGCAAGTCCCATTCAGGTACTTGTAACTTAGTTTTATTCTATATCTGTTGCTTACTCTTTTCTGGCAGAGATTAGCAAGTTCCCTCCAGGTACTTGCAACTTATTTCTTTATTATATCTGCTTCAAACTCTTCTTTTTGCAGAGATTAGCAGATATTAGCAAGTTCCCTTCAGGTACTTGCAGCTTACTTTCCTTTCATATCTTCCTCTAAATCTTTTCTTGCAGAGATTAACAGATATTTGCAAGTCCCCTTCAAGTACCTACAACTTAGTTTTCTTTCATATCTGCTGCTTACTCTTTTCTTACAGAGATTAAAAGATATTAGCAAGTTTCCTCCAGGTACTTGCAACTTATTTCTTTATTATATCTGCTTCAAAATCTTCTTTTTACAGAGATTAGCAGATATTAGCAAGTTACCTCCAGGTACTTGCAACTTATTTCTTTATCATATATGCTTCAAACTCTTCTTTTTGCAGATATTAACAGATATTATCAAGTTCCCTTCAGGTACTTTCAGCTTACTTTACTTTTATATCTACCTCTAACTCATTTCTTGCAGAGATTAACAGATATTTGCAAGTCCACTTCAGGTACTTGCAGCTTGTTTTCCAATCGTATCTGCCTCTAACTCTTCTTTTGCAGAGATCAGTAGATATTTGCAAGTTTCCTTCAGGTACTTGCAACTTACTTTTCTTTCATATCCGTTGCTTACTCTTTTCTTGTAGAGATTAGCAGATATTAGCAAGTTCCTTTCAGGTACTTGCAGCTTACTTTCCTTTTATATCTACTTATTACCCTTCTCTTTACAGAGATTAGCAGGTATTTGCAAGTCCCCTTCAGGTACTTGCAACTTAGTTTTCTTTCATATCTACTGCTTACTCTTCTTTTACAGAAGTTAACAGGTGCTTGGAAGTTTCCTTCAGGTACTTGCAAGTTTTTTTTTGTTCTGTACCTCCTCTCATCTCTGCTTTGCAGAGACTCGATGGAAGACATTCAAGTCTTCTTTGTTTTGCACAAGGAACTCAGGTACACACAAGATGTGTCTCTTTTCGCCCGCATTAACTTTTTCTTTGCAGGAAAAAGATAGGTGTTGGCAAACCTTTTCTGAGGAGAGACATCAGGTTCTATCTCTCCTTGCCTCTTAATTTTTCCGAGGGGAGGATCCGGATTTTCGTAGGTCTCCTACTTTTTCAAAGTTCCCTTTGGGACTTAAAAAAGTGCGGGGATTATGTTGACCCAGAAATCTACGATCCCTGCCTAGGTGGTTAGCATGCAAGTCGCGGCCTGCTCCGAGTTCCTCCAGGAGGTCGCGACTTGCCCTCTCGGATGGGCGAACAGACTTCTCTGTCCGCTCAGGACGCGCGGCTAAGGCGGTCTCCCCTGTCTGGCTGCCTAGGTAGCGCAACAACTGCAGTTTATGGGGGTGCGGACTACTTCCGTAATTCATCTCCACAGGCCTCGCGGTTAGCTTAGGCTAAATGCACAGTACTCTACTCCACCAGGGGCGGACTCTATATTCATTCCGCCAGCTTGCCGCTAAGTCGGCAGTCTCGACCTGCCTCCAGGCTGCCCACCATCAATAACGGTGACAAGCCTCAAGCCGACTAACAAGCAACCTGCTTACAGGTCGCCTGCCAAGCAGGTGCGACCTGCTCCTTCTATTCAGCAGAACATCGCAGAATCCACCATCCACTTAAGGGAGGCGGACTTGCTCCTCCCTCCAACTCTCGTGTCCATAGCAGTTCGTGGACTCGATCTCAGTCCGCCAGAAGGTGTCAGCAGGACTGACAACTCCAGACCGCACAGTACATTGTAGACTCAACTCCAGCCCGCCTGAATGTCGCAAGCTCACTCTCTAGCAAGGATGATCGGCTCCTTCTACTCGCCAGAGGGTAACAACCTCACCTCATCCTAGCAGGAGTGACCTGCTCTCTTCAACCCGCCAGGTAACCGAGCCCTTGTCGCTCAGCAAGGGTAACAAGCCTCCAGTAGAAGGAGACCTATACAACTCAGCTCGCCACGCACTCATGGACTCATTCGACAGTCCGTCGGGAACACCTTCCCAACACCTTCCAACAAAGAGGTAGACTCTCTGTCCATAGAGACCTAGGCGGACTTATTATGCAGTCCGCCACTTAGCCCACCAGCTTACCAACACGCTCCTCAAGGAAGCAGAGATGGACTTGTCCCAGTCCGCCAACAACAGATCAAGTCAGGTGGATAAGTCCCAAACCGCATAGGCTGGTACAAACTTGACGGACTCATCGCTCTACTCTCACAACTTACCGACATACCGAGGGTGACATTACCAAGACCGTTAACTCCTCGGGCCTATACATAACCCCCACACCTCTCATTCGGGGACACGCACGAGTGGGGGAACGACACAGCAGTCAGCCAATGCATCAAAGCTTGCGGACTCCAACCTTAAGTCCGCTCGGCCTCCGCGGTCAAGCCCTTGTGGCTTGCCTTGGCTTCAACAACCTAAGCTATCTTCTCAGCCTGAACGCACAATCCGCTTTGCTTTAAGTAGCGAACTGTGGGATCAGCTTACGGCGTGGTCTGCCGACCTGCTTTGTCAAACTGCATGACCTCTAGCACCCTCTTCCCTTTAGCCACCAGCTTCCCCCTTTGTACCCTTTATTTGCTTTCCATGTAAAGGTGCAACCTCAAGCTGTAACATCAATTCATAATCAAAGGAAAGCTCGTCGCAAGAGTGGTATTTAAGCCGCGACGGGCGAACTCTGCTGTTGCCGCTGCTAGCGGCCCCCTCTTCTTCTTAACTCACCTCTCTCGGCATCAACCTACAAACCCAATTGTCAAAGTAACCGTCTGCTCGACAGTTCCTAATCAACCTCCTGGCCATCTCCGCACTCGGATCAACATCCTCCTTTCCTCTATCCACGCATCTCAGATCGATCGTGCTCCACTCTCGAGCAAGCTAGCGAAAGCTCACATTTTTTGCATCAACACACTAGGTCTTGGAACTAGACTCCATACTTTATATCTATCAAATTGATTGAACTCTTCTTGCATAGCCATAATTTAGTTGTGGTCTGAATTGGCTTCCTCAAACTATTTAGGTTCTATTTGAGAGAGAAATCTAGAGTATAGAACCTCAGTGTGATGTTTACTCCTAGTAGTCACTCCTAGCCTGACATCACCTATTATTTGATCAATAGGATGATCTCTAAGGTGTATAACTGCTATAGGCAGGTGCCTACCATCACCAAGATCTGCAGGACGATTAGGATGTTTCTCTTCCTCCCTCTGGGAAGTTACTGTATCTTCTATAGGAATTTCTACATTATCTCTAGTGTGTAACTCTAGATCAGGTGAATCACCTATATTTAACTTCTTCATCCTAGTGTCTACATCACCTAGAATAGAGTTGTTAGAAATCTCATTATATAGTACAAAGGTTTCATCAAAACTACATTAATTGATTCCACTAAACTTGATGTTTTAAGTTGTAGATCCTGTATGCTTTGTTATGTACACTATACCCTACAAAGATTCCTTCATAGGATTTCTCTGAAAACTTAGTTAGATAAGTTTTCTCATTGTCCAATACATAACACTTACTACCAAAAATTTTGAAGTAGGACAGATTTGGTTTTCTGTCTTTAACTAGTTCATACGGATTCTTGCTGTGATTCTTATTGATCAAGGCCCTATTCTGAACATAGCATGCTGTATTCACAGCCTCAACCCAGAAATATTCTGAGAGAGATGTATCACTAAGCATTGTTCTAGCTGCCTCAATGAGAGTTCTATTTTTCCTCTAAGTAACTCCATTTTGTTGTGGTGTTCATGGAGATGAGAGCTCCTAAAAGATCCCTAGTTCCTTACAGAATTTGTCATCTTTTCAGATTGAAATTCTATACAATGGTCACTTCTAAGCTTGACCACAGAACATCCCATCTCATTCTGAACTTATCTGACAAAATCAGCAAGGATGTCTAGTGTTTCAGACTTTATCTTTAGGAAGAATACCCATGCAAACCTAGAGTGATCATCCATAATCACATAGGTACAGTGCTTACTACCCAAACTAAGAACTTGCATAGGACCAAATAGATCCATATGAAGTAAGTACAAACACCTCAGTGTCTTTGGACTGAATGCTCTTATAGGAGACTTTTATCTATTTGCATTTTTGACATACTGGACATAAGCCTTCTTTGGAGCATTTGAGCCGTGGACTGTTTCTAACTAAGTCCATAGAGAATAGCTTGCTCATAGCTTTATAGTTTAAGTGAGTCAGCCTCTTGTGCCATTGCACACACAATGAGTCTTTCTCATTAGCTACTAGGCATACATGTGATTTATCATTTACACTTAAGAGATTTAGAAAATAAATGTTCTCACTCTTAGTGCCTGACAAGATGATCTCTTGATCACTTGTATTCCTTATCTGACACTTGTCATTGTGGAAAATAATTTCATAACATATATCACAAAACTGACTTATGCTTATTAGATTGTTGTTCAATCCTTCCACAAAAGCCACTTTTGTGATGGAAACAAGGCCATTAGAAATATTACCATATCCCTTGGTGAGTCCTTTCTCTGACCCTCCAAAGATGACTTTTGGTCCATTCCAAACTGGAGTGTAATCCCTTAGCAGACTCCTTGTTCCAGTCATATGCCTGGAATAACCACTATCCAAGTACCATATTGGCCTTCATGTGGTACTTGGTTCCACCTTCAAACAAAAAATTAACTCACCTTAGGCACCCAAATATTTTTGGGTCCTTGGTCTTGTTAGGTCTTGTTGTGTGAAACACAACAGGCTTTCTAATTAAAACTGGTTGAGTCTTATATGAAGGTCCTGTTGGATTATACCAACAATCTAGGGCAAATTGCCCAACGTTCCCACATCACCAACAAGAAAATCGGTTGTATCTTTTCTTTGGTTGCACATTTGAAGTTGTTCTTTTGTGCAACTTAGAATTGACATCCAGCTTCCAAGGTAGTGGTGCAAAATTTACACCCTTACCTTTCAGGTTTCATTGTGGTGCATTGGGACCAGATCCAATGACTCCTTAGCTTCTTGGATTGATCACCCTTTGTGGTGATTTTTTGGACCTTATTGCCTTTAGATATTTGTCCCTTCCAACAAGGCTCTTTATTGACCTTGTTGGTGTGTACCCAGAACTCATGTGTCCAGGAATACCTGAATCCTTGCATCTGTTAGAAGTCAGATGCTTGGGAGGTAGCTTAACTGGACCCATTAGGGCTTTACCCTTAGGTTCATACTTGTTAATAACCTTTTTGGTTTTTTTCATACCCTACACCACTTCTAAATGGTGCAGAAAATGTATCTATGATAGGTAGCACTGACTTGGGTTTTGAGAACTAAGTCAGGAGTTGTCTTTCCTGGGTAAGCATTGCTTCCAAGTTCTTAACAGTCTTGACCTGTTCTGCTATTACCTCTGCCTGGCTATCTATCTTATTAGTTAGATCTATAAGCTTCAGGTTTTGTAGGTCCAACTTTATGTTGGCCCGCTCCAACCGAAAAGATACTCCCCTCAGAGATTCTAATTCTCTGGCCTGATCCTTAGCAAGCTCTTTGCTTGTAATCAAGGCCTTTAATAACTTTCCATATCTATTGATAAGGATGTTAAAATCATCTTCAGAGTCTGAATCATGTTCTCTATTATTAGATTAGTATGAACAAGATTCACTTTCGGATGCAGAAAAAGAATCTGAGCAAAACTAGGAGAGATTGGTTTTACCTTCGCAAGACTTGAATAGTCCTGATATCCTTCTCCTGATTTGGTCTCTTCAATAGCATCAGGCCCATGAGAGCCTCCTCCTCTTCTGATTCTGATGAATCAGACAGTGTAGAATGTTTCCATGCCAAGAGGTTTTTATCAGCCTTCTTGTGTTGTCCAGTCTTCCAGTTCTCTGACTTTTTCTCCTTTCTTTTTGTTGGGCAATCAGCTATAACATGGCCTTGCCTGTTGCAACAATAACAAATAATATTAGTCTTAACATATTTGTTCTGTGAAGATCCATACCAGTCCCCAGATTTCTTCTTCCTAGGTTTCTCTGGATGATTGATCTTCTTAAGAGAAGTGTCTCCAGCTGGACCCTTCAAGCTACCCTGTCTTCTTCTTCTCAACATCTTCTTAAACTGTCTAGAGAAGAGAGACAGCTCCTCCTCAGTCAGGTCTCCTCCTGATGAGGATGATTATGTACACTCAGAGACAGTGTCTTGTCTCTCTGAGAGTGTTGGCTTTTCTTTGACCTTCCTGGAAGTCTCAGCCTTTGGGGCCAAGGACTTTTCTCCGCGGTGTGCTCTAGCTGAATCTTCTTCAGACTTCCTGAGGATGAGCTGTAACTCATGGGAAAGCAACGTGTCAAATAGATCCTGGGGGTATATATTGGCTAAATTACCCTTTTCTTTTATTGTACAGATCTTGATATCGCATTCCTTATTCAGGGACCTCAAGAACTTATCATTGAGTTCATAGTTAGTGAAGCTCCTGTCATAAGTCCTCAGGTTGTTTACAATTCTGAAGAACTTTTCAAAACATTCATCCACTAAGTCTTTCTTATCCTGTCTGAAGGCTTCATACTATTGGTTTAGCAGAGATTTTCTATCATCTCTGACCTCATCAGTTCCTTCCATATAGACAATCAGTGACTCCCAAATTTCTTTAGATATTTTACAATGAATCAAGTTTTGAAAATTGGAATCATCTATTGCACTAACTATAATATTCTGAGCCCTCTTGTCCATAGAGGCCAGAATGATTTCATCCTTATCCATCTCCATATAGGTCTTTGGTGTCTTGATATTTGCATCAAGAACTGACACTTTTATGGGAATCAAAGGTCCTTCAACCACTGTGATGTATATTCTTGGATCTGCTGCCTCCATGAATAATCTGACTCTCTCCTTCCAAAGTTCAAAATTCTCTTTGGAGCAGACTGGGAGCTTGATGGAATTGTTTTCCCTCTGAGCCATGATTTATCTTTCTCTGTAATCCTTTGGATTCTCACCAGGCTATTATGCCTTCTCAGTGAACCTTCCCTCTGATACCAATTATAAATGTTTGTTTTAGGATTAAGAGTGACCTAGAGGGGGGGGGGGGTTGAATAGGTCCAATTTAAATCTTGGCTACTTTTTGGATTCTGATATTTACTTTTCTATGTTTATTACCCCAATCAGATAAAACAAGAAAAACTATTCATCAATTTAAAGCAATCATAGCACAGCAATCACAGTACAGTACACAGATTTATAGTGGTTCCCCAATTTATGGGTACATCCACCTTCCCCCTTTGCTTATCTAGCAATGAACTAGATTCGGCCAAACTCCTTCTTCTTTCTTTATTCAGATCCTCAGATCTTATGGCTCAGAGCCCAGCTGGCTCCTACAACTCAGACTATACAAGTCTTACCACTAAGATCACAAGATCCTACACCTCAAGTTCTTTCCAAGAACTCTACCTCAGAGTGTATCCACACTCCTACTCCTCAGGCAACTCCTGCCCTAAAACTCAAAACAATCAGTTCCTACAACTCAGAGAAATACCCACTTCCCCTACCTCAGGTACTCAGCCTTACCTCAGCATTTATAATACAGGCTTATAACTCAAAGAAATTAATTCTCCTACACTCAGATCTACAATTAGTTCTTATAAGATTTATAATGGTAAAAATAAATAAATTCTGAATTAGTCACCCAGTAAGAGAGAAATGGGCGACTGCTTCTTGAACTGATCTTGATAAGTCAGCTTCCCTTGATCCTTATTGTAATAGATTTGAACCAACCCTTCTTAGCTTTTCAAAGCTTCTTGAAGATGAAATTTGGGTAGATCTAGGCTGGAGAATGTTGAAGTTGATTCTTGATCTGGCTTCTCTCCACCTTCTGAATTCTATCAGATTACTTTTTAGATCTAGGAAGAGATATTGAATTGAAAGCTCCCTGATCTTCTTTTTATTCCGCTTCTTCTTTTTTTTTCGTGATCTGCTCACTTTTCCACGTTTCCACACTCTGTTTCTATAGAGTTTATACCTTTATATAGGCTCTGTCAAAGGTAACCGGCTGATCTGGTTAATTACAGACATCTGACAGTTCTAACAGCTGTCAGATCCTCTAGTTTGATTTTTCTGAATGTGTCGACACAGCCTTCACCTTATCTCGACATAGCTAATGTAGAATGGGCCTTTGTCTCGACACAACTTGTGTAATGTGTCGACACTTGTCCTTAGCGTCGACATATTTACTTTCTATCTTGACAAAACTTGAGTAGTGTGTGTCGACATAAGTCTTGAGTGTCGATACAGTTGCTTTCTTGTATAATAATGTCGACCCAAGTCCTGGGTGTCGATACAACTTTCTTCTTGACTCAGCACTTTTTGTTTAAGTGTGTATACACTAGTCTTGAGTGTCAACACAGCTACTTCTTATCTCAGCACAACTTTGACAAATCTGTCAATACTTGCCTAGTGTCTCGACACTTTTGTACTTAGCTTTATTTTCCTGCACACAAGAACTTAAAATTCATCAAATACAACTATGTGTATATCATTGAGCTGAAAGGACTTCTTCAAATCATATACATTGTGACCAATGTACCCAACATAACTGCCTCTCATGAACGTCGCAAAGACAAGATTATGAATATCGGTTTAGACAACTCCGATTTGAGTTCTATCAGTTCCAGTGGCCTGGTACAGTCAATACGAGCACGTCGGAACTCGTTGAGTCATAAGCCAAGGTCTAACGACCAATATAGACATTTTGACCATTTTAGTGCGTCGCGACGCGCAGTTTTGGATTTTTACCAAAGGAACACAATTCGACCCTGGTCAGTGGCATTGGACTCGTATGATCAATACAAAGTCAACAGAAGTTGTCCTGGTTAATTCCAATGACAGATGGTCAACCCATGGTCAAACTAAGTATAATTGTGTACCAAAAAGCGTGCATGCACAAATTATGACGCAATACCCCTACTTTGACCTGAATCCTAATGTCCTGGACCCACTTTGACTTTGAATAGTATGAGGGACCCACCCTAGGGTTGACTTTGGTCAAACCCACTAAAAAGCCTTTTTTGGATTTTCTTTCAAAGAGGAGCCCACCTCCTCTCATGGTGAGATTAACCCCCACCCCTTAGGGCTTTCCAAATCAGCAAGGGTAAGGGTGGAGATGGGCCATAGAGCAAGTGGATGCCCCTCCAATTTTCTCCCCTTCACTTCTCCTTCTCTTCCTCCACTTTGAAAGCCCAACCAAGAGGGGGGATTTCTTTTCCGCACATGGGGGAAATTTCTTGAGCCTACAACTATCCGTGGACAACTGGAGGGTGTGTATTGATCCCTCCATGAGGGATTAATCCCACATTGGGTAGAAGAGGAAGGCTTCCCCTCCTCCAGCCTAAATAAAGGTCCCCTCCCCTGTTTTTCCTCCTCAAAGCTCACTGAGCATCTCCCCCGCCTCTGCCCCCCTACTGGAGCCCAGGTTGCCGGAAAAAGGCCAACCCGAGATTCAACACCACACCACCTTGCATGGCCGGTCAAGTCGGACCCTCTCGATCCCATCTTGCACAGGTGGAAACCTTCCCCTTCTCCTCCCCCATCTTTTTGATGTGCTGCGTGCACCCCCCGGCGACCTGAGCACCGCCGACAACACCCGAGCCAAGTTCCAGGTCCGGTGGTGGTCGTGAGAGTTCAGCCCCACCCATCGCCAAAAGTGGTGCTGGGAAAGGCTAAACCACCGGAGATGCCATTTCCCGATGGTGGAAGGGTGGTGTGCCGCCGGAAAATGCCGCTCCGGCGGCACCCAAGAAACAGGATTTTTCTTTATTTTATTTCTGGCGGCGGCCTGCGGCGGTTGGTTGCCAGGCCACCACCAGCGAAGAGCCCTTTCACCGGCGTGCCTGCCGGGGGTTGTTTCGTGGCTGTATTCAACGTCGGAGAGGCGGGGTGGAGAGATGGCGCAGGGAGCAGAGCAACCGCCACCCTTCTCTCGGGTTGAGGATTTCAGGCGGTGGCCGGCGGCGGCAGGCCGCCGGGCCACCGCCCTAAGTCTAGTCGACCCCCAGCGAACCGATCGAGGGTGGCGCTGACATCCAGCGGTGGCTGGCTGATGGTGGCGGAGGGCCACCGTCTTGTTTCTGGCGGGAGTTGATCATCGCTGTCCATTCTCTGTGATGAGATGGACGACCGTGATCTTCTTATTTCCCTCCCCCGCCTCAGCTTCTATGCCTCCTACAACGGATCTGCGACTGATCCTCTGTGCAAAAATGTTGGCGTAATGCCCAGTCCGGCTCAATCTCAGCCGCAGATTCATGCTGATCTGCTAATTGCAGACGAAAATCCATAATAGAAACTTGTGGAATTTTCTGGGTCAAATTGAAGCCCCTAGGGGCAAAGTGGACAACATGAAAAATGTTTTCCATAATAAGAGTTTCCTCCACAACAATTTTGAGAATTTTTGAAGGTGTTTTAGTATTTTAAAAGCTTAAATAATATTTATTGGGCCAAATTAATGGCCCAAAACTTGCGGAAAAATTATGAAAAACATTTTAGACACATTTTATGCTCTTCCAAAGGTTATATCAAAATTTTGGGACATGGGGATAAGAAATGCATTTTTCCCAAATTCTAAGAGCCTAGGGTCGTGCTCGAGATTTATTTCGCGCATTTTTCCCCGGAAATGAAAATTGAAGCGCGCGACTATCCCTCCTAATTTAAATAATAAATTCAAGTTGTACCATCAACGAGAGTGGCTAAGGCAAGTAGCCAAGCTCCGGGTGTTCCGAGATTTCGTGAAACCGTCGAGCGCCTCGACACTTGGGTAATTTGGGCACGCTCAGAAAGTGAGAGTACGAGTAGTGAGTTATAAATTATTCTCGATGAATAAAAAAGGGTGTAACTCCTAATGAGCCTTTGATCTGATTAAGTCATGATTAACAATGCACAACGAAATTACTATCGAATCTTAATAATGGGTATAACCCAAGGAAGCCTTTGAATTGAATGTGCCTCCTAAGAACGGACTTGGAATTGAAGCCTCCAGATGGAGTGATTGGACTACTAACAATTTTCTTTATGATTATTCCAGTCTAGTACTGGTCAATTTCAATTCAGAACTTTCAATTCAACTCCTGTCTCGTACTGGTCAAGTTCAATTCAGTACTTTCAATTCAACTTCAGTCTCATACTGGTCAAGTTCAACTCAGTACTTTCAATTCAACTCTAGACTTGTTCTAGTCAAGTTCAATTGAGTACTTTCAATTAAACTCTAGTCTCATACTGGTCAAGTTCAATTCAGTACTTTCAATTCAACTCCAGCCTCATACTGGTCAATTTTAATTTAGTACTTTCAATTTAACTCCAGTCTCATACTGCTCAAGTTCAATTCAGTACTTTCTGTTAAAAATCAACAAACCGCAGACGCCCCCTTGGATACCCTGCTGAAAACTCAACAAACCGAAGGAGAATACGCCCACTTATATGTTGAAAGTTTTCCCGGATCGTGGAGTTAGCAGAGATTATCTCAACAAAGCAGTAACAACCAGCAACACATGCAGCACAAGCTTCTTTATTGATCAAGAGCAAACTTCTTTACAAGGCGAGACATACATGGCGAGACATGCTTCACCAAAACCCAACACCGGGAGAGCAGAGACAGTTACAAAGACAAGAACAAAAAACAAGCCGCGCGGACTCAAACAATCAAGCCGCCGACCTACTGCTGTGGAGTCCGCTCAGTCCGCCAGGTCGCCAGACCGCAACCCAAGCCGCGCGGACTCACCCTTTGCTCCAATGCTTAGCTCTTCACCGCCGGTCTGCACGCCGCCAGACCGCACAAGCTGCGCCACTCTGATGGAACAGTCCGCCTGAAGCAGGCGACTTCCTGAACCCCGAACCAAGTCGCCAAAGAGAAGACCGCCTGGCCGCTATCCGCGACCTGCTGTTTACCGCCTGTTGCTTAACCGCAGAGTCCGCACTGTCCCTGACCGCAATCAGAGCCAAGTCCTGGCTTTCCAGCGCTATCCGCACAACTTCGGTCCAGGTTCCTTCCTCTTGTTCTGATGTGACATGAGTCCTATTTATAGGCACGACGATGAGTATGGTCACCGCCCTTCCCGATAGGATAACCGCCACAACCCGCAGCAAGAACATAGTGTGTCCGCCAGCCCGCGGACACACAATCCAGTCCGCCGCTCCTGTGCAGATAGCCAGTCCGCCCCAGCTTCTCCAAGGCCGGACTCCAATATCCAGTCCTCCTTGCCGCCAGAGACCAAGCCAGGACCACCACAGCCGGACTCCACAACAGCCGTGTCCGCCATTCTGCGGACAAGGCATCAGCCCGCAAAACCCGAGCCCGCAGCCTCGCCATCAAGACGCCTGCCGGACTCAGCGGACACCCGGCTTCCGTCCGCATATCCCAAGTCCATTACCTCCTCCAAGGCACCTCCGGACTTAGCGGACACGCCAATCCAGTCCGCTAACAGCAGACCCCAGTCCGCGTATACAGCGAACTCCAGTCCGCTTCCCTGAGTCCATAACCTCATCACAAGGCTCAACCGGACTCAGCAGACTCTGGCTCCAGTCCGCACGCTCCTGCACAAGCAGTTCTTCAGTCCGCATATCCCCAAGCTAGCACACAAGGCAACAGCACTTCTACTAAGCTTGGCGGACTGAGAAACCAGCCCGCGCTCCACTGCGCGATCTTCCCCGGACTGAGCCATCCTGGACTTGGTTCAATTCCCACCAAGTCCAGTCCGCTGGCCACAAGGGCCAGTCCGCACTTACTGGCGGACACTGGATCTAGCCCGCCATACCGGGCGACCTCCAGTTCCTGTCCGCGCTGACCGGCGGTCTCCACGGCTTCCACTTGCCGCTTCACTAGAGCAAGACCAAGGCATCTGCCAAACCGGTCTACCGAGCTCCAGTTCTTCAGTCCGCTTCAAGCCGGACTCCGCGGATAACATTCCTATCCGCCCGGTTACTTCCTGGGAGTAAACCGCCTGCTGAGCATACACTGGCCTGTCAGACCGCCGCTGCTGTCCGTGCAGTCCGCGCGAACAGACCGCCCAGGCCGCCACAGAGCAAACCGCCTGCAACATCCCTGCCGACCTAGCAGTCCGCCAACCCAGTCCGCGTAGTCCGCGCGGATAGGTTTCCCAAGCCTTCCATTCACCCACTTTCACTTCACAGAATTCAACACTCCCCCTTGAAGTGAGAAGTGGTGAATAACTCCAGCAGCTCCCGTAACCTTGCACCTGGTCCTTCCGATAGCATCTACGAAGAGATGTCCAAGACATAGTCCTCGCCCCGCATATCATGGACCATGAGGGAGCCCTCCAGCATCTCCCAAAAGGAGCCATGCTTCCCTCTGCCTTCTTCAGCTTCAACCTCCACTCATGCATCACAGGAGTATCACCAACTTCCTTGGACCCAGAAGCCCAAGCCTCGTTGCCTCTGAGAGAAGTCACCTCATTAGACTTGGTGTCAACCACCTCCTTGATTCTAGTGGGGTCATCACAGCCAGAAGTCCCTTGCTCGATCTGAGGGCTAACAAGGAAACACGGGACCAAGTCCGCCGTGTTCCCTTCGCTATATCGAGCTGGTGGCTTACTGATCCTCTTCGATCTCCGAAGAACCTGATCATGGCTAACCACCTCCGCTGCTTTTGAACCAGCTCCGTTCCCGGGCAAACCCGGAACAATGCTCCCTTTGTTCCCTGAACAAGACGCCTCCTTACTGGAACCAAGAGTATCTGGAGCAACGCTCCCCCTGCTACCTGAACCAGAAGACTCCCCTCTTGAACATGAACTGCCTGGAACATCGCTCCCCTTGCTTCCTGAACAGGAAGCCTCCGCCTTTGAGCCAGAAGGTCCTGGAGCATCGCTCCCCCTTCTTCCCGACTCTGACGCCTTTGCCCCGGAGCTAGAACAACCTGGAGCACCTGGTGACTCAGGCAACTCCACTTCCTTAGCAGCAGCCTCCTTCAGCCCACCATCTGACCTGCTTAACTCTAGCTCCACATAAGAGCTACCCCAATACGGCGTCAACTCATCAAAAACAATGTCTCTCGACACTATGAGTTTCTTCGTCGCAGGATCCATACACCTCCATCTTCTTCTCTGCTCATCATACCCTACAAAGACTAGCTTTGTCTTGAGAGCACCCGGAGAGTGTATATAGCAGGTAGATCCAAACACCCGAAGGTGCTTCACTGAGGGCTTCACTCCGAACATTAGCTCATAAGGAGTCTTTACTATGATCGGACTAAGAGGCGTTCGGTTGATGACATGAGCAGCACAGGCCATTCCTTCCGCCCAAAGAGCCTTCGGAACGCCTTTACTCCGAAGCCAACACTTGCAGGTCTCCGTTAACCAACGGATCATCCGAGCTGCAACACTACCCTGTTGTGAAGTATGTCCACAAGAAAGCTCCATCCGGATCCCTTGCTTCCTGCAAAAGCGTGAGAACTCGGTTGAGGCAAACTCACCACCGAAACTTGTCCTCAACACCTTGATCCTCCGGCCAAGCTGGCCTTCGACAAGCTTCTTGAACTCCACAAACAAGCGTACCATGTTGGACTTCTTCTTCATGAAGTATACCCAAGTATACCCAGAATAGTCATCAACCAATATCAGCATGAACCTGCTGCCTCCAAGACTGGCCGTGACGGTCGGTCCCACCAGAGCACAATGGACAACCGCCAATGGTGCATTACTCCTGGCTTGTGCTTTGTCGACCATGAAGCGATAGGCTCCACTTTCCTGACATCCCGCACACCCCCGACCATCGCCATAGGATGACAATCTAGGCAAGCCTCTTACGAGTCTTCTTTCCGCCATTGCTTTCAGCTTGTCCATCCCTACATGCCCCAGTCTTTCATGCCAGATAGCTGCACTATCACTGGCATCCAGCCGATCAAATCCAGAACTAGTTGAAATCCCAACTACGTTCTTCTCCTTCCTCCCTACCTGAGCTACGTTCGCCGAGAGCAAGGTAACCTTGCACTCCTTCCGAAGATGACCTTGCTGCTTGCATTTATAGCACCTTGGTCCTTCCTTCCTCTTCCTATCACGCCTAGGAGAAACACTCCTTTCTTCCTGATATGAAGTAGAGGGACCATCATCAGCAGCAACCTTCACCTCCTTCCTGAACAACCCATCAAGGGAAGTCCAAACCTCCGCAGCTGACCGACATCCACTGATGTGGTCCAAGAGCTCCGATGAGATCACCTGCTTGAGAATAGACTCCGCTTTCGCATTTGCCTCCTTCCAAGCTCTCATCGCCTCAGCATTGCCAGCAGTATCCTCTTGTCTTCCTGCTCCGCATACAACCTCCCAAAGGTCCTCGCCAAGAAGAAAGCTCTTCATACAGGACTTCCACCGTTCACAGTTCGTCTCTGTAAGAAGATCAATACCAAGACAACTTGCATCCTCCACTGCCATGGTTCTACCACTGGTTTCCTCTTCAGAAGAGCAACTACTTCCATTGAGCACTGCTTGACCACTCCAACAACCTGGCTCTGATACCATGTTAAAAATCAACAAACCGCAGACGCCCCCTTGGATACCCTGCTGAAAACTCAACAAACCGAAGGAGAATACGCCCACTTATATGTTGAAAGTTTTCCCGGATCGTGGAGTTAGCAGAGATTATCTCAACAAAGCAGTAACAACCAGCAACACATGCAGCACAAGCTTCTTTATTGATCAAGAGCAAACTTCTTTACAAGGCGAGACATACATGGCGAGACATGCTTCACCAAAACCCAACACCGGGAGAGCAGAGACAGTTACAAAGACAAGAACAAAAAACAAGCCGCGCGGACTCAAACAATCAAGCCGCCGACCTACTGCTGTGGAGTCCGCTCAGTCCGCCAGGTCGCCAGACCGCAACCCAAGCCGCGCGGACTCACCCTTTGCTCCAATGCTTAGCTCTTCACCGCGGTCTGCACGCCGTCAGACCGCACAAGCTGCGCCACTCTGATGGAACAGTCGGCCTGAAGCAGGCGACTTCCTGAACCCCGAACCAAGTCGCCAAAGAGAAGACCGCCTGGCCGCTATCCGCGACCTGCTGTTTACCGCCTGTTGCTTAACCGCAGAGTCCGCACTGTCCCTGACCGCAATCAGAGCCAAGTCCTGGCTTTCCAGCGCTATCCGCACAACTTCGGTCCAGGTTCCTTCCTCTTGTTCTGATGTGACATGAGTCCTATTTATAGGCACGACGATGAGTATGGTCACCGCCCTTCCCGATAGGATAACCGCCACAACCCGCAGCAAGAACATAGTGTGTCCGCCAGCCCGCGGACACACAATCCAGTCCGCCGCTCCTGTGCAGATAGCCAGTCCGCCCCAGCTTCTCCAAGGCCGGACTCCAATATCCAGTCCGCCTTGCCGCCAGAGACCAAGCCAGGACCACCACAGCCGGACTCCACAACAGCCGTGTCCGCCATTCTGCGGACAAGGCATCAGCCCGCAAAACCCGAGCCCGCAGCCTCGCCATCAAGACGCCTGCCGGACTCAGCGGACACCCGGCTTCCGTCCGCATATCCCAAGTCCATTACCTCCTCCAAGGCACCTCCGGACTTAGCGGACACGCCAATCCAGTCCGCTAACAGCAGACCCCAGTCCGCGTATACAGCGAACTCCAGTCCGCTTCCCTGAGTCCATAACCTCATCACAAGGCTCAACCGGACTCAGCAGACTCTGGCTCCAGTCCGCACGCTCCTGCACAAGCAGTTCTTCAGTCCGCATATCCCCAAGCTAGCACACAAGGCAACAGCACTTCTACTAAGCTTGGCGGACTGAGAAACCAGCCCGCGCTCCACTGCGCGATCTTCCCCGGACTGAGCCATCCTGGACTTGGTTCAATTCCCACCAAGTCCAGTCCGCTGGCCACAAGGGCCAGTCCGCACTTACTGGCGGACACTGGATCTAGCCCGCCATACCGGGCGACCTCCAGTTCCTGTCTGCGCTGACCGGCGGTCTCCACGGCTTCCACTTGCCGCTTCACTAGAGCAAGACCAAGGCATCTGCCAAACCGGTCTGCCGAGCTCCAGTTCTTCAGTCCGCTTCAAGCCGGACTCCGCGGATAACATTCCTATCCGCCCGGTTACTTCCTGGGAGTAAACCGCCTGCTGAGCATACACTGGCCTGTCAGACCGCCGCTGCTGTCCGCGCAGTCCGCGCGAACAGACCGCCCAGGCCGCCACAGAGCAAACCGCCTGCAACATCCCTGCCGACCTAGCAGTCCGCCAACCCAGTCCGCGTAGTCCGCGCGGATAGGTTTCCCAAGCCTTCCATTCACCCACTTTCACTTCACAGAATTCAACACTTTCAATTCAACTCCAGTCTCGTATTGGTCAAGTTCAATTCAGTACTACTCCAGTTTCGTACTGGTCACATATCATTCCAGCACCTAAATTATGCAGCTTTTATTATCAACAGCTTTAACTACCGCATTTCATATCTGCAATTTACTATTTTAAGCCCGGGACCTGCTCTGACAATCAGTTGACTATTAAGGTCAAGCCTTAGATGGGGATAATCGGAGTTGAGGTATTCCTCCAGGTTTAGCCCCAATTAAAGTGCTCCCATGCTCCTTGTCAAAATTTGAGCTGAGCGCTGCCGCCTGAAGTTAGTAGCATAGTATGGAAGGCCTCCACAAACCCGATATATGCTAGCAAAATTGACTG
Organism: Platanthera guangdongensis; assembly: GCA_039583875.1. NCBI lineage: Eukaryota > Viridiplantae > Streptophyta > Magnoliopsida > Asparagales > Orchidaceae > Platanthera > Platanthera guangdongensis. Next base: position 62,546,308 of record CM077152.1, read on the forward strand.
TTTGATTGCTTGTAAATTGCTTGCGGTGAATTGCGGCGGGTTTGTCTCTTCTGTAGTCCATTCGTACTAGTGCGGGAAGGTTGACGACTCAAGGCAACAAGGGAGATGGGTACCACGGGTGACCGACCGTTATCTTTCCCCATTGGGTTTTCCTCCGCTGGTCTACCAAAATGTGGAATCGTCGGATATCGCTCACATCCAAGAGTACGCGAAGTTGTACGTAAGGGTTTGGGCTATGCGGTATGACCACCCCAAGAAGTGGAAGGACTGGCCACTGTCACGACAGTCACATCGGTGAGGCCCGCGGGGTTCGCTACCCGACTAGAATAGAAATGGTCCATATTTTGTCAACATATGATGTGTTTGTGCGACTGTGAATGCCTACGATATGATACAGGGTGTGAATACCTGATGTGTTGATGTTCTAGTAGAGCCCTTATTATAACTGATATTATAGCCACTGCCATTTCAGTTATATTATGCTGCCCTTCTATTATTGTTGCTTCTAGCTTAAAAATACAAAATGCTGTGTTAACTCTCTCTTTCTTCGGCTATCTTATACTGCTGGGTGCATATGTGCTCGTCCATAGGATATGGATCCGGGGAGGAGATTTATTTCTACCTAGGCCTGTGACTAACAATTATTTAAATAACCATTCACAGGAAATGAATCACCGTAGTGACCCCCTGCCGCAAGAGGATGCGCTAGCAGATAGGAATACCCGAGCAGAAGCCTGTGGGCTTATATAAGAACATAGGCTATGGCCCTAGTACTTATACAGCCTGTGGGCTTATATAAGAACATAGGCTATGACCCTAGTACTCATGTAAATATATATATGATATTATATATATTTAATAATGTTTTCTTATTAATGCTTCCGCAAATCTCTGATGTGTTGTGAATATTGTGATTCTAGCCGAGCAAGGCGGCCAACTGGTGCTTAAATAGGTTGAACCATTACCCCTTAAGGAGCACTGGGTGGACGTCTTGGGCAAGTAAGATCCCCTTCGGCCCGACCCGGGCAAAGGTTGGGGGGGTCTTACAAATGGATCAGAGCGATCACGATTCATCCTTATGGATCAGTCTCAGGATCCCTCCGTCCCTCGCTTCGTTCTTTAATTCAGGATGAACCTTGCAGCGGAAGCCTGGTGGACCCTAGTGTAGAGGCTTAGGGATTCTAGTCTGTATGATAGTATGTCTGTACACAGTTGTTTCCGCTTCGTTAGTTGTTTTTGCAAATTTACCTTATTTTTGCAAAGTACTGACACTCTTTCTTGTTACTTCTCCAGATATCGGAGTACAATAATGGGGGGGTCCCCTTCCAAAGGATATGTTCCCGCCACCCCACCTCCAGACCCGGTCGCCCCCGTGGCTGTACCGTTTGCCGAGACTGACTTGGGGCAGACATTGATGGCCATCCTGGCCATCTTCCGGACAGCCTTGACACAGCCACTACGAGAGATGATAACACCTATCGATTTGCTGACGACTCTTAGAGAACTTAGGCCTCTCACTTTTAGAGGAACATAGACTACCATTCAGGCAGAGGAGTGGGTGGAGCATATGGAGGAGCTACTAGTAGGCATGATGTGCCCAACAGTAGTTGCAGTCTCACTAGTAGTGACCATGTTAGAAGGATACGCTAGGGATTGGTGGAGAGCAGCCAGCCGCTCGACTTTTAGAGGACGGCCATTGAGCGATATCCCATGGGGAGAATTCTCGGAGGCTCTGATGGAGTTCTTTATTACAGACACGAACCAAGATGTTTTTCAGGAGAGGTTCCTGCACATCTAACAGGGTGACCAAACAGTGTCTGAGTACGAGAGAGAGTTCATACACCTGACACGCTTTGTCGGGAACTTGGCTGCCTCCGATAAGGATAGAGCTTCCCGTTTCTACCAAGGCCTATGAGATGTCCTAAGGCAGGCTCTGATTATGATCTCTCAGTCTACATTCCACACCATAGCTACTCACGCAATGGCATTAGAGTTAGACCAATGGATGGTAGCCCAGCAGCACAGAGGACAGGTTGAGGTCTCTAGAGGTCAGATATGAGACAGAGGAGCTGATCCCCACCGACATGATAAAGAGCGTAGATAGAGACACCGCAAACAGCCTTAGAGGCGCCCACCAACACCCCTAGCACCCCTAGCACCACAGACTGCGCCAGTAGTCTGACGTTACGTTCCCTTCGCAGGGAACTGCTTCTTGTGTCAGCAACCAGGGCATATGAGGGCCTTCTACCCACAGACAACAGGAAGGCTAGGACTAGGAGCGGTGCAGGGTGGGCAACCAGCATGGGGATAGGGCCAGAGAGGTCGTAGAGGCAGAGCTGGTAGGAGAGGCTAGCAGGGCCGAGGAGCAACCTTGGAGGCCTATGCACTGGATCTGCAGCACGAACTAGCCCCCCGATATAGTGATAGGTATATATGTTAGACGATAAAGATATATCAGATGCTCCTACATATTCTATATTGGATATATATGTAAACATACATCTCATGTATTAAATATATGATATGTATATTCCCTATATTGTCAGGAATTCTGTTGGTAGGAGGACACCCCGCCAAGACCCTCTTCGACACTAGAGCGACACACTCCTTTGTGTCCCACGATTTTATTATGACTAAGGAGAATGTTGTTCGCTCGTCCAGTCTATTTATAGAAAATCCGTCTACCAGATAGAATAGACATAATGTCAAAGGAGAAATACTCATTCCAGGATATACTAGGAGACGTGGAATTTAAGGTCTATGCGATAATCTTGGAAATAACTGGGTTTGATATTATACTGTGAATGGACTGGCTAGCCGAGCACAAGGTGCAAATAAATTGTTCAACGCGAGAGGTCCGACTGCAGAACCCAAATGGTCAGGACGTTATGCTGACAGGTGTACCCTCTGTCTCTCATATTATTTTGACTTCTACACAGATTATGAAATCAGTTCGACAGAAGGATGAGTTGTACCTTATTTACTTCGAAATGGGAGACAAATCTTAAGTGCTCGCCATGGTCCCAGTAGTATGCAACTTCCCGGACATTTTCCCTGAGTCCCTCCTAGGACTACAACACAGCGAGAAGTCGACTTTAAGATCGAGCTCATGACCGAAGCACGACCATTGTCCCGTGCACCATAGCGGATGGCCCCAAGAGAACTGGCCGAATTAAAAGTTCAACTGCAGGAGCTAATAGATGTTGGATTCATTCGCCACAGTTCCTTGCCTTGGGGAGCCCCAATGCTGTTCGTAAAGAAGAAAGATGAGACATTACGTCTGTGTATAGACTATCGGGAGTTAAATAAGCTTACGCTACGAAATACATACCACCTCGTGAGGATCGAAGAATTGTTCGATCAGCTGCAAGGTGCATCTGTGTTTTCCAAAATGGACCTAAGATCAGGCTACTACCAGCATCGAATCTGGGAAGGAGACATCCCCAAGACTGCCTTCTACTCCCGTTACGATCTTTATGAGTTCTTAGTGATGCCTTTCGGGCTCACCAACGCACCCTCCACCTTCATGGCTCTAATGAATAAACTCTTCGAGCCTTTCCTAGATCACTTCGTGATCGTCTTCATTGGCGATATTTTGATCTACTCAAGAACCAAGGCAGACCATACTAGACACCTACAAATGGTGCTACTGAAACTTCAAGAACACTCCCTCTTTGCAAAATTCAGTAAGTGCGAATTATGTTTAGAAGAAGTCAGATTCCTTGGCCACACTATAAACAAGAAAAGGGTAGTAGTGGATCAGGCCAAAATCTAGGCAGTGCAAAACTGGGCACCACTTAGAAACGTTGTAGATATCCGAACCTTCCTTGGACTTGCATGGTATTACAGGAAGTTCATAGAAGATTTCTCTAAGATTGCATTACCCCTCACCGCCCTTACCAGGAAGGATGTTATTTTCCGATGGACACTAGAATGCGAGACTACGTTCGTCGAGTTGAAGAAGCGGATGACTTCTACACCAGTCCTGACGATCCCCGTAGGGACCGAGGGGTTCCAGATCTACACTGATGCCTCCCTATAGGGATTAGGATATGTTCTGATGCAACACGGCAAGGTGGTGGCCTACACATCTCACCAATTGAAGTCGCACGAGGTAAACTACGCGCCTCATGATCTAGAATTAGCCGATGTCGTCTTTGCCCTTAAAATCTGGAGGCATTACCTGTACGGGATAAGGTGCGAGATATTCTCCAACCACAAGAGCCTTAAATACATCTTCACTCAGAAAGAGCTGAACCTTCGATAGCGCTGATGGTTAGAATTCCTGTGCGAATATGACTTCGCTCTTTAATATCACCCCGAGAAGGCTAATAAAGTTACCGACGCTCTAAGCCTCCAGTATTTGGTAGCTGGGAGTTGGATGGAGCAAATCCCAAAAGGCTGTTTTAGTCTTTGATAGACTTGGAAATTACATTGGTTACCCGAAGAGATCCGGAGGAATATCATGTCCAATTGTATTGGATGGAGATCCAATGCGACATCCGGGATCAGATACGAGAGGCCCAGAAGATTGACCCAGAGGTAGTCCCGATCATCCGATATCTTCAAGGTGGGGCACATGAGGATATTAATATACACGATGGGATCTTGCAGTTCAGGCACCATATATTTATTCCCTCTGCTGGGGGAATTTGCGAAGAGATTCTGCAAGAAGCGCACCAGTTGAGGTATTCCATCCGCCCTGGTGTGGTTAAAATGTATGTTGATCTGCGCAGGACCATATACTGTCCTGGAATGAAAAGAGACGCCATCAACTTCATGGCCCAGTGCCAGACCTGTCAAAGGGTTAAAGCTGAATGTCGCAGCCCAGGAGGCTTGATGCAGCCCCTGCATATACCCGAATGGAAATTTGAGGACATTTCCATGGACTTTGTCCACGGCCTACCTCGATCTCGTGCTGGAAACATCTCCATATGGGTTGTTGTGGATAGACTTACCAAGGTGGCATGGTATATTCCAAACCGACAGAGAGACGGAGTTAATATTCTGGTCAGGTTATTCTTAGAGAAAGTAGTCTGATTTCACGGAGTACCAAAGTCCATCATGTCAGATCGTGATGGGCATTTCACATCCAAGGAATGTAGACGGGTGCAGGTATACTTGGGGATCAAGTTGGCCTTTAGCACTGCCTTCCACCCACAAACAGATGGACAAATGGAAAGGACGAATCGGACGATGGAGGATATACTTTGACTTTGCATAGTGGAACACAATGAGCCATGGGAGCAGTTGTTACCTATAGTTGAGTTTTCTTACAATAACAGCTACCAGGCTAGCATTAAGATGGCACCGTACGAGGCATTGTATGGGAGACATTGCCGAACCCCGTTGACTTGGGCTCAGGAGGAGGACCCAGAAGCCTTAGGAGTGGCTTATATTGATGCCACTATGACAGCAATACAACTAATCTAGGAACGAATGTGGGAGGTGCAGAGCTGGCAGGCCAAGTATTATGATGCGCGGTACCGGCCGGTGGAGTTCCGCATGGGGAAAATGGTGTTCCTGAAAATTAAACCCATGCATGGTGTCTCCCAGTTGAGCAAGCAGAAGAAGCTAGATCCCCGCTATTCGGGCCCCTATCAGGTGATAGAGCGTGTTGGCTCAGTTGCCTATCGATTAGCCCTGCCCCCAGAATTGGCAAATCTTCATGATATGTTTCATGTCTCTTCCTTGAGACGAGTTCTCCGGCAACTAGAGCAGCATCTACCTACATCGCTAGTGCAACTGTAGTCAGAAAGATCCGTCTAGCTTGAACCAATCAGAGTCGTAGATCATAAAGTGAATAATCTGCGTAACAAGGTCATCCCAATGGTCAAGATATTGTGGTCAAATCACGGACGAGATGAGTACACTTGGGAACCAGAAGCACTCATCCGAGAAAAAACACCCAGAGCTCTTTCCCCAGGTATGTCACTCCTTTCCCCTTACCTCAAGCAACTTTTCGGGGACGAAAATCGTTTTATTTTTATTGGATTGTAACATCCCCACTTTTATTGCGCCATCAGAGCCCTAGTGGGCCCAATAAAATTTACCCCAACCCCTACCCATGACCCGGTAAGAGCTAAACCTAGGCGGGGAATGGGGCTAGAGAACTCCGATTTGAGTTCTGTCAGTTCCTATGACCTCGTATAATCAATACGACTGTGTTAGGACTCGCTCTGTTAGACCCCGAGTTCATATTGTGGATATAACCGGCTCTCATGAACGTCGCAAAGACAAGATTATGAATATCGATCTAGAGAACTCTGATTTGAGTTTTGCCAGTTCTTGTAGCCTCGTACAGTCAATACAAGCATGTCGGAACTCATTGAGTCACAATCCAAGGTCTAACGACCAATATAGACATTTTGACCATTTTGGTGCGCCACAACGCGCAGTTTTGGACATTTACCAAACGAACACCAATTTTACCCCGGTCAGTGGCATTGGACTCGTATGATCAATATAAAGTCAACAGAAGTTGTTCTGCTCAATTCCAATGACTGATGGTCAACCCATGGTCAAACAAGCATAATCGTGCACTGAAAAGCGTGCACGCACAAATTATGACGCAACACCCCTACTTTGACCCGACTCCCGATGTCCTAGACCCACTTTTACTTCGACCAGCATAAGGGACCCACCTTAGGGTTGACTTTGGTCAAACCCCCTAAAAAGCCTTTTTCTGGATTCTTTTTCAAAGAGGAGCCCACCTCCTCTCATGGTGAGATTAACCCCCACCCCTTTGGGCTTTCCAAATCAGCAAGGGCAAGGGTGGAGATGGGCCATAGGGCAAGTGGAGGCCCACCAACTTTCTCCCCCACTTCTACCTCTCTTTCTCCACTTTGAAATCCCAACCAAGAGGGGGGATTTCTTTTCCCCACATAGGGGAAATTTCTTGAACCTCCAACTATCCATGGACAGCTGGAGGGTGGGGATTAATCCCACATTAGGTAGAAGAGGAAGTATTCCCATCCTCTAGCCTATATAAAGGCCCCCTCCCCTGTTTTTCCTCCTCACAGCTCACTGACCATCTCCCCCACCTCTGCCCCCCTGCCGGAGCCTAGCTCACCTAAAAAAGGCCAATCGGAGCTCCACCACACCGCCATCTTGCATGGCCGATCAAGTTGGATCCTCCCGAGCCCCTCCTGTATAGTTGGAAACCTTCCCCTCCTCCCTCATCTTTTCGACGTGATGCATGCACCCCCCGGCAGCCGGAGTGCCTCCAGCACCACTTGAGCAATGCTCTAGGTCGGGTGGTGGCTGTGAGAGTTCAGCCCCTCCTAGCACTGGCAATGGCGCTAGGGAATGGTTAAACCACCGAGGATGATATTTCTCAGTGGTGGAAGGTCGGGGTGCCGCCGGAAAACGCCGCTCCGGCGGCAACCGAGAAACAGAGTTTCTCACTGTTTTATTTCTGGCGGAGGCCGGCGGTGGTTGGTTGTCGGTCCACCACTGGAGAAGATCCCTGCCCCGATGCACCGGCTAGGGATGGTTTCGTGCCTGGATTCAACTCCAGAGAGGCAGGGTGGCACAGTGGCGCAGGGAGCAGAGCCACCTCCACCCTGATCTCGGGTTGAGGATTTCAGGCGGTGGCCGGTAGCGGAAGGCCGCCGGGCCACCACCCAAAGTCTCGCCGGCCCTCGGAGACCCGATCGGGGGTGGTGCTGGCATCCAGCGGTGGTTGGCCGGCGGTGGCGGAGGGCCACCGTCAGGTTGCTGGCGGGAGTTGATCATCGCCGTCCATTCTGGTGATGAGATGGACAACCGTGATCTTCTTATTTACCTCCCCCGCCTCAGCTTCTATGCCCCCACAACAGATCTGTGACTGATCCTTTGTGGGAAAATGTTGGCGTAATGCCTCGTTCGGCTCAATCTCAGTCGCAGGTTCATGCTGATCTACTAATTGCAGACCACAATCCATAATAGAAACTTGTGGAATTTTTTGGACTAAATCAAAGCCCCTGGGGGCAAAGTGGTCAACATGAAAGGTATTTCCCATAAGGAGGGATTCCTGCACAAACATTTTGAGAATTTTTGAATGTGTTTTAGTATTTTGAAAAGCCTAAATAATGTTTACTGGGCCAAATTAATGACCCAAAATTTATGGAAACATTATGAAAAATTACATAGACTCATTCTAGGCTCTTCCAAAGGTTATATCAAAATTTGGGGACATGGGGATAAGAAATGCATTTTTTCCAAATTCTAAGAGCCTAGGGTCGCACTCGGGATTTATTTCGCCCATTTTTCCCCGGAAATGAAAATTGGAGCGTGTGACTATCCCTCCTAATTTAAATAATAAATTCAAGTTATGTCATCGACGAGAGTGGCCGAGGCAAGTATCCATGCTCCGGGTGTTCTGAGATTTCGTGAAACCGTCAAGCGCCTCAACTCTTGGGTAATTTGGGCATGATCAGAAGGTGAGAGTACGAGTAGTGAGTTATAAATTATTCTCGATGAATAAAAAAGGTGTAACTCCTAATGAGCCCCTGATCTGATTAAGCTGTGATTAACAAGGCGCAACCAAATTACTCTCGGATCTTAATAATGGGTATAACCCAAGGAATCCTTTGAATTGAATGTGCCGCCTAAGAATGGAGATGGAACAAAAGCCTCCAGATGGAGTGATTGGAGTACTAACCATTTTATTTATGATTATTCCAGTCTCGTACTGGTCAAGTTCAATTCAGTACTTTCAATTCAACTGCAGTCTCGTACCGGTCAAGTTCAATTCAGTACTTTCAATTCAAATCCAGTCTCGTACTCGTCAAGTTCAATTCAGTACTTTCAATTCAACTCCAGTCTTGTACTGGTCAAGTTCAATTCAGTACTTTCAATTCATTACTACTCCTATTTCGTACTAGCCACATATAATTACAGTACCTAAATTATGTAGCTTTTAATATCAATATCTTTAACTACCACATTTCATACATGCAATTTACTATTTTAAGCATGGGTCCTGCTCTGACAAGCAGTTGACTATTAAGGTCGAGCCTTTGATGGGGATAACTGGAGTTGAGGTATTCGTCCAGGTTTAGCCCCAATTAAAGTGCTCCCATACTCCTTGTCAAAAGTTGAGCTGAGCTCCACCGCCCGAAGTTCGTAGCATAGTAGGGCATGCCGCCCCAGACCCAGTATGTGCTAGCAAAATTGACTGTTTGATTGCTTGTAAATTGCTTGCGGTGAATTGTGGCAGATCAGTCCCTTCCATAGACCGTTTGTACTGGTTCAGGAAGGTTGATGACTCAATGCGACATGGTAGATGGGTACCGCAGGTTACCGGCCATTATCTTTCCCCGTTGGGTTTTCCTCCGCTGGTCTGCCAAAATATGGAATCGTCGGATGTTGCTCACATCCAAGAGTACACAAAGTTGTATGTAAGGGCCTGGGATGTGTGGTACGACCACCCCTAGAAGTGGCAGTACTGGCCACTGTCACTGACGACCACATCGGTGCGGCCCGCAGGGCTCGCTACCCTGCTAGAATAAAAGCGGTCCATACTATGTCGACATAGGATGTGTGTGAGCAGCTATGAATGCCTGCGATAGGATACATGGTGTGAATACCTGATGTACTGATGTGCTAGTAGAGCCCCTATTATAACTGATATTATAGCTACTGCCATTTCAGTTATATTATGCTGCCCTTCTTTTATTGTTGCTCCTAGCTTAATAATATGAAATATTGTGCTAACCCTCTCATGCTTCAACTATCTTATACTGCTGCAGTCAGTTTGTTGTCTAGCGGCATGGGCGATCTGTCCGTGCAGTCTATGCAGACAGAGGTGGCGGCTAGCCAGGTCGGCTTGTGGTCAACAGACAGTTTGTTCCCAGAATGAAACCGTGCGGATAGGATTGCTATCCGTGGAGCTCGCCAATACTAGCAAGGTATGGACTCGGTTGATGTTCGCGGAGTCCGGGTTACGGACTGGACCAGAGCTCGGGAGATCGTCATGACGTGTGCCTTGGTCTAGCTCTGGTGGCGCGGTTGGTGGAAACTGCGGAGCTCGCTGGTTAGAGCAGACTGGTGATGGAGTTTTCCGGGTTGAGCGGACTAATGCCGGAGTTCGCCGGATAGAGCGAATTGGTGTTAGAGTTCGCTGGTTTGAGCAAACTAGTATCAGAGTTCACCGGTTTGTGCGAACTGGTCGGTGGTGTGGACTTGGTGTGAATTTGAACCTAGTCCAGGATAGCTCAGTCTGGGATACCACGCAGTTTGCACGGACAGGTTCTTTGTCTATCGAGCTTGGTAATAGTCAGCCTTGTGCTGAGGGTGCAAGCTCGGGGAGTGCGGACTGAAGCTGTGTCCGCTGCAGCGTACAGACTGGAGCGGTGTCTGTAAAGATGTAGACTAGCTTCTATCCGGCCTCCTTGATGTCAGGCGGATAGGCTGGTGTCTAGCCTTGTCCTTGCCGACTAGGCGGACTGCTCTGTGCTAGCTGCAGGCTACGGTGGTATTTTTATCTACTAGGGCGGTGACCACATTCATCTCCGTACCTATAAATAGGACCCCTCTGGGATATCATAATTAATAGAGTGAACAGAAAGTTGAATGTGGGTTATTGCTACGGCCTCGGATTTCTGTCCGCGTGGTTTGAGAAGTTTAATCGGTTTATTGTTTGCATGTTGTGCGGCTAGCACTGAGAAGCCTGGATTTTGGTGCTGACTGCAGTCAGGGATCAGTGGAACTTGCGGTTAATAATCAGCGGTTTGCAGCAGGTCGCGGTTGCAGCCAGCCGGTCTTCTATACTTTAGCTTTCCCAGTTCAATAACTTGTAGCCTATCTCGGGGGTCTGTTCTTCTGTTCGACAGCACTATTCGCGGTCTAACTGGAGGCTAGGTGACCTTAGCGGTCAGACGGCTTGCAATTTGCAGATAGCACTTCTTCAGCTTGAATAATGGGTAGTCTGCACGACCTCGCGGTCTCAGCGGACTTTGTTGTTCAGTTCAGTAATGGAAGCAATCTCAGCGGTCTTGGATTTTGTCCGCCCAACTTCTTGCTATTTGTTGTTTTTTGTTTCCTTATTTTACTTGGCGAAATCATGTCTAGACATGTATACCTCTTGTTGTAAAGAATATCTTTAATACATGACCTGCTTGTTACTTTCCTTGCATCTGGTTTATTGAGTCTAGATATGGTTGAAGTTTTCTTGTGCCTGGTTTCCATTTTCTGCTCCATCAAGGTGTCATATTGATAGCTTTGAAAGTTTGACTTGGTATCAGAGCTATCTCCCTGATCATCTTGAGAAATTTTAACATGGTATCATAGGGAACAGAGGTTTGAGCAGTGATCAACCATTAGTTATGCTCGGTACTTCTAGAAGCTAATAGATCAGTGATTGTTGCAATGGAAGGTGAGTTAGCAAGATGTCTCAGTATTGAGCTTTTAATGCCGACCATCTTTAAGAAGTGGTTGTCATGCATGGAAAGCTATCTTCTTGGAGAGGATTTGTCGGAAGTTGTGTGTGGAGACAACAAGCAAGAATTTACTACTGCTACTGGGGATGCTAAAGCGGTGAGAGCTTGGAGGAAGACAAACGCGAAAGCAAAGTTTACTCTCAAGCGGGCTCTCTCATCGGAACTCTTTGACCATATCATCGGATGTCGGTCTGCTGCGGAGATTTGGACTTCCCTTTATAGGTTGTTCAACGGAAGAATATAGCTCGGCTACAGTTCCTGGAGAATAAATTGGCGGGAGCCACTTAGGGAGATTTGTCCATCTCAACGTTCTTCCTGAAGATGAAGAACCTTTGTACTAATATATCAGCGTTGGACCCTGATGAGCCTATTTTAGAGGCGAAGCTCAAGAAGCACATCATTCGTGGCTTGTGGAAGGAGTATGTGCCTTTTATGACCTCTGTTCAAGGTTGGGCCAATTAGTTGTCTTTGCTGGAGCTAGAGAACCTACTGGCTTCGCAGGAGATCTTAACAAGATAGATGGTTGGAGTCACTATCTCTAGAGGAGATGGAGGGGCTCTCTTCTCAGGGAAGAAAAGGGGATGGGACAAGAAGAAGAAATCGGCTGATAGTGATAGACCTACTTCATATCAGCAAGTGGAGAGGTATGCTCCTAGGCTTGATGGGAAAAGGAAGGAAGGACCAAGGTGCTATAGATGCAACCAGCCTGGCCACTTCAAGATGGACTGCAAGGTTATCCTACAGTCAGCAAACATCGCTCATATAGGGAGAAGGGACAAGAACTTGGTTTTTGCCTCAATAAGTTCTTATGTTGATCGGATGAGGGCCAATGATAGTGCAACTATATGGCAGGAAAGACTGGGACATGTCGGGATGGACAAGTTGAAAGCAATGGCGAAAAGGAGCCTTATGAAAGGCTTGCCTAGATTGTCATCCTTCAACGATGGTCATGTTTGCGTGGGATATCAACATGGTGAAGCTTATCGCTTTACGTTTGATAAGTCGCAGACATGGTGCTCTCAACCATTGGATTGTATCCATGGTGAAGTGTTGGGACAGACCGTCACCGCCAGTCTTGGAGGCAGTAGGTATATGCTGGTGTTGATTGATGACTATACGAGGTACACGTGGGTGTACTTCATGAAGGAAAAGTCGGACGCGTTCCATTTTTTTGTGGAGTTCAAGAAGCTTGTGGAGGGTCGGCTTGGCCTGCAGATCAAGAAGTTGAGAACGGGAAACAGAGGTGAATTCAGTTTAACCATGTTCTCTAACTTTTGTAGGAAGCATGGAATCTGGAGGGAGATTTCTTGTGGATATACTTCACAAAAAAGGGGAGTAGCAGTTCAGAAGATTCATCATCTAACGGAGATTTGCAAGTGTTGACTTCATGGCAAAGACATTCCTAAGGCCTTCTGGGCGGAAGGGATGGCCTGCCCGATGTATGTCATCAATTGGATGACTCTGTGTCCGATCAACATGAAGTCTCCAATTGAGCTTATTGGGTTTTGTATCCACAATAACCTAGATTTGTGTGAAGTCACCCTTGAACTAAGATGAATTAAGTATGTATTTGATGCTATTTTTCAGTTGAGTGCTTGTAGGTCATTATTACTAAGTGTAGACCAATGTCAGTTTATAGTAAGTCACCAAATACAGGACCATACAATATAGCCCCTCATTGTGTGATTCATGGTGTTAGCTCATGTGTAACCTCTCTACTGGGATGCACTTCATTTTCAAGTACTAAAGAATTGGAAGAAATGAAAGGTTGCTGATCTTTGAAGAAAGAAGAAAAGAAATTTTTCTAAAATTTTCTAAGTACATTTTTCGAAAAGAGGAAGTGTTTTCGAAAAGTCTAAGTTAAGTTTTCGAGAAAGAAAAACAGTTCTCAAAAACTTAATGACATCTCAAAAAACTCTCCAAAACGTCTAAGTTCTATTTTTTGAAAAATTCTCTGAAGATGTTTTCGAAAGTCTAATTTCATCTTTCGAAAAAGAAATTCTGTTTTCGAATAATCAAGTTCATTTTTCGAGAAAGATAAGGTGTTTTCGAAAAGCGAAATCTACTTTCGGAAAATCTGTATTCAGCTCAAAGAAATTTTGTGTAAAGCCTTCTTCGAAAAAGGCCATGCCATTTTTCGAAAAGATAAGTTTTTTTCAAAGAATTTTAATTCTTTCGAAGAATACAGTTGCTGAAAATTCAAACTTCAATTCTTCGATCGAGATTTCATTCATCGAACGGAGTTCGTAATTCGTCGAACGGATTTCATTCAATTCGTCGAACGCAACTTCTGTCAATTCATCGAACGAAATTTATGTCAATTCGTCGAACACAACTTCTGTCAATTCGTCGAACAAGATTTCATTAGTCGAACGAGATTTCAAACTTCGATTCATATTTAATATGATTAATCTTCATTCCTTCAATGATTTCAGACTGTTAGAAGAAGTTCTATATAAAGTCTTTTCGATGAATTCACTAACCCTAATGAAAATGCTAATGCTAATCATAATCTCAAGTCTGAATCGCCGCAAGTTCAAGATCGGGAAAAGCCGCATGCCGCATTCATCATTCTTCTCTGAAGCTTCTTCCTCGATCTAGTGATTCAACAGAAGAATAGATTCGATAGACCTTTGATTCAAGTTTCTCAAATCATCTATTTGATCGTGTCAGATCTTAAGAATTTTAGATCGTGTTCTCTCAAGATTTCTTCCTCAATATCTTCTTCGAGATTTTCAGTTCTCAAGAGGTAAGAAGTTTGAAGATTTCAGATCTGGATTTGTGAAGTATTATTGTTGTAAAAATTTATTTTGATTCTTGTTGGAGTTTTGTCTCCGAGCTTGTAGGAAGATTTTTCTTCCGAGTGTCGATCCCATTTTGGCGGATCGAGTTTGTAGGAGTGTGTTAACTTCGAGTTGTAGGAGCATTTCTCCGAGGTGTAGGACTATTTAATCCGAGATATAGTGAAGTAGCCAAGGCTATCCGTGGTGCTAGATTGGTGAGGTGGAGAGTGGACGTACCCAAGATTGGGGAACCACTATAATTCCATGTGTCGTCTGTTGAAATTTGTGAAGTGGAAGTGGGTGACGGGACAGGCCGCGCGGCCTGTGCGGACAGCTTTGGCGGACTGGGCGGACTGGGCGGACTGAGGTTGCGGCCTAGTGAGAAGTCTGGTGGAAGTCGGCTGTGTTCTGAGCGGGTTGTTGCATGGAGTCCGCGGTTTGGTGCGGCCTGGTATCTGCGGATAGAGAGGCTTGCGGACTGGTGCATTGCTCAGTGGTCGCGGGTGCAAGTTTGTGCTGTTGGCGGGTTGGTTCGAGTTCGCGGGAAGCCTTGCGGACTGGTGTGTCCGCGGTTGGGGCTGTTGCGGACTGGGCCTTGAGCTTGGCTGAGGCCTTGTCGAGCTCAGGTGTTACAGCAGGTCTTGCTGTGGAGACCGGTTGGCGGACTGTTGTTTGGAGTCCGGCTTGGTGCTACTGCATTGGACAAGTGCGAGGAGCTCGCGGACTGGTTGCGGTCTGTGCTAGGGTGTTTGGCGGACGGGACTTTGTGTCCGCCATGCTCGCACTGGCCCTTGATGGTTTTGGACTTGGTCACACTTGGTGTCAAGTTCATGGTGTCCGCCGTATCCGCCAAGTCCGCTGTGACCGGGCGGACTGTTGCTGTTTGCCTTTGGTCGTGGACTTGTGGCGGATTGAGGTGTGAGTCTTGCGGACTGCCATTGAAGAGGGTGCTGTCCTGAAGCAGTTGGAGCTTTGCGGGCTGGTGCCTTGTCCGCTTAGCTTGGGCGGACTGGAGAGGGTTCGTCATTGGTTGCCTTGCTCCTGGCGGTTTCCCTTGGTGACTGGCTAAGTCCTCGCGGACTGAGCGGACAGTCGTTTTGTGTTCGCGCGGGTTGGGGCGGTGTCGCTATCTCATGGGCGGTGACCACACTCCTCACCTGGCCTATAAATAGGACCCCCTGGCACATCTACAGTAACCTAAGTAACGTGAGTGAACAGTAATTTGGGTTGGGCGAGTGCTGCGGTCTGTGTTTTTCAGTCCGCGCGGATTGTTTCAGGCTGACGGTTTGCTGTGTGCAGGTCGCGCGGATAACTTCAAGGAGCCAGGAGTTTGGCTGTGACTTCGGTCAGTGCTTGGAAGTGTGCGGTCTCTGCGCACTCAGCAGGAGGTCGCTCTGCGGCTTGTCAGTTCTGTTTCAACTTTCCCAGCTTCAATAACCTGTCCGCCGGCTTCAGGCGGGTAGGGGAGTTCCTCAGTTCGGGTTCAGCAGGAGGCGAATAACGGTCTGTCCGCGCGGCCTCGCGGTCTCGGCGGACTCCGTGGTATTCGGCGGTTTGCAGCATAGCTTGGGCGAGCTCAGCGGTCTCGGCGGTCTCGGCGACCTCGCGGTCTCGGCGGACTGGAGTGCTGTCCGCCCGGCTTGTGTTTTGTTCCTTTCTGTTTACAGCTGTAATACTAGCGAAATCATGTCTCGCTATGTATGCCTCGGATTGTAATGAAGTGAATGCATAATAAGATCTTCTTGTGCTTCCATTGTTTTGTTGGGTGCAACCTCTAGTCCTTGGGTTTCCGCAGGTTCAGCGTGCGAACTGGGTAGTTCCGAAGATATTAATTTGGCGTTTGGGCTATCTTGCTGACCACGTTGAGAAAATTTTAACATGGTATCAAAGCGAGGTTACTGAGGTTGGAGGTTCAGTTGCGTGAGCGGAGGTCAGCCAGTGTTGTTACTCAGTGATTGAGTGGTGATCAACCTGTGTTGTTGCTCGGTGCTGCTGAAGGGTACCAACAGGTGATTGCAATGGAAGGAAGCTTAGCAAGAGGTCTGGGCATTGAACTCTTAACGCCGACTAACTATAAAAAGTGGAAGTCGTGCATGAAGAGTTATCTTCTGGGCGAGGAGCTGTGGGAAGTTGTCGGTGGAGACGACAGACAGGAAGTAACTGCTGCTTTCGGTACTGCTGAACAGGTGAGGCTCTGGAGAAGAACTAATGCTAAGGCAGAGTTCATTCTGAAAAGAGCTGTCTCTCCGGAACTGTTTGATCACATCATTGGATGTGAGTCGGCTGCTGATATTTGGACGACCATTGATGAGTTGTTCAATAGGAAGAATGTGGCGCGGCTTCAGTTCCTGGAGAATGAGTTGGCCAGGGCAACTCAGGGAGACCTTTCCATCTCCAGGTACTTCTTAAAGATGAAGAGCTTGTGTGCTGAGCTGTCGGCGCTGGATCCTGATGAGCCTATCTCTGAGGCAAAGATGAAAAGGCACATTTTCCGCGGCTTGCGGAAGGAGTATGTGGCCTTTGTTACGTCTGTTCAAGGGTGGGCTACTCAGCCGTCTCTGCTGGAGCTGGAGAATCTGCTTGCCTCGCAGGAGAGCTTAGCAAGGCAGATGGCTGGAGTGAATCTGAATCAGGAAGGCAGCGAGGCTCTCTTCTCAGGCAAGAAGAAGGGATGGGAAGGGAAGAAGAAGAAGAAGGTGCAGGCCGCTGTTGAGAAGGAGACTTCAACTTCATATCCGCCGGAGAGGAGCAATGCTCCTAAGGACTGGAAGAAGAATCTGAAGTGCTACCGGTGTCATCAGCGTGGGCACTTCAAGCGGGACTGCAAGGTCAAACTGCAGCCTGGGCATGCTGCGGGAAAGGAGGAAGCTTGCTCACGAAGTGAAGAAGCAGAATGGGGAGGAGCTTTCATGACGGGCACTTGTGTCCGGGCCTTATCTGCTGAGGACTTCAACAGCGAGTGGATCATCGACTCCGGGTGTGGTCATCACCTCACCGGAGACAAGTCGAAGTTCACCTCCATGCAGGCTTACTCAGGTAATGAAGCTATTATCACTGCTGATAATACTGTTTATGCAGTAGAGAAGGAGGGGGTCGTGTCTTTGGGTAGTGATCAGGGGCCACTCACGTTAAGGAGTGTGTATCACGTGCCGGGCATGAAGAAGAACCTCTTCTCGGTGACCAACGCGGTGGACGCTGGGTATCACGTTCTGTTTGGGCCAACAGACGTGAGGTTCCTTCGCAACGTATCAGCGGTAAAGGCTGATGTTGCTCATGTTGGGAGGAGGGTGAAGAACTTGTTTGTTCTTTCCACCAGTGCCTATGTTGATAAGATGAGGGCCAATGATAGTGCGGCTATCTGGCATGAGAGGCTGGGGCATGTTGGCATGGACAAGCTGAAGGCAATGGCGAGTAGAAGTCTGGTGAGGGGGTTGCCGATGTTGTCCTCCTTTGGTGATGGGCATGTTTGTGCGGGCTGTCAATACGGTAAGGCACATCGCCTTCCGTTTGATAAATCTCAAACAAGGAGCAAGAAACCATTGGAGTGTATTCATGGCGACCTGATGGGACCGACTGTTACTGCCAGCCTTGGTGGAAGCAAATACATGCTTGTCTTGGTTGATGACTACTCAAGGTATACTTGGGTGTACTTCTTAAAGGAGAAGTCGGATGCCTTCCGTTTGTTCGTGGAGTTCAAGGAGTTGGTAGAAGGCCGGCTTGGCTTGCGGATTAAGAAGTTTCGAACTGATAACGGGGGAGAGTTTGTCTCTTCCGAGTTTTCTAACTTCTGCAGGAAGCACGGGATCCAACGGGAGCTTACATGTGCTCACACTCCACAACAAAATGGGGTAGCGGAGCGGAAGATCCGTCATTTGACGGAAACCTGCAAATGCTGGCTGCATGCGAAAGATATCCCGAGGTCCTTTTGGGCGGAGGGAATGTCTTGTGCTGCATATGTTATCAACCGGATGCCACTCAGCCCTATCAACATGAAGACGCCCATTGAGCTGTTGCTGAAGGAGAAGCCGAGTGTTGGACACCTTCGGGTGTTCGGTTCAACTTGCTACGTGCATGTCCCGGATGCTTCACGGACAAAGCTGGATGCGAAGGCAAGGAAACTTGTCTTTGTTGGCTATGATGAGCGGAAGAAGGGATGGAAGTGCATGGACCCTGTGACGAAGAAGTTCGTGGTGTCAAGAGACGTTGTCTTTGACGAGCTGACGTCATATGGAGGTGGCTCGGTGGAGCCTACCGGAAGTAGCAAGGTTGAGGAAGCACCGGTGGAGGCTGCTGAAGGCTTGGAAGAGGAGCTTGTTGTTTCACCAGCAGCTCCTGTTGCTTCGAACTCCGAGGCTGAGCTTTCTGGCTCAGGAAGCAGGGGGAGCACTGCTCAATGCTTGCCCCAGGTAGGAGTGGAGCCTGAAGAAGCAACGGAAGCCGTGAGCAAAGAGCCGTGTCTTCGGAGATCGAAGAGGGTGGTTAAGCCACCGGCTCGGTACTGTGATGGGAATGCAGTGAGCTTTGTCTCCTGTTTCTTTGCTGGTCCTCTGGATGAGCGAGAGCCTGCAAACTTCAACGAGGCCACTGGAGTGAAGGAGTGGGAAGGTGCCATGAAGGAAGAGATTGATGCTCTGAAGAAGAATGAAACCTGGGACCTTGTGCCCAAGGTTGATGGCATTACTCCGGTTACTTGCAAGTGGGTGTATAAGTTGAAGAAGAAGGCTGATGGGAGCATTGATCGATTCAAGGCTCGCCTGGTCGCTAGAGGATTCTCACAGCAGTATGGAGAAGACTATGAGGAGACATTCAGTCCAGTTGTGAAGATGACGTCTGTAAGAGTGGTGATCGCCTTGGCTGCTTGCAAGGGATGGAGGTTGTGGCAACTCGATGTGAAGAATGCTTTTCTTTACGGAGAGATTGACAAGGACATCTTCATGGATCAGCCGCTTGGTTTCGTCTCTGAGAAGCATCCGGACTATGTCTGCAAACTCAGGAAGGCTCTCTATGGGTTGAAGCAAGCTCCTCGAGCGTGGTATGGGAAGATTGCAGAGTACCTGCAGTTCTGTGGATACCTGGCTTCTAACTCGGATTCTAGCTTGTTCGTCAAGAAGAAGGGAGAGCTAAGAGTCTTGGTCCTGCTGTATGTGGATGATATGATCATCACAGGGAACTCGAAGGAGGAAGTAGCAAGGCTCAGGGGAGAGCTTGCTATACGCTTCGAGATGAAAGACTTGGGAGAGTTGCATCACTTTCTTGGTCTGGAAGTGGAGAGGAAGGAGTGCGGGATTCTCATTAGCCAGAAAGGGTATGCTGATCGTATTGTGAAGCGGTTTGGCATGGGCGAAGGGAAGAAGTGCTCTACTCCACTGGAATCTGGGCTGAAGCTTCGACGAGATGAGGGAAGGGTGCTTAATGATCCCTTGGTGTTCAGGGCTCTTGTTGGGAGCTTGATCTATCTGACGATTACAAGGCCGGATATAGCTTATGCTGTTGGCCGAGTAAGTCGGTATATGGCTGAACCAAGGCAATCTCATCTAGTGGCGGCGAAGGGAATTCTGAAGTATGTCAAGGTGACTTCTGAGATGGGACTCCTCTATGGAAGGGATGCGGAGTTTGCATTGCTCGGGTACACGGATGCTGACTATGGCGGTGATTCGGATGATCGAAGGTCTACTTCAGGTTATGTGTTCACTTGCGGTTCAGCTAGCATCTCGTGGTGTAGCAAGAAGCAGGACTCGGTGTCGGTTTCAACCACGGAGGCGGAGTATAAGGCTTCGGCCTTGGCTGCTCGGGAAGCCGTTTGGTTGAGGAGACTCATAGAGGATGTTCATGAAGAAGTGCAAGGGCCTACTTTACTCCGGGGTGACAATGAGAGTGCTCTCAAACTGGTAAACAATCCAGTGTGTCACGCCAGGACCAAGCATATAGAGATTGATCACCACTTCATCAGGGAGAAGGTGTTGGAGGGGTCTCTGCTGGTCGGGCATGTTCGGAGTGAAGATAATCTTGCTGACATCTTCACGAAGCCGCTGTCGAAGGGGCCCTTTGAACGCTTGCGCAGCTTGCTGGGCTTGGTCACCACTTCTCACTTCAAGGGGGAGTGTTGAAATTTGTGAAGTGGAAGTGGGTGACGGGACAGGCCGCGCGGCCTGTGCGGACAGCTTTGGCGGACTGGGCGGACTGGGCGGACTGAGGTTGCGGCCTAGTGAGAAGTCTGGTGGAAGCCGGCTGTGTTCTGAGCGGGTTGTTGCATGGAGTCCGCGGTTTGGTGCGGCCTGGTATCTGCGGATAGAGAGGCTTGCGGACTGGTGCATTGCTCAGTGGTCGCGGGTGCAAGTTTGTGCTGTTGGCGGGTTGGTTCGAGTTCGCGGGAAGCCTTGCGGACTGGTGTGTCCGCGGTTGGGGCTGTTGCGGACTGGGCCTTGAGCTTGGCTGAGGCCTTGTCGAGCTCAGGTGTTACAGCAGGTCTTGCTGTGGAGACCGGTTGGCGGACTGTTGTTTGGAGTCCGGCTTGGTGCTACTGCATTGGACAAGTGCGAGGAGCTCGCGGACTGGTTGCGGTCTGTGCTAGGGTGTTTGGCGGACGGGACTTTGTGTCCGCCATGCTCGCACTGGCCCTTGATGGTTTTGGACTTGGTCACACTTGGTGTCAAGTTCATGGTGTCCGCCGTATCCGCCAAGTCCGCTGTGACCGGGCGGACTGTTGCTGTTTGCCTTTGGTCGTGGACTTGTGGCGGATTGAGGTGTGAGTCTTGCGGACTGCCATTGAAGAGGGTGCTGTCCTGAAGCAGTTGGAGCTTTGCGGGCTGGTGCCTTGTCCGCTTAGCTTGGGCGGACTGGAGAGGGTTCGTCATTGGTTGCCTTGCTCCTGGCGGTTTCCCTTGGTGACTGGCTAAGTCCTCGCGGACTGAGCGGACAGTCGTTTTGTGTTCGCGCGGGTTGGGGCGGTGTCGCTATCTCATGGGCGGTGACCACACTCCTCACCTGGCCTATAAATAGGACCCCCCTGGCACATCTACAGTAACCTAAGTAACGTGAGTGAACAGTAATTTGGGTTGGGCGAGTGCTGCGGTCTGTGTTTTTCAGTCCGCGCGGATTGTTTCAGGCTGACGGTTTGCTGTGTGCAGGTCGCGCGGATAACTTCAAGGAGCCAGGAGTTTGGCTGTGACTTCGGTCAGTGCTTGGAAGTGTGCGGTCTCTGCGGACTCAGCAGGAGGTCGCTCTGCGGCTTGTCAGTTCTATTTCAACTTTCCCAGCTTCAATAACCTGTCCGCCGGCTTCAGGCGGGTAGGGGAGTTCCTCAGTTCGGGTTCAGCAGGAGGCGAATAACGGTCTGTCCGCGCGGCCTCGCGGTCTCGGCGGACTCCGTGGTATTCGGCGGTTTGCAGCATAGCTTGGGCGAGCTCAGCGGTCTCGGCGGTCTCGGCGACCTCGCGGTCTCGGCGGACTGGAGTGCTGTCCGCCCGGCTTGTGTTTTGTTCCTTTCTGTTTACAGCTGTAATACTAGCGAAATCATGTCTCGCTATGTATGCCTCGGATTGTAATGAAGTGAATGCATAATAAGATCTTCTTGTGCTTCCATTGTTTTGTTGGGTGCAACCTCTAGTCCTTGGGTTTCCGCAGGTTCAGCGTGCGAACTGGGTAGTTCCGAAGATATTAATTTGGCGTTTGGGCTATCTTGCTGACCACGTTGAGAAAATTTTAACATCGTCTGGATTGTGCTTGATTACTTGTTGTGTTTACACTCTCAAATTTTTATTCCACAAAAGACGCAGATCTTACTTATTCACACCCCCCCCCCCCCCGCTAGGTGATTTAGGTAGACAGCTAGATACTTTTCAATTGGTATCAGAGGGTGGTTGTTCTCAAAAGGTTCATAACTTGAACAGATATACTTCTAGTTGTCGTAGAGAAAATCAAGCATGGACAGATCCAAGGATTTCAAAAAACTTTCGGTGTGCACCAAGACTAACTTTCCCATGTGGAAAGAAAGGATAAGATTCTTCATGGAAGCTGTTGATCCCCGCATCTCCATGATAGTGGAAGAAGGCCCCTATGTTCCCATTACGAACTCCACTATTGATCCTACTAGAAAGGTACCAAAGGAACTGATGGATCTCGACAAAGATGAGATTGCACTTGTCTCTCTGGACAAGAAAGCTAAAAATATCATCGCAAGTGCTGTCGATGACTCCATGTTGCAGAACCTTATTCACTGCCAATCTGCTAAGGAAATGTGGCAGTCTTTGATTGTTCTGATGGAAGATACCGAAGAAGTAAGTGATGTCAGAAGATCCCTTCTAAACCAGAAGTATGAGGCCTTCAAGAAAGTTCCCAAGGGAACAATAGCTAATACATTTTAAAACTTAATCAAGATCATCAATATCCTGAAGAGCTACGAGCGAGTTTTCACAACCGGAGAACTAAACGACAAGTTCCTAAGATCCTTAACCAAGGAATGGGACAACAAGATTTGTGCCATCAGGGAGTTCGGGAAACTAGCCGAAACTGACCCCCAAAACCTCTTCGAAAAGCTTATGTACTATGAGCTTCAAATCAACACAAGAAAGGCTGAAGAAGAGTGCAGCAGATGTTCATCAAAAGAGAAGTCTATTGCATTGAAGGCAGATAGCTCAAGAAAGGCTAAAGAAGCATCTCTTGTTCCCACTCAAGAAGAAAGTGAAGAAGAAGACTCAGAGCCAAGCACCTCGGGCTCAGAGTTATCTAATGGAGAGTTTTCTTGTAACACCCCATATCCGTCGAATAACATATAGCAGTAGGTCCGGCCAGGGCCTGACGTCATATACCACAGACAGACCGAAGGGTTACGCAATGAAACCATCCTTCCAATAACAAACGACCTACACAGAGCGCATTCTAGCGAAAGCATTTCAAATGTTGCAAAGAAAGAACCCAGTCACAACATGAATGTCCACTAATAGTAACCCAAAAGGAATGAGCGTACAAAATACACAAAGTACTTGGCTTTATGGCCTTACAAGAGTTTACTTATACAAATAGTGTCTTCCAAACATCGGCACGCAGGCCAGTTACACATGAGAATAAAAGTAAACATTAGCATAGGCCTTCGAGGGCCGGCTCAGCAACAAGGGCTTTTGCCCGCTATTTTCCACTAGGCTCCGCAGCACCTGCAAGCAACAATCCACTGAAGCGGTGGCAAACAAAAGCAACGGTCAGCTAAAGCTGACCAAATTATAACGACCTCGCCCCTTAACTCGGGGCGGCGATGCTCCTTCCCTGCACTTTATTAGTATAGCCAAATGTAGTGAAATTACACTTCATCATAGGCATAGGCATGTACGGCCACACAACTCGTGTTCTCAGGGCACATTCTCGGCGAACCCGGTTAAAATCCGCGGTATCACCACCGCCCCTTGGACGGTAAATCTCATGAGCATTATGGTCTTTCTGGCCTAAGCCTAAGACCCTACATCTATGTCAACGGCAAGTACCACGTACCTTAGGTCTCTTTAACCGAACGATATAGAGTGGGTACGGTTCCGCCTAACCCGTTTCTCACACTGCAATGTCAACTTAATCTATATGCGCGGGTCAAGCTTCACTGAGTCCCAAATCGATCACACACTTTACATAACCCAGTTATGTGCAAGTTGGCTCCCAGGCCACCAAGATGGCAGAATCACGCTTCTGCCCAGATTTCCGGGTGCACCTTGGAGATAGTCCCCAAGGTTCCCTATTGCAATCTACCGCGTAGAAAACCTGAAAAACAACCATTGGCGCGGAGTCATCTCCGACCATTCATTCAATGAATCATCACCGATCCAGACCAAACTTGTCTGGGTAGGCTTCACACATCATGCCTATGTCCGTTCTTCGATTCCGGACTCTACATACAAAACAATGGGGACTATTCATGTCTAGCCGAAGGAATACCCCGCACTCACCGTATACTCGCGAGAGCGGGCTTCCTATGCAAAACGAAAGAGGACTTCACATGTCCAAGAAGAGAATCGTTACCCTTACGTTTCTCTTTGGCACCATGAAGATCTAGATGGATGAAAAGCACCGCAACGGCCTCGCCTCCGTAAATCTGAACTCGGCTTGCGATTTGGGGCTCCGAAGCTCCAACGGTGGCCGAAACTCTCCTTCTCCTTCTTCCTTGCTCTTCCCTCTCTCTAAGGCTTTTAGAAAGAGAAAACTCAAAAGAAATGAGGGTTTCAAACCCCATTCCTGGACTTAACCCAGCAAGAACCAGCATGGACCCTTGGATCCCAATAGGAGGAAACGAACGACCATGATTCGCACTTAAAATAAATTTCATGGACTGAACATGGCTTGTGACACGCCCGTGTCCAAGGTCGTGTGCCTCAATTGATGACAAAACCATCGCATCTCGACTAGTACAATGGCTCTCAACACGCCCGTATCAAGCTTGACATGCCCGTATCAATTAGTACATGCCCGTGTTGTAGGGCGTGTTCCTAAATCGACACTAGACCAAAAACATCCCGAAGAGGACACGGGTTCTCGACACGCCCGTGTCAATTTTGACATGCCCGTGTCAACCCGAACATGCCTGGGCTCCAGGCCGTGTTCCTCCCCCGACACAGCCCGACAAACAGCCCGAGCAGGACACGGCCCGGGACACGCCCGTGTCTCAGGCCGTGTTCACTGTCTCGAGTGCATTTCGTCGACCACTCGAGAAGTTCGTCGAACCCGAGCACGACATGGCTCTGTACATGCCTGTGTCCCATGCCGTGTGACCCTTACCAAGCACCAAACTTGGCTCCAAATGCTGCCCGTACCTCTTTTGAGTTTCGGGGCGTTACAATTCTCTCCCTCTTAAAATAATTTCGTCCCGAAATTACAGAATGGAAAATATACACAAAACTTAAACGGTACCTGAGTGGAATAACTCCGGGAACTCCTCAAGCACGGTCTACTCTCGCTCACACGAGAGCTCCTCCTGACCGTAGTTGTCCCAACGGATCTTGACCATTCTGATGTCTTTGTTAAGCAATCGCTTGACTTTCGAGTCCTCAATGCGAACGGGCTTGACCTTCGTCGTCAACCCATTATCAACTGGTACTTGATCTACGGCAATCATTTGCGAAGGCTCTTGCAACGCCTTCCGCAACACCGATATGTGGAATACATCGTGTAGACCACCCAGTTCCACTGATAGCTTTAATTGATAAGCTGCTTCGCCAATCCGCTCCAGAACCTCAAATGGTCCAAGGTACCTCAAGCTTAGCTTCTTCAAGTGTCGTACCCTTGAGATACCCTTGAACGACTTAATCTTCAAATACACCCAGTCGCCAACAGCGAACTCAACATTCCTATACTTGGCATTATAGTACTTAGATTGCCGGTCCTGAATGATTATCAATCTTTCTCGAATAGTTCGTAGCAACGAGGTTGCATCTTCCACTTCTTGTCGCTTGTATAGCTTCGACTCACCCGTTTCCAACCATGACAATGACGTGCGATATATCCTACCATAAAGGGCCTCGAAGGGTGTCATTTGAATGCTCGTTTGGTAGCTATTGTTATAAGCAATTTCCACCAAGTACAGGTAATCTTCCCATTATTTCCTGAAATCCAAGACGCACATGCGAAGCATATCTTCCATCATCCTGTTGACTCTCTTGGTCTGACCATCCGTCTGCGGATGAAAGGTCATGCTGAAACTTAGTTTGGTTCCCAATATTTGTTGCACCAACCTCTAGTCATTGGATGTGAACCACCCATCTCGGTCACTCACGATGTTGCGGGGCACAACGTGAAGTCGAACAATGTTATCCACATAGAGTTTTGCCAATTTCTCCACCGAATCATCCTTCCTATTTGGAATGAAGTGTGACACTTTCGTCAATCGATCTACGATCACCCAGATGGCGTTGTTTCCCTTCTGCGACCTTGGCAACCCATGCACAAAGTCCACTGTAATATTGTCGAACTTCCACTCCGGGATAGGCAAGGACTTCAAGAAACCTCCAGGGTTCTAGCACTCCGCCTTCACTAAGGCGCACGTTTGACACTTCGCCACATAAAGTGCCACATCCTTCTTAAGTCCTGGCCACCAGAACAACTTCTTCATATAACGGTACATCTCCGTGCTCCCTGGGTGAATCGAGTACTTGGTATGATGAGCCTCGTACATTAATTCCACCCGTAGTTTACCCACATTTGGAACGCACAGACGACTGTCCTTCCATAACAATCCATCCACAACATCAAATTGGGAATTTGACCCATCCAAAGCCTCAACCATGATTTGTTTCATGTTGTTATCCAGATCTAGAGCCTGTCAAATCCGATCAGCCAGGTCATACTGAACCTCTATCCAGTTCAGTTGCGCTTCGGCACTAGTTTGCTTGTCAACATAGGAGATCTCTAATACCTCCAACTCCCGAATCAAATGCTCGTCATGAACTGACAACCAGTTGGCTTGCGCAGTGGCCCTGCGACTCAACGCATCCGCAACCGCATTGCCTTTCCCAGGCACATAATGAATCTTGAATGTGTAGTCCCCCAAGAACTCCATCCATCTCTGCTACCGCATGTTTAGATCCTTTTGATCCAACAAGTACTTTAGGCTCTTGTGGACCGGTATAGATATCGACCTTCACCCCGTACAGGTAATGCCTCCACAGCTTCAGGGCAAATATCACGGTCGCTAACTCCAAGTCATGGACCGGTTAATTCCTCTCATGTACCTTCATCTGACGCAAGCCATAAGCTATCACACTTCCATGCTGCAGTAGAACACAACCCAATCCACTGCCCAAAGCAACACTGTAGCTCTCAAAGCCTTCGGTCCCACTCGGCGAACTTACAACAGGTGTCGTGGTCAACCGACTTTTCAACTCTTCGAAAGCTTGTGCGCACTCAGGCGTCCAAATAAACTTCTGCTCTTTCCTTGTCATAGTCGTGAGGGGTAAAGCTATCTGTGAGAAGTTCTCCACAAAGCGCCTGTAATAGCCGGCAAGCCCCAGAAAACTCCAGACTTTCGCTACTATAGACAGCACAGGCCACTCCCGTATAGCAACTATCTTCGTCGGATCCACCGAAATTCCCTCTCCACTGACTATGTGACCAAGGAACGCTACTGAGGACAACCAAAACTCACATTTAGAGAACTTGGCATACAGTTGGTTCCTTCTCAGCGTCTCCAACACCAAATACAGATGCTTGAAGTGATCCTCCTCACACTGCGAGTACACCAATATATCGTCGATAAAGACTATCACGAAGTGGTCCAGGTACTCTCTGAAAGTCCTGTTCATCAGATCCATGTACACGGATGGCGCATTAGTCAGCCCAAACGGCATGACGGTAAACTCATAATGCCTGTATCTCGTGCTGAAAGCTGTCTTGGGGGATATCACTTTCTCTTATACTCAGCTGATAATACCCGGACTTAAGATCCAATTTCGAGTACACCGATGACCCGACTAACTGATCGAACAGATCATCAATCCTTGGGATCGGGTACTTGTTCTTCTCCGTTAACTTGTTCAGCACTCGATAATCGATACAGAGTCGCAAGCTTTCATCGTTCTTCTTCACAAAAAGGGCCGGTGTGCTCCAAGGCGACGAACTTGGATGCACATAGCCCTGTTCCAACAGCTCTTGAAGTTGAACCTTCAGCTCTGCCATCTCCTTAGGCACTAACCGATACGGGGAGCGTGACATAGGTTTGGCACCTAGCACTAGCTCAATAGTAAAGTCAATCTCCCGCTGAGGTGGGGCTCTAGGGAGATCGCCAGGGAACACATCAGGGTACTCGGATATCACTGGGATGCTGTCCAAAGCAGGCTTAGGCTTTGAAGCCTCCACTAGAGTGAAGAACAGCTCTGCACCAGCACGAACTGTCTTAACCACCTGAAGAGCAGACATCAAAGTCTTGCTCGAACCTTTCTAAAAGAATTTGTTCCTAAACACCTAGAGGGGGGGCGGTGAATAGGTGTAATTCCTTTTTCTTCTAAGACAGAACTTTTAATTCAGTTAATTAACAAAATCAGATAGTTCTACGCTATCACAACACAAAAATAATAATATCACACACATTCACAGATTGCACACTGACTTATAGTGGTTCCCCAAGGTCTGAGTACATCCACTTTCCCCCTTCGCCTATCTAGCAGTGTGCTAGATTCATCCTAACTTCTTTCCTTCTCCTCAAATACTCAGATCTTACAGCTCAGAACCCAAACAAGGCTCCTACAACTCAGAGTGAGTCCACACTCCTACAGCTCAGGAAATCTGCCCTACCTCATCCTTCAACAAGTCCTACAACTCAGAGATCAAAATCTCCTACAACTCAGGCTCACAGCCCTACCTATGCCTTAAACAAGGCCTACCACTCAGAGAACTTATCTCCTACAACTCAGCCTTTATAAATCAGGCTTACAACTCATATCTTAAAAGATCCTACAGAAAATAAATTTTAATTATAAATCTACCACCACCCTGGTTGAGAGAGAAAGGATGGATGGTTTCTTGATCAGTTCTTGAATGAATCTGATGAAAGAGATCAACTTGTCTTAGCTTTCTTCAAAGCTTCTTGAATCTGAACACAGTAGATCTTCAATCATCTTCTTTCTTGAATTCAGAAATCAATCTGAATCCTTCTTGGCAGACTGGTTTAGAATCTGCACTTAAGAGACTTGTTGATGTAAGTCCCTTTCTTCACTTGATTAGATGGAGCTCTCTCTCTCTCTCTCTCCAAATTCTTCTGAAGATTCTTCTGAATTCTTCTTTGAATTCTCTTGACAAACTCTGAGTAGATCACCACTTGAGAATGTCATCTTAGATCTTCTGTTGAAAATCTTCTTCTATATGTTATTGTGTATTAGTATCGTATATCATTCCTTCTTCTGTTGATAGAGAATGTCCTTATATAGACTTTCTCCATAGTAACCGGCTGATCCGGTTTCTAACAAACTTCTGACAGCTCTGACAGTTACAGTAGACCGGTTGGTTATGGCACCTGTCAAGTCTTCGAGTCACTTCTTGAAACTTTGTATCTGTCCGCAAAGTGTCGAGATTGAACTTCATCATGTGTCGACACAAGTAGACTAAGTATCAACACAAGCCTTGGTGGTGTCGACACAGCTCTCTTGGTGTTGACACTGCTTCTTGACACGGCTTCAATAGAATGTGTCGACACTGATTCTGTGTCGACACAGTCACTTCTTCTCTTCACAAAAATTTACTTTGTTGAAACTCTGCTATGTGTCGACACAAGTCCTGTGTGTCGACACAGTTGATGTCAACAAAGTCTTCTGTGTGTCGACACTGCCTCTGTGTGTCGACACAGTTGCTGTTGACTAAGCTTTTTTGTGTGTCGACACTGCCTTTGTGTGTCGACACAGTTTCTTCTGGTGTCGACACAGCCTTTCCAAGTGTCGACACAATTGACTACAGGTGTCGACACAGCTTTTCTCCCGTGTCGACACAAGCCTTCATAAGTGTCGACACAGCTTTTCTGGTGTCGAATCATGGACTTAGAAACTTTTTCCCGCATTCTTGTATTTTCTTAACCTGCACATATAAACTCAAAATAACATCAAATACACCTTGATGCATATCATTGAGTAAGGTGAGGCTTCTTCAAATCTGGTACATATTTTCCAATGTACCCAACACTTTCAAGCCTACAAATGTCATCTCACGACCAGTTCCCAACTTGACCTCCTTGCGATTGCAATCAATGTATGTCTGCTACTTTGAGAGCCAGTCCATACCAAAAATCACGTTGAACTCCACTAGCGGCAGTAACGACTCTTACAAGTCGAAATCCTGACTCCCAATTCATATCTTTACGCCACAGACTCTATCCGCGCGCATTGAACACCCATTTGGCAACAACACGTCCAGTTTGTCCTTTTCCATCGAAGAAGGTACTCCGATGCGCAATATAAATCCTTCGGACAAAAAGGAGTGTGAAGCTCCCGTATCAAAGAGTGCTCTCGTCGGATTATCGCAAATCAAAACAAAGCCTAATACAAACAGTAATAAGCTAACATGCGCAAGGTAACAAGTATTTAAAACTAACTTGCTATAAATTTAAACCGTACATGTCACCACATCAGCTTGCTTTATGGCCTCCTACTGGCCAAGGTTATAGACTCTAGGTTGAGCCGGAGCATAGTGGGATGTGGTTGACTCCACCGCCTTGCCCTTCTCCTCATAGGTTGCTCCCGGCTTCCTCTCAGACTTTGGATGTCCGATCCAACAGTCTCGGGCAAAGTGTCCCGATTTTCCACAGTTATATCATGCGCTCGGGATTCGGCTTGTAGTTGCCCCCAAAGCACTAGAAGAAGGGGCTGGACCCAAATACCTAGCCTTCTTATTCCACTTACGGAACACAGACTTCGAGGTAGTTGGCACCTTGAACTCTTTCTTCTTAGCAATAAAGTCTTTCTTCGCTTGTACATTCCTCAGATCCTTCTCCAACGACCGGGCCGTATTGACCCGGGTCAAAAAGCCCTGCGTCATAGGCCCCGAGAGCAGTAGCCTTAGGTCATCCCTCAGACCCTCATAGAAACGGTTTGTCTTACTCTCCTCATTAGAAAACGTAGAGCTAGCGTACCGACCCAACCGTGTAAATTCATGGAGATACTCATCCATGCTACTCTCTCCTTACATCAACTTCTGGAATTCATTCTCCATCGCGATCCTCTGAGCTGAGGGAAGGTACCTTGCCAAGAATAGTCTTGAAAATTCTTCCATCGAGACATCCATGAGTAGCCTGTAGCTCTAAAACTTCCCACCACAGCCTTGCATCTCCGTCCAACAGGAAAGTGGCTATAGTGGTCTTCTGCCACTCCTCCGTTTTTGTAGCTGCCAAGTCTCTCTTTACTCGGGAGAGCTAATCCTCGGCTTGGGATGGGGTTCCCGTCCCCGAGAACACCGGATGATTGAAGCCTATAACATGCTTGAGCTGTTTCTCAGTTGCTCTCCTAGGTGCCAATGACTCCACCACTACTTGCTCCACCCTTCGCGGTTTTGCCGCTTGAAGCAGTACCTGCTCCACTACAGGGGCAGGCTGCTACATTTGTCTTGCAGGCTGGGCATTTATCATAGCGAACACCGCTTCAGCCACAAATCTTATGGTTTCTGCCGAGGGAGGTGTTGCAGGCACATCATTCGGTGCACTACTTGCCTCAGAAACCGGGCGTTCTGACGGCCCTGCACCATTCTTGGTCACCTATATTCATACAAAAAATCATTAAGTGACCGAACAATATTGCAAAAAGCAATTATAGGAACACACAGGTTCCTCAAACATGTGTATTTTCAATCCTAAGTAGACATTCATGGGTTCTTTTATGTTATAATGATGATGCACACACATGTGCTCACCACCCCTTAAAAGAATTCGTCCACGAATTCATTTAAGCATGATCGGAACCGATAGTCTGATACCAAATTGTAACACTCCCTATACGTCACATAGCATATAGCAGTAGGTCCGACCGGGGCCCGACGCAGAATACCACAAACAGACTGAAGGGTTACGCAATGAAACCATCCTTCCAATAACAAACGTCATACACAGAGCACATTCTAGCGGAATCATTTTAAATGTTGCAAAGAAAGAACCCAGCCACAACATGAATGTCCTCTAACAATAACCCAAAAGGAATGAGCACACAAAATACACAAAGTACTTGGCTTATGACCTTACAAGAGTTTACTTATACAAATAGTGTCTTCCAAACATCGGCACACAGGCCGGTCACACATGAGAATAAAAGTAAACATTAGCATAGGCCTTCGAGGGTCGGCTCAGCAACAAGGGCTTTTGCCCAATATTTGTCACTAGGCTCCGCAACACCTGCAAGTAACAATCCACCGAAACGGTGGCAAACAAAAGCAACAATCAGCTAAAGCTGACCAAATTATAACGACCCCACCCCTTAACTCGGGGAGGCTATGCTCCTTCCCTGCACTATATTTGTATAGCCAAATGTAGTGAAATTACACTTCATCACAGGCGTAGGCACGCACGGCCACACACCCCGTGCTCTCACGGCACATTCTCGGTGAACCCGGTTAAAATCCACGGTCTCACCGCCGCCCCTTGGACGGCAAATCTCGTGAGCATTATGGTCCTTCCGGCCTAAGCGTAAGACCCTCCATCTATGCCAATGGCAAGTACCACGTACCTTAGGTCTCTTTAACCGAATGACATAGAGCGGGTATGGTTCCACCTAACCCGTTGCTCACACCGCAATGTCAACTTAAGCTATATGCGCGGGTCAAGATTCCCCGAGTCCCAAATTGATCACACATTTTACATAACCCAGTTATGTGCAAGTTGGCTCTGTTGGATCCCTAGTTTGATTTGGGCTAGGTTCACCAAGTCACTAAGCTAGGATCATTTGACCCAACATGTATAGCCAGGGTCATAGTTGTGTCCTAGAGTCTAGGCCAAGTCCTAAGAGTCAACAATACATGGACCAGCTATCAACAAGACTGTCAGAGACTCAAGACTTAAAAGAATTCAAAGACTGTAAAATGAGTTCGACGTTCGTCGAACTCAGGTCGACGATTATCGTGCTCAGCTCGACGATCTCAGAGAAAATTGTCTGAGCTGAGCTCGATGAACTCTATTATTTGGTCGACGATCTTTGGTCTACCTTCTGCATTCTGTCCAAGACTATGTTCTCTAGACTCAGGTCGATGAACTTAGTTCTTTGCCTGACGATTTCTGGATTCTCTACTTCAACTTCTTAAAGCCAGAAGCTTTTCATATTTTTCTAAGTCCAGATTCATCTTCAGTCGACGAATTCCAGATTCTTATCTCGATGAACTTTGACCACTTTGGCTAGAGTTATCCAACAATAATTAGTGGTCCTCATCTCGAAGAAATCAAATTCTTAGGTCGACGATTTCTGGATACTTCAACTCTTTCATTTCAGAAGCATCTGTGAATATTCTTAAGTCCAAAATCAACTCCAGTCGACGAAGCCAGTTATCAGCTCGACGAACTTCATACACAGAAAAGACAAAGTTTCTGAAGCATACAGTTCTGTTATCAGATCGATGATCTTGGAACTCAGCTCGACGAACAGAAGTTATCTGATCGACAAACACAGCAACTCAGCTCGACGAACTGTGGACTCAGCTCGACGATTTCTGTCATCTGTTCGACGATTCCATACTTAGTATTTCTTTCCTCTGTCCTCATTCTATGGCAATAATTTTTGAATGATTAATGATAAAATATTCTCTGAATATTACCGTTGGACGGTGCATTGATCACGGCTTTTATCAGAATTATTACTTTCCATTTTTCCAAGGGACAGTTGGGGAAATAAATCAATGCAGTTTATTCTCTAGGCCGTCAACATTGATTACAGTAAAGGAATTCAAATTTCGAAAGACAAATTCCTTCAAAAAATATAATAGAGATTTTTATCTTTTCCTAAAGATACACAAGAACACAGCATACACAGAGACACACAGACACATAAATAATTACAGTCAGTCTTGTACAACCCCGTGTTCGGCGAGCAAGACTGTGAGGAACCTGATAGATCGGGCTGGAGACAGTAGGAGAACTCGGCAGTAGGGGAGCCGAGCCCGAGCTCGGCATTCGTCGACAAGAGATCGATGACCGTCGACCGGAGATTGGTATTCGCCGACCCCGAGCTCGGCAACTGCCGAGCTAGCCCAAGCTCGCACCCTGGCAGTGGAATTCGGCAACAGTAGACGAGCAGGACCTGCCGAGGTGGTCAAAGCTCCCAGCTCGCTTGGATGAATGAGGTACCTTTTACTGTTTTGCCCCCGCTGTTCTGCCCATAGCCCTTCAAAACAGCGGAGTTTGGCTGTTGGCAGACCCAACCAACGGTTTTCTAGTAATTTCAGGCCAGTTCTTTTGGTTATTGGCAGTCCAGATGCTAAAAACTATAAATAGGACCCAAGGGGTACCCTAGAGAGCATGCTTCCTGTGCCTTCCTGCTCCAGTTTTCAAGTGCTTTCTGAGGGTACCTTAGCTCGGCTTCTGGCTAAGGAGGGGAAGCGCTCTGAGATCTTTCGGGTTTGTGGTGGGACCTCCCCGCCGATCCCTTGGGTCAGTTTCTCCTTGTCTTCTTTGTTGTTTTTCTTGCAGGAGTGAAGTAGGTGCGAGACCACCCCTTCCCCAAGGGTCGAGCTCCACAGAAGACCGATTTTCGGTTTCAACAAGTCTGTCTTCAAGAGTCTCTCTGCTCCATCATTCTTTCACAGCTTTCTGATACAAAAAAGAAGCCCTAGGCCAGAGGTAGATCAGCTATTGAAGAAGAAGAACAATCAATCTAAATCAAGAGTCTTCTTTCTTCATCACTCCAGGAAACTTCAAAGGACAATAACTACTCCATCTATCAAGAAGTTCCTACAGATTTCTCTGATAAAGGCTTAAAGACTGAAGGCCTATCACCCTGCAGTAAAGCTCTAGATTTCCCTGAACTATTTTACATCTCAGGGGGAGCTACTTGCTAATATCATATCCACTTGTCTTCTCTCTGATTATTGACAGAGAAGACACCATCACCTCTCACCCCTCTCTGTATAAAGGGTTGTCATCTCCCTTCAAAAGTGATTCTTGGTTACAAGTCACCTGACCAAAAGACTTGAGATTTGGCTTTTGAGCACCTGATCAAAAACTCATTGGTGTCAGGCACCTGATCAAAAATCTGAGTGGATTCCTACCAGGGTGGTAGAAGAGTGGATGTACCAAAGTTTAGGGGAACCACTATAAATTCTTGTGTTGTCTGGATTGCTCATTTTCTTTTGTTTTTGTGTTGTGGTTATTTGTTAGGATTACTGTTTTAATTTTGTTCCTGCACTGGATTAAATTCAGAGTATTCATGATCTAACAGCTCACTTTCAATTGGTATCAGAGCAGGTTCCTTTGGTTGTACAAGCAACCCTTGAACCAAAGATCCTTTGTTTGATCTAAATTTTACTTTTATTTCCATTTAGATTTATATACACAGCTATGGCACAAAACAAGGACTATGCAAGCACTAGACCTCCAGTTTGCAACCTAAATAGGTTTGTCATCTGGAAGGCAAGAATCAAATTGTACATGAACTTTATTGATGAAGATATCTACAATTCCATCTTGACAAGTCCTCCTCAAGCCACTGCATCTACCTCTACAGCAACATCTTCAAGCACAAATGCAGTTCCACCACCTGAGTGGATTGAGGCTCAGAAGAAGGCCAAGGTTGCTGATGCCAAGGCAATGAACATACTGGCACAGACTATGTCATATGAGATCTTCCAAAAGGTTGTTGAATGCACTTCAGCCAAAGCAATCTGGGATTCACTCAACCAAATGGTTGATGGTTCAGCAGATGAGAGGAAAGATAGAAGATCAAACCTCATCATACAATATGAAAACTTCAAAAAGAATGAAGCAAAAATAGTTGAAGTGATGTACAACAGGCTTAGCTACATCATCAGTGAGCTAAGGACCTTAGATAAAGAAATCACCTTGACTGAAGTAAATGACAAGATCCTTATGTGCTTCCCAAGCTCATGGGATTCAAGGATCTGGCCCATCAAGGAGGCCAGAAGCCTAAATGAGATATCCACTGAATCTCTATTAGGCAAACTAAAGTCCTATGAACAGCTGATTAAATCCAGGGAGGCAGCTGACCAAAGAACACCCCCTCCAGCAAGAAAAGAGCATAGCATTTCTTTCAAGGTAGCTGAAGAGACAAAAATTCCCTCAACAAATGAAGAACTCATGAGTCTTTTTGCCAAAATATTATATATGCTGGCAAGAAAAGATTTCAGGAGGAAGTCATCAAGGAAGGATGACAAGTCTAGATATGATAAGACACCAACCAAAGAAGTTGTGTGTTTTGGATGCAGGAAGCTTGGGAACTTCATCTCTGAGTATCCAGAAAATCAGAAGAAATAAAAGAGAAGAGAGAAAGATACCAGGAGACAGCACAATAGCAGACCTTCTTCCAGCAAATACAAGAAGAAGGAGAAGGGTTTTGTGGCTGAAACCTGGAGTGAGACTGGAGAAGAATCAACATCTTCCAGCTCCAGTGAAGATGAGGAAGAGGCAAGGGCCAAGCAAGCTTGCCTCATGGCAATTGATTCTTCCAGGAGTCATTTAGAATAAGAGGACTCAGATAATGAAGCAGTTTCAGATTCTGAAGTTGACAAGGTATTGTCTTCTTTTGATTACAGTTCTGATTCCTTTAAATTTGAATTTAAAATAATATGTATAGATTTGATTAATTCAGAAAAGGAGATTAAAACACTTAAGGAGAAATAAGGAATTTTAGAAACTGTAAACTCTGAAAATAATAGATTAAAAGATGAACTGTGTTTAGCCAATGAACAAATCATAATGTTGAAGACTGAGCTTAGTGAGGCTAAACAACTTGAGGAAACTCTTAATGGAAGAATCCTCAAGCTGATGGACATCACAAGCACTGTTAATGCCAGACTTAATGGCAAACTAGGCTTGGGTGCTTCATCAAGTTTGCCCCATATTCTCAAGAAGAACATCCTGACTACCCCCATCAAATTTGTCTCTGCTAAGGGAAAAGAAAAGATAAACAATAAACAAACAACAAAAAATATTCTCAAATTAATAGGTCAGAAAACCAAAAATCAGAAAACTATTAAAACAAGGTTCAGCAGAATTCGGCGAACTTATATCGACGAAATGCAGCCAGTTCGTCGAACCCCACTCAACGAACGCTGAACGCAAACTATAGTTATAATTATTCGTCTAACTGCGATCGACGAACTCTGTATGGTTCGTCGAGCAGAGGTCGACGAAATTGGGGCACAAAAAATGAATACATCCATTCTCTGGGCAGAGATCGACGATCTCAACCCAATTCGTCGAACTCTGGTCGACGAACTCACAGAAATTCATCGAACCCAGAAAGACTTGACCAAAACTTTAATTATAATAGAAACTTAAATAATTCCAGGAAAGCTTTCAATCCACTAGTTAATTGGGTTATACCACCTAGGAGATATCACCCTCTAGGATATAAATCCCAACCTAAATTTTCTGTAATTTCTAGCTTTGCATTTCAGCAAAACAAAGGACCCAAGGTAACCTGGGTCAAGAACAATTAGTTGTTTTCACTGCAGGTGAAGAACTGTCCAGGAGTGAATCAACCTTGGTACCTGGACAGTGGGTGATCCAAACATATGACAGGCAGCAAGGACAATCTAACTAATTATAAGTCCAAGCAAGGACCAAAGGTTATCTTTGGGGATTCCAAATGTGGCCAGTCAGAAGGCTATGGAGTAGTGAAGATTAGAGCTGTCACATTTAAGAAGGTAACATATGTAAGAGGACTCAAGCACAACCTCATCTCCATAAGTCAGTTATGTGATGAAGGTTATCAGGTACACTTTTACTCATCCTCTTGCATTATTTCTAATAAGGAAAATTAAACAGTTTTAATTGGAAATAGATAAGGCAACATACATTTAGTTGATTTTCTATCTGCCAATTCTGATATCTGCTTACTTAACTTAATTAGTAACCAGAATGACTTATGATATAAAAGACTAGGTCATGTTAATATGAAAAACATTGCTAGGCTATTAAAAGACAACCATGTTAGAGGTCTACCTTCTGGTCCCTACAAGAAGGAAGGTCTCTGCAGGGCTTGTCAACTAGGCAAGCAAACTAAATCTAGTTTTAAATTTGTAAATAAAAGTGATTCACCTAGGATTTTTTATTTGCTACATATGGATCTCTTTGGACCCATTGTTGTACAAAGCCTAGGAGGGAAATCCTACACCTTGGTTATTATGGATGACTTCTCCAGGTTCACTTGGGTATCCTTTCTGAGATCTAAGTCAGATACCTTCAAGATTCTTACAGATTTTCTCAGGACCATACAGATTGAGTTCTCTACTCATGTTGCATTGATCAGAAGTGATCTTGGCACTGAGTTTGAGTATCTTCTTATGCATGAGTTCTGTGAGAAGGAAGGTATCAGGCATTGCTTCTCAGCTCCTAGAACTCCTCAACAAAATGGGGTAGCTGAAAGGAAAAATAGGACACTCATTGAAGCTGCAGGTACATTGCTTGTAGATGCTTACATGCCCCTAACCTTTTGGGCAGAGGCTGTGAGCACAACAAATTATGTCCTGAACAGGAGTTTAATTCATAAACTAAAGAATAGAACTCCCTATGAATTACTTAAAGGGAAGAAACCTAAAATCAACTATTTTAAAGTATTTGGATGTATTTATTATATTCACAACAACAACAAAAGATACATTAGAAAGTTTGAGGCTAAGGCTGAAGAGGGAATTTTTCTTGGATATTCCCAAGTAAGCAAAGCCTATAGGATTTTTAATAAATCATCATTAAAAATTGAAGAGTCCATTCATGTTTCTTTTGATAAAACTAACATGTCTTGCACGAAGAAAGAGATTTCTACGAATAGCTCTTTGCAGGTACCTTACTTGTGTGAGAGATTGGATAAACTAAACCTTACCCAAAAGGTTCTAACACATCCTTCTCCACAAGTTAATGAAGAGAGTGAAGATGAAAGCATTGAAGGAATTGAACTTCCTCCAACAGCAAACATAATTCCACAAGAGGAATTAATCCAAGATGTTGTTGCACAACCAACACCACCGACTGATTTAGTCACACTTAGGGATCACCCCAGATCTCAAGTGATTAGAGACATATCAGTAGGTGTACAGACAAGGCATCAACTCAATCAAGATGTGATGCATGCCGATTTTCTCTCTCAGGTTGAACCTCTATCCATCCATGATGCTGAGTAAGATCCCCACTGGATCATTGCAATGCAGGAGGAATTAAACCAATTTGAGAGATGTAGAGTTTGGGATTTGGTTCCAAGACCCCAAGACTATCCAGTCATTGGAACCAAATGGGTATACAAAAACAAACTGGATGCCCAAGGAGTAATTGTGAGGAACAAGGCTAGGCTTGTTGCTCAAGGTTATAGGCAAGAGAAAGGGATTGACTATGACCAAACGTTTGCACCAGTTGCAAGGTTGGAGGCCATCAGAATTTTTCAAGCCTATGCAGCATACACAAAATTCAAGGTATATCAGATGGATGTGAAGAGTGCATTCCTCAATGGAGTACTTAAAGAAGAGGTTTATGTTGAACAACCTTCAGGTTTTGTCTCTCCAACTCACCCTTATCATGTTTTCAAATTGCATAAAGCTCTTTATGGTCTCAAGCAAGCTCCAAGAGCTTGGTATGAAACCCTAGCTAGCTTTTTGATAGAGCCTAAATTCATTAGAGGCATTGTAGATAGAACACTTTTTACTAGACATCATAAGGATCAAATACTGTTAGTACAAATATATGTGGATGACATTATGTTTGGGTATACTGATTCCAAATTATGCAAGAGGTTCTCTGACCTCATGCATTCAAAATTTAAAATGAGTAGCATGGGTGAGCTCTCCTACTTCCTTGGTCTCCAAGTGAAGCAGTTGCCTGATTCCATCTTCATATCTCAAGCTAAGTATGCTAAAGAGCTTATAAAGAAGTTTGGGATGGCTGATGCTTCAGCAAAGAAAACACCTATGGCTACTAATGTTGTGATTGACTCTGATGCATATGGGAAACCTGTGGATCGGAAATTATATAGGGGCATTGTTGGGTCCCTACTATATCTTACAGCAAGCAGGACATATATTATGTTTGCCACATGCCTTTGTGCTAAGTTCCAAGTGAACCCAAAATAATCTCATCTAATTTTCTTAAAAAGGATTTTGAGATATATAAAGAGTTATCCTAGTCTAGGCCTATGGTATCCAGATGAGTCGGAATTTAATTTAACTGAATTTTTAGATGCTGACTTTGCTGGACGCATGGTTGATAGGAAAAGCACCTCAGGGACTTGTCAGTTCCTTAGTATGAGGTTGGTACCCTAGTTTTGTAAGAAACAGTCATCTGGGTCTACCTCAACTGCTGAGGCTGAGTATATTGCAACTGGCAGCTGTTGTTCCCAGATGCTGTGGATTCAAAATCAATTACTAGACTATGGTCTCAACTTAAATAATTCAACTCACTTTTGTGATAACACAAGTGTTATAGCAATAGCACAAAATCCAGTCCATCACAGTAGTACTAAGCATATAGACATTAGGCATCATTTCATTAGAGAGTGTGCAGACAAAATAAAATTAATCTTGTCTATATCTACACTGATTTACAAAGAGCTGATATATTCACCAAACCTCTGGATGAGAGAAATCATATAATCTTTATAAATCAACTTGGAATGATCAATGAAGAAGATTTAGTTTAAGTTATATCTGCACTCGACGAATTTTCCAGAGTTCGTCGAACGGAGTTCGACGAACTGAGGAAAGTTTGAGAGAATTTCGTCGAACGAAGATCGGCGAACTCTCTGTGAGTGAACTTATTTTCGTCGAACAGAGATCGACGAATCCACTTCAGAAAACTTTCGTCGAACGAAGCTCGACGAAATGTCTTCAACACTTCCAGCTGAGCTCGACAAATTATTTCACTATCAATTATTTCGTCGATCTCAGGTCGAAGAACTTATTATTTTTTGGGGAACGGAGTTTGTCGATTCATATTCCAGAAAATCTTATAACTAGGTTTTCTTCGACCTCCATCCTGCGCTTTCTATTCCCTTTGCACTTGATCGATGTTTATCTCTCTTGCAGGTGATTTCATGGCGATTCCAGCAGGAGCCCTAGCTGTAATGAAGTTTGACACTGGATTTGACGTCGACTTTGATTCTTTTCAATAATCAGATCCTATTTTTCTACATATTCTGGAACTTCTGAAAGAACAACAATTGAAAAATCTGATGACTAATAGAATCAAACTGTCTGCAATTGAAATTAGAGAATGGGTTTACACGTCATCTACATCAGAGGAGAACACCATGATAGGAACAGTTGCGGGTAATTCTGTGTCTTTATCTCCCGCCGTACTTACTGAAATTTTTGGATTGGTTAATGGAGAAGAACAATTAGACATTGATTCTGAAGAATATGATAAGATGTTAAGTTTGATGGGTTATATTGGAGATAACCCCAATAAGCTGTTGAAGAAACATCTATCTGCAAAATTTAAGTTCTTGGCAGATATTGTTGGGAAGGTTTTGCTGGGCAAACATACTGCCCATGATTACATAATCAGACATCAGTTTTTGGTTATGTATGCAGTGGTTAATCACAAGAAAGTGGATTGGGCTCAGATCATCTTTAATCTGATAAGGAAAAAGAACAACAAAAAGGAAGTTTGTGTTGGGTACATTGGTTCAAATGTACCTGATTTGAAGAAGCCTCACACAACTCAATAATATACATCAAAATGTATTTGATGTGTTTTTGAGTTTACTTGTGCAGGCTAAGTATTTACAGGAAAGAAGAAAAAGTTTCTAAGTTCATGTGTCGACACCCAGAGGGAAAGTGTCGACACTTAAGAAGACTTGTGTCGACACCCAGGAAAGCAGTGTCGACACTTGGAGTCATTGTGTCAACACCAGGGATGCTGAGTCGACACCAGACAGAAAGTGTCGACACAAGGAGCTGTGTCGACACTCAATGAAGTAAAGTGCAGTAAAGCAGTGTCGACACTTAGCAGTTGTGTCGACACCCAGAGAAACTGTGTCTACATCAGAAAGTGTCGACACTTGGAGGCTGTGTCGACACTCAGCAAAAGTCAGCAGAAACTAAGTCTAAGTGTCGACACCCAGAGCAATGTGTCGACACTCAGCAGAAGAGTCAACACTTGAAGAAAGTGTCGACACAAGGAACGATGTGTCGACACTCAGCCAGAGACTCGACAGAAGAAGAATGTGTCGACACAAGGAGCTGTGTCGACACTCAGCAAGTATCAACACTAAAGACATGTGTCGACATCAAAAAGATGTGTCGACACTTAACAGATTCAACACATGAAGATGTGTCGACACAAAGGTGTTGTGTCGACACTTAGAAGAATTCAGCAAAATACTGAAGTACAAGTACTTGTGTCGACACTCAATTTCAGTGTCGACACATGAAGAAGAAGTAGTGTCGAGATATAAAATCTACAACACAAGGAGTTGTGTCGACACCTTGTAGGCTAGTGTCGACACTTAGACAACTTGTGTCGACACTTGGTCTATAAGTGTCGACACTTAAAGACAGACAGTCTCGACACTTACAGACAGTTACAGAATTTTCAAGTACTGACTGGATGACTTGACAGCTGCCATTCCAGCCGGTCTACTGCACCTGTCAGAGTTGTCAGAAATCTGTTATGGACCGGACCAGCCGGTTATCGTGAAGAAGGCCTATAAATAGGCTTATACAGTCTACAGAAACTGTTGTTGAAGTTGTTGTTGTTCAAGTAATTCAAAGAAGATCTAGCTATCAAGTGAAGATCTAAGAAGTTGGAGAGAGAGAGCTCCATCTAAGAAGTCAGCCGTTGGAACCAGGCTGAGAAGAAGGGTTCATATTTATTCTGAATCTTAAGTAGCAGAGATCAAGGATCAACTGCAGAAGGGGTCAATCTTATTGAGTTCTACTTTCAAGAAGCTTTGAAGAAAGCCAAGTCAGATTGATTTCAGCTGAGTTCTTCCAAGAACTCATCAAGAAACTCACAACTCTCCTCTCTTATCTCTGAGTTGCTGAGTTAATATTATTGTATTCATATTTTCTTGTAGGATCCTTTGGATCTGAGTCTTGTAAGCCTGTAATTATAAAGGCTGAGTGTAGGGCTTGAGTGCCTGAGTGTAGGAGATTGAAATCTCTGAGTGTAGGCCTGTTGTGGCTGAGTGTAGGCCTTGGTGGCTGAGTGTAGGCCTTGGTGGCTGAGTGTAGGCTTTGTGAAGAAGCTGAGTTGTAGGGCCTTGGGCCTAAGGTGTAGGAGCCTGTTTTGGGTTCTGAGATAGTGGAGGAGTTTGGCCGAATCTAGTACACTGCTAGATAGGCGAAGGAGGAAAGTGGATGTACCCAAACATTGGGGAACCACTATAAAACTGTGTGTCTATTGTGTGCTGTGATATTCTGTGATTACTGTGTGATTGTTGTGTACAAATAGATATAACTCTGAGATAAAATCTGATTGCTGCCTTAAAAAGTTAAAAATATTCAAGTCGCCTATTCACCCCCCCCCCCCCTCTAGGTGTTTAGGTATTATATCTTTCAAGTGGTATCAAAGCGAGGTTACTCAAAAAAGGACATAACTGTCTGAGTAGATCCTGTTGGCAGATTCAGTCTAAGTCAATTACAGAATCAAGAAAATCAAGAACTATGGGTTCCACTGAGAATCACAAGGAATTGGGATCCATGAAGTTACCCATATGTAGAAAAGAGATCTTTGGTATCTGGAAGGAAAGGGTGAGACTTTTTATGGAATCCTCAGACCCTAGGATTTATATCACAGTAAAAGAAGGGCCATATGTGCTCATGAAGGTTTCAGTCTTAGATGCAAATCAGAGAACACCAAAGGATTTCTCTGAAATGACAAAGGATGAAATAGTTCTAGCCACTATGGATAAGAGGGCTCAAAACATCATTGTAAGTGCCATAGATGATGCAACTTTTCAGAATTTGATATACTGTAAGAAAACCAAAGAGATGTGGGATACTCTTATTGTGTACATGGAGGGTTCTAAAGAAGTAAGGCAAGACAGAAAATCCTTGCTAAACCAAGAATATGAAAGTTTTAGACAAGGTAGGGCTGATAGCATAACTGAATGCTATAAGAAGTTCTACAGGATTGTGAATGAGCTCATGTCCTATGGCAGAGAGTTCAGTAATTATGAACTCAATGATAAATTTCTAAGGTCCCTAACAAAAGATTGGGACACCAAGATCTGTGCCATTAGGGAAATGGCAAAGTTGGGAGAAATTCCTCCACCAACACTATTTGGCAAACTGCTGTCTTATGAAATGCAGTTGATGGTGAGGAAAGAAGAGGAGAAATCAACAAGAACTGAACATAAAGAAAGGACAGTGGCCTTTAAAACTGAAGCCCCCAGAAAGTACAGAAGTAAGTCACCTTCTCCACCACCAAAAGTAGCTGAAACTGAGTCAGATGAGTCAGCCAGCAGAAAGTCTGAAAGCAGTGAGAGTGATGAGGATTTTGCTGCCTTCACAAGACATTTCCAGAAGTTCTTAAAGAAGAAATAGTGGAGGACAAGGCCATCTACTTCACAGGGAAAAGAAGACTATTATCAGAATAAAAAGTCTTCAAAGAAAGACAGGAAAAAGTCCAAGTCTAGCAAAGCAACACTATCAAAAATTGTATGCTATTGCTGTAATAGACAAGGACATGTCATTGCAGACTGTCCAGAGAAGAGGAAGGAGTCTAGTGACAAGAAAAGGACTCAATACAAGGGCAAGAAAGCAAAGTCTTTTGTTGCCAAAAAGGACAAGAGCCTGTCAGATATTTCTTCATCAGAAACTGAGTCAGATGCTGAGGCATATATAGGACTGTTTGCTGAGGAAGAAGAAGAAGAGTTCATTCAGATCATGAACTCTATATATGAACAAGAAGA
The DNA here is from genome assembly GCA_039583875.1 of Platanthera guangdongensis. Lineage (NCBI taxonomy): Eukaryota > Viridiplantae > Streptophyta > Magnoliopsida > Asparagales > Orchidaceae > Platanthera > Platanthera guangdongensis. The sequence continues at coordinate 62,591,014 of CM077152.1, forward strand.
CAGTCAGTGCCAATGATTAATGGCATTGACAGAAAGTGACAAAATCCTGGAGCAGCCAGGACCTAGTAAGGTACAACATTGTTCTTTTAGTTCAATTTCTTGTGCCAGTACAGAATCAGATTCATCATCATCAAGTGATGAGAGTGCATCTGAGTCTGAAGAGGATATTCATCAGTTGATAGATGAATATAAAGTTCTGTTGCAAGCTTATAAGAAGAGCAAGTCCCTAGCCAAAAGTCAGGCAAAGGAAATTGCAAATCTCAAAGCTGCTGCAACTGATTTTGAGAAATTGTTTGATCAAAAGCTTAATGAGATAGCCAGACTGAAGCACATAACTGTGATTCAGATGGGAACTATATCATTTAAGAATGATCAAATCAAGAGTTTGGAGATTACTCTTCAGAAGGAGAAAGACTTAGTTGCTAGGTTTTCTAAACCTAAGTCAGTTCTACCCTTAATTGATGAATTTGTTCATCACAAAGGTAAAGCTGGACTGGGATTTACTAGACCTGCAAGGACTGTTCAGTCTAAGTCCAAGTCCAAGGGCAAAGCCCCAACTCTCAACAAGTCTGATGTAGATAAAACAGCAAAGACAGTACCTAAGCAAAGGTACAATAAGTTTGAGTGTTGGTGTTGTGGCAAGGTAGGCCACTATGCAATGGACTGTTGGCACAATGATAGTGCCAAAGTGAGTAGCAAACTGCCTGTTGGAAAACCTGCAGGTGGCTTTGTTAGGATGCAAACTAACTAGTACCAAGGACCCAAGAATTCTTTGGGTTCTAAGGTTCACTAATCTGTTTTGCAGGTGAGTCCAAGTGGTCATGCCCCAATATGGTACTTGGACAGTGGATGTTTCAGACATATGACTGGAACAAGGGGTTTACTAAAGGACTACACACCTATCAAGGATGGTCCAAAAGTCACCTTTGGTGGTTCTGAAAAAGGGATCATCAAGGGTTTTGGTAACATATCTAACTCCTTTATTACAATTACTCAAGTGGCCTATGTTAAAGGTTTGAAACATAACCTTATTAGTATAAGTCAATTGAGTGATGTAGGATATGACATCTCATTTGTGAAAGATGGTTGTCATATCAGGAGGTCAAATGATCAAGAGATCATTTTGACTGGTTATAGAAAAAGAAATGTCTACTGCTTAGACATTATGGTTGAGAACAATGGTTCTCCAGTGTGTCTTGTAGCTGATGAGACAGTCTCTCATTGTGTCAAATGGCACAAGAGGCTAGCCCATCTAAACTACAAGACAATTGGTAAACTCTTTAGCAAAGAGTTAAGTGTATTAAAGATGGTATTTGCTCAGCTTGTCAAAAGGGCAAGCAGACTAGATCCACCTTTAGAAGCATTGAAAACAAAGATGCTGTGAGGTGATTATACCTCTTGCATATGGATCTCTTTGGTCCAATGCCAGTTCACAGCCTAGGTAGGAAGGTCTATACCTTTGTAGTTGTAGATGACTACTCAAGGTTTTCCTGGGTGTTTTTCCTTAGATAGAAATCTGAAACACCTAGTTTCTTCTATAGCTTTGTCAAATAGATTCAGAATGAACTAGCTAGTACAGTGGTCAAAATAAGAAGTGACCATGGTACTGAATTTCAGTCTGATAGCATGACAAAATTATGTGAAGACTTTGGGATATTTCAAGAGTTTTCTTCACCAAGAATACCTCAGCAAAATGGCATTGCTAAAAGGAAGAATAGAACCTTGATTGAGGCTGGTAGGACCCTATTAAGTGATACATCACTACCAGAATACTTCTGGGCTGAGGCAGTGAATACTGCATGCCATGTTATTAATAGGGCTACCATAACTAAAAGCCTCAACAAGACCCCCTATGAGGTTATGAAAGGCAGGAAACCAAACCTATCCTACTTCAGGATCTTTGGTTGTAAGTGCTTTATACTTAACAATGGAAAGTCTTACTTGACTAAGTTTGCTTCCAAGTCCCAAGAGGGAATTTTTGTTGGGTACAGCAACAATAGTAAGGCTTATAGAGTCTACAACTTGACTACACAAGTTGTAGAAGAATCTGTACAAGTAGTATTTGATGAAACTAGACTTATTAACAATGAGTTATCTAGTAGTGTATGCAGCCCCACAGGTATAACAAAGAAGATGGACAAGCTCACTATAGAAGAAGGACCTACTACAAGACAGCAGGTAGAAGACAGTGGCTGTTGTCCAGGGGGAGTACTACATGTACCTAATGCAGAAGAAGTACAAGGAGTACAGCAAGATGAAGAAGTTGAAGAAGTTCAACCTGAAGTCAGGATGCCTCCAGCCATTAGGCATCTAAGAGATCATCCAGCTGAACAAATCATTGGTGATCCAAGACAAGGGGTACAAACAAGGAGCAGAAATCTGAATGTAGCAATCTACTCCAGTTTTCTATCCCAAGTTGAACCAAAGAAGTTTGAAGAAGCCATCCTAGACCCTCATTGGATTGAGGCAATGCAAGAAGAGCTGAATCAGTTCAAAAGGTGCAAGGTCTGGGAGCTTGTTCCTAAACCTAAAGACCACAATATAATTGGAACCAAGTGCATCTATAGGAACAAGATGGATGAACAAGGAGTCATCATTAAGAACAAAGCAAGATTGGTTGCTAAAGGATATAGGCAGGAAGAAGGTATTGACTTTGATCAAACCTTTGCTCCAGTAGCCAGACTGGAAGCCATAAGGATGTTCCTGGTCTATACAACCTTTCAAAGATTTAAAGTTTACCAAATGGATGTCAAGTCAGCATTTCTGAATGGTAATCTTAAAGAGGAAGTCTATGTGGAACAGCCATCAGGTTTTGTTGATTCAACTCTACCTAATCATGTCTATAGACTTAGGAAATCTTTATATGGGTTAAAACAAGCCCCTAGGGCTTGGTATGAAACCCTGTCTAATTTCCTCATTGAGAATAAGTTCACAAGGGGGAAAATAGACAAGACTCTATTTCTTAGGGAATCTAGAGGCAAAGTAATACTAGTCCAAATATATGTAGATGACATAATATTTGGGTCTACTGAAAGTAGACTTTGCAAAAAGTTTGCAAAGCTAATGCAAGGTCAATTTGAGATGAGTAGTATGGGAGAGCTAAAGTTCTTCTTGGGTCTCCAAGTAAGACAGACTGAGAATGGATTATCCATATGTCAGTCTAAGTTCACCCTAGAACTCATAAGGAAGTATGGTATGGATTCATCCAGTACCATGAAGACTTCTATGGGGTCAAGTATATCTCTTAGCAAGGATGATGCAGGGAAACCTGTAGATGAGTCTTTGTATAGAGGGATAGTTGGCTCCCTATTGTATTTGACTGAAAGTAGACCAGATATCATGTATGCTACATGTGTCTGTGCAAGGTATCAAGCCTGCCCTAAAGAGTCTCATTTGACAGCAGTCAAAAGGGTATTGAGATATCTAAAGGGCACTCCTTATCTAGGCCTCTGGTACCCTAGGAATGGGGATTTTGAACTAACAGGTTATTCAGATGCAGACTTTGCAGGATGCAAAGAAGACAGAAAAAAGCACAACTGGAACCTGTCAATTCCTAGGTGGAAGACTGATTTTATGGAGTAGCAAAAAGCAAACAAGTGTGGCTATCTCCACTGCAGAATTAGAATATGTGGCTGCAGGAAGTTGTTGTGCTCAACTTCTATGGATACAACATCAGCTTGTGGATTATGGATTTCAGGTAAGTAGAACTCCACTCTTCTGTGATTCTACTAGTGCTATATCAATTGCACATAACCCTGTTTCACATAGTAGAACTAAACATATTGAAATAAAATATCATTTTCTTAGGGAGCATGTAGAGAAAGAAGATATTTTACTGGAATATGTTAAAACTGATAATCAATTAGCTGATTTGTATACTAAGCCCTTAGAAGAAACTAAGTTCAATAGGTTTAAAATTGAACTAAGAATGATAAACTTAGAATAAGTTTATAAAAATGGCTAAGTCAAAAGGTATCGACACACAGAGATATCTGTGTTGACACAGAATAGTGGTGTCGACACTTCAGGAAAAAGGTGTCGACACATCTAGAAAGTTGGTGTCGACACTTCAGAAAATTAGTGTCGACACATGACCAGTAGGTGTCGACACAACCAAGGTGGTGTCGACACTTAGGTTTTACTCAGAATTATCTAAGTAAAGTCTCGACTACATGTCGAGTTATGTGGTGTCGACACATAAACAAGTGTCGACACATATATCTGTTGACTAAACTTGTGTCGACACATAGGTGTCGAGACATTATAAGTCAGTGTCGACACTTATCGACATTGTCGACACAATTTAAGATAGTTAACCCGCCTTTTCATCTTCAAACCTAGAAAGGTATAAATAGGATTTTGCCTTAGTCTGTCGACACGCTTTCAAAAGTTTCGAGACCAAACTTGTGTGTCGACACCTCTCTTCTCTCAGTTCAAATTCTTCAAACCCTAATGGCGCCAAAGCTCGAGGAGAACGTCAATGAAGGGTATGAACTGGTGCGCGACGCATTTGGTGATGCAGACCAAGAAATCAAGAATGTGATAACCCTAGTTACAGACTCGGGGTTGGAATTTCTTGTTTCAGAGCCTACTAAAATCTAGAAGAAAGAGGTACTGGAATTCCTCAATGGAGCTGAAGTGGACGAATCTGGATACAAGATCAAATCCAGAGTTCATGGTGCAAAGGTTAAGGTTTCACCAAAAAGTCCGAGAAAGGTACTTCAGTTGCCAAGAACTAAAGAAGAAGATGAAGTTACTGCTTCAAAGGCCAGAGAAGCTCTAACTTGGTGTGGACTAGATTCAAAAATGAAAATTGGATCTGTCTTCAATAGGAAAGGGATGAATAGCCAGGGTAAATTCATGTCAGAAATTGTTGGCAAAGTGATTTTAAGCAAACCTAGAGGGCATGATAGGTATCTGCTCATATGTTCAGCATTATGACCAGGATAATCTTCAATCTGAAAACTGAATGGTCTGTAGTGATCTTTGAGAAGATCAAGGAAAGTCTGAAGAAGCCCAACTTGGGGAGGATCTTAAGTCTATACCTTGCTGGAAGTATTCCAGAGGTAATGAGTCAATCTGCTGGAACAAAAATAAATCATATGAGGAAAATGGATATGAGGATATTCTCCAGATGGGACAGGGTGTTGTCTAAGGAGATGCCAACCCCTGAGAAGATAATTCCTGAGAAAGTATCACCTTAAAAGAAGAAGAAGAAAATTGCCCCAGTGGCTCAAGAGTCAACTAGCAGCTCTGGGAGTGAAGAGCAAGTTGTTTTCTCATCTGATGAGCATGAAGAAGGGACTGTTGAGAAGACTCCAGCTCAACAAGTAGTTGCTGAGAGGCAGGGGGAGCTACCACCAGCTAGCCCCTTACACCAGGAACAAATCCAGGGGGAGCCACTAGTTGTGGAAGAACCCACTCCTCTTGAGAGTGAGCAAGCTACAGCCACAATTCTAGAGGTAATCACTGAGCTTAATGCTTTGGTTTTTCCTATAGAAGATACTGATTTGTCTGATGTTTATCAGCAACCATAGACTGATAGTCAAGTCCCAGATATTGTCATGGAGGACACATCTGTTACAGTTCAAGTAGTTTCTGATCCAGTGGTAGATGAGCCAAGAATTTCTCCAGCTCATTCTCCACAAGAATTTACTATGGAAGATCTATTTCTTAATCTGGATCAAGAAGACTTTGGAAAAGAAAGTACAGCTGCTGAAGAAGAGAATGCTCCAATTGAGGGGGAGCAAGTACCAATTCTTGAAGAACCTGCAAGGCATGAGCCTGAGAAACTACAAGCTGTTGAGGAGCTACCTAAGGAGAGGGTAGAGATAGCCAGCACATCTGCTTCTGAGGATGAGGAGACTACAAGGGCTAAGAAAAAGAAATTTCAAGTATTCAGAAGAAGGAGCCAGAGTTACAAAAAGGCTCTCCAAACTATTGCACCACAGCCTATATCACAGCCAGCACCTACTGTTGATTATAGTGCTCTAATGGTTGCAATGCAAATTAAGCTTGATGAGCACAGGCAGGCCATTGAGAAATATGTGGATGAAGGGCAGAAATCATTGCAATTTGATTTGACCCAGGATATTAAATCCATAAGATTTGAGATGAATCTCAATAAGAAGGAGATGACAGACTGCTTCCATAAGGGAGGGAATGCAGTGGTGTACTTAGCTACATATCAGGAGAAGATAAAGACTCAAGTAGAAGACATTGCACAAAAGCAAGGGTATGTACTGGAAAATCAGATCAGAATGAATGATAACTTAACTGCTTCTCATAATGCAATTATTACAGAGATAAAAAACATAGCTGCTGGCTTGCCTACTTCTACTGCTGCTGCTAAAGCAGAATTTGACAAAGTATTCCAAGAAGAAATAACTGCTGTTAAGACTGTCATCCAAGACTCACAGAAGATCATCACTGACAAACTCCAAAGGTTAAAACCTTTCTTTAAAGATGGAGTCAATTATTTGGATAACCAAGTGAGATTTCACAAAGATGATGTGAGAGATCACATAGAAAGAGAAGTCATAAAGGGGGAGAGAGTGTTAGTCAAGGCCAGCTCTGATCATGCTAAGTGGATATCAAATTCTATCAGAGCAACTCTTGGATATCCTCCTCTTTGTGATGATGATAATGTTGCAGAATCTGGAATTCATCCTGCATATCTAGGAGGGGAGCAACCTGAAGTGGCTCAAGTCATCTACCCTCCTCCAGATTTTGACATGATACATGCTGATATACAGTCCATGTATAGCCCACCTGGGGGCAAGGACAATGTCATTATAGAAAAAGTTGTTCAGCCAGTCTCTGAAGCTATGCAAGAAGCTATGCAGAAAGAAGAAGAAACCAGATTGTCTAAGAAGAGGTTCAGGGAGCAAGCTGAACAAAGACCTGACTTTGAGCAGTGGAGCCCCACCTCTAGAAACAGTATTTTGACTGCATGAAAAGCTGCAAAAGATAACATTCAAGACAGGAACAAGTGGTTTTCTGAGGCTGAATGGAGAAAGCATGAGACAAGGCAGGAGGTTATAGTCCAATACAGAAGAAAGGCCAAGATGGGAAAGCTACCTCCTACTGCTCAGGAGCCTAGCAAGTACTTTCCCAAGCCTTATCATTATTTTGAAAGGCAAAAGATTAAGGCTGAGGAACTTAAGAAGAAGGAGCTGAAAGGGAAGAAGCCTGCTGAAACTGAAGATGCTGAAGCTCCTATGCAAGCCAAGATTCAGTCAGGAAAAGGAATAATGATCAAAGATGCAGAACAAAAGTAGCATAGAAATTTTCTTAAGTTTTCTATGTAATCTTTTGATAATAAACATTCTGTAAACTTTTGAAATATGAATATGATAAAGTATTAGAACAATGTCTGTGTGATAAAGTTGTTGTGTAATAAATTTGTTTCATAATTGTTCTGTGATGATGTCTATGTTTACATGTGTGATTGATACATGTTTATGTTTTCCCTGCTATATATAATCCTGCTTTACATCATTTTGTAATTTTATTATGAATGGTGTATATCATTGACTAAGGGTTATGACTTCTCCAAATAGGGGGAGATTGTTGGGTACATTGGTTCAAATGTACCTGATTTGAAGAAGCCTCACCCAACTCAATGATATACATCAAAATGTATTTGATGTGTTTTTGAGTTTACTTGTGCAGGCTAAGTATTTACAGGAAAGAAGAAAAAGTTTCTAAGTTCATGTGTCGACACCCAGAGGGAAAGTGTCGACACTTAAGAAGACTTGTGTCAACACCCAGGCAAGCAGTGTCGACACTTGGAGTCATTGTGTCGACACCAGGGATGCTGAGTCGACACCAGACAGAAAGTGTCGACACAAGGAGCTGTGTCGACACTCAATGAAGTAAAGTGCAGTAAAGCAGTGTCGACACTTAGCAGTTGTGTCGACACCCAGAGAAACTGTGTCTACATCAGAAAGTGTCGACACTTGGAGGCTGTGTCGACACTCAGCAAAAGTCAGCAGAAACTAAGTTTAAGTGTCGACACCCAGAGCAATGTGTCGACACTCAGCAGAAGAGTCAACACTTGAAGAAAGTGTCGACACAAGGAACGATGTGTCGACACTCAGCCAAAGACTCGACAGAAGAAGAATGTGTCGACACAAGGAGCTGTGTCGACACTCAGCAAGTATCAACACTAAAGACATGTGTCGACATCAAAAAGATGTGTCGACACTTAACAGATTCAACACATGAAGATGTGTTGACACAAAGGTGTTGTGTCGACACTTAGAAGAATTCAGCAAAATACTGAAGTACAAGTACTTGTGTCGACACTCAATTTCAGTGTCGACACATGAAGAAGAAGTAGTGTCGAGATATAAAATCTACAACACAAGGAGTTGTGTCGACACCTTGTAGGCTAGTGTCGACACTTAGACAACTTGTGTCGACACTTGGTCCATAAGTGTCGACACTTAAAGACAGACAGTCTCGACACTTACAGACAGTTACAGAATTTTCAAGAACTGACTGGATGACTTGACAGCTGCCATTCCATCCGGTCTACTGCACCTGTCAGAGTTGTCAGAAATCTGTTATGGACCGGACCAGCCGGTTACCATGAAGAAGGCCTATAAATAGGCTTATACAGTCTACAGAAACTGTTGTTGAAGTTGTTGTTGTTCAAGTAATTCAAAGAAGATCTAGCTATCAAGTGAAGATCTAAGAAGTTGGAGAGAGAGAGCTCCATCCAAGAAGTCAGCCGTTGGAATCAGGCTGAGAAGAAGGGTTCAGATTTATTCTGAATCTTAAGTAGCAGAGATCAAGGATCAACTGCAGAAGGGGTCAATCTTATTGAGTTCTACTTTCAAGAAGCTTTGAAGAAAGCCAAGTCAGATTGATTTCAGCTGAGTTCTTCCAAGAACTCATCAAGAAACCCACAACTCTCCTCTCTTATCTCTGAGTTGCTGAGTTAATATTATTGTATTCATATTTTCTTGTAGGATCCTTTGGATCTGAGTCTTGTAAGCCTGTAATTATAAAGGCTGAGTGTAGGGCTTGAGTGCCTGAGTGTAGGAGATTGAAATCTCTGAGTGTAGGCCTGTTGTGGCTGAGTGTAGGCCTTGGTGGCTGAGTGTAGGCCTTGGTGGCTGAGTGTAGGCTTTGTGAAGAAGCTGAGTTGTAGGGCCTTGGGCCTGAGGTGTAGGAGCCTGTTTTGGGTTCTGAGATAGTGGAGGAGTTTGGCCGAATCTAGTACACTGCTAGATAGGCGAAGGGGGAAAGTGGATGTACCCAAACATTGGGGAACCACTATAAAACTGTGTGTCTACTATGTGCTGTGATATTCTGTGATTGCTGTGTGATTGTTGTGTACAAATAGATATAACTCCGAGATAAAATCTGATTGCTGCCTTAAAAAGTTAAAAAGATTCAAGTCACCTATTCACCCCCCCCCCTCTAGGTGTTTAGGTACTATATCTTTTAGTTTGCTTTGGAAGGATCCTAGGGATCTTCCTGAAGGAGAAGGCTGCTGAATCCCTGGTCTCACCGACCATATTCATAAATGCCAGCAAAAGGCTCACCTGTGCCTTATTTGGCAGGTGGGAGAGAACTATAGTCAAGCCCTCCAAGGCTTCAACCTCTTCCACACTAGCTTCTGAAGGCAATAGGGCTGTAAGAGCCACTCCCCACCCTGATGAAGAGATCATTCCACCCTCATCATCTCTTCCAGCCATTCCAACTACACTTCCACCAACAGTCCAAACCATCATTCACACTCCCAGTCCTCCTTCATCCTCTATTCAAACCTCTCCAACCACTACTCATCTTCTTACTCCACCACAATCTCCACATGCTTCACCAACACCACCATCATCTCCTCTTCCACCTCACCTATCCTCCATTCCAACTTTTGATCTTCTGACTTCCCCCCTCAACTCACCCTCCCCTCCAGATTCACACATGCAAGATGTCCCTCCTCCATCATCTCCAACATCTATCATCCCTCCAAATGTCTCCACCCAACATTCTACTGAACCATCTGCCACTCCACCTCTGGATCCCTCCACCATCTCCTCTGTAATTACTCTCATCACTCCTCTACTCAAATCTCTTATAGCAGAGTCCATTACACCACTTGCTACTTCTATCTCCACCCTTTCTGCTCAACTATCTACTTTCACTGCTGCCCCCTCTTCATTCAGGGGCCTGGCTCCAGTTCACACTGAAACCAGGCAGGGGGAGATGCTTAATGAAGAAGCTGAAATAGCTCCAGCAGTAGCTCCAGTCTCAGTTTCTCCAGCTCCAGCAACTGTAGATATAGAGGCAGTAATAGCAGATACAGAATTTATACCAGATGATATAGATTTAATTGATTTGATTCATTTCATTGAGACTGACATGGACTTTGATGAGTCAGTTACTGAAGAAATAGTTACTGAAGAAATTCTTTCTGTTGGTGATTTCATGTTAAATCCCACAATAGACTTAGTTCAATTGTTGAAAGTATTTGATACTGTATTTTTGAAAGTTATTCCAGCAGTATATACTAAGCCAACCTTGGCTATTGTTCCATATACTTCCCCAATCTCTCCAAATGTTGCCAAGCAACTCAGGGATACTTTTATTGTTTCAAAGCCAGTAGTCATGCCATCTCCAGAAGAAGTCATCACTGCTCCAACTTTTGTAATTGATAACTCTCCCATGCCAGATCTGGATGACTTGATCCTGACGGATATTGAAGAATAAGAAAAGGCAGCTGCTGAATGCACTGTCAGAATTAGTTCTCCAGCTTCTCATGTGGCTTCTCCTCTAGCTCTTATTGAAGTTCCTGCTCAAGCTCTATCTCTACCTCCAGCTCTTGAAACGCCTATCATTTCTGCTGAGGATCTAAAAGCTCTAAATGACTTATATGATAACCCTCAGGGATCTGATAATGATGGTGATGAGGATGAGGATGATGATTCTGATGATGAGCCTAAGAGGAAGCCAGTTTCCAAGAAAAGAAAAACTCCTCCTCCTGCTCTAAAGCCAAATCCAAACAATGACACTCCCTATTATATCCTCCAGATCATAACTCCATACAAAGGGATGCCATCTTGGATGTGGCTATCTAAGAATGAACAGAAGGAGAGGAAGAAAAGCAGAAAATACTCTCCTCCTCTAGCTCAGAAGTATAAAAGAGATCCTCCTCCTCCACCTCCTCCAACTGCTGGTGCTTCAAGCACATCTTCTCAAAGATCTGCCCCACTTCAAACATATCAAAGACACCAAGGGAGATCATATGGAAGCAGCCAGCACATGCAGTATTCTTCAGGAAAGAAGCATCAACAGCAGCAGCAACATCAACAATAACAACAACAATTCACTGAACATCAACCAGCTGAAGGCTCTAAAAGACCATCCTCTCCTCCTGTTCCTTTTGAAGATCTAGAGACAGCTACTACTGCTAGAATGACTAGGTTTCAGGAACTAGTAGGCCTTTCTATGATTAACAAAGCTAAAGCTGAAGGAAAGGATCCTTCTGAATATTCAACAATGTCAAAGTACAGGAAAGAAGAGCTCAAGAGGTTTGATAAAGCAAACAAGTTTTTCAATGTTGATGACTACATGAAGTTGCACCCAGAAGCAGTTGTCCCAGAGCCATATCTTTGAAGATTATAGGGGCTGCTGATATGACCATGACAAAAGTGCAAGCTTCAGATCCCAAAAGAGAGATTGTGTTTACAAAGCCTGGAGAGAAGAGAAAGGACGAAATGCAAAAGGAAAAGAAACAGAAAAAGTAAATTTTGAACTCTTTTATTATCCATAACTACTCTATATTCTGAACAAAGCTTATGTATATATATATCTGCTGCATGTGTTATTGATCTATACCAGACATATGTTTTTTCTACTTTGTTTATTTTCAGTTTGAGTACTAAGTTTGTAATTAGTAACCTCACCCAAATAGGGGGAGATTGTTGGATCCCTAGTTTGATTTGGGCTAGGTTCACTAAGTCACTAAGCTAGGATCATTTGACCCAACATGTATAGCCAGGTTCATAGTTACGTCCTAGAGTCTAGGCCAAGTCCTTAGAGTCAACAACACATGGACCAGCTATCAACAAGACTGCCAGAGACTCAAGACTTAGAAGAATTCAAAGACTGTAAAATGAGTTCGACGTTCGTCGAACTCAGGTCGACGATTGTCGTGCTCAGCTCGACGATCTCAGAGAAAATTCTCTGAGCTGAGCTCGACGAACTCTATTCTTTGGTTGACAATCTTTGGTCTACCTTCTGCATTCTGTCCAAGACTATGTTCTCTAGACTCAGGTCGATGAACTTAGTTCTCTGCCCGACTATTTCTGGATTCTCTACTTCAACTTCTTAAAGCTAGAAGCTTTTCATATTTTTCTAATTCCAGAATCATCTTCAGTCGACGAATTCCAGATTCTTAGCTCGACGAACTTTGACCACTTTGGCTATAGTTATCCAGCAACAATTAGTGGTCCTCAGCTCGACGAAATCAAATTTTTAGGTCGACAATTTCTGGATACTTCAACTCTTTCATTTCAGAATCATCTGTGAATATTCTTAAGTCCAAAATCAACTACAGTCGACGCAGCCAGTTATCAGCTCGACGAACTTCAGACACAGAAAAGGCAAAGTTTCTGAAGCATACAGTTCTATTATCAGATCACGATCTTGGAACTCAGCTCGACGAACAGAAGTTATCTGATCGACGAACACAACAACTCAGCTCGACAAATTGTGGACTCAGCTCGATGATTTCTGTCATCTGTTCGACGATTCCAGACTTAGTATTTCTTTCCTCTGTCCTCATTCTATGGCAATAATTTCTGAATGATTAATGATAAAATATTCTCTGAATATTACCGTTGGACGGTGCATTAATCATAGCTTTCATCAGAATTATTGCTTTCCATTTTTCCAAGGGACAGTTGGGAAAATAAATCAATGTAGTTTATTCTTAAGGCCGTCAGCATTATTGCAGCAGAGGAATTCAAATTTCGAAGGACAAATTCCTTCAGAAAATATAAAAGAATTTTTTCTCTTTTCCTGAAGATACATAAGAACACAGCATACACAGAGACACACAGACACATAGAGAACTACAGTCAGTCTGTCTTCAAGAGTCTCTCTGCTCCATCATTCTTTCACAGCTTTCTAATACAGAAAAGAAGCCTTAGGCCAGAGGCAGATCAGCTATTGAAGAAGAAGAACAATCAATCTAAATCAAGAGTCTTCTTTCTTCATCACTCCAGGAAACTTCAAAGGACAACAACTACTCCATCTTTCAAGAAGTTCCTGCAGATTTCTCTGATAAAGGCTTAAAGACTGAAGGCCTATCACCCTGCAACAAAGCTCCAGATTTCCCTGAAATATTCTACATCTCAGGGGGAGCTACTTGCTAATATCATATCCACTTGTCTTCTCTCTGATTGTTTACAGAGAAGACACCATGACCTCTCACCCCTCTCTGTATAAAGGGTTATCATCTCCCTTCAAAAGTGATTCTTGGTTACAAGTCACCTGACTAAAAGACTTGAGATTTGGTTTTGAGCACCTGATCAAAAGCTCATTGGTGTCAGGCACCTGATCAAAAAGCTGAGTGGATTCCTACCAGGGTGATATAAGAGTGGATGTACCCAAGTATAGGGGAACCACTATAAATTCTTGTGTTGTCTGGATTGCTCATTTTTTTTGTTTTTGTGATGTGGCTGTTTGTTAGGATTACTGTTTTAATTTTGTTCCTGCACTAGATTAAATTCAGAAGAAAATTTTATAAACTCTGAATACTCTATTCAGCCCCCCCCCCCCCCCCCTTGAGTATTCCCGATCTAACAGCTCACTTTCAGGCTCCCAGGCCACCAAGATGGCAAAATCACGGTTCTGCCCAAATTTCCGGGTGCACCTCGGAGTTAGTACCCAAGGTTCCCTGTTGCAATCTACCGCGTAGAAAACCCAAAAAAGAACCATCGGCGCGAGGTCTTCTCCGGCCATTCATGCAATGAATCATCACCGATCCAGACCAACTTGTCCGGGTAGGTTTCACACATCATGCCTATGTCCGTTCTTCGATTTCGGACTCTACATGCAAAACAACGGGGACTATTCATGTCTACCCGAAGGAATACCTCACACTCACCGCATACTCGTGAGAGCGGGCTTCCTATGCAAAAGGAAAGAGGACTTCACATGTCCAAGAAGAGAATCGTTACTCTTGTGATTCTCTTTGGCTCCATGAAGATCTAGACAGATGAAAAGCACCGCAACGGCCTCACCTCTATAGATCTGAACTCGGCTTGTGATTTGGGGCTCTGAAGCTCCACCGGCGGCCGGAACTCTCCTTATCCTTTTTCCTTGCTCTCCCCTCTCTCTAAGGCTTTTATAAAGAGAAAACTCAAAAGAAATGAGGGTTTAAAACCCTATTCCCTGACTTAGCCCAGCAAGAACCAGCCTGGACCCTTGGATCCCAATAGGAGGAAACGAACGGCCACGATTTGCACTTAAAATCAATTTCCTGGGCCTAACATGGCTTGTGACACGGCCGTGTCCAAGGCCGTGTGCCTCAATCGACGCCGAAACCGTCGCATCCCGACCAGGACACGAGCTCTCAACACGCTCGTGACAAGCTTGACACACCCATGTCAATCAGTACACACTAGTATTACGGGGTGTGTTCCTCAATCGACACAGGACCAAAAACATCCCGAAGAGGACACGGGTTCTCGACACACCCGTATCAATTTTGACATGCCCATGTCAACCCGAATATATCTGGGCTCCAGGCCATCTTCCTCCCCCAACACAGCCCGACAAACAGCCCGAGCAGGACACGGCCCAGGACACGCCCGCGTCTCAGGCCGTGTTCGCTGTCTCGAGTGTATTTCATCGACCACTCGAGAATTTCGTCGAACTCGAGCACAACATGGCCCGGGACACGCCCGTGTCCCAGACTGTGTGACCCTTACCAAGCACCAAGCTTGGCTCCAAACACTACCGGTCCCTCTTTTGAGTTTTCGAGCGTTACAATTCTTCTCTCCAGACAATTCAAGAAGTTTCTCAGTAAGAAGAAACAGAAGAGAGGCAAAGATATTGCTCATCAAAAGAAATGACACACAAATGATAGGTATAAATCTAGACAGAACAAACATATTTCTACTGAAATTGTGTGTTATTGCTGTAATAAGCCAGGTTATATGATTGATGACTGCCCTCACAAGAAGAAGGAGGATGGAAGAAGAGAAGAGCACAAGTCCTCCAAGAGAAAAAAAGAAGGAGAAGAGCTTCATAGTAAAGAAGTAGAAGACTTTCAGTGACTTTGACTCATCTGAGTCAAGTGAGGATGAAGAAGCCTACTTCGTTCTCATGGCTCACTTTGACGAAGAAGGAGAAGTCCCCTAATTTAATGGGGAGGTAAATTCTCACACTATTCTTTCTGAATCTGGTGTTCCCAATGATGACCATGAGGACTGTTCCTCTGATGATGAATCAGAACTCATGGGTTAGTATTATTAGTTGATCAAGGTCTATGACCAGTGCAGAAAAGTTGTTAAAACTCAGACCAAGGAAATAAAATCCCTTAAGGCCGAGGAGATCACTCTGAGGGATGAAGTCGCAAGTATGGACTCACTTAGAAAGGAACACCTATCCCTGGTCGAAGAATACAACAAAGCTCTCGAGCACCTCAACCTGAAAGATAAAATCATCGAGAAGTTGGAAGAACAACTTGCCACTGAAAAGAAACTTGTTGAAAGTTTCTCCAAGCTCAAGACAGTCCTTCCATTTATTATTGAATTCTTTGCTCAGGCTAAATGAGCTTTCTTAGGCCAAGAGGCTGCTCCTAGTAAATCCTCTAGGAGAAATAAGGCTCAAAGATAAAATAAGGCTACTAAGAAAGCTTTAGCCAAAGATAAAGGGAAGGCCCCCTCTAGATCAAACTTCGTTTAAGAATGTAATCTTCCCAACAAACGAGTTTTATTTTGATTCATCCTACGGTCATTTTACCAGGCCTACTTATGTAGAGCGTAAGTCACGGTACCAAGGATGGACCCGCCCCCTGAACTATGGTGAAAGTGTGTTTAAAGCACCCTACGAAGAAATTCAAATGAAAAATTATGGTCCATATGTTCATGGCCATAACATCAAGAAGGCACCTAAAGCCAAGCCTGTTGTACAGAAGGAAAAGGAGGTGCAAAAACCCTGTGAGTGTCTTCATCTTGAGGGCTCTACCTCCAGATCCGCCGCCCTTGCTAGACCACACGTTCCAAAGGTCAAGCAGGAGACTTGGAAAAGATATAACAGATTTGACTGTTGGTGTTGCGGCAAAGTTGGTCACTTTGCTTTGGATTGCTAGTTTAATCCCAGAAACTATAAAACTCCTCTAGTTAATCATACGAGGTAGACCACTCGTAGTGTTAACACTCCTAGGGGGAGTATGCTGACAAATAACTAAGGACCCAAATACATTTGGGTTCCTAAGGTAAACTGATCTTATCTTGCAGGTATGTCCAAAGGCCAACAAAACGCTAATCTGGTATTTGGACAGTGGATGCTCTCGGCATATGACCTGGACAAGAAGCCTACTTCAGAATTATACTCTAGTCAAAGACGGGCCAGAGGTTATCTTTGGTGTCTCTGACTGGGGAATTACAAAAGGCTACAGTACAATTTCTAATGGTATAGTCTCATTCACTGATGTGGCTTATGTGAAATGATTAGAACATAATCTGATTAGCATAAGTCAATTATGTGATAAAGGCTTTATTGTTATATTCTCTAAAAATTAGTGCCTGATAAAGTCGGCCTCCATTATGAAGAGCATATTAACAGGCACAAGGAGTAGAAATATATTTTGTCTTAATTTTCTATGTTTAGACACTTCTACCCTAGTATATTTTGTTGCAAAAGAGAGTGCATCTCTTTGTGATCAATGACACAAGAGACTTGCACATATAAATTTCAAAACCATCAATATGCTATTTTCTGAAAACATAGTGTGCGATGCATCTACTATTAAATGTATTAAGAGAGTCCATGTCACGCATGCAAATGGGCAAGCAGACAAGGGCTACCTTTAAGGGTATTGCCGACAAAGATTCCTCAAGGTGTTTGTATTTACTACACATGGACTTATTCGGTCCAATGCAAGCTCATAGCTTAGGAGGTAAGTTATATACGTTGGTAATTGTTGATGATCACTCACGTTTTACTTGCGTGTTCTTTCTGAATCGAAAGTCAGATACCTTTTGTTGGATCCCTAGTTTGATTTGGGCTAGGTTCACTAAGTTAGGATCTTTTGACCCATATTGTATAGCCAGGGTCATAGTTGTGTCATATAATATAGGCTAAGTCCTTAGTTTCAACATCTCATAGACCAGCCATCATCAGACTGCCAGAAACTCAAGACTTAGAAAATTTCCAAAGACTCAGTAAAATGATTTCGACGTTCATCGAACTCAGGTCGATGATTGTCGTGCTCAGCTCGATGATATCAGAGAAAATTCTCTGAGCTGAGCTCGACGAACTTGATTCTCAGGTCGACGATCTTTGGACTCTACCTTCAGCATTCCAAGTCCAGACTTTATTCTCTAGACTCCAGTTGACGAACTTAGATCTCTGGTCGACGATTTCTGGATTCTCTACTTCAACTTATTAATTCAGAAGCCTCTCAGTTTCCTAAGTCCAGAATCATCTCCAGTCGACGAATTCAGGATTCTCAGCTCGACAAAACAAATTCTCAGGTTGACGATTTCTGGATACTTCACTTCAACACTTCATTCCCGAAGCATCTAAAATATTCTAAGTCCAGAAATACATTGCTGAACTTCAGTCGACGAAACCAGTTATCAGCTCGACAAACTCCATACACAGAACTGTCAAAGTTTCTAATCAATGCAGTTCTACTCTCTGCTCGACGATCTTGGAACTCAGCTCGATGAACAGAAGCCATCTGATCGACGAACACAGCTTCTCAGCTAGACGAACTATTTATTCAGCTCGACGATTTGTGTTCTCTGTTCGACGAATCCAGACTTAGTTATTTCCTTCATTCTGTCCCCTTCCTATTGCAATAATTCTTGAGTAATCAATGCTAAAATATTTTCTGAATATAACCGTTAGACAGAGCATTGATTATGGTCTTCTCCAGGATTATTGCTTGCCGTTTTTCCATGGGACAGTTGGGAAAATAAATCAATGCAGTTTATTTTCAAGGTCATCAGCAATTAATGCAGAGGAATTCAAATTTCGAAAGAGAATTTCTTGACAGGAAATATAAAAGAAATTTCCTCTCCTTTCCTGGATAAGAAGATAATACAGAAAGAGATAATACAGTAACTGAGACAGATACACAGACAGTCAGTAATACAATCAGTCTGAATCAAGGATTTCTCTGCTCACTCTCAATACAGAATGCTGCAAAAAGAAAAGAAGCCCTGGACCAGAAGAACATCAGCTATCTGAAGAAGAAGAACACCAAATCAAGATCAAGAGTCTTCTTTCTTCAACACTCCAAGACACTTCAAAGGACAACAACAAATCCATCTGTCAAGATGTTCCTGAATACTTTCTAGTCAAGGCTGATAAAGATTGAAGACCTATCACACTGAATCAAAGCTCCAGTTTTTCCTGAACCATTCTACATCTCAGGGGGAGCTCTTTGCTAATATCATTTCCACTTAAGTATTCTCAGTTGTATATTGAGAAAGAGAAGACAATATCATCTCTCATCCCCCACTGTATAAAGGGTTATAACTCCCTTCAAAAGTTATTCCTGGTTGCAAGTCACCTGACCAAAAGACTTGAGATTTGGTTTATGAGCACCTGATCAAAAGCTCATTGATGTCAGGCACCTGATTAAAAATCTGAGTGGATTCCTACCAGGGTGGTAGAAGAGTGGATGTACCCAGGTTGGGGAACCACTATAATTTCTTGTGTTGTCTGGTTGCCCTTTCTTTTTGTTCTTGCTGTGTTTGTGCCTTTTTATGATTGTTGTGTTTATGCTTTATTAATTTTATTCTGCAATTTTTTTATAGCAGAAGCTGTAAAGGATTTAAGAATACTCTATTCACCCCCCCCCCTCTAGAGTATTTCAGATCTAACACCTCAAACAGGATTCGCTTGGTTGTACAAGCTAACCCTTGAACCAAAGATCCTGAGTTAGATCTGTCTTTTCATTTCTATTAGACATTCACACACAGCATGGCACAAAACAAGGATTATTCAGGCACCAGACCTCCAGTATGCAATCTGAATAAGTTTGCCATCAGGAAGGCAAGAATCAAATTATACATGAACTCTATTGATGAGGATATCTTTAATTATATTATGATAGGTCCTCCTCAAGCCACTGCCTCTACATCTATAGCTGCTTCAAGCACAAATGCAGTTCCACCACCTGAGTGGACTCAAGCCCAGAAGAAGGATAAAATTGCTGATGTCAAGGCCATGAATATTCTGGCCCAAACAACGTCTGATGACATTTTTCAAAAGGTGACTGAATGCACATCAGCCAAGGCCATCTAGGATTCTCTAAATCAAATGATGGTTGGATCTGCAAATGAAAGGAAGGACAGGAGATCCAATCTCATATCCCTATAAGAGAATTTCAAGAAGGAGGAAGATGAGACAGTAGCTGATATGTACAACAGGTTAAGCTCAATCATCAATGAGCTAAAAAACTTGGACAAGGAAATCACCCTCACAGAGGTGAATGATAAGATCCTTATGTGCTTTCCAAGCTCATGGGATTCAAGGATCTGGCCCATAAAGGAGGCCAAAAGCCTAAATGAGATTTCCACTGAATCTCTTTTAGGAAAGCTTAAGTCCTATGAACAGCTGATCAAATCCAGAGAGGCAGCTAAGCAGAGAACACCTCCTCCAGCAAGAAAAGAGCACAACATTGCTTTCAAGGCTGCTGAGGAGACATAGACTCCAACCATGAATGAAGAACTGATGTCTCTATTTGTCAAGAGATTTTACAATATGGCAAGGAAAGACTTCAGGAGAAAGTCATCCAGGCAGGATGACAAGCCAAGGTATGACAAAACACCAACTAAAGAAGTGGTGTGTTTTGGTTACAGAAAACATGGACACTTCATCTCTGAGTGTCCAGAGAATCAGAAGAAGGAGAAGAGAAGAAAGAAGGACACAAGAAGATAGCACAACAGCAGGCCTTCCTCCAGCAAATACAAGAAGAAGGAGAATGGTTTTGTGGCTGAATCCTGGAGTGAAACTGAGGATGAATCAACATCTTCCAGCTCCAGTGAAGATGAAGAAGAGGCAAGGGCCAAAGAAGTCTGCCTAATAGCCATTGATGCCTCCAGGAGTCATTCAGAAGAATAAGATTCTGACAATGAAGCAGTTTCAGATTCTGAAGCTGACAAGGTATTATCTTATTTTGATTATAATTCTGAATCATTTAAATCTGAATTCAAAACCATGTGCATAGATTTAATTAACTCAGAAAAGGAAATTAAGACTCTTAGGGAAAAACTAGGAAACCTAGAGACTGTTAACTCTGAAAATAATATGTTAAAGGATGAATTAATCTTAGCTAATGAACAAATTATAATGTTAAAGACTGAGTTATGTGAGGCTAAACAACTTGAGGAGACTCTCAATGGGAGAAGCCTCAAGCCGATGGATATTACAAGCACAGTTAATGCCAGATTGAATGACAAGCTGGGCTTGGGTGCATCATCAAGTTTGCCCCCCATTCTCAAGAAAAATATTTTGTCAACCCCTATCAAATTTGTTTCAGCTAAGGGGAAAGAAATAATGAATAATAAACAAACCTTAGAAGTTGTTCCAAAATCAATAGGTCAAAATAATAGAAACCAGAAAACAAGTAAAAATAAAGTTCAGCTGATTTCGTCGAACTCAGATCGACGAAATGTGGCCAGTTCGTCGAACTCAACTCGACGAACGCTAAACACAAATCTTAGCTATAATCATTCGTCTAACTGCGATCGACGAACTCTGTATGGTTCATCGAGAAGAGATCGACAAACTTGGGGCACATAAAATGACTATGTTCATTCTCTGGGCAGAGATCGACGATCTCATCCCAATTCGTCGAACTCTGGTCGACGAACTCACAACAATTCGTCGAACCCATAAAGACTTAATAAAAATTATAACTATAACAGCAACTTCAATAAATCTTGGAAACCATTTAATCCATTAGCTGATTGGATCATACCACCTAGAAGATATCATCCACTAGGATACAAATCTCAACCAGAGTTTTCTATGATATCTAGTTTTTCTTATCAGCAAAATAAGGGACCCAGGGTAACCTGGGTCAAGAACAACTAACTGTTTTTACTGCAGGAAAAGGGATGTCTAGTGTTAAATCAAACATGGTATCTGGATAGTGGTTGCTCCAAGCACATGACTGGCAGTAAGGACATCTTACACAACTACAAGTCCAAGCTGGGACCAAAGGTTATCTTTAGTGATTCAAAGTGTGGCAAGTCAGAATTATATGGAGAAGTGAAGATTGGAGCAGTCACTTTCAAGAAAGTTACCTATGTAAGTGGTCTCAAGCATAACCTCATCTCCATAAGTCAATTATGTGATGAAGGTTATCAGGTACATTTCAACTCAACTTCTTACATTATTTCTAATAAAGAAAACCAAAAAGTTTTAATTGAAAATAGGCAAGGTAACATATACTTAGTTGATTTTCTTTCTGCCAAATCTAACATTTGTTTGCTTAATATTATTTGCAATCAAATTGAGTTGTGGCATAAAAGGCTAGGATATGTTAACATGAAAAATATTCCTAGGCTATCAAAAGACAGTCTTGTAAGAGGCTTACCTTCTGGTCCCTACAAGAAGGAAGACCTTTGCAGGGCTTGTAAACTAGGCAAGCAAACTAAATCTAGGTTTAAATAAGTAAATAAAAGTGATTCACCTAGGATTTTGTATTTGCTACACATGGATCTCTTTGGACACATTGTTGTACATAGCCTAGGAGGGAAATCCAACACCTTAGTTATTGTAGATGACTTCTCAAGGTTCACTTGGGTGTCCTTTCTGAGATCTAAGTCAGATACCTTTAAGGTTCTTACAGATTTTCTCAGGACCATACAGATTGAGTACTCTACTCATGTTGCATTGATCAGAAGTGATCATGGTACAGAGTTTGAGTCTCTTTTTATGCATGAGTTCTGTGAGAAGGAAGGTATCAGGCACTGCTTCTCAGCTCCTAGAACTCCCCAATAAAATGGGGTAGCTGAAAGGAAAAATAGGACCCTAATTGAAGCTGCATGTATATTACTTGCAGATGCTTACATGCAACTAACCTTTTGGACAGAGGCTGTAAACACTACAAATTATGTCCTGAATAGAAGCCTAATACATAAACTGAAGAATAGGACTCCCTATGAATTACTTAAAGGGAAGCAACCTAAAATTAACTATTTTTAAGTATTTGGATGTGTGTGTTATATACATAACAACAACAAGAAATACATTAGGAATTTGAAGCTAAAGCTGAAGAGGGAATTTTTCTAGGATATTCCCAAGTAAGCAAAGCTTATAGGGTCTTTAATAAATCATCCTTAAAAATTGAGGAATCCATTCATGTTACATTTGATGAAACTAACATGTCTTGCAAGGAGAAAGAGATTTCTACCAATAACACTTTGCAGGTACCTCAATTGTGTGAGAGCTTGGATGGATTTAACCTCACCCAAGAGGTTCTAACACATCCTTCTCCACAAGTCAATGAAGAAAGTGAAGAAGAAAGCACTGAAGGAATTGAATTTCCCTCAACAACAAACTCAATTCCACAAGAGGAACTAATTCAAAATGATGTTGCTGAACCAACTCCACCAAATGATCTTATCACACTAAGGGATCACCCTAGATCTCAAGTGATTGGAGACATACCAGTCGGTGTACAGACAATGCATCAACTCAACTAAGATTTGATGCATGCCTATTTTCTCTCTCAGGTTGAACCTCAATCCATAAAAGATGCTGAGCAGGATCCCCACTGGATCATTACAATGCAAGAGGAACTCAACCAGTTTGAGAGATGTAGAGTTTGGGATTTGGTTCCAAGACCCCAAGACTACCCAGTCATTGGAACTAAATGGGTATACATAAATAAACTGGATGCCCAAGGTACAATAATGAGAAACAAGGCTAGGCTTGTTGCTCAAGGATACAGGCAGGAAGAAGGGATAGATTATGATCAAACCTTTGCACCAGTTGCAAGGTTAGAGGCCATCAAAATATTTTTGGCCTATGCTGCCTATAAGAAATTCAAGGTATACCAGATGGATGTTAAGAGTGCTTTTCTGAATGGAGTATTAAAAGAAAAGGTTTATTTTGAACAACCTCCAGGTTTTATTTCTCCAACTCACCCTTATCATGTTTTTAAATTGCATAAAGCCCTCTATGGTCTAAAGCAAGCTCCAAGAGCTTGGTAGAGACCTTATCTAGCTTTTTGATAGAGCATAAGTTCATTAAAGGCATAGTAGATAAGACACTTTTCACTAGATATCATAAGGACCAAATATTGTTAGTACAAATATATGTGGATGACATCATATTTGTGTATACTGATTCCAAATTGTGCAAGAGGTTCTATGACCTCATGAATTTCAAATTTGAAATGAGTAGCACGGGTGAGCTCTCCTACTTCCTTGGTCTCCAAGTGAAGCAACTTCCTGATAGCATCTTCATCTCCCAAGCTAAATATGCAAAAGAGCTTATCAAAAAGTTTGGGATGGTCGTTGCCTTAGCAAAGAAAACACCTATGACTACAAATGTTGTAATAGACTCTGATCCACACGGGAAACCTGTTGACCATAAATTATATAGGGGCATTGTTGGGTCCCTACTATATCTACAACTAGCAAACCTGATATCATGTTTGCCACATGCCTTTGTGATAGGTTCCAAGTGAACCCTAAAGAATCTCATCTAATTTTCTTAAAAAGAATTTTGAGATATATAAAGAGTTGTCCAAGTCTAGGCCTATGGTATCCTACTGAATCAGAATTTGAGTTAACTGGATACTCAGATGCTGATTTTGCTGGATGCAGGGTGGACAGGAAAAGTACTTCAGGAACCTGCCAGTTCCTGGGTATGAGATTAGTGTCCTGGTTTTGTAAGAAACAGTCATCTATGTCTACCTCAATTGCTGAGGCAGAATACATTGCAGCTGGCAGCTGTTGTTCCCATATGATGTGGATTCAGAATCAATTACTAGACTATGGTCTCAACTTAAATAATTCAACTCTATTTTGTGATAACACAAGTACTATAGCCATAGCACAGAATCCAGTCTATCACAGTAGGACTAAGCATATATATATTAGACATCATTTCATTAGAGAGTGTGTAGACAAAAATAAAGTTAATCTTGTCTATATCTACACTGATTTACAAAGAGCTGATATATTCACCAAACCTCTGGATGAGAGAAATCACTTATTCTTTATAAATCAGCTTGAAATGATCAATGGAGAAGACTTAATTTAGTTTTTGTCTGCACTCGATGAATTTTCCAGAGTTTGTCGAACGGAGCACGACGATCTAGGGACAGTTCGAGAGATATTCGTCGAACGGAGGTCGACGAACTCTCTGTGAGTGAAGTTGTTTTCGTCGAGCGGAGATCGACGAATCTACTTCCGAAAACTTTCGTCGAACAGAGCTCGACGAAATTTCTTCAAATCTTCAGAATGAGCTCGACGAATTGTTTAACTCTAAATTATTTCGTCGAACCCAGATCGAAGAATGTTTTAATTTTCGTGGAACGGAGTTTGTCGATTCATATTCTGGAAAAA
Organism: Platanthera guangdongensis; assembly: GCA_039583875.1. Taxonomy (NCBI): domain Eukaryota; kingdom Viridiplantae; phylum Streptophyta; class Magnoliopsida; order Asparagales; family Orchidaceae; genus Platanthera; species Platanthera guangdongensis. Next base: position 62,615,802 of record CM077152.1, read on the forward strand.
CCTATATCTAGGTTTTCTTTGACCTCCGTCCCACGCTTTCTGTTCCTTTGCACTTGATCGTCGGTTTTCTATTGTAGGTACTCTCATGGCGATTCCAACAGGAACCCTTGCTGCAATGAACTTTGATACTGGCTTCGACGTAGACTTTGAATTGTTTCAACATTCAGACCCATATTTCTGGATATTCTGCACCTTCTGGAAGCGCAACAACTAAAGAACCTGATGACAACAAGGATTAAGCTATTTGGAACTGAGATCAGAGAATGGGTTTATACATCTTCAATAACAGAGGAGAACACAATGGTTGGATCAATTGCGGGTAACGCTATCTCTTTCTCTCCCACCGTATTAACTGAAATATTTGGATTGCATAATGGAGAAGAAAAATTAGAGATCAACAGTAAAGGATATGACATGATGCTGAACATGATGGGTTACTCTGGAGATAACCCTAATAAATTGCTGAAGAAGCATTTGTCTGCAGAATTTAAGTTTCTTGCAGATATTGTTGGGAAAGTTTTGCTGGGCAAGCATACTACACACGATTATATAACCAAGCATCAATTTCTGGTTATGTGTGAAGTAGTCAACAAGAAATAAGTGCACTGGACTCAGATCATCTTTGATTTGATCAAGAAAAAGAATAACAAAAAGGAAGTTTTTTTGGAAGGATCCTGGGGATCTTTTTGAAGGAAAAAGCTGCTGAATCACTGGTCTCCCCGACCATATTCATCAATGCCAGTAAAAGGCTTACCTGTACCTTGTTTGGCAGGTGGGAGAGGATAATAACAAAGCCTTCTAAGGCCTCCTCCTCTGCCACCAGAGCTTCTTAGAGCACAAGGGCTGTTACAGCCACTCCCCACCCTGATGAAGAGATCACACCCCCAAGTTCATCTCTTCCAGCTATCCAAATCCAAATCCCTTCCACAGTCCACACCATCATTCATCATCCCACACCTCCATCTTCCCTTATTCATATCTCTCCCACACATACTCATCATCCTACACCTCCTCCATCTCCACATGGAACACCAGCCCAATCTCCTCATGCTTCACCAGCTCCAACACTACCATCATCTCCTCTTCCACCCCACTTGTCCTCCATACCATCTTTCAATCTACTGACATCTCCTCCCACTACTCCTTCTCCTCCAAATCAATCCACACAGGATGTCCAAATGCCAGATTCTCCTCCTCCAACCCCACCAACTACTACCATCCCTCCATCTGTCTCCACTCAATCACCTTCTGGAACACCTTCTGCAACTCCACCATTGTACCCCTCCACAATTTCTTCTGTCATTGCCCTCATCACACCCCTCCTCAAAACAATAATAGCAGAGGTCATTACACCTCTTGCTACTTCTATATCTTCCCTATCTGCCCAGATTTCTGCCCTCACTGCTGCCCCATCTTCAGTAAGGAGTCTGGCTCCAGTTTACATTAAAACCAGGAAGGGGGAGATGCTTGATGAAGAGGCTATAGCAGAACTAGTAGCAGACGTGGCAGTAGTTACAGCAGAAGTACCAGCAGATGCAGATGCTGAGTTAGATATAATTGATTTTATTCATTTTATTAAAACTGACATGGATATGGATGAGTTAGTAACAGATACTGCTGGTGATTTCATTATAAATCCCACAGTAGATTTAGTAAATTTGTTGAAAATTTTTGATACTGCATATTTGAGTTTTCTTCCAACAGACTATACTAAGCCATCTTTGGCTATTGTTCCCTATTCTTCTCCAATAAGTCCTACAGTTGCCAAGAAACTCAAAGACAATTTTGCTGCTCCAGAGCTCACAGTCATTCCATCCCCTCCAGAAACCTTTTCTGCACCAAGCTTTGTAATGGATGACTCTCTTATGCCAGATCTTGATGCTTTGATCTTGGCTGATATTGAAGAAGAGAATAATGCAGTTTATGAAAGCACTGTCATAGACAGCTCTCTAGCTCTACATCCAATTGCAGTTTCTCCTCCAGCTCCATCTCAGACCGAGAAGCCTATTATTTCTGCTGAGGCCCTGAAAGCTTTGAATGATCTATATGATAATCCTCAAGAGTCTGAAGATGAGGATGATGATGAATATGAGGATTCAGATGAGGATCCAAAGAAGAAGAAAGTATCTAAGAAGAGGAAAGCACCTCCTCCTCCTCCTACTCCTAAACCAAATCCAACAAATGACACTCCCTACTACATTCTTTAGAAGATTACTCCTTATAAGGGAATGTCTGCTTGGATGTGGTTATCCAAGAATGAAGAGAAAGAGAGAAAGAGAAGCAGAAGATATTCCCCTCCACCAACTCACAGATATGGAAAGGACCCTCCTCCACCTCCTCCTCTAGCTGCTGGTGCTTCAGGCACAACTTCTCAAAGGACTACCCAATTTCAAACTTATCAAAGACATCAGGGTAGGTCCTAATCCTCAAAAAGCAGCCAGCAAAGACAGTATCCTTCTGGAAAGCAGCACCAACCTCAACAATAGTAGCAACATCAATAACAGAAATAGCAAAAACTTCCTGAACACAACAAGCTAAAAGCTCTAACAGACCTGCTTCTCCACCTGTACCTTTTGAAGATCCAAAAACAGCAACAACTGCTAGGATGGCCAGGTTCCAATAACGTGTTGGCCTTTCTATGATCAACAAATCCAGAGCTGAAGGAAAGGATCCCTCAGAATATACTACCATGTCTAAATACAGGAAGGAAGAGCTCAAATGGTTTGAAAAAGCTAACAAATTTTTCAATGTTAATGATTACATGAAATTGCACCCAGAAGTAGTAGTGCCCAGGGCCACATCTTTAAAAATCATAGGGGCTGCTGATATGACAATGACTAAGGTGCAAGCTGCCGATCCCAACAGGGAAATTGTTTTTATCAATCCTGGAGATAAAGGTAAAGAGGAGAAGCCCAAGGAAAAGAAGCAGAAGTAATGATCTCTAAACTATTTAGTTTCTGAAATGTTTTGTAATTGCTTTTTATTTTTGATACAAAGCTTATGTATATATATATCTATTGCATGTGTTAATTTTCTCTGCCAGATATATGCTTTCTTGCTTTGCTTATTTTCAGTTTAGTCTGAGTCTGTAATTAGTGACCTCAGCCAAATAGGGGGAGATTGTTCGATCCCTAGTTTGATTTGGGCTAGGTTCACTAAGTTAGGATCTTGTGACACATATTGTATAACCAGGGTCATATTTGTATCCTAGAGTCTAGGCCAAGTCCTTAGTTTCAACATCTCATGGACCAGCCATCATCAGACTTCCAGAAACTCAACACTTAGAAAATTTACAAAGACTCAGTAAAATAAGTTCGACGTTCGTCGAACTCAGGTCGATGATTGTCGTGCTCAGCTCGACGATATCAGAGAAACGTCTCTGAGCTGAGCTCGACGAACTTGATTCTCAGGTCGATGATCTTTGGACTCTACCTTCAGCATTCCAAGTCCAGACTTTATTCTCTAGACTCCAATCGACGAACTTAGATCTCTAGTCGATGATTTCTGGATTCTTTACTTCAACTTATTAATTCAGAAGTCTCTCAGTTTCCTAAGTACAGAATCATCTCCAGTCGACGAATTCAAGATTCTCAGCTCGACGAAACAAATTCTCAAGTCGACGATTTCTGGATACTTCACTTCAACACTTCATTCCAGAAGCATCTAAAATATTCTAAGTCTAGAAATACTTTGCTGAACTTCAGTCGACGAAACCAGTTATCAGCTCGACGAACTCCATACACAGAATTGTCAAAGTTTCTAATCAATGCAGTTCTACTCTCTTCTCGACGATCTTGGAACTCATATCGACGAACATAAGCCATCTGATCGACAAACACAGCTTCTTAGCTCGACGAACTGTGGATTCAGCTCGACGATTTGTGTTCTCTGTTCGACGAATCCAGACTTAGTTATTTCCTTCATTCTGTCCCCTTCCTATTGTAACAATTACTGAGTAATCAATGCTAAAATATTCTCTGAATATAAACGTTAGACAGAGCATTGATTATGGTCTTCTCTAGGATTATTGCTTACCGTTTTTCCATGGGACAGTTAGGGAAATAAATCAATGCAGTTTATTTTCAAGGACGTCAGCGATTAATGCAGAGGAATTCAAATTTCGAAAGAGAATTTCTTGACAGGAAATATAAAAGAAATTTCTTCTCCTTTCCTGGATAAGAAGATAATACAGAACGAGAGAATACAGTAACTGAGACAGATACACAGATAGTCAGTAATACAATCAGTCTGAATCAAGGATTTCTCTGCTCACTCTCAATACAGAACTCTGCAAAAAGAAACGAAGCCCTAGACCAGAAGAACATCAGCTATCTGAAGAAGAAGAACACCAAATTAAGATCAAGAGTCTTCTTTCTTCAACACTCCAGGACACTTCAAAGGACAACAACAAATCCATCTTTCAAGAAGTTCCTGAATACTTTTTGGTCAAGGCTGATAAAGATTGAAGACCTATCACCCTGAAGCAAAGCTCCAGTTTTTCCTGAACCATTCTACATCTCAGGGGGAGCTCTTTGCTAATATCATTTCCACTTAAGTATTCTCAGTTGTATATTTAAAAAGAGAAGACAATATCATCTCTCATCCCCCCACTGTATAAAGGGTTATAACTCCCTTCAAAAGTTATTCTTGGTTGCAAGTCACCTGACCAAAAGACTTGAGGTTTGGTTTTTGAGCACCTGATCAAAAGCTCATTGGTGTCAGGCACCTGATCAAAAATCTGAGTGGATTCCTACCAGGGTGGTAGAAGAGTGGATGTACCCAGGTTGGGGAACCACTATAATTTCTTATGTTGTCTGGTTGCCCTTTCTTTTTGTTCTTGATGTGTTTGTGCCTTTTTAGGATTGCTGTGTTTATGCTTTATTAATTTTATTCTGCAGTTTTTATTTACAGTAAAAGCTGTAAAGGATTTAAGAATACTCTATTCACCCCCCCCCCCCTCTCTAGAGTATTTCAGATCTAGAACCGCACTTTCACATTTGATGTATTCGCTAACTTTGTCAGGCAAATCCAGAATGAATTAAACTGCTCAGTGGTCAGAATCAGTAGTGACCACGGAACAAAATTCGAATCTGGTACCATGACAGAATTCTGTGGAAGTCTAGGTATCTTTCATGAGTTTTTCTCCCCGCGTACTCCAAAATAAAATGGAGTTGCAGAGAGAAGGAACAAAACACTCATTGAAGCATATACTACAATGCTGACTGACTCCTCTCTACCAGAGTACTTCTGGGCTAAGGAGGTCAATACATCTTGTCGCGTGCAAAACAGAGCGTTGATCAACAAGAATCATCATAAGACTCCCTATGAGCTACTGAAAGTCAGGAGACCGACTGTATCCTACTTCAGGATCTTTGGCTACAAATGCTATGTACTTAATAATGGGAAATATCATCATACCAAGTTTGAAGAAAAATGTTTTGAAGGTATTTTCTTAGGTCATAGTACCATAGTAAGACTTACAAAATCTTTAATAAGAAAACCCTGGTGGTAGAAAAGTCGATTAATGTTGTATTTGACAAGACAAGATTGCTACATAGCAGCTCTTCCAGTATTTTTGTTGATGATACAGGTTCAAAGCTGAAAGAATTAAGCTTGGATGAGATGGTTGAAGAAAGTGCTTCAAAGTTCATCAAGATCACTCCTCCAACCTCAATTGGAGAAGAGGATCACCAAGATGAAGAAGTTATCCAAGTGGAAGAAGTAACTCCAGAAACAGTGAAAGCTCCCAATGCAAGAACTCTAGAGCTCAGACACTTAAGGGATCACCTGTTTGATCAAATCATAGGAGATCCTCATGCTCTTGTAAGAACTCGAAGAGGTACTACTAATGAAAATTTACATTCGAGTTTCCTCTTGCAGGTTGAACCAAAGAAATTCGAAGAAGCAAACAAAGACACATGATGGATAGTTGCATTGGAAGAAGAACTAAATCAATTCAAACGCTTCCAAGTCTGGAAGCTTGTACCAAGACCCAAAGACAAGAATGTAATTGGAACAAAGTGGGTCTACAGGAACAAGATGGATGAAGATGGAACCATCATCAAAAATAAGGCCAGACTCATAGCTAAAGGATACAGATAGGAAGAAGGGATCGACTTCGATCAGACCTATGCTCTAGTGGCAAGATTCGAAGCCATCCGGTTATTCCTCGCATATGTTGCAATTATGGGCTTCATTGTCTATCAAATGGATGTGAAGTCTGCTTTTCTCAGTGGTAATATAAAGAAAGAAGTATATGTGGAACAACCCCCAGTTTTTGTTGTTCCTAACCATCCTAACTATGTTTGCTTATTATTTAAAGCTTTATACGGTTTAAAACAAGCTCCATGAGCTTAATATGAAATGTTATCTAACTTTCTTCTTGAGAACAAGTTCACAAGGGGAAAGATAGATAAGACATTATTTTTTAGGGAAGTAAAAGACAAGATTTTGCTAGTGCAAATCTATGTCGATGACATTATTTTTGGCTCTACTGACGTCAACCTTTGCAAGAAGTTTTCCAATCTTATGTAATGGAAGTTTGAAATGAGCAGTATGGGTGAGATGAAGTATTTCTTAGGACTTCAGGTGAAACAATCTGAAGAGAGAATTTTCATCTCCCAGACGAAGTTCACCAAGGAGTTGATTAAGAAATTTGGAATGGAGAATGTAACCTCTATGAGGACTCCAATGGGTTCAGCTATGTCTCTAGATAAGGATGAGAAAGGGAATCCTTTCGATGAAACTAAGTAGAGAAGCATAATTGGATCCTTGCTCCATCTTACTGTTATCAGACCTGACATAATATTCTCAACATGTGTGTGTGCTAGATATCAGGTGAACACTAAGGAATCTCACTACTCTGCTGCTAAACAGATTTTAAGATACCTTAAAGGAACACCCAATCTTGGCTTATGGTACCCAAGAAATAATTATAGAGAACTAATTGGATTTTCAGATGCAGACTTTGCAGGTAGCAAAGATGATAGAAAGAGCACTTCCGGGACTTGTCAATTCCTTGGAAGAAGGCTCATTTCATGGAGTAGCAAGAAACAGAATTGTGTTGCAATGTCAATAGCCGAGTCATAATATATATATACAGCCAGTTGTTGTGAACAACTTCTCTGGACCAAGAATCAATTTGAAGACTATTACTTGAAGTTCAGGGAAATTCCCATGTTCTGCGACTCCTCCAGCGCTATAGAAATCACCAATAATCCAGTCTCTCGCAGCCAGACGAAGCATATCGAATTGACATACCACTTCATTCGAGAGCATATGGAGAATGAGGACATCAACCTTCAGTATGTTCCCACAGATAGGCAAATTGCAGACATTTTCACAAAGCCGCGAGACGAGGGCAAGTTCTCGTTCTTCAAAACAGAACTTGTCATGCTTAACATGGAGTCCTGAAAAGTTCAATCAAAGTCAAGTGAAGATTCAGCATCAACCACTTAGATAATGTCAAAGGAATTCTCACTCAGGCAATAGTCTGGAAAGTTCAAGATCAGAAATGCACTTCTCGGAAAAGGACTTGCATTTTTCGAAAAGAACATCTGTTTCTTGGAAAGGCACTTATATTTCTCAAAAAAATTTGGATTTTTCAAAAAAAATCTATGGATTTTTCAAAAAGCCTTCAGTATTTCCCGAAAAATACCTTATCTATTTCGAAAAACCAATGGCCTTTCCGAAAAACTATAAGAGTTCCCGAAAACTTCTTCCCTCTTTTCAAAAAATCTCATATCTTTTTCGCGAAATGATGACTACTTTTCGAAAAATGTCGACATGTCCTTAACGAAATTTTTGAAGAAGTCGAATTGCCTTTCAGGACACCTGTCCATATATTTTCAAAATTTTTAATTTAATATATATATAGGACGGTCCATAGAAAATCCAACACCCTACTTTTCGAAAAAGAATTTTCAAAGAACACCGATTTCTTTTCGCCGCTTCATTTCCGCCGATTCGACTCTGCCGGAAAACTCCACTGTTCTTCACCAATAAGTCAGAAATCTTTCAATCTCTATCATACATGGCTCCTACAGTGAAGATAGGGTTCATAAGAGAGTTTGTTCATGCTGGAATCGCCAAACATTCCGACAATTTCCACAACGTCAATATACTTCTTGAAATTTCCGGTCTCTCTTTCGTTCTAGAGCAACCATGCAAAGTTTTCCTTCCAGATATTGAAGAATTTTTCCTTAATGCAAAGATCAAGAGAAGTGGGAAGATTTTGAAAACTTCAGTCAGAAATATAAAGTTAATGATCAAGTCATCCTCTATAACAGAGCTTCTGAAACTGCCTGCAATCGAAGAGGAAGACGACTTGGAAGAACCCGATTACTCTAGGGCCTTGTCTTTCTATGGTCTCCCTGTATCCACAAATACCACCCGATGACCACAGATGAATGCTGAAATCAAGCTCCTTGCTGATATTCTTGGAAAGGTCCTTTTCTGCGCAACACACTCCATTGGATATATTTCCACAGATTTCTTCGATATGATGACAGTAGTAATCTGTCGCAAAAAATTCCAATGGGGGCAAATGATTTTTGACAAGATTAAGGGAAGTATCAAGACACCAAATTATGCCAGGATCATCACATTATATCTAAACCAAGTACACCCAGAAATTTTTGATATGTCCAAAGGTGTGTTTGTTCATCACTTGAAGAAAGTCACACTGGGCTCCATAAACAGGGATATAAGAATTCAGAAGTCAAGGGATGCTCCAGAAGCTCCAAGGATTATATTTGATAATGAGGACAGGATTTCATCTCCTCCTCACACTGATACAGCTGGCATATCTGCTGCAGCTGTGGAGGGGGAGCCTGCCCCTTTAGTTCAAGAAGATATACAGCATGCTGAAATTCCAGATGCTGAAGTTCCAGATACAGAAGTTCAATCAGACATTCCTGCAGCCCAAGTTCCTGAGAAAATTGCTGATGTTGATGTACCAGTGGATGAAGAAAACATAGATTTGTCTGATGGTGAGCAGAGCACACCTGCATAAGATGATGGCTCATGTATGAGTGTTCACTCCTCCTCTGACCAAGACACTCTCCTAAATACTATAGAGTACATTAATAAGATGATAGAAGAACTCAACTCAGATGACACCCTGTTCATCCCTCCTGAGAAGCCAACTGAAATGACTACTGCAAAGTCCCCTGAAGCTATCCCTAAAGAGACCCCTGAAGAAACTCCTCCAGTAGAGATACCAGAAGACTCACAACCCCAAGCATATATTGAGGGGCAGACTGATGTTATATTAATTGATGAAGAGGAAATTCTTCCAGATCCTGCAGAGCCTCCCATAAGGAATTTAGATTTCTCTATCCCTTCCATTCTTGGACACGAGGGGGATGAGATTCTACCTTTGCACAGAGGCAAGAGAATAGTTGTACTTGAAGAAATCTTACCATGGTCAGTCCCTGCTCTTCCTCCTCCACCTCCTGCTGCTACTATTATTCCTGATGATACCCTATTGGGTAAAATTGAATCAATGCTGACACAACAACGAGAGTACTTCGAAAAGTCTCTCAAAGAAGTTACTAACAAAGTCACTGCTCTTGAAAAAGAGATGAGCAGAGGCTTTGCTGAAATTCAGCACAACACAGATGAATTCAAACAACTACTGCAAATTAGTGGAACAGCCATAGACCATACTATCACTAGTATTGGTCAAGTCATGGATCAATCAGTTATATTGGCCAATAATTAGATTCAACTAGAGAAGAAAACTCAAGAACATAATTTCAAAACATGTGAGGAAGTTGGACATTCAAAGAAGATACCATAACAACCCTTACCGTAGAAGTCAAAAAGGGGGAGGACAAAGTAAAAGTTCTTGACAAGAAAATTCTTGAGATGAAAACCCATTGGGATGCACTGTTGTACAAAAATAAATTCATGGTGTAAAGTTTCATACTTATGACACTATTGTATGGATGCATAATCAAATACTTCCAGACTTTCCAGTCAATCCACATGAAGCTCCACCTCCTCAACTTAATCCAACTATTTATGTGCATGCATTCTCTCCTAGACCAGAACATTGTGAAGCTCCTCCTGCAGACTACTCTCATGTATGGACTTCTGATCTACAAGAGCATCCTCAAGAGATTCCTCCTGAAGTGAAAGCACCAAAAAGAAGGAAGTATGGTGTGGGTGTCTTTGATAGTCGATCCATTCCAAGTCATGATGCTGAGAAAAGAAAAGTACAAGAATTTGCTGAAGTTTGGAGCCCAACCTCAAGTCACTTATTCTTGAGATTCTAAATCTTGTTGTGGATTACAATGAAGATAGAAATGACCATTACAGTCCCCAGGAGTGGGACTTGTAAGAAAAATCCTTGACCAAGAGGAGAATCTATGACATAGAATATGACAAAAATAATCCCAAAGCTCCTCCCAAACCTGCAAAGTACTATCATAAACCCTACTGCTATCAAAAGAGACAACAAGAGAAGAAAGAAAGGCAGCAAGAACATCAATTCAAATGATTGAAGTTTAGCCATAATGTAGAATTTGTGGATCTGGACACTTCTATGGACATACTCCTTATATATAATTTTGAATTTTGATGTTATATTATTTTTGATTTATCACTGCAATTACTATTGTGTTTGTTATCGGATTCTTTTAATTATTTTGATATAAATCACCTTAGTGTAGAGGGTTCTGACTTCTGCAAATAGTGGAAGATTGTTGGGTTTTGTATCCACAATAACCTAGATTTGTGTGAAGTAACACTTGAACTAAGATGAATTAAGTATGTATTTAATGCTATTTTTCAGTTGAGTGTTTGTAGGTCATTATTGATAAGTGTAGACTAACGTCAGTTTACAACGAGTCACCAAACATTGGACCATGAAATGTAATCCCTCATTGTGTGATCCATGGTGTTGGCTCATGTGTAGCCTCTCTATTGGGATGCACTTCATTTTCAAGTACTAAAGAATTGGAAGAAAGGAAAGGTTGTTGATCGTTGAAGAAAGAAGAAAAGAAATTTTTCTAAAATTTCCTAAGTCCATTTTTCAAAAAAAAGGAAGTGTTTTCGAAAAGTTTAAGTTAATTTTTCGAGAAATAAGAACAGTTCTTGAAAACTTAATGACTTCTCGAAAAACTCTCAAAAAACTTTTAAGTTCTATTTTTCGAAAAATTCTCTGAAGATGTTTTCGAAAAACCAATTTCATTTTTCGAAAAAAGAATTATGTTTTTGAATAATCAAGTTCATTTTTCGATAAAGACAATGTGTTTTCGAAAAGCCAAATCTACTTTTGAAAAATCTGTATTCAGCACAAAGAAATTCTACGTAAAGCCTTCTTCGAAAATGGCTATGCCGTTTTTCGAAAAGACAAGTTCTTTTCGAAGAATTTTAATTCTTTCGAAGAATTTAAATTCTTTCGAAAAATACAGTTGCTGAAAATTCAAACTTCAATTGGTCGATCGGGATTTCATTCATCGAACGGAGTTCGTAATTCGTCGAACGAATTTCATTCAATTCGTCGAACACAACTTCAGTCAATTCGTCGAACAAGATTTCAGTAGTCGAATGGGATTTCAAACTTCGATTCATATTTAATATTATTGATCTTCATTCCTTAAATGATTTCAAACCATTAGAAGAAGTTCTATATAAAGTCTTGTCGATGGATTCGCTAACCCTAATGAAAATGCTAATGCTAATCATAATCGCAAGTATGAATTGCCGCAAGTTCAAGATCGGGAAAAGTCGCACGGTGCATTCGTAGTTCTTCTCTGAAGATTCTTCCTCGATGCAGTGATTCAACAGAAGAATAGATTCGATAGATCTATGATTCAAATGTCTCAAATCATCTATTTGATCGTGTCAAATCTTAAGTATTTCAGATCGTGTTCTCTCAGGATTTCTTCCTCAACATCTTCACCAAGATTTTCAGTTCCCAAGAGGGAAGAAGTTTGAAGATTTCAGATCTGGATTTGTGAAGTATTATTGTTGTAAAACTTTATTTCGATTCTTGTAGGAGTTTTGTCTCCGAGCTTGTAGGAAGATTTTTCTTCCGAGTGTAGATCCCGTTTGGGGGGATCGAGTTTGTAGGAGTGTGTTAAATCCGAGTTGTAGGAGCGTTGCTCCGAGGTGTAGGATTGTTTAATCCAAGATATAGTGAAGTAGCCAAGGCTAGCCGTGGTGCTAGATTGGTGAGGTGGAGAGTGGACGTACCCAAGATTGGGGAACCACTATAATTCTTTGTGTTGTCTGGATTGTGCTTGATTACTTGTTGTGTTTACTCTCTTAAATTTTTATTCCGCAAAAGACGCAGATCTCACCTATTCACCACCCTCTAGGTGATTTAGGTAAAAAACTAGATACTTTTCAGAGCTGATGTTCAAGGTAAAGCCCGGCATGGAACACCTTCAGGTGTTCGGGTCGACATGCTACATACACATCCCGGATTCTCACAGGATAGAGCTGTATGCGAAGACAAGGAAGCATGTTTTCGTGAGCTATGATGCGCAGAAGAAGGGATGGAAGTGTATGGATCCTGCGACGAAGAATTTCATCATGTCCAGAGATGTTGTCTTTGATGAACTGACGTCATATAGAGGTTGCTCATCTGTGGAGCTAAAGGAAAGCAGGTCAGATGGTGGGCTGAAGGTGGCTGCTACTAAAGATCTTCTTGTGGAGCTGCTTGTGTCTCCAAGAGCTCCAGGTTGTTCTAGCTCCGGGGTAGAGGCTTCTGGTTCAGAAAGCAGGGGGAGCGATGCTCCAGGTGCTTCTAGTTCCGGGGCAGTTGCATCTTGTTCAGGAAGCAAGGGGAGCAATGTTCTGGGTTTGCCCGGGAACGGAACTGGTTCAGAAGGAGCAGCAGAGGTGGTTAGCTGTGATCAGGCTCTTCGGAGGTCGAAGATGATCACCAACCCAACAGCTTGATTTTGCGAAAGAAACGCAGTGAGCTCGATCTCTTATTTCCTCGCAGGCCGTCTGGTCGAACGAATTCCTTCTAACTGTGATGACACCACTGGAGTAGAGGAGGTGGTTAATGCCAAAGATGAGGAGGTGACTGTCCTCAGGGGAGACGAGGCTTGCGACCTTGTGCCTAAGGTTGGTGTTACTCCTGTGACGTACAAGTGGGTGTTAAAGCTCGAGAAGAAGACGGAGGGATGCATAATTCCTTTCGGGAGGTATTGGAGGGATCCCTTATGGTATGGGATATGCAGAGTGAGGACTATGTTGCGGACATATCCTCGAAGGTGCTATCAGAGAGGCCATATTTACGGTTACGGGGACTGCTGGAGCTGGTCACCACGTCTCACTTCAAGGTGGAGTGTTGCAAATCATAAAGTGAAAGTGGTGGACTAGGTGACCTGAATGACCTGTCCGCGCGGCCTATGCAGATAGGATTGGAGGTTAGCCAGGTCGGGTTTTCTGATATAGTCGGTTTGTTCTCTAGCGGCCCGGGCAGTCTGTTCTTGCGGTCTACGCGAACAGAGGTGGAGGCTAGCCAGGCCGGCTTGTAGTCAACAAGCAGTTTGTTCCCAGAATGAAACCGAGTAGATAGGATTGCCATCCACGGAGCTCTCCAAGACTGGCGAGGTGCGGACTCGGCTCAAGTTCGCGGAGTTCGGGTTGCGGACTGGACCAGAGCTCGGGAGATCGGCATGGCGTATGCCTTGGCCTAGCTCTTGTGCTGCGGTTGGTGGAAACCGCAGAACTCACTGGTTGGAGTGGACTGTTGATGGAGTTTACCGGGTTGAGCGGACTGATGCCAGAGTTCGCCAGATAGAGCGGATTTGTGCTGGAGTTCGCTGGCTTGAGAAAATTAGTACCGGAGTTCGCCGGTCTGTGCGAACTGGTCGGTGGTGTGGACTTGGTGTGAATTTGAACAAAGTACAGGATTGCTCGGTCTGGAAGATCGTGCAGTTTACACGGACAGGTTCTTTGTCCGCCAAGATCGGCAACAGTCAGCCTTGTGCTGAGGGTGGAAGCTCAGGGTGTGTGGACTGAAGCTGTGTCCGCTGCAGCATGCAGACTGGAGCGGTGTCTGCAGGGATGCATACTGGCATCTATCCGTCCTCCTTGATGTTAGGCAGATAGGATGGTGTCCGTCCTTGTCCATGCGCACTGGGCGGACTGCTCTGTACTATCTCCGGGCTAGGGTGGTGTTTCTATCTACTAGGGTGGTGACCACACTCCTCTCCGCGCCTATAAATAGGACCCCTCTAGGACATCATAATTAATATAGTGAACAGTAAGTTGTGTTGAATTTTCTCAAGGTGGTCAGCAAGATATCCTAAAGCCAAATTAATATTCTCAGAACTATCCAGTTAACACCTTGATCATGCGGACACCCAAGAGCAAGCTTAACACCAAACACAAATGGAAGCACAAGAATGTCTTATATTCATTCACACTTCTTTACAAGGCAAAGTATACATAGCGAGACATTATTTCACTAGTACACGAGCTACAAACAGAAAGCACAAAACAAGTCGGGCGGACAGCACTGGAGACCACCGAGACCGCCTAGTCCGCCAAGGTCGCCGAAGCTGCCCGAGCTGCTGCTGCACACCGAATAGTACACGGAGTCCGCTGAGACCGCGAGGTCACGTGGCTACACCATTATTCGCTGCCTGTTGATGAACTGAAGAACAAACCGCCTACCCGCCTGAGACTGGCGGACAGGTTATTGAAACTTGGAAAAGCTGAAGCAGAGAATCGCTGACAAGCCGCAGAGGCGACCAGCTGAGACCGCAGAGATAGCACACTTCAATGCCAAACTCCTGGCTCCTTGAACCTAGCCGCGCGACCTGCACACAACAAACCATCAGCTCTACTCAACCCGCGCGGACAGAAAACCGTAGACCGCAACACTTGACCAAGCCCAACTTACTGTTCACTCAGTTACTGTAGACGTGTCAGGGGGGTTCTATTTATAGGCGAGGTGAGGAGTGTGGTCACCACCCTAGTGAATAGAATCACCACCCAAGCCCGCGCACTAGCAAAACATCCGTTCGCTGAGTCCGCAAAGACTTAGCCGGATTCCAAGAAAACCGCCAGGTGCAAGACACCAATGTTCACTACTAGGCGACCTGTCACCAGACCGCCCACATTATGCGGACAAGATACAGTGCGCACAGTCCGCAAACAACATCACACATGGACAACCACAACCACTTCAACGACAGTCCGCACACAAATGAGGCAGTCCCATAGCACAAGACCAGAGCCTCCATCTGCCACAAGTCCATGACCAAAGGCAGTCCGCCCGGTCAACAGCGGACTTGGAGGATACTGCGGACACACTAGACTTGTCACAGAATGTGACCAAGTCTAGTAAATCACAAAAGGGCCTAACGCGAGCTCGACGGACAAGGCTCAGTCCGCCAACAACCAAAGCAGATCGCCAACACTCCTCCAGAGTAAGGCAGAGTCTGCAAGCATCCTCGCACAGCTGCCCAAACAGCCAATTGCCGGACTCTGACACCAGTCTGCGCAGTCCTCCACAGCAGTTAGCACCTGCTGTACCACCAGAGCTCGGTAAGGGCCACAGCCAAACTCCATGGCCAGTCCACAACAGCGGACACTGCGAACTCGCCAGTCCGCAAAGCCTCCCGCGGATAGAACACTCAATCCGCCGGTTAACACAAGCTTGCACAACCACGGCCGCTGAACAAAGCACTGCCTACAGCCCGCAAACTACAATCCGTTTTGCCAGGCCCGACATCATTTTCCATAGGCCAACCAGGCCGCACAACAGACCGATCAAGCCGCATACCAGGCCGCACAGGCCGCTCCTCAACAACCAAGCCAACAAGACAACCAACACCCAGGCCGCAACCCACAGTCCGCCCAGGCCGCGGACAGAGACCGCTCAGGCTGCACAGTCCATCCGGCCTGCCCATCACCCACTTCCACTTCACAAATTTCAACACTCCCCCTTGAAGTGAGAAGTGGTGATCAAGCCCAGCAAGCTACGTAACCGCTGAAAAGGCCCCTTCGACAGTGTCTTCGTGAAGATGTCAGCAAGATTATCTTCACTCTAAACATGCCCGACCAGAAGAGATCCCCTCCGCCCAGAAGGTCCTTAGAATGTCTTTTACATAAAGCCAGCATTTGCAAGTCTCCGTCAGATGACGGATCTTCCACTCCGCTACTCCATTTTGTTGTGGAGTGTGAGCACAAGTAAGCTCTCTGTGGATCCCATGCTTCCTGCAGAAGTTAGAAAACTCGGAGGAGACAAACTCACCATCATTATCTGTTCTAAGCTTCATGATCTGCAAGCCAAGTCGGCCCTCCATCAACTCCTTGAACTCCATAAACAAACGGAAGGCTTCAAACTTATCCTTCAAGAAATATACCCAAATGTATCTTGAGTAGTCATCAATCAAAACAAGCATGTATCTGCTCCCACTAAGGCTTGCAGTGACGGTTGGTCGGATCAAGTCTCCCTGGATGCACTTCAATGGTCTCTTGCTCCTCGTTTGTGATTTATAAAATAGAAGGCGATGAGCCTTGCCGTATTGACATCCCGCACAAACGTGATCATCGCCAAATGAAGATAGCTTAGACAAGCCTCTTACAAGGCTTTTGTTAGCCATAGACTTCAGCTTATCCATTCCTACATGCCCCAGCCTTTCATGCCATATAGCAGCGCTATCATTTGCTCACATCCAATCAACATAAGAGTTCGTTGCAAGAACAAACAAGTTCTTCACTCTCCTCTCAACATGAGCAACATCAGCCTTAACCGCTGATACGTTGCGAAGGAACTTCACTTCTGTTGGCCCAAACAGAACGTGATAACCCGCATTGACCGCATTGGTCACAGAGAAGAGGTTCTTCTTCATGCCCGGTACGTGATACACACTCCTTAACGTGAGTGGCCCCTTATCACTACTCAAAGACACAACCCCCTCTTTCTCTACTGCATAAACAGTATTATCAGCAGTTATAATAGCTTCGTTACTTGAGTAGGCTTGCAGAGAAGATAACTTCGACTTGTCTCCGGTGAGGTGATGACCACAACCGGAGTCCACGATCCAATCGTCGTTGAATTCGACAGCGGACAAGGCACGGACACAGGTGCCCGTCATGAAGGCTCCGCCCCATCCAGCTTCCTCACTCTTAGATAAAACTTCCTCCTTGCTAGCAGCATGCCCAGGCTGCAGTTTGACCTTGCAGTCACGCTTGAAGTGTCCCCGCTGATGACACTTGTAGCACTTCAAGTTCTTCTTTCAATCCTTCTTAGGAGCAGTGCTCCTCTCTGACTGATAAGAAGTTGAAGGCTCATTTTCAGCAGTGGTCTTCTTCTTCTTCCCTTCCCATCCCTTCTTCTTCTTGCCTGATAAGAGAGCTTCATTGCCTTTCTCAGTGACAGTGACTCCATCCATCTGCGTTGCTAAACTCTCCTACGAAGCAAGCAGGTTCTCAAGCTCCAGCAGAGATGCCTGAGTAGCCCAGCCATGAACAGACGTCACAAAGGCAACATACTCTTTCCGCAAACCGCAGATTATGTGTCTTTTCATCTTAGCCTCAGAGATAGGTGTAACAGCCCAATTTTTCAGCAGGCAAACTTTTGGGTGACACGGCCTGGCACACGGGCGTGTCCCAGGGCGTGTCCTGCTCGGGTGCAGAGTCGTCGTACGTTCGACGAAAAATGAGTTCGACGAACTGCGTTCGACGTTTGTCGAACGCGGGAACACGCCAGGCTACACGGGCGTGTCCCCCTGTGTTCGCCAAACTGCGCTCGACGATCATCGAGTATGGGTTACACGGCCTGTGACACGGGCGTGTCACAGGGCGTGTCCTGCAGTGTTAAAAGGTCGACATTGTTCTCTCGAGTAAGTGGAAAAGTACTCGAGTAAGAGGGCGGTGACACGGGCGTGTCATTCGACACGAGCGTGTCCAATCTGAGTACTCGAGTAGTCGGTTTTCTCTCGAGTAAGTCCTCTCGAGTAGGTCTCGAGTGAGGTACACGCCCTATGTCATGGGCATGACCGGGCCGTCACGGGCGTGTACCCTGGGCGTGACCTGTGTCGGGATAAGGCGGTTGCTAAGGCGGTTTGTGCACCGCTTAGTGTGACACGCCCTGTGACAGGGGCGTGTCACAGGGCGTGTCGGACCCAAAATATGATTTTGCGGGTTTTTCGTGGCCGTCCATTCTTCTTCAACTGGGATCTAACAGCTGAGAGCCTTCCCTATTTCCTTAAGGCCGAAAAGTGAGAAGGAAGACTCATTTTGATTTTGCCTTCATCTTTCTAAACTTCTAGAGAGAGAAAGGGAAAGGAAGAAGGAGAAAGAAGAAGAGGGGTTGATCTTTGGTGGAGCTTGAGAGTGTCAAGCTGAGATTCGAGGCCATCGTTGCGGAGGAAAAGCTTTTGCGGTTCTTTCGATCCAGCTAGGAGTTCATGGCACCGAAATGGTCTTCAAGGGTAACGACCTTTCTTCTTAGCCATGTGAAGGCTTCCTTTTTGGCATATGCATGAATCTCCCACCAAAGGGTGGCTGATGTTGGGAGTCTTTTAGGTTGATTCTTGGAATCCCCATTGTTGGCATATAGATCCGGAAATGGAGTACGGAATAGGCATGCTGTGTGAAGCCCATCTGGACAGGTTGGTCTGGATTGGTGATGTTGCATACGAACTGGAGAAGACTCCGTGATAAACGCGTAGTTTAGGAGTCAACGGGTTGAACCTATGAAAGAGAGTAGAAGGAAGTACTGGAGTGGTAGTCCAAGAAAATACCCGTATAATGCTTGTGCTGCTTGTGCTGTTGGGTTCGACCTGTGAAAGGAAGTAGCATGAAGTACTGGATTGGAATTCCAGGAAAGACCCCGGACATTTGTGCTATTTGCGGTGTCCACCTGTGAAAGAGAGTAACAGGAAGTACTGGCGTGGTAGCCAGGAAATACACCTGACATTTGTGCTATTTGCGGTGTCCACCTGCGAAGAGAGTAGCAGGAAGTACTGGTGTGCCCAGGAAAGACCCGATAATATTGTGATAGGAATGGGTGTAAGAGAAATACCTAGGCTTGAATGCCAGAACAGGATTGGTGAGACCGACCCGCGCCTTTTGTAGCCGCAAGTACGCCGTGCTCGGTGATGGCAAGGCGATTTGAGCAACGGGGGTGGAGGATCTGACCTGCGTTATGTCTGTCAGACGTGAGACCAGAAGGTGCGGTCTATTGGAGCGCATAGCGAGATTCGTAGGCCTGCGTGCCATGACACAATGGGGGGGCTATGGGCCAATCCCAGTGCATTACGACTAGAACTCCGGCTGCACGCCATGGAGTAAATGCTCAAGTGATTTACCATTGGAATGCGACCCTGATACGGTGGTGGGCAACTGGTTTGCCAGTACACCAAGAATGTGCCCTGAGTGCACGGACTGTCAAGCCGGGTGGCTGACGGTTGTGATGGCATGTGTGCGTGAAAGCACATTATATGAGATATATATATATATACATGTTTGTGATATGGTATCCCTGCAAGGAAGAATACCGCTGCCCCGAGAAAGGGGTAGGGTCGTTATAATTTGGTCAGCTGAATGCTGACCGTTGCCTTTGTTTTCCACCGTTGGGTGGATTGTCCCTGTACAGGTGCTGGAGAGCCAAGCGGGACAAAAAAGGGTTGATGTCCATGCTTCTTTTGCTGCTGCTGCTGCTGTTAGCCCTTGAAGGCTAATTTGGATATAAATGTTATGTTTTCTTTGATGTGGTCGGCCTGCGTGTCAATGTTTGGGCCACTGTTTGAAAGCTCTGTAAGGCTATAAGGCCAACTATTTATGTGTGTTGTAAGACATTTCTATAATGTATAAAAAGTGGAGTTTTTATATGTTGGACATTCAAGTGAGGAGTTCAAGTGTAGTGTTATAGGCTTCCGCTAGAATGCAATGTATTAGGTGCACTGCGCTACTCTGCTATTACTCCATAGCTTCATCGTCTATTTTGTGGTATATGATATGGGGCCTCGGCCGGACCTTCTAGTATATATTATATGAACGGATGGGGTTGTTACATTTTTGGTATCAGCTGTCTTGGTCTTTCCCTCTCAAAGTCGTGGTCAACTTCTTTTGTGGGGTGTCAAGCACGTGTTTGTGCAAACCAAGTTAACACGTTTGAACTCCTGAATGTCCATGATAGGAATGCAAATTCTTGTGTTTGAGGAACCTGCACGTTCCTATTTTGTGTTGTTTGCTTGTGTAAGGCCGCTAATGTGTGTGTCTTGTCCCCTTTAGGTGACTCGGAGTGGTGCGGGGCAATCGGAGCCCCAGCGTTCGGATGAAAGTACGGCACCAGCTGAGGTGCCTAACCCTCCGCCGTCTGTAGAAACTGTGCGACAAATTACTGAGGCTTTGTTTGCTATGGTTCAAGGACAGCCGGTTGGGTAGGCGCAAGGGCAGGCGCAGCCGGCCGTGAGGCCAGAACAGGTGGAGGCGAGGCCAGAACCTTTTGTGGCTGTGAATCCTCGAGCAGCTGAGAAGCAGTTGACGCAGTTTATGAGTTTTCATCCTCCTACGTTTTCGGGAGCAGGATCCCCTACGCAGGCTGAGGATTGGCTATCACGCGTCAAGAGGATTATGATAGTGATTGGAACGGAGGAGCATCAGAAAGTCACCCTAGCTACCTTCCTACTTGAAGGAGAGGCTAGATTGTGGTGGGACGAGATGGAGCTGCATCACTTGGCGGGTCGTTCCTTAACACAAGTATCGATGGAAGAATTCTCTCGACTCTTCCTAGCGAAGCACCTTTATACGGCACAACGGATTGCCATGGAGAATGAATTCCAAAGGCTGGCGCAAGGTGATGGCAGTGTTGACGCGTACCTGCATGAATTTACACGCTTGGGGCGGTATGCGGGTTCGATTTTTGCTGATGAGCAAAGGAAGACGAATAGGTTCTACGAAGGACTGCTGGACGAGTTGAGATTCCTGCTTTCTAGTTTTGTGAACCAAGGCTTCCAGGCATTAGTTGATACTGCCTGCACGCTGGAAAAAGACATGAAAAGGGTGCAGGGGAAGAGGGCATTGGCTGTGACACAGCCGGAGTTTAAAGTGCCCCGACCGACGAAGTCATTTTATAAGAAGAAATGGGACAAGAGGCCCAAGATGGCGGGACAAGCTCCTTCTTCAGTTGCATCGGGAGCAACGTCGGGGGCCACCTCAAAGTCGGATACTCGTACGTGTTTTAATTATGGACGGGTGGGGCATATAGCTTGGGATTGTCGGGTGCCGCCAAAGAGTGAAAAGAAAGCGGGAGCATCGTATGCGGAGAAGGGCAAGGCAGTGGTGGACTCCTCTGCCTCTCAGGCGCAGCCCCGGGTCTACAATCTTGTCCTGCAAGAGGCCATCAAGCAGAGTGACGTCGTCACAGGTACGAGTTTAGTTTTGCGTATCATATTGCTTGTATGTTTTGCTTAATGCATATGTGTATGCGGCTTGTGTGTCTGACATGATTGTCACAGGCTTTGTGATGATTTGGGACACGCTGACGCGAGCACTGTTTGATACAGGTGCGTCGCATTCTTTTCTGTCTAGCGAGTTTATAGCACAGCTTGGGATACCTAGTCGGGTGAAGACAGATAGCGTCAGAGTGGTGTTGCTGAATGGTTGTTGGATGCTTGCGGATCAAGCTTGCGATGTGGCGGTCCAAATAGGAAGTCGGGGTTTTAGTTTGACTGCATCTGTGTTGCCGATATCGGAATTTGACGTGATATTTGGTATGGATTGGCTTGTGGAGCAGCATGCCATGATTGATTGCCAGTCCAAAGAGATCACATTTAGCCAGAATACCGAACATGAGACAAAGTTCGCGGGTATGCGAGGAGTGGGCGGGACGTTGTTGTCTGCACTCCAAGTCTTGAAGGCTGTTCAGAAGGGTGCGGAGTGCTACTTCGCCCTGATTCAGGCTATTAAGCCCAAGACCAGTGTGTCTGATGTTCCGATTGTGTCGGAATTTGCAGATGTGTCCCAAGGATCTCCCTGGGCTACCACCCCAGCGTGAGATTGACTTCACGATCGAGTTGGTGCCAGGTGCGAAACCTATAGCCCGCTCGCCATATCTCGTCGCGCCTAAGGAGATGGCCGAGTTGAAGGTCCAACTACAAGAGTTACTTGAGCAGGGTTATATACGCCCAAGCATGTCTCCTTGGAGCGCCCCTGTGCTTTTTGTGAAAAAGAAAGACGGTGTCTTGCGGTTATGTATCGATTACCTTGAACGGAATAAGCTGACTGAGAAGAATAAATATCTGATTCCACGGATTGATGAATTGTTCGATCAGCTAGTGAGATCGACCGTCTACTCCAAGTTGGACTTGAAATCTGGTTATTACCAGTTGAGGATACGGGAAGAATATATTCCCAAAACCGCATTTGGAATACGGTACGGGCACTACAAGTTCACGGTCATGTCGTTTGGGCTGTGTAATGCGCCCTCGGTATTTATGGACTTGATGCACCGAATATTCCGCGAGTACCTGGATCTGTTCGTGATAGTGTTCATTGATGATATCCTGGTGTACTCGAGATCAGAAGCCGACAATGAGAAACATTTGCGGTTGGTGTTGAATATATTGAGGCAGAATCAGCTATAAGCCAAGTTCTCGAAGTGCGAGTTTTGGCAATCGTCGGTGGCTTTTCTGGGCCATGTGGTGAGTGGAGCGGGCATAGCTGTGGATCCAGCGAAGAAAAGGGCCATGGAGAAGTGGCCAGTGTTGTCTTCAGTGGCCGAGGTCCGGAGTTTCCTTGGACTAGCAGGCTACTACCGAAAATTTGTTGATAACTTATCGCGGATTGCTTTGTCGCTAACCACACTGATGCGAAAAGAACAGAAGTTTGTTTGCTCGCCAGAGTGCGCGCGAGCTTTTGAAGAGCTGAAGATTCGGTTGACCACGGCGCCTGTGTTGTCATCGCCATGTGGTACCGATGGATTTGTAATCTATAGTGATGCTTCAGGGAGCGGCTTAGGCTGCGTGCTTCTACAAAATAGAAAGGTGATTGCTTATGGCTCACGCCAGCTGAAAGTGCATGAGCGGAACTATCCCGTCCATGATCTTGAGTTGGCGGCGGTGATCTTTGCACTAAAGCTGTGGCGACACTATCTTTATGGTGTGAAGGTGGAGATCTATACAGATCACAAGACTCTGACGTACATATTGGAGCAGAAGGACTTGAATATGCGACAACGAAGGTGGTTGGAGTTCCTCGGGGACTACACCTTCGAGATTCACTATACTCCCGGAAAAGGCAATGTCGTCGCGGATGCCTTGAGTCAGCGGACTCCGGCAAGAGTAGCTTGGTTGCAGAGGCATGATGAACGTCTCATCCAGGAGCTAGAAGCGTTAGAGATTTCTTGTGTTGACAAGAATTCCACTGCCAGTGCATGTTTGAACTGGACGGAGGTGCAATGTGACCTTGCGGACCGAGTTCGACGGGCAACGGAGTTGGATAATGATCTCCTATGCTATGCGAAAGCTAGGCTAGAAGGAAAGTTCTCCTGGGATGACGGTCTTTTGCGGAAAAAAGGCTGTTTGTGCATCCCAAATGTGGGTAAATTGAGGGATGAACTGTTGTATGAAGCGCATTATACGAAGTACTCAATCCACCCAGGGAGCATGAAGATGTTCCGAGATATGAAAAAGCTATTTTGGTGGTCAGGGCTAAAGAAAGATGTAGCTCTTTATGTGGCCAAATGCCAAACCTGTGTTATGGTGAAGGCGGAATGTCAGAAACCAGGTGGTTATTTGAAGTCATTGTCGATTCCAGAGTGGAAATTTGATGATATTTCCATGGATTTCGTGCACGGGTTGCTGAGATATCAGCGAGGGAACAATTCCATCTGGGTAATTGTCGATCGGCTGACAAAAGTAGCACACTTCCTCCCAAACAAGCGAGAAGATTCGCTAGAAAGTTTGGCAAAGCTGTACGTGGAACAGATTGTACGACTCCACGGTGTTCCTCGGAGCATCGTGAGTGATCGAGATGGGCGATTCACGTCAAAGGATTGGAGGCTAGTTCATCAGCTGTTGGGCATGAAGTTGACTTTCAGTACGGCCTTTCATCCACAAACGGATGGCCAAACTGAACGAACCAACAGAATGATGGAGGACATGCTCTTGTGCGTCCTAGATTTTGGAAAGAGATGGGAAGATCATCTCTACATGGTGGAGTTTGCTTATAATAACAGCTACCAGGCGAGCATCGGGATGGCACCGTATGAAGCTCTATATGGAAGGAAGTGTCGTACTCCCTTGGCTTGGGTAGAAGCGGGCGAAGGTAGAGTTTATAATCGTAATGAAGTCGATGAAGAAAACTCAACCATTCGTGCTATTCGAGAGAGGCTACTCATAGCCCCAGATCGTTAAGCGAAGTACTACAACGCCAAGCACCGGAACGTGGAGTTCGCGGTAGGCGATTGGGTCTACTTGAAGATCAAGCCCTTCAAAGGCGTATCCAGGATTCGACGTTTGAAAAAGTTGAGTCCAAGATATGTGGGTCCATTTGAAGTGGTTGAGCGAATCAGAGAAGCTGCGTATCGGCTAGCTCTTTCGGCGGACTTGGGTGGACTACATGATGTGTTTCACATCTCGGTGCTTCGGAAGGCCGTTAAAGATCCAGCTCAAGTGATCATGGATGATCGTGTGCCGGTGGAGTATGGGCTAAAAACGAGAGTTAGACCCATTCAGATCGAGGATCGAGCCGAGAAACAGTTGCGGAATAAGATGGTCGGGATTGTTAAAGTCCGGTGGGACAATTGCGGTCGTGAAGAGCTTACATGGGAGCGAGAGCAGACCATACGAGCTGCATTTCCTGAGCTGTTTCTATAACTGAGTGGATAGTGAAAAGTTATTGTAACAAGAAATTTTGATGTTATGACTTTTTAGTTGTTGATTGCCTTCCTGTGTGCAAATTTCGAGGACAAAATTTCTGGTAGGAGGGGAGGGTTTTAACAGCCCAATTTTTCAGCAGACAAAATTTTGGGTGACACAGCCTGGGACACGGGCGTGTCCCAGGGCATGTCCTGCTCGGGTGCGGAGTCGTCGTACGTTCGAAGAAAAATGAGTTCGGCGAACTGCGTTCGACATTCGTCGAATGCGAGAACACGCCAGGCTACACGGGAGTGTACCATTCGAAGAGGGCATGTCCCCCTGTGTTCGCCGAACTGCGCTCGACGATCGTCGAGTATGGGGTACACGACCTGTGATACGGGCGTGTCACAGGGCGTGTCTCGCTGTGTCGAAAGGTCGACATTGTTCTCTCGAGTAAGTGGAAAAGTACTCTAGTAAGAGGGCGACGACACGGGCGTTTCATTCGACACGGGCGTGTCCAATCCGAGTACTCAAGTAGTCGGTTTTCTCTCGATTAAGTCCTCTCGAGTAGGTCTCGAGTGAGGTACACGCCCTATATCACGGGCATGACCGGGCCATCACGGGCGTGTACCGTGGGCGTGACATGTTTCTGGATAAGGCGGTTGATAAGGCGGTTTGTGCACCGCTTAGTGTGACACGGCCTGTGACACGGGCGTGTCACAGGGCTGTTGGACCCGAAATATGATTTTGCGGGTTTTTCGTGGCCGTCCATTCTTCTTCAACTGGGATATAACAACTGAGAGCCTTCCCTGTTTCCTTAAGGCCGAAAAGTGAGAAGGAAGACTCATTTTGATTTTGCCTTCATCTTTCTAAACTTCTAGAGAGAGAAAGGGAAAGGAAAAAGGAGAAAGAAGAAGAGGGGCTGATCTCTGGTGGATCTTGAGAGTGTCAAGCTGAGATTCGAGACCATCATTGCGGAGGAAAAGCTTTTGCGGTTCTTTCGAGCCAGCTAGGAGTTCATGGAACCGAAACGGTCTTCAAGGGTAACGACCTTTCTTCTTAGTCATGTGAAGGCTTCCTTTTTGGCATATACATGATTCCCCCACCAAAGGGTGTCTGATGTTGGGAGTCTTTTAGGTTGATTCATGGAATCCCCTTTGTTGGCATATAGATCCGGAAATGGAGTACGGAATAGGCATGCTGTGTGAAGCCCATCTGGACAGGTTGGTCTGGATTGGTGATGTTGCATATGAACCGGAGAAAACTCTGTGATAAACACGTAGTTTAGGAGTCAATGGGTTGGACCTGTGAAAGAAAGTAGCAGGAAGTACTGGAGTGGTAGTCCAGGAAAATACCTGTATAATGCTTGTGCTGCTTGTGTTGTTGGTTTCGACCTGTGAAAGGAAGTAGCTGGAAGTACTGGATTGGAATTCCAGGACATTTGTGTTATTTGCGGTGTCCACCTGTGAAAGAGAGTAACAGGAAGTACTGGCGTGGTAGCCAGGAAAGACCCCAGACATTTGTGTTATTTGCGGTGTCCACCTGCGAAGAGAGTAGCAGGAAGGAAGTACTGGTGTGCCCAGGAAAGACCCGCTAATGTTGTGATAAGAATGGGTGTAAGAGAAATACCCAGGCTTGAATGCCAGAATAGGATTGGTGAGACCGACCCGCGCCTTTTGTAGCCGCGAGTACGCCGTACTCGGTGATGGCAAGGCGATTTGAGCAACGGGGGGTGGAGGATCTGACCTGCGTTATGTTCGTCCGACGTGAGACCAGAAGGTGCGGTCTGTTGTAGTGCATAGCGAGAGTCGTAGGCCTGCATGCCATGACACAATGGGGGCTACGGGCCAATCCCGGTGCATTACGACTAGAACTTCGGCTGCACGCCATGGAGTAAATGCTCAAGTGATTTACCGTTGGACTGCGACCCTGATACGGTGGTGGGCAACTGGTTTGCTAGTACACCAAGAATGTGCCCTGAGTGCACGGACTGTCGAGCCGGGTGGCTGACGGTTGTGATGGCATGTGTGCGTGAAAGCACATTATATGAGATATATATATACATGCTTGTGATATGTTATGCCTGCAGGGAAGAATACCACTGCCCCGATAAAGGGGTAGGGTCGTTATAATTTGGTCAGCTGAATTCTTACCGTTGCCTTTGTTTTCCACCGTTGGGTGGATTGTCCCAGTACAGGTGCTGGAGAGCCAAACTGGACGAAAAAGGGTTGATGTCCATGCTGCTTTTGCTGCTGCTGCTGTTAGCCCTCGAAGGCTAATTTGGATATAAATGTTATGTTTTCTTTGATGTGGCAGGCCTGCGTGCCAATGTTTGGGCCACTGTTTGAAAGCTCTGTAAGGCTATAAGGCCAACTATTTATGTGTGTGGTAAGACATTCCAATAATGTATAAAATGTAGAGTTTTTATATGTTGGACATTCAAGTGAGGAGTTCAAGTGTAGTGTTATAGGCTTCCGCTAGAATGCAATGTATTAGGTGCGCTGCGCTACTCTGGTATCACTCCATAGCTTCATCGTTTGTTTTGTGGTATATGTTGTGGGGCCCCGACCGAACCTTCTAGTATATATTATATGAACGGATGGGGTTGTTACAATAGGCTCATCTGGATCAAGCGCTGATAGCTCCACACACAAGCTCTTCATCTTCAGGAAGAACTTTAAGATGGTCAGGTCTCCTTGAGTTGTCCTTGCCAACTCATTCTCCAGGAACTGAAGTCTAGCCACATTCTTCCTATTGAACAACTCATCAATGGTTGTCCAAATATCAGCAGCAGACTCACATCCAATGATGTGATCAAACAGTTCCGGTGATACGGCCCTCTTGAGAACAAACTCCGCCTTTGCATTTGTTTTTCTCCAGATCCTCACCTGCTCAGTAGTACCAAAAGCAGCAGTCACTTCCTATCTGTCATCACCACCGACGACCTCCCATAGCTCCTCACCCAGAAGGTAACTCTTCATGCACGACTTCCACTTCTTAAAGTTAGTCAGCATTAAGAGTTCAATGCCAAGACCTCTTTCGTAGCTTACTTCCATTGCAATAAATTTTGGTTAAGCGTCCAACAAGCATAGAGCAACAACACAGGTTGATCACCGCTCAAGCACAAAGCAACAATACATGTTGAACACTGCTCAAGCAACTGAACCTCGCTCTGATACCAGGTTGAATTTTCTCAAGGTGGTCAGCAAGATAGCCTAAAACCAAATTAATATTCTCAGAACTATCCAGTTAACACCTTGATCATGCGGACACCCAAGAGCAAGCTTAACACCAAACACAAATGGAACCACAAGCAGGTCTTATATTCATTCACACTTCTTTATAAGGCAAAGTATACAGAGCGAGACATGATTTCGCTAGTACACGAGCTACAAACAGAAAGCACAAAACAAGCCGGGCGGACAGCACTGGATACCGCCGAGACCGCCCAGTCTGCCAAGGTCGCCAAAGCTACCCGAGCTGCTACTGCTACACGTCGAATAGTACACGGAGTCCGCCGAGACCGCGAGGTCGCGCGGCCACACCGTTATTCGTTGTCTGCTGATGAACTGAAGAACAGACCGCCTACCCGCCTAAGACCGGCGGACAGGTTATTGAAACTTGGAAAAGCTGAAGCAGAGAACCGCTGACAAGCCGCAGAAGCGACCAGCTGAGACCGCAGAGACCGCATACTTCAATTCCAAACTCCTAGCTCCTTGAAACTAGCCGCGCGACCTGCACACAGCAAACTGTCAGCTCTACTCAACCCGCGTGGACAGAAAACCGCAGACCGCAACACTTGACGAAGCCCAACTTACTGTTCACTCAGTTACTATAAACGTGCTGGGGGGTTCTATTTATAGGCGAGGTGAGGAGTGTGGTCACCACCTTAGTGAAAAATCACCACCCCAGCCCGCGCACTAGCAAAACATCTGTCCGCTAAGTCCGCAAAGACTTAGCCGGATTCCAAGAAAACCGCCAGGAGCAAGACACCAATGTTCACTACTAGGCGACCTGGCACCAGACCGCCCACACTATGCGGACAAGATAGAGTCCGCACAGTCTGCAAACAACATCACACATGGACATCCACAACCACTTCAGCGACAGTCCGCACACAAATGAGGCAGTCCGCATAGCACAAGATCAGAGCCTCCATCCGCCACAAGTCCTCGACCAAAGGCAGTCCTCCCGGTCAATAGCGGACTTGGCGGATACTGCGGACACACTGGACTTGTCACATAATGTGACCAAGTCCAGTAAATCACCAAAGGGCCTAGCACGAGCTCGGCGGACAAGGCTCAGTCCGCCAACAACCAAAGCAGATCGCCAACACTCCTCCAGAGTAAGCAGAGTCAGCAAGAATCCTCACACAGCTGCCCAAACGGCCAACTGCCGGACTCCGACACCAGTCCGCGCAGTCCTCCACAGCAGTTAGGACCTGTTGTACCACCAGAGCTCGGCAAGGGCCACAACCAAACTCCAAGTCCAGTCCGCAACAGTGGACACTGCGGACTCGCCAGTCCGCAAAGCATCCCGCGGATAGAACACTCAATCCGCCGGTTAACACAAGCTTGCACAACCACGGTCGCTGAACAAAGCACTACCTATAGCCCGCAAACCACATTCCGCTCAGTCCGTTTTGCTAGGCCCGACATCCTTGGCCATAGGCCAACCAGGCCGAACAATAGACCGATCAAGCCGCACACCAGGCCGCACAGTCCGGTCCTCAACAACCAAGCCAACAAGACAGCCAACACCCAGGCCGCAACCCACAGTCCGCCCAGGCCGCGGATAGAGACCGCTCAGGTCGCACAGTCCTCCCGGCCTGCCCATCACCCACTTCCACTTCACAAATTTCAACAAGTTGAACGTGGGTTATTACTACGGCATCAAATTTTTGTCCACGCGGTTTGAGAATGTTAATCAGTTTGTTGTTTGTAGGTTGTGCAACTAGCAATAAGAAGCCCGGATTTTGGTGCTGGCTGAGGTCAGGGATCAGTGGAGTTTGCGGTTAACAATCAGCATTTTACAGCAGGTCGCAGTTGTGGGTAGCCGGTCTTCTCTCCTTCAGCTTTCCCAGTTCAATATCTTTTCCGCCGGTCTCGGCGGCCTGTTCTTCTATTTGGCAGCACTGTTCGTGGTCTAACTGGCGGCTAGGCGACCTCAGTGGTCAGGAGGCTTGGAGTTTGTGGACAGCTCTTCTTCAGCTTGAATAATGGGTAGTCCGCCCAACCTCGCGATCTCGGCAGACTTCCCTATTCAGTTCGGCAAGGGCGGCAGTCTCGACGTTCTCAGCTTCTGTCCTCCCATCTTCTTGTTATTTGTTGGTTTCTGCTTCCTTATCTTACTTGACGAAATCATGTCTCGCCATGTATACCTCTTGCTGTAAAGAAGATCATTAATACATGACCTGCTTGTTACTTTCCTTGCATCTTGTTTATTGAGCTTGGCTATGGTTGAAGTGTTCCTGTGCCTGGTTTTCATTTTTCGTTCCATCAAGGTGTCATCTTGATAGCTTTGAAAGTTTGACTTGGTATCAGAGCTATATCCCTGGTCATCTTGAGAAATTTTAACATAGAGATACAATTGTTAATTTATAACCATGATAGAATAAATCCAATGTTACTTGATTCCCTTTTTATACCCCTTGTTGTTCTCCGCATCGTCCTCCCACTCGGTACCTAGGAGTCGCGGGGGTGAGGCGAGGACAAAATGTCTTAGTCTTTATGACTAATGGTCGGTAGTGACCGTAGGAGCTTGAGGAGCTGGAGCACTGGTAGGATGAGGTGGCAGGACTTGAGAAGATGATGCCACCTACTACTATTGCAGCTTGCCTTTAGGTGAGGATGAGTGTACTTGTGATAGAGTTTACTTCCGCTTAGTGTTGTTGTGTGAGAGAGATTTATTTCTATTTGACATGTACTGGGTATAAGCCCTTCTTTCAATTTCGTACTCATTGTGGATTACTGTACTTTTCATTATATATATGATGATATTTTGTTGTGACTCTATGGACTTGCTAGTTTTACTTACTACGTGCATGCTTCTATTCTCGATTGGCCGATAGGTTGAATGATCATACTAGCCGACAGGATTGGCGTCTTGCGGTGTCGACTAGCCCGTGAGTTAGTGTCACCATAAGGAGGTGGTTCTTGGCATAAGATCGGGTTACCTCCTTGGTAAGGGGAGGGGGGTCTTACACAATACAACGAGGTGACTTACAAGCCCCCTCACTTGGAAGTCATGAGTCTGCCATGCATGCCTTCTTCGGCTCAAAGAATTTCCATGTCAAGTTATCGTGGCGATACCTCGACTCCCTCCTCCCCGTTCTCACCGGAGAAGGTATCTCCTAATATTTATTTGTTGAATCATGCCTTAAAACCACTGGCTCTGCGCTAACTCTGCACTCGCCCAGGCGAGAGGGACGTCCCCGCACACCAGCCTTATAAAGAGGACGAGACTCTCTACCGCGGGCTGGCTCTCGCAGAATCTGTGGCTATGGCCTTTTATTAAAGGGCTAGACGCCTCATCTCAACTAAGTGTCTTGAAGCAAAAGTGCGACACTCCTGCATCTTCTTCCAAGAAATCAAAGCCACCAACGCTTTCCAAGGGTAAGGAGATAATCGTCGAAGCTTCTCCTGAACACACCCCGGCCGCGGCGGATGCAGTGGGAACCACCGCCAGCACGACAGCTAAGATTTTTGCGATGACGAAGAAGACTCCCGCAGGTCCGATGCCGAGAGGGCACCGAAACCTTGGCCTTGGAGAGAAACACCTCGATGAACTGGGAAACACCTACTCCAATGGGACAAGACGACTAATCGAGCCTCAATCTACACGCTCCTCCCATCCTGGGTGGAGTAAGACACCACCAGCGGCGAGGCCTTCGGCTTCGCCTTCGGGCAATACGGGCAGGTAGATGCCAATATTTTCGATGAAGAGTCCACCCTGACGCTTGCATAAGAGACCGTTCGAGCCCAGCTACGCGCTCTCGAGCTTGCGCATATGGCGTCACGCCATAACCTCCACATCGAGCGTAACCTTAACAAAGTAAGAAGTCGTGGGAGCTCGCGTCTGCCAAGATCATATCCTTGAAGCGCCAGCTGGAGGCCTCTGAGGCGCTCCTTGCCAGCCATCCCGAACCAGGGGTGAGTATGATTTCACTTGGGTCTTCGCGCGCTGGTCTTTTTTTCCGTGCTAACTCCTGCTTATGCTTTTTTCATAGGATTCCACAAACGCCGACCTACTGCACACAAGAGTGGCCATCCTCGAGGGCGAAGTTGCGGGGTTGAGGGCCGAGAACGAACGCCTGGTGGACTCCATCATCCCGCCGCCTCCTGGAGAGACAGGGAAGCTACTTCGGTACACAAATCATGAAATTTAACTTATGATGCAAGAGAATCCCTATGAGGCGGCAAAGCACGCAATCGAGGTACTGCGAGAGGCTGGGCTCCTGAAAGAAATCGACGAGAAGCTCACGACACGCAACATCCTTCCCTAGCTATTTACCATTATTGAGGCACCAGAAGACGAAGCTGCCCTTCCGCGTGAGGACGATGCTTCATGCAAGGACCAAGAGCATTCCATCGAGGAGTCCGACAATTTCCCTAGAGGATTTCCAGCTCGTTTTTATTTTTCTTTTAACTGTAACTCTTAGTGGGGGAGAGACCCCCCTTTTTTGTAGATAAGATGTTACTGCCCTTTATTAATGATAATTCCTCCTTTACTTGTAATTCTTCGCTCTTCCTGATTTTTCATTTTTTGCCCCTCGTCACTGGACAAATGGCTTACACATTTGCCCATCGCTGAACCTTAGTTCCTAGGCTGCGACTAAGAATTCTCACCCAAAGGGCATGGGGAGAAATTACGACCTCAGCCTTGCGCACTCGCACCCATCTAAGCTTTTCGATGGTGACCCTGACAATCACACTGGATGCGCAGTCTCGTCGAAAATTCACCAGAGGAAAATGACTTCGACCGTTTTAGATTGGCCATACCCTTCCTAGTGAAACTCTCGAGCGAGTGCCCCTTTTCGCCAGGTCACCACTCGCATCTCCAGACCGAGTATATCCCCCTTTTGTATAGGCATTTATCATAGGCCACTGTTACTTCTATTCTCATACTATCTTTTCTCCCGCATCCTCGCCTCGAATCACTTACTGAGGGCCCTCCCGACCTGTCATCTAGTGGGAGCCTGACAGTTAGATCAGCTCGGGATCTAAATTAAACTTTGTTTCACAATATCCACCAAGAGCCTTCCAGACCTGTCAGCAAATGGGAGTCTGACAACGGGATCAGCTCGGGATCTAAGTTCAACTTGTTTCACAACATCCACCGAGGGCCTTCCTGACTTGTCAGCTAATGGGAGCATGATAGCGGGATCATCTCAGGATCTAAGTTTAACTTGTTTCACAACATCCACTGAGGGACTTCCTGACTTGTCAGCTAATGGGAGTATGCCAGCGGGATCAGCTTGGGATCTAAGTTTAACTTGTTTCACAACATCCACTGAGGGAGTTTCTGACCTGTCAGCTAATGGGAGCCTAACAGTGGGATCAGCTCAGGATCTAATTTTAACTTGTTTCACAACATCCACCGAGGGCCTTCCTGACCTGTCAGCAAATGGTAGTCTGACAGCAAGATCAGCTCAGGATCTAAGTTTAACTTGTTTCATAACATCCACTGAGGGCCTTCCTGATCTGTTAACAAATGAGAGCCTAACAATGGGATCAACTCAGGATCTAAGTTTAACTTATTTTCAGGCCATAAGGGGGACATGCTAGGAAGGAAAAGAGTTAGAGAAATGAACAAGTTTCTTATTCGTACTCAGGGATAGAAGTGTTTCAAGTCATCACCACTCTAGGTGTAACTGATGGTTAGCCCCTCTACATTTTGGAGATGATAAACCCTTGATTTGAGGGATTCCTCGACAACATAACAACCCTCCCAGTTGGGATTGAGCTTTCCTACTGACGCCGACTTCCCGGCCGCATCTACCTTTTTCATGACTAGATCTCCCTTTACAAATTGCTTGATGCATACATGTTTGTCAAAATACCTGGCCATTCGATGTTTAACCTCCTCCTATCTGATGACGGCTAGGTCACGAAGCTCTTCCACCAGGTCCAGTGATAGCCGCATCTCGCCTTCGTTCTAGATTCTCCAGTCTTCCTCTCCTTCTCCTGCGATGACCACTCGTGGTGACATGACCTCAAACTCCACGGGAAGCACGGCTTCCCAGCCATGTGAAATCTTGAATGGAGTTTCCCCTATGGCGATGTTGGGAGTGGTTCTCAGGGCCCGAAGGACCAACGGAAGCTGCTCCACCCAGCTTCCCTTCAGGTTCTCAACCTCCTTATTCCTCAACATGTTCACAATGAACTTATTTGCCTCCTCCACTGCCCGTTATTCCTGGGGTGATGTACCGATGCAAACCTAAGATTGATCCCAAGCTAGCCACAGAAGCTGATGAACTCATCACTAGCGAATTGTGGCCCGTTGTCGGTGACTATAGCTTGAAGTAGCCCATGTCGGCAGACGATCTCTCCCCATACAAAGTTACGGATCACCTGAGAGGTCATCTAGGCGAGGGACTTGACTTCCAACCACTTCGAGAAATAATCAATCATGACCATAAGGAATCTCCGTTGTCCGCTAGCCTGAGGAAAAGGCCCAACCAAGTCCATTCCCCAAATTACAAATGACCATGGTGTCGCAATAGTTCTGAGTCTCTGGGAGGGAAGGAGCTGGAGTGGCGCGAACAACTGACAATTAAGACATTTCTTCACGAATTCTTCTGTATCTTTGCTCAAGGTTGGCCAAAATTATCCTTGTCGAACTATCCTTCCTTCTAGGGTCTTGCTCCCCGAGTAGCTTCCACACTCCCCTGAGTGGACCTCCTTTAAGATTTTTGGAACCTCCTCCTCAGATACACACCTAGCCAGAAGTCCCGAGAGAGTCTTCAGAAACATCTCTCCTTATCGCAATAGATAGTACACCGACTTGTGCCTGCAACGCTTCCTAACTGTGGCCTCCCATGGGAATTCGCCTGTGGTTAAAAACGTGTTAAACGGGTCATTCCATGAGGGGCGTTAATCTATCTCCATTAGATCTTCCTCTTATATGGTCGGTCGAAACAAGTCCGTCATGGCCCCTCCTGCTCTTGGACCGAACTTGGCCTGCCAATCCGCTGCAAGATTCTCTTCACGCGGTAAGCAAGTATCGTTATAGGGTCAGCTCCCTCACCTCAAACTCTCCCTTGACCTATGAGGCAACCACCATCGAGTCAGATGACAACTCCACATCCTGCACTCCCAACTCCTTAGCGAGTCGTATCCCTGCAATGACTGCCTCATACTCTGCCTAGTTGTTGGTGATAGGGAAGTGTATCACCATGGAATGCTCAATCTTCGTCCCATGGGGTCTTTCCAAGACCACCCTCGCTCCCAAGGAATGTCTTCCTGAAGCCCCATCCACTAGTAGCTTCCATAAAACTTGGCGGTTTGGCCCTACCTCTTCCGATTCCACTACACAGTCTGCCAAGAAATCCACCACCGCTTGTGCTTTAACCGACAGACGTGGGATGAAAGAGATGTCAAACTCACTCAACTCCACCAACAATTTTGCCAACCTTCCCAAGAGTTCCACCCTTTCGAAGATGCCACGTAGCAGATGATCGGTCACCACCCAGATCGAGTAAGCTTAAAAGTAAGGTCGGAGCTTTCGAGCTGAGAGGACCAAAGAAAAGGCTAACTTCTCCAGGATCGGATACCCGAGCTCCGTCTTCTTTAAGACCGGACTCACATAGTAAATTGGCAACTGCTTCTGACCCTCCTCCCAGACCAACACGTAGCTTGCAACCTCCGCCTCCACTCTGAGGTATAAGGTCAAATCTTCCCCTTCCTTGGGTCTGTGGAGCATAGGAGCTTGGTGAGCTGATCCTTCAGAGACTGGAAGGCCTCCTCACATTCCTTAGTCCAATCAAACTTTTGATTCCCCCACAGTACCCTGAATAAAGGCGAGCACTTCTCTCCCGCTCGGAAAAGAAACCTGCTCAGTCATGCAAGCTTCCCAGTCAGGCGGTGAACCTCCTTGGCATTCCTTTGGTGATTCTAGCTCCACTATTGCTTTCACTTTATTTAGGTTGGGCTGCACCCTGGATGGAGTTAGTAGGTGCCCAAGGAAGTTTCCTCGGCTTGCTCCGAAAACACACTTGTGGGGATTCAACCTCATTTTAAACATTTGCAAGGTGTAGAAAGTTTCCTACAGGTATCGAAGGTGGGAGCTCACATCCTTGCTCTTCACCAGTAGGACATCCACATATACCTCTAGGTTTCTCCCCCTCTATTCCCGGAATACCCTATCCATCATGTTGTAGCTGTAGCATCTGCTACTCATGATGAAGGACACATCCTTTATATCCGGAGGGTGCATCCTGATCTGGTGATAACCTGAAAAAGCATCCAAAAAACTCATAATAGAGAAACCGACAGCTGAGTCAACCACCGAGTCGATTCAAGGCAAGGGATAACAATCCTTGGGACATGCTTTATTCAACAAAGAGAAGTCTACAAAAATTCTCCATTTCTCATCCCCCCTTTTCATCATTACAACATTAGAGACCCAGCCCCAAAACTGGAACTCTGACACGAAACCGACCTTGAGAAGTTTTTCCACTTCCTCTTTGATAGGCCCTGCGAGCTTGTCGGCCATTGTTGGGAATTATGCCTTACAATGTTCCTCAGGATTTGAAGGGTCAACACCAATCATTCTAAGGGGCATAATGTATTTAATGTATGCCTTAGTTCTTGCATGAAGGTAGTCTATGATTGGACAGGTGAAGAAAAATGAGTTTGGTGGTAAACTCAAAATTCATCAAGCTTAGCTCACAGTTTGTCAAGCTCAGCTCACTGGTCGTCAAGCTCAGCTCAATATTCCTTGGAATAAGCTCTAAATCTCAGGATTCAAAGTTTGTCAAGCTCAGCTTGCACTTCGTTGAGCTCAGCTCACAGATCATCGAGCTCAGGTCGACATATCTCAAGAGCTAAATTCAGGATCTCAGGATTCAAAGTTCGTCGAGCTCAGCTTGAAGTTCGTCGAGCTCAGTTTGTAGTTCGTCAAGCTCAGCTTATAGATCGTCGAGCTCAGCTCAACACTTGTCGAGCTAAAGCCA
The DNA here is from genome assembly GCA_039583875.1 of Platanthera guangdongensis. Classification (NCBI taxonomy): domain Eukaryota; kingdom Viridiplantae; phylum Streptophyta; class Magnoliopsida; order Asparagales; family Orchidaceae; genus Platanthera; species Platanthera guangdongensis. Next base: position 62,652,765 of record CM077152.1, read on the forward strand.
AAAAAATGGACTAAGGCAAAAAGCACTGAGACTGCTAAGAAGATCAGAGTTCGTCAAGCTCAGCCCATAGATCGTCGAACGCAGCTAAAGCCAGAAAAACTGACTGATGCAAAAAAGCGTTGAGACAGCTGAGATAGCTGATAAGAAAGCGCTGAGACCGCTGAGAAGAAAGTGTTGAGACCGCTGAGAAGAAAGCACTGAGACAGAAGGTTGTCTCAACAGTTAAGAATAAAGCGATGAGACTGCTGAGAAGAAAGTGCTGAGACAGAAGCTTGTCTCAGTTATTAATAAGAAACCGCTGAGACCGCTGAGATAAAACTATTGAGACAGATTCAGAGAAAACTCACAAGTCCAGAAGCGCTGAGAGCCAAGACAGATAGCGTTGAGTGACTTAACATCACTCAACGCTTAATGAAGTTCTGGAATATTTTCTAAGTCCAGATCGTGATGACCATTACTGGCGTCATCAAAGTCAAATTACAGGAAACCATTGCGGGAAAGCTGCAGTGGCGCCGAAAGCTGCTTTATCCTTTTCTGATGGAGGTGGCGCTCACCAATACTTGGCTGGGCCCACATATAATTGTGTCGTTGATTCAAATCAATGCTTATAAAAAAGAAAAAGAAAAGGGGATTAGGGTTAATGGAGAACAAATGCAGAAAATACAAAAAGAGAACTAGAGCTGGTTGGACATCTTCTTCTCCATTAAGCTTGAAAGCTAAAGTCCAGCAGAGATAGCCAGAAGGAAAAGGAAGATAGTTGAAGCTCTTCAAGTTCAGCAAGATAGTTTTTTGAAGAACATGGTTGTTGATTCAACCATTCAGCAAGAAGTTAGCAGTGTGAAGGGGCAGTCAGCCTTCAACAGCAGATAGATGCCCACCAGTGCAGCAAAGAAGAAGTTAGCTGTAGAAGACGACTCATTCCTTCTACAGCAAGTGGGTTGGACTGATATCTGTTCAATCCTGCAAAGCAGACTCAGAGATTTATCTCTGAGTCAGTTATTTTATTTTCTTAAACATTTTGTATTCACTTCCTGTAGGATTAAGTTTATCTGAATCTGAGTGTAGGGCACTTTGTGCCTGAGGTAGGTGACTAATTAGTCACTGAGTTACGTGCCCTGTTGGGGTACTGAGGTAGGATCCAAGAGTGGATCTGAGCTGTAAGTCTTAATTGCCTGAGGTAGGAGAGTGCTTCTCTCTGAGGTAGGATCCAAGTGTGGATCTGAGGTAGGGCTGTCCTCCCAGCCTGAGTGTAGGGCCTTGTGCCTGAGGTAGGTGACTGGAGAGTCACTGAGCTATAAGTGACAAGTATGTCACTGAGTTGTAGGCCTTGGAGGAGGCTGAGCTATCGGTACCTGGAAGGGTAGTGAGTTGTAGGAGTGTTGCAGCACTCTGAGAGTAGGGATGTGTGCCTGAAGCTGTAGGGATGAAGAGCCTGAGTTGTTGGCCTTAGAAATAAGGATGAGGTAGGTGATCAGTGGATCACTAAGCTGTAGGGGCTTTGCAGGGATCTGAGGTAGGAACCCTTATGGTTCTGAGTTTGGATTCTGTGAAGAATCTGTGTATAAGGTTAAGAGCTTGAGGTGTAAGCTCTGAGGAGTATTTTGGTGGAGTTTGTGCCTAGTCCAACAAATAAGTTGGATAGATGGAAGGGAAAGTGGATGTACTCAATTGGAGAACTACTATAAATCTTTGTGTGTTTGTTGTGGTGTTTGTTTTCTTTCTTATTGCAGGATCTAAGGACAAGCTCTAGATAGATTAACCAAAAATCAGCAAAAGAACTAATAAAACTTCAAAGACCTATTCACCCCCCTCCTAGGTGATTAGCTACCCTTTAGTTAAGCAACTTTCAAGTGCTATCAGAGGGAGGTTGCTGAAAAAGGATTTAACAATCTGAGTATACCTCCAAGGTTAGCTATAATATAAATTTATGGGGTCAGGAATGAACTATAAGGAGCTAGGGGCCATGAAGCTACCCATCTGCAGGAAGGAAGGATTTAGCCTCTAGAAGCAAAGGGTCAGACTGTTCATGGAAGCATCTGACCCTAGAATCTATATAACAGTAGTGGAAGGTCCTTTTGTCCTCACAAAAGCTTCCACCATAGATCCAACTGTGAGAGTGCCTAAGGCATATTCAGAAATGGACAGAGATGAGGTGATTCTGTCCACCATGGACAAAAGGGCACAAAATATTATAGCCAGTGCCATTGATGACTCAATCTTCCAAAATCTTGTACATTGCAAGACCTCCAAGGAAATGTGGGACACCCTTGTGGTCTACACGGAAGGTTCTGAGGAAGTTAGAGATGATAGAAAGTTCATGCTTAATCAAGAGTATGAGGCTTTCAAGTAAATCAAAACTAAAAAAAGTAGCTGACTGTTTTGAAAGGTTCTTTAGGACAGTAACTGAACTAAGAACCTATGATAGAGTCTTCAGCAACTATGAGCTGAATGACAAGTTCCTTAGATGTCTCACTAGAGATTGGGACACCAAGATTTGTTCCATTATGGAAATGGCAAAGCTGGCAGACACTCCTCCACCAACTTTATTTGGAAAGTTGCTATCCTATGAAATGCAGATGACTGCTAGACATGAAGTGGAAGAAGCTTATATAAGGCTGAAATCCGTTGTTGTTGATCCAGAAGAAGAAGAGGAATATCCTGTTGTCAGGATAGGAATCAGGGCCCCTCTGTCACACTTAGACAGTGACAATGAGGAGGATGAAGAAGACCAAGGATGCCATGGTATGATGGAAATGACTGAAGAAGAAAGAAGTCAGGTAGATTCAAAATCAATCAAGGTACAACCTCTTTTCAATTATGCATCTTCCTATGACTATGAAACTAGTCCAGATAGTGGTGCATCTTCATCCTATGATGAAGGTTGCTCAAAATCTGAGACTGATGTCAATCAATTGATTGACAAGTATGGACTACTCCTAGATGCTCTAAAGAAGAGCAGAATTCTTGCCAAAAGGCAAGCCAAGGAGATAGAAGTCCTAAAGGCTTATAAAACTCTTTATAACTATTGCAGTATGGAGGTCGGATGTTCTGTTGCTGTTCGGAGGTCGGGTGGTCTGGCGGTTTATCCGAGTCGGCTTACCTGCCGGGCTGTTTCTATTTGGTATCCCAGCGGTCTGGTGGTTTGTCTCAGACAACTTGGATACCGGGCGGTCTAGCAGTCTCTTGTGGCGGCTTGTTCTCTGTGGCGCATGTTCTCTCCTACTATTGGTTGTCGGGCGGTTAGCCGGCTTGTCTAACCGCATGACTTGTCCGGTTTGTCTATTTGTAAAGCCGCATATACTTGTAATTTTTTAGTCACACATTGCTTATTTGTAATCTCCCTCATCTCCTCCATTCTATAAAAGGGCGGTTATACCTTTGTAATAGATATCTTTTTTGGGTAATAAAGATTTTGTTACTCCAAATTTTTTGTCTACTTTTTTTCCGTTCGCACATGGTATCAGAGCACTCGATCTTTTCCTCCTAATTCTGGGAGCCCTCCCTGTCCGCGTGACTTGTTTATTCTTCTCGCGACATGTCTTTGTGGCTTGTTTCTTCCTCTGGCTTTTGCCTTGTTCCCGCGGTTTCTTTCTCTCCTTGTCACTGCCCTTTGTGTGCACGACCTCTTGATTCTTCTTTCTTCATGCCGCGCGCTTTGCCTAGTCGCTGACCCTACTTTTCTAGCCACTCCTCTTCCATGTCGTCGCGACAATTTCTTAAGTCGCTGCGACCTGTGCCTAGTCGCCGCACTTCTCTTTCTAGCCGCGACCTGCTCTTTGTCACTGCGACTTCTCCTTCTAGCCGCGACTTGTTCTTCTTGTTGCTCTCCTCTATGGCCAACTCCGATATCTCTACCACCACTACTCTCATTGCCGCTCATCCTCCTAAACCTCCACTCCTTATGGTAACATTGGCACCGCTTCCAAACTCATCGGTCCCAAATACCCGGATTGGAGTGTCTCCTTCGCCTTCCTTCTCCGCTCTCAACGCAAACGTCATCATCTCACGGATGACCCTCCTTTGCATGATTCCCCTCTCTTTGACGATTGGGATGCCAGCGATGCTCTTGTCCGCACATGGCTGGCTAACAGCCTCTCTAATGAATGCCTCCCTGTCATCCGTCATGATGAAACGAACAAGGCTGCTTGGCTCCATCTTGCCGCTCTCTACTCCAAGGGGGATCAGATGTCTTGCATCTATACTCTGTATACGGACCTCTTTGCCCGTCCCTCCATATCTCCAGTTGCTGCTTACCAACAAGTTCAGGCTCTCGGAGCCGAAATTCTCCAAAATCGCCCCTTCTATGTTGATCTCACTGAGAAACACAAACACTTCCAGGTTCTTCTGGTTATGTGTTATCTTCTACGACTTCCTTAGTCATATGACATGATACATCAGCAAATCCTTGGTGAGGCGGAGTCTCCCACCCTGTCTGCCATTGCTGCCTCCATATCTGCTGTAACATCTCTACTCCAACGTCCGCTATTATCCTCCCCTCCTCAACCGGACAACTCCGCTCACCATACTCAGTTAAGTGGCTCTGGTGGCCGCCACCTCCCATCAACCGACCGTGGTGCTTCCCGCTTTCTTTTCTCTCACTGTGGTCGCACCGGCCACACGATTGATCGCTGCTGGAAGAACCATCCTCATCTTCGACCATCCGGGGACGCTTCCACTTCTTCTTCGAAGCCGCCCGCCTCCGTGGTCACGTCTTCAGGTAGTGCCCACATCGCTACTCAAGGTAAATGGCTGATCGACTCTGGTGCTATCAATCATATGACCGACAATCCATAATGTTTTTCTCTCTTAGAACAACATGATCGGTTGCCCCCGGTCCTTGTTGCGGACGGCTCACCCTCACCGGTCAATGGAACGGTTGTGGTTCAAGTCACTTTGTCTCTTCGCCTGGCGTACACCCTCTACGTGCCCAAGTTCCCTTGAAACTTGCTATTTGTTACTTCGCTTTGCAAACAACTACAATGCTCTGTCACATTCACTTCTACTGCTTGTTCTTTTTAGGATCTGAGCACCAAGCGAACGATTGCTACTGGGACTGAGAGCGGCGGCCTCTACTTCCTCTACAACGTTTCCGCACTCTCCGCCTTCTCCACATATTCTACTGATCTTCTACAGTGGAATCTTCGTCTTAGTCATGCTCCTCCACCCACGTCTTCTACGTCAGCTTCTACCACATGTTCCACCGTAGAGTCCACCTCTCAACTGTGATGCATGTCAGCTTGGCAAGCATCACCGCTCCTCCTTCCCACCGAAGCAAGGTCGTGGCTCTTCCCAGCTGTTTGAATTTGTTCACTCCAACATTTGGGGTCCTGCTCCTACCCTCACCATAGGTCGGGGTAGTTCATATTTTGTAACATTTATTGATGATTTCTCTAGATGTACGTGAGTGTATCTTTTAAAGGATCGCTCCAAACTCTTTTCTGTATGGACATCATTTTATAATATGATTAAGAATCAGTTTGATATGTCTATTAAAATATTTCATTCTAACAACACTAAGGAATATCTTAGCACTGCTTTCTCTTCTTTTTGTATGCAACATGGTATTATTCATCAAACTACCTTTGTTTATACCTCCCAACAAAAAGGGATGGCGGAACGCAAGAACCGTCACCATCTCGATGTCGCTCGCACTATGATGACACAGATGCAAGTTCCTTGCTCCTATTGGGGCTACGCTGTCCTCATCTCCTGTTACCTTATTAATCGCATTTTGTCCACGGTTCTCCACGGGCAAACCTCATTCTCTATTCTATATCCAGGCAAGGATTCGTTTTCTCTCCCTCTGTGTATCTTTGGGTGCATGACTTTTGTGCATAATCCTTCCGCCACTCATGACAAAATCGACTCATGTGCCACCAAATGTGTCTTTTTGGGTTACTCAACTACTCAAAAGGCTACTGTTGCTTTGATCCCATTCTTCATAAACAATACGTATCCGCGGATGTGACCTTCTTCGAGAATGTGTCCTATTTTTCTTCTGACACCTCTCCCTCTACAGTTCTTTCGCCTTCTCCCACCATCCCCTCCACCTCGTCTACACCCATCGAGATTTTCCCACCATCACCTCTACCGTCTCCTCCTTCCCTCTTTTCCTCATCACCACTGCTCTCTCCCTCCTCTCTGCGGCCATCTCTCTCCTCTCCCGGGCCAGCTCTCTCTGCCACGGATGCTCCGGTTACTAAGGAACACGCTGACCTGGATCTTCCCATTACTCTTTGCAAAGGGGTGCGAACGTGTACCCAACATCCGCTGGCTACTGTTATTTCATATGATTGTCTCACTCCTTCTCGCAGGGCGTATGCATTGGCTATCTCTGTGACGGACACTCCCCGCACCTACCAGGAAGCTCTTGATGTTCCTCATTGGAAGGCTGCCATGGATGAGGAAATTGCTACCCTCACTGAACGGGGTACCTGGACCCTGGTTCCCCCCCCCCCTTTGGGCACTGATGTGGTTAGCTGTCGCTAGGTCTTTGTTGCAAAGTTCCATCCGGATGGCAGCGTGGATCGATACAAGGCCCGTCTGGTTGCCAAAGGCTTCACTCAGACCTATGGTTTTGATTACTTTGACACCTTCTCTCCCGTTGCTCGTCTCAGCACCATTCAGGTCCTTCTCTCTATCGCTGTCAATAGGGATTGACCCATTTCCCAACTAGATGTTAAGAATGTCTTTCTCTACGGTGATCTTCAGGAAGATGTTTACATGGAGCAACCTCCTACGTATGTTGCTCAGGGGGATACACAAGTATGTCGGCTAAAGAAGGCTATCTGTGGCTTAAAGCAAATCCCTCGTGCTTGGTTTGACAAGTTCAGTGGCATTTTTGCGACCATTGGTTTTGCAAGAAGTTCTCTTGATCACTCCTTGTTCGTTCAGAAAACCGCCTCGGGTCTAGTATTTCTTGCGGTATATGTGGATGACATTCTTCTTACTGGCGATGACCAGGATGGGGTAACTTTGATAAAGAAACACCTCCGTCAACACCTGGTCACAAAGGATATGGGCTCCCCAAAATACTTTCTGGGGATTGAAATCTCTAGGAAGCTCAACTCCATGTTCCTTTCCCAACGGAAGTATGTTATTGATCTTCTAAAGGAGGCAGGGTTGACTAGTGCTAAACCTGCCTAATGTCCCATGGCTGCTGGAGAAGACAAAACTTGGATAGATGACTCGCCCCTTCTATCCGATCTTACGAGGTACCAACGTCTGGTTGTCAAACTCATTTATCTCACTGTAACCAGGCCCAACATCTCTTATGTTGTGGGCAAGGTGAGCCAGTTCATGCAAGCTCCTAGGGAGTGTCATCTACAATCTGTCATGAGGATATTGGAGTATGTTAAAGCAGCGCCAGGGAAAGGACTCCTTTTTTAGAAGAATGGTCACTTAAGGGTTGAAGCGTACTCAGATTCGAGCTATGCTGATGACAAAGGTGACCGCAAGTCAACATCAGGTTTCTGCACATTTGTTGGAGGAAATCTTGTGAGCTGGAAGTGCAAGAAATAGTCTGTGGTCTCCAGATCTAGTGCAGAAGCGGAATATTGCAATATGGCATCGACCACATGTGAGTTGAAATGGCTACGAGCTCTTATGCTTGACTTAGGAGAGGTCTACAACTATCCTCTTCCTATGTTCTGTGACAACAAGGCTGCGATATACATCTCCAAAAATCCTGTCTTCCATGAGAGGACAAAACATATAGAAGTCGACAGTCACTTTATTCGGGAAGAGATCTTGAAGAAACAGATTTGTACTCCGTTCGTCACTTCTGACAACGAGTTGACAGATGTCTTCACCAAGCCAGTGTCTGCTACCTTCTTCCACATTTGCGACAAACTGGGCGTGATTGATATCTATGCTCCAGCTTGAGGGGGAGTGTTGCAATATGGAGGTCGGGCGGTTTGTTGTTATTCGAAGGTCGGGCCGTCTGGCAGTTTATCCTAGCCGGCTTACCTTCCAAGCTATTTCTGTTTGGTATCCCAGTGGTCTGGCGGTTTGTCTTAGGCGACTTGGAGACTGGGCGGTCTAGCGGTCTCCTGTGGCGGCTTGTTCTCTATAGCACTTGTTCTCTCCTATTGTTGGTTGTCGGGCGGTTAGCCGGCTTGTCTAACCGCACGACTTGTCCGGTTTGTCTATTTGTAAAGCCGCATATACTTGTAATTTTTTTAGTCCCACATTGCTTCTTTGTAATCTCTCCCATATCCTCCATTCTATAAAAGGGAGGCTATACCTTTGTAATAGATACCTTTTTTGGATAATAAAGATTTTGTTACTCCAAATTTTTGATCTACTTTTTTTCTGTTCGCACAATAACAATAAATCTATTGAGTTTTATAAGAAAAGTCATGATGTGTCTGAACTCAAGAAAAGACTTGAGTGTCAAACGATGCTTCTATAAGAGAAGAAAAGGCATATTAGATATCTGGAACAAAAGTTCACAGAGAAATTGGGGATTGTGATTAACCCTTCTCAGTCACAGTGTCAGTTGCCAAAAGCTGCAACTTCCCAAGTCCCTGAGAAGTTGGGTATTAATCACATCAATCATCATTTCAAATCTGAATTCCCTGATAAGAGGACAGTGTTTCAAAAGACAAATTCACATTCTGAAACTGTCAAGTTTGCACCAATCCAGAAGAATCAATCAAATGTGTGCTCCACCAGTGGGCTGAAGGCACATTATCCAAGAAAGAGTGATATTGTCCACTCTAGCCATAAAGTTCAAGAGAAGTTCTTTAGATTTGCATCCAAATATCCTTTATCTAAGGAAATGAGAGAGTCCACTAGATGGCAGGCTCCAAAAATATATCAGTCCCATACTGGACCAGCTGTATTTAGTTCCACAGCACCTTCACTCAGGAAGAAGGGGGCAGCATCATGCAATGCTCATCTAGCAAAGTCTGGTGTTGCTCACATCTCTCATGGACAGCAATTCTATGTTGTCCTAAAGAGAAGATACAACATTCATAAATGTTGGTGTTGTGGAAAAGTGGGTCACTTTGTCATTGATTGTTGACATAACCTGAATGTGACTAGTGGACATAAAGGTGCTCAGCCCAGGCAGAGAGTTGGGCAAAGGTTTTATGATGCTAACAAGAACTTAGGACCCAATTATCATTAGGTGACTAAGGGTAAATGAATTCTATTTTGCAGGATAGTCCAAGTACTTGTCCAATTAAGACTTGGTTTTTGGACAATGGTTGTTCCAGGCAAATGTCCGGGACAGGATAGTTGCTCTAGGAATATGCTCCAGGAAAAGCAACAAATTAAGATTGAGGCTATCAAGTATGTGATCCTCAAAAACTAAAGGAAGCAAGCCTCAAGGTAAGTCTCTCACTCTTATATAGAGATTATGTTTGCTAATTGTTAAGTTATGTTAGATGTGCTAAGCCTGAACCTAATCAAGCACACCAAATAGAAAACAGTGGTTCAATTATCTACATTGTTAATTTTTGTAGGCTTTACTCTAAAATTCAAATAACTTATTAGCAAGCTTTAAGGTAAACCAATGCATAAATTGGAGTGTCAATAGAAATGGCTCATTAACATGTTAAGTCCCCTTCAATTTAATATTAATAAAATTTTTACTAAGTCAAATAAATTGTACATCCAATCAGTAAGGGAAGCCACAAATTAAACAAGCATGGAACAAATAGAAGAAAAGATGAGAGGTAAAATAGAATTGCTAAATCTTCCACTTCATAACAGGAAGCGTAACGCAACCCGTAAAAAACGAAATGTACAAGATAAAGCTAAAATGCTTAATTGGTCACTCAAATAATAAGATGATTAAACCTTTTCGGTATAAATATAAAGGCGACAAGAAACGAAAGGCTAATCCACTCTTAAAATCCTCAACCCTAGCCATCGAGACTGAAACCCTCTCAGCGTCTTGCCGCACTGTTTCAATGGCGCCAAATGTCATCAAGGAGCTCCAGGAAGGATATGAAATTGTGAGGGATGGATTCAGTCATGTCTCCCCTGAGATTAAGGCTGTGTTAAGGATGATTGAGGTCGCAGGCTTGGAATACACCCTTTTCGAACCCTCCACCATTCTTAAAAAGAAGGTAGTGGAATTCTTCTCGAACATCAAAGTGTCCTCCTCTCAAAACTCTCTTAAGTCTAAGATTGAAGATATCAAAATAAAGGTAAACCTAAGAGACTAGGAAAGGCCCTTCATGTACCCTCCATCAACCCTAGCGAGGAAGAAGAGTCCATCGTCACGGACAGAGACAGTGCTATCAGATGGTGTTGATACAATGAGGCCAAATTTGGGTCTCTTAAAAGGAAATTCTTCAATCGGAGAGGCAACCTGCTAGCAAATATTGTAGGGAAAGCCCTTATCTGCAAACCTGGATCACATGACACTATCTCCAGGTCCATGTTTGATGTCATGACCAGAATTATCCTGAATAGAAAGACCTCATGGTCTTCACTCATCTATCAGAGATCAGTAAACTGTATGCCCTCTCCAAACATGGGCAAAATTCTTTCCTTATACCTAGTGAACACCTATCCCGATACTTTCAAATAGGAACATAGGGTGAAGATTCACTACCTAAAAAGAATGGACATAAAAACTTTGGACAGATTCACTAGGGTCCTACCAATGAGCCAACCTTCAGGAATAAACGACTCCTCTAAGGGTACAAGGAAGAAACCTACTGAGGAAGAAAGAACTTCAAGCTCTAAACCATAGCTTGGATCATCCTCTCCAACTGATGTTGGTTTGCATGTTGACTTATCACTCAGTAAATCCTCTACAAACATTCAACTCCAGGATACTATTGTGTATGTTGATAAAATCCAAGCCAGCCCCATGACAGGACAAGTGTCAAAGAATGCTACTGAAGAAGAGGTTGCTGCATAAGATGAGGCAGACATGGCTGATACTGATGGTGTTGCAGCAAGTGAAGATATCCATGCTGTAGAAGATAACAGGGAGCCTCCTAAGACTTTGGATACTTATCTTGATAAGTCAAGCCCAGAGAAGGATACTCAGTCTGAGGGGGAGCATGATCAGATGGATTTGACAAACTTGGATCAAGTTGTCAACAGAATAGTTGAGTCTGCACCCACTACACGTAATACACATACCCTCTTAATTAGTAGTGTTAATACAGCTTTAGCTAAGGAAATGTTTCCTTCTATAGGTGTTGTAGTTGAGGGGGAACCTTCTCAGATCCCTTCTCAGAATGTTGTACCTCCTCCTATGAGCCATACTTCATCTACCCACATATCCAATAAGGAATTTCTAAACCAAATCAAAGCACTCTTGGATGCTCAAACCACAACCCTCAAGGAGTATGTTGATCAATCAGTTTTCAAACTGAGGGATGAATTGTCAACCAAAGTCAATGAAAATAAAGAAGAAATCTCTTACTTAAACAAACAAGTCACCACCTGGTTTGATAAGGCTGGAACTGCTGGCATCAAGCTGACCACCCTCATGAAATCCTTGGACACAAGCCACAAACTCTCTGCAGCTGACATAGGATATGTCAAGAATTATGTGAGTGCAACTGATGAGGTGATCAAGGATGCAGTAGATCATGTCAATCAGCATGTCACCAAGGTTTCTCTCCACTCTATGGAGCGGGCAATACTCTTGAGGAATGAGCTGCTTACTGACAATGAGCGAATACTACAATTTATATCAAACAAAAATGAAGCCAACACCTCCTTACTGCAAAAGACAATATTTGAAGAAGCCAGAAAAGGGGAGAGCAGCCATGTTAAGGCAGCAACACTCATTGAAGATCAAGCCTTCAATGTAATTCAAGGCAATAGGGTGTCACTACACCTGCCCCTCCTAGATAGAAAGAGGCCAGAGGACCTAGACTTCCCAGCACAAGCTATAATTGCACAGGATGCACAGCTTGCTGCCAGAAGAAAGAGGGAAGGAACTCAATTGGCTGAAGAGTTCATGGCAAAGAGGAGAGATGAGAGCAGAGATGATCCAGATCATGAACAGCTAATTGATGCCTCTGAATCCATCATTATCAATGCCTGGGTAAGCCGTGGACAAATCTTAAAGAATATTGATAGTTTATATCCTTCTAAGGAATGGATAAAGCATCTGGAAAGAAATTCCCTAAGGGATAGAGTATTCAAAGAGAATCTGAAACCGTACCTGTTCTATGTCGTTCGGTTAGAGCCGTTGGCATAGATGAGGGTCTTCGGCGGTCTATGGCTTAAATTGACGTGACCCATATCGGGAAGACAAAATGCTCATATGTTTGGCCGTCAAAGTGGCGGTGGTGAGTCCGGGATGTCTATGGCTTAAATTGACGTGACATTGGTCGGTTCACCGAGAATGTGCCCTAAGTGCACGGGGCGTGTGGCCGTGCGTTCCAACGCCTGTGATGCAATGTATATATATATACTGCTTGGTTATGCTAATAAGTGCAGGGAAGGAGCATCGCCGCCCCGAATTGAGGGCGGGATCGTTATAATTTGGTCAGCATTGCTGACAGTTGCTTTTGTTTGCCACCGTGCGATGGTTTGTTGCTTGCAGGTATTGCTGGACTAAGCGGTCAATAGCGGGCTAAAGCCCAAATTGCGAAGCCGGCCCTCGAAAGCCTAATTGGAGAGTTTACTTGCTTTTGTTCATGTATGACCGGCCTGCGTGCCGTAGTATGGAAAACATGTAATTTGAGTAAACCATTTGTAAGGCCTTAAGGCCAGTACTTGTGTATGTACTTCATTCCTTCTTGGCTTATTAGTGGACATTCATGCTTATTGCTGGGTTCTTTTAATTGTAACTATTTAAACTGCTTCCGCTAGAATGCTTTGTGTAGGACGTTGTGATTGGTTGGATGGTTTCCATTGAGTAACCACCCGGTCTGTCTGTGGTATATGACGTCGGGCCCCGGCCGGACCTACTGCTATATGCTATGTGACGGATAGGGGGTGTTACAATTTGGTATCAGACTACTGGTTTCGGTCATGCTTAAATGAATTCGTTGACGAATTCTTTTTAAAGGGTGGTGAGCACATGTGTGTGCATCATCGTTATAACAACAAAAGAACCCATGAATGTCCACTTAGTAATGAAAATACACGTGTTTGGGGAACCTGCGTGTTCCTATAATTGCTGTTTGCAATATTGTTTGGTCGCATAACGGTGTTTTGTACAACTATAGGTGACCATAAGCGGTGCTGGTCCGTCGGAACGTCGAGTTTCTGAGGCTAGCAGTGCACCAAATGATGCTCCTGCAACACCTCCATCGGCTGAGACCATACGATTGGTTGCTGAAGCACTGCTTGCCATGATCAATGCGCAGCCTGCAAGGCAAATACAGCAGCCCGCTCCTGCGATGGAGCAGATACCACTACAAGCGGCTGAGCAGATAAGGGTGGAACATGTAGTAGAGGAACCGGTGGTGCCAAGGAGGGCAACCGAGAGACAGCTCAAACATGTCATGAGCTTTAATCCTCCGGTATTCTTGGGGTTGGGAACCCCATCTCAAGCTGAAGACTGGCTCTCCAGGGTGAAGAGAGTCTTGACAGCAACGGAGACGGAAGAATGGCAAATGACCACTATTGCTACATTCCTTCTAGACGGTGAAGCGAGATTGTGGTGGGAAGGATTGGAGCTGCATCTATTGAGAGGTAGGCAACTTACAGACGTCTCGATGGAGGAGTTCTCGAGACTGTTCTTGGCTAGGTACCTTCCTTCGACGCAGAGGATAGCTTTGGAGAACGAGTTCCTGAAGTTGGTTCAAGGAGAGAGTAGCGTGGATGAATATCTCCACGAGTTTACTCGATTGAGTTGATATGTTAGCTCCACCATCGCGGATGAGGAGCGCAAGACGAATCGATTCTATGAAGGGTTGACAGATGATTTGAGGCTACTACTCTCGGGGCCTATGACGCAGGGCTTCTTGACCCTGGTCAATACGACCCGGTCCTTGGAAAAGGACATGAAGAATGTACAAGCAAAGAAAAGCTTGGGTGATAAGAAATCCGAGTTCAAGGTGCCGACTACCTCAAAGTCTGGGTACCGTAAATTCTTTAAGAAGGCTAGGACTTCGGGTCCAGCTCCTTCTTCAGGTACTTCTGGGGCGAATACGGGTCGGACCCCGGGTGCATGCTTTACTTATGGAAAGTCGGGGCACTTTGCTCGCGATTGCTGGAGCGGACGTCCCAAGTCCAAAAGAAAGCCGGGAGCGACTTATGAAGAGAAGGGCAAGGCAGTGGAGTCAACCGCGTCCCATTATGCTCCGGCCCAACCGAGGGTTTATAATCTTGTCCAACAGGAGGCCATCAAACATGCGGATGTGGTGACAGGTAAAATTTAAATTTGTAGCAAGTTAAATTTCTTTAAATACTTGTTATGCACATGTTACCTTACCACTGCTTGTTTAGGATTTGTTTTGATTTGTGAAAATCCGGCTAGAGCACTCTTCGATATAGGAGCTTCACACTCCTTTTTGTCCAGCGAATTCATATCGCGCATCGGAGTACCTTCTTCGATGGCGAAGGATAAGTTGGATGTGTTGTTGTCCAATGGGTGTTCGATGCGCGCGGATAAAATCTGCGGTGTTAAGATTCGCATTGGGAATCAAGAGTTCGATCTGCAAGCGTCGTTACTACCATTGGTGGAGTTCGACGTTATATTTGGCATGTACTGGCTCTCGGAGCAGCGAGCCTATATTGATTGCGGTAGCAAGGAAGTCAAGCTGGGAGCAGGTCGTGAGACGACTTTCACGGGCTTGAAGGGGTCGAGCAAGACGTTGATGTCTGCTCTTCTGGTGGTGAAGGCGATTCGTGCCGGTGCAGAACTGTTCTTTACACTAGTGGAGGTTGCAAAGCCTAAGCCCGCGTTGGACAGTATTTCAGTGGTATCGGAGTACCCTGATGTGTTCCCTAGCGATCTTCCTAGAGCCCCGCCGCAGCGGGAGATAGATTTTACGATAGAGCTCATACTAGGTGCAAAGCCTATGTCACGCTCTCCATATCGGCTAGTGCCTAAGGAAATGGGGAGCTGAAGGTTCAACTGTAAGAGTTGTTGGAGCAAGGGTATGTTCGTCCAAGTTCTTCGCCTTGGAGCGTGCCGGTCCTCTTTGTTAAGAAGAAGGACGGAAGCTTGAGGCTATGTATTGATTATCCGGAGCTCAACAAGTTGACGGAAAAGAACAAGTACCCGATCCCCAGGATTGATGATCTATTCGATCAGTTAGTCGGGTCGACAGTGTACTCAAAGTTGGACCTCAAGTCCGGGTACTATCAGCAGCGAATAAGGGAGAGTGATATCCCGAAGACAACATTCAGTACGAGATACGGGCATTACGAGTTTACGGTCATGCCGTTTGGGCTGACTAATGCGCCGTCAGTGTTCTTGGATTTGATGAACAGGACCTTCAGGGAGTACTTGGACCATTTTGTGATCGTTTTCATCGATGATATTTTAGTGTACTCGCAGAGTGAGGAAGATCACTTCAGGCATCTTCATTTGGTTTTGGAGACGCTAAGGAGGAATCAATTGTACGCCAAGTTCTCGAAGTGCGAGTTTTGGTTGTCCTCAGTGGCGTTCCTCGGTCATATAGTGAGTGGGGAAGGTATTGCAGTGGATCCGGCAAAGATTGTTGCGATACGGGAGTGGCCTGATCTTTCTACGGTAGCGGAAGTCCGGAGCTTTCTGGGGCTTGCCGGCTATTATAGGCGCTTCGTAGATAACTTCTCGCGGATAGCGTTACCTCTCACTACTTTGACGAGAAAGGAACAGAAGTTCGTTTGGACGTCGGAGTGCGCGCGAGCTTTTGAGGAGTTGAAATGTCGGTTGACCACGGCGCCTGTGTTGAGTTCGCCGAGTGAGACTGAAGGTTATGAGATTTATAGCGATGCTTCGGGCAGCGGTTTGGGTTGTGTGCTACTACAACACGGAAGTGTGATAGCTTATGGCTCGAGACAGCTGAAAGTGCACGAGAGGAACTATCCGGTCCATGACTTGGAGTTAGCGGCCGTGATTTTTGCCTTGAAGCCGTGGAGGCATTATTTGTACGGTGTGAAGATTGATATCTACACCGATCACAAGAGCCTGAAGTATTTGATTGATCAGAAAGATCTGAATATGCGGCAGCGTAGATGGATGGAGTTCCTGGGGGACTGTACATTCAAGATTCACTACGTGCCTGGTAAGGGCAATGCGGTTGCGGACGCGTTGAGTCGCCGAGGCCCAGCTCAAGCCAATTGACTATTGGTGCATGATGAGCGGTTGGTTCGGGAGTTGGAGGCATTGGAGATTTCTTGCATGGATAAGCAGTCAAGTGCTGAAGCACTATTGAATTGGACTGAAGTTCAATACGACGTGGCTGATCGGATTCGGCAGGCTTTGGATTTGGATGGCCACATGAAGCAACTCATGATCGAGGCTCTGGATGGGTCAAATTCCCAATATGAAGTTGTGGATGGATTGCTTTGGAAATACGGTCGTCTTTGCGTCCCAAGCGTGGGCAGTTTGCGGGTGGATTTGTTATACGAGGCGCACCATACCAAGTACTCGATTCACCCGGGGAGCACAAAGATGTACCGCGACGTTAAGAAACTATTTTGGTGGCCGGGTTTGAAGAAGGATGTGGCGCTCTACGTGGCAAAGTGCCAAACTTGCGCCTTGGTGAAGGCGGAGTGCCAAAAGCTGGGAGGATTTCTGAAGTCCTTGCCTATTCCGTAGTGGAAATTCGACGACATCACTATGGACTTTGTGCACGGTTTGCCAAGGTCGCAAAAGGGGAACGACGCCATCTGGGTGGTCGTAGATCGGCTAACGAAGGTGTCGCATTTCATTCCGCATAGGAAGGACGATCCGGTGAAGAAGTTGGCAAAGTTATATGTGGATAACATAGTGCGGCTCCACGGTGTGACCCGCAGCATCGTGAGTGACCGAGATGGGCGGTTCACGTCCAATGATTGGAGGCTTGTGCAGCAAATATTGGGAACAAAGCTGAGTTTTAGCACATCCTTCCATCCGCAAACAGATGGGCAGACCGAGAGGGTCAATAGAACTATGGAAGACATGCTCTGCATGTGTGTCTTGGACTTTGGAAAGCAATGGGAAGTCCATCTTTATTTGGTGGAATTTGCGTACAACAATAGCTACCAGGCGAGTATTCAAATGATGCCCTTCGAGGCCCTTTATGGTAGAAGATGTCGCACGCCGTTGTCCTGGTTGGAAACGGGTGAGTCAAAGTTGTACGAGCGTCAAGAGGTGGAGGATGCTACTTCATTGGTGCAAACCATTCGGGAGAGGTTGCTAATCGCTCAGGACCGTCAAGCGAAGTACTATAATGCCAAGCACAGGAACGTGGAGTTCGTTGTGGGCGACTGGGTGTACTTAAAGATCAAGCCGTTCAAGGGTATTTCGTTGGTGCGGCGCTTGAAAAATCTAAGCCCGAGGTACCTTGGGCATTTGAGGTTCTGGAGCAGATTGGCGAAGCGGCTTATCGGTTGAAGCTATCGGTGGAGCTTAGTGGTCTACATGATGTATTTCATATATCGGTACTGCGGAAGGCAGTGCAAGAGCCTACGCAAGTGATCGCGGTCGATCAAGTGCCGATTGATAGTGGGTTGACGACAAAGGTCAAGCCCGTGCAGATTGAAGACTCGGAAGTCAAGCGGCTACGCAATAAAGAGATCAGGATGGCCAAGGTCCGATGGGACAATTGCGGTCGCGAAGAGCTCTCTTGGGAACGAGAGCAGACTAAGCTTGATGAGTATCCGGAGTTGTTCCGCTCAGGTACAGTTTAATTTTGTACTTATCTTTCCTTTATGTAATTTCGTGGACGAAATTCTTTTAAGAGGGGGAGAGTTGTAACGCCCCGAAACTAAAAAGAGCGACGGGTGACGTTTCTATACCAAATTTGGAATTTGGCAGGGGTACACGGCCTGGGACACGGGCATGTCCCAGGGCGTGTCAGGGTCGTTCAAAGATTTAGCAATAATTAGGCAGAAATCTGGGTTCGACGATCGTCGAGCAGCGCTCGACGATCTGGTCACAATTCTGCGGTTGACGATTTGTCGTTATTCTGCGGTCGACGAATCGGGCCAGCGATCTCCGTTCGACGATCGGGTCGTGGGTTCGACAATCGGGCCGTGTGTTCGTCAATCAGGCAGTTTTCTGGGTTAGACGATCGGGTCGTGGGCTCAACGATCGGGCCGTGTGTTCGACGATTTGGCCAGAGATTTCCGTTCGATGATTTGGCCAGAGATTTCCGTTCGACGATTTGGCTGCGTTCGATGATTTGGCCCGAGAGCTCCGTTCGACGATCTGGCAGCGGTCGACGATCTTGTTTCGACGATCGTCGAGCGCAGGGCGGATTGTGGCGTGTTTGACTCGGTCGACGCGGAGTGTCGACGCAGGGGTTTTTGGCGGGAGTTGACTAAATGTTCCGACACTATTTTGACGCGGACGTGTCCTGCTCCTATTGTTGTACTGTGCGATGCTTAGCCCCATTTGTCCAGGTCAGACCTGGATCGTATCGGTGCATCCGTTTTTGTGGGATCTGACGGGTGTGGTTATCCCAAAATGGTTATACCCGAGAGAAGGGTTTCAAAACCATTATTTTCTGCCGTAAGTTCTTTGTCTAAATCCTAGAGAGCGGGGAGAGCAAAGGAGGAAGAAGAAGTCTAGATCCAGTCTTTGAAGGAGTTTTAGAGCTCCAAATCGTGAGCCGACTTCGGATCTACGAAGGCAAGGAGATTGCGGTGCTTTTCATCCGCTTACATTTCCATGGCGCCAAGGAAGAACGCTAGGGTAACGATTCTCTACTTGAGCATGTGAAGCTCTCCTTCTTTTGCATAGGAAGCCCGCTCTCGCGAGTTTGCAGTGAGTTGAAGGCGTTCCTTCGGGTAGATATGTGAAGTCCCCGTTGTGTAGAGTCCGTAATCGAGAACGGACATAGGCATGATGTATGAAGCCTATCCGGACATGTTGGTCTGGATCGTTGATGTTGCATTGCATAAATGCCGCAGAATACTCCGTGCGAATGTTTGTTTTTCGGTTTTTATACGTGGTAGATTGCAATAGTGAGCCTTGGGGATTAACTCTAAGGTGCACCCAGAAAACTGGGCGCATGCATGATCTTGCCAACCCGGTGGCCTGGGAGCCAACTTGAACATAACCGGGTTATGTGAAGTATGTGATGGAAACGGGAATCAAAGAAGTTTGACCTGCGTATATGGCTTAGATTGTCGTTACGATGTGAGCACAGGTTGGATGGAACCGTACCCATTCTATGTCGTTCGGTTAGAGCCGTTGGCATATATGAGGGTATTCGGCGGTCTATGGCTTAAATTGACGTGACTCATGCCGGGAAGACAAAATGCTCATATTTTTGGCCGTCAAAGTGGCGGTGGTGAGTCCGGGATGTCTATGGCTTAAATTGACGTGACATTGGCCGGTTCACTGAGAATGTGCCCTGAGTGCACGGCGCGTGTGACCGTGCGTGCCAACGCCTGTGATGCAATGTAAATTTATATATTGTTTGGTTATGCTAATAAGTGCAGGGAAGGAGCATCGCAGCCCCGAATTGGGGGCGGGATCGTTATAATTTGGTCAGCATTGCTGACCATTGCTTTTGTTTGCCACCGTGCGGTGGTTTGTTGCTTGCAGGTGTTGCTGGACCAAGCGGTCAATAGCGGGCTAAAGCCCAAATTGCGAAGCCGGCCCTCGAAGGCCTAATTGGAGTGTTTACTTGCTTTTGTTCATGTATGACCGGCCTGCGTGTCGTGGTATGGAAAACATGTAATTTTAGTAAACCATTTGTAAGGCCTTAAGGCCAGTACTTGTGTATGTACTTCATTCCTTCTTGGCTTATTAGTGGACATTCATGCTTGTTGTTGGGTTCTTTTAATTGTAACTATTTAAACTGCTTCCGCTAAAATGCTCTGTGTATGACGTTGTGATTGGTTTGATGGTTTCCATTGAGTAACCACCCGATCTGTCTGTGGTATATGGCGTCGGGCCCCGACCGGACCTACTGCTATATGCTATGTGACGGATAGGGGGTGTTACATATGCCACCTAGGGTCGGAAACTTCATGGATATGTGTGGGATTGACGAAATCGCTCCAAAAATTGACTGAACCAGTCTTCCGAAGATGGTGTTATAAGGTGAACTCAAGTCGATGACGACGAACTGGAGATTATGAGTAACCTGCCTCAGGAACTCACCCATCGTTACTGGCAAAGTGATTCTTCCCTGAACAGGAACTGGGTGGTCGCCAAAGCCATATACGGGTCCCGCGGCAGAATTGAGTTGTTGTTAGGTAAGTTTCATACTGTAAAGAGTGGATAATAACAAAACATCGATTGAACTCCCGTTGTCAACGAGAATTCTTTTGACGTTAAAGCAGGGATCTCCAATTTCCGCGCAGTTGACTCGTGGGTCCTGATGGGGGGTCTGCAACCCTTCGAGGTCTTCATTTCCGAAGGAGATGATGAAATCCTGGCTGAGCTATGTATTCTTGCAAGCTCCACCTGTAGTTTCTATTGACAATATCTGGGTAGAAAGGAATGGGGGCCCGATGATGGTTTCGATGTTTTCCACCATTGGTGTGGCGCTAGGGCCCCCATGCGGCACGCTATGTTGGTCTCTTCCTTGATGTTGTATTTGTTGGTCTTGCACGTGTCCCTAAATAAACCTTCCAAAGAGTCCTTAGCGGACAAGGCGCTCGATTTCATTCTTTAGCCTGAAACATTCCTCGGTAGTGTGATTAGTCATGCGGTGAAACTCACGGTATTTTGACTTGTCACTTCTTGGGTTCGGCGGCGGCACTCTCGGATGCTGAAATGCAGGATCATTCTGAATTGCACACAACACATTGTTGCGGGTGGTATTTAGTGGAGTGTATTCTCGGGGTGAACGCTGACTCCCCTTCCTTGGCGGGTCACGACGATGGTTATCGCTCCGGCGCTCATCCTAGCGTCGTTCTTCTTGTCTCACAAGGGCTTGCTCTTGTCCCCTCTTCCTCTTCTATCTACCTTCAAACTATTGGAGGTGTGCTTCAATCGCCTCGTCAGCTGCTATTTGGGCTTCAACACGATGAACAAGGTCTGGATAAGTGCCGAATAGAAACCACTTGGGCATAGTCCTCGGGGAAGATGCATCTGAGAAGCTCGGGCTCGACACCTGGAATCCACCTCGCTTCTGAGGTGAAGCGGAGAAAGAAATCTTTGAGGGATTCTCCTTCATTCTGCCAGATACCAGTAAGTTGCAAGGGATCTCAAACAATTATATGGTTGGCAACAAACTGTTTTTGAAATTGGCGTGCTAAGTCTACAAAATTGAAGATGGTTCCTTCTCGAAGAGAATGAAACCAAGTGCAGGTTTGACCCTTCAAAGTGGCTAGAAACACTTGACATAACAATTGATCTAGAGCGCTAAAAATCCTCATTATATTGAGAAACTGATTGACGTATTCAAGCAGATCCTCTGTTCCGTCGAATGTTTCAATGTTAAGGAGTTTGAATCCGTGCGGTATCGGATGAGGTAGAACCTTGGGGGGCGAGCGGAGACCCATGGTGGAGAGGGCGGCGTGTGAGTATGTCCCATCATCCAAGATGTCTGTATTCTTGGGCAATCACCTCACGTATCTCCTCACGGGTGAGCCTTTCAGCTGGTGGCGCACGGGCTACTTCTTCCATATGATGTTGGCGGCCACCTACAACGCACCAATGAGCGGGGTGTGTGGAACTGACGAAATCCAAAAATTCTTCATATTCGTCCTCCTTGTGGGGGGCTTGCTGAGGCGGAACGTGATCCTAAGCCGGGGGCGGGAAATTAGCTGACGCAGGAGGCTGAGGAAGAGCCGCGATATTTTGAAGGAGGGAGAGCATCCCGACCTGTCTCTCCTCCATATGCTGCATGCACCCTTCCAAGCTGGTTACAGTTAGGAGAGCGGCCTACCCACTAAGTGTTGCGTTAACGAGCGAGTGAGAGGCGGCCGACTCAATGTGTCCTCCAGGAGTTGATCCATTGGTGGTACGAGTGCTCCTTCTGGCCATGGAATCATGTTACAAGTACCGCTGTGCAGAGGGTACCGTCTTCCAAATCTTTAGAGGATGCTGGGAACCTGTTCCCACAGACGACGCCAAACTGTTTCGGCCAGACTCAATGCCCCGATCGGACTGGAGTAACTTAGACTATCTTAGCTCACATATCGGCCAAGGGCACACACAATCAATGAGAGAGAAAAGGTAAACATGATGTTTTGACGTGGAAAACCTCTTATCTGGGTAGCAAAGCACGCGACCGGGTCTGTGCCGATCGAAATCCACTGTCTGCTTGCAATTACAACTTATTTGAAGAATCGAGGGCGACAGGCTGCTCCTCGTTACACTTTCGGAGTGGGGGATTCTTGAGCTCTTAGTGGGCAACAAGGTACTCCCCATGAGGATGGCTGTCGTGGTGATGCTCACGGACGAGCGCTTGCAGTAGTATGATTTTCCTTCTTGTCGCACACTTGTGGACATTGACGAATTTCTGGTGGAGAGGAGATGGCTCGAAGGTGGCTCGAAGGTGGATCGTAGGAGGAATCCGACAGAGCTCTAGCTTGAGGAGGAAGAAAGTCGAGGAGAGAAACATGAGAAATGGGCCGACATGTGGACCTTTTTATAACCTTCAGGAGGTGGTTATGGTGGTTACACGGCTATCCACACACCGTAACCACCAATATTATAATTATGAGTATAGATTTGGGGGAATATTAATTGCATATCTAATTTTACTAAATGCAGGCCCCCCACTGAAAACACGTCCCCACACTATTGGAGGTGGTTACACGGGTGGTTACACACACATCGGACGGTCGTGATCATAACAAAACGATCGAACGACGGGGAAGGCGCCCAAGGAGGGCAAGAGAGGTGGATGGCCGTCCTTCGAGGAGGTGGCTGGCTCTGGCAAGGATGGTGGGCCGCCAGAGCGGCGCCGGCCGGGTGTACGGCCGGCCGGCCGGAGAGGGTCGGCTGACCATACTCGGGCGGCGCACCGGGGCCGGCCCTACCGGCCACCGCCAGACGCGGGCTCAGCACCGCCCGCTAGGGCGATCCCAACACCAGCCTCCAGGCACGGCACCGCCGCCGGCCGTCGAGCGCGGCTACGGCTCCGGGCGGCGGCAAGCCGCACTGCGCGGCCGGCAAGAGTCAGCTTAAGATGGGAGCGGCCGGCTGACCGCCCTCGGAGGCAAGCGGGGCGCGACCGGCCATGCTGGGCACTTCCCGCAGAGATCGCGGGAGGGATGGCTCCCTCCGGCCCGCGAGGCGCGGCCCCGTCATCCGGCCCGTGGTGAGGGAATGGGCGGCCCCGACGGTTGGCCCCGGGCGGGATTCCGCGGGCGGATCGCGCGCGCGGATCGCGCGCGCGGCGGTTCCCCCATGATCTCCATTTAGGACGATGAGATCATGGGGGTGAGTGAGCTATCCACACCCCCTTCTTTGTTTATAAAATTACTTGTCTCCATCATATATATATATATACTAGTGCCCGACACGGGGCTCCGCCCCTATGGCTACGCGGCACAGTACCCGACCCGTGATGGCGGGCTTCGCCCGCACCTGCGCCCCCCCCCCCCCCCACTTTCATCTTCCCTTGTTAGTCGCTTACATTTCTTGATTAGTTGAGAGTGATCCTGCGACCTCCCGTTCTAAATTTTTCCAAAGCCTTAGTTTCTTTTTATCACAAACCTCGCTATGGAATGTTTTAGTTGCTACAATGTGATACTCTTCAAATTTCATTTGGTATTTTAAAATGTCAACTACTTCCTGTCGTTTCTCCCAAATCAGGATGCATACGAATATATATATATATAGGGGGCATATACTGTGCGGGCAAACATTATGTGTGGGCGTATGGGCAAGTGATTTTGAGGGTCAAGATGGTCTCAAAACGTAAAGTGATCAACATGAAAGTTGTAGATCTCGGCGAGACGAACAATTTTCATGTTGATCACTTTTTGATTTAGAGCCGATTTGGACCTCGATTTGGGCCCCTAAATCGGGGGCGGCGGAAATGCTACAGTAAACCGTTCCGCCGCCCCCGATTTCGGGGCCCAAATCGAGGTTCAAGACGGCTTCAAATCAAAAAATGGTCAACATGAAAGTTGTTCGTCTCGTCGAGATCTACAACTTTCATGTTGATCACCTTTCAATTTGGGACCATCTTGACCCTCAAAATGTCTTGTCCGTACAACCCGTATACTTAATTAGCGGTGTGGGATTTAGTCCCACACCGCCAATTTTGGTTTCGTTTTATGAGTATATAAGGTATTTTGTCTCTTTCAAAATGAAGATGTGATACAAAGGGGTGGGTTTGGCTGGTTACCTAGGCTGGCGGGCGGGTTGATTATTGTGGTGCTGGGTGGGTGGGCTGGCAGCCTTTATTTTGGACTGAGCTGAAATTGTAGGGTGCCCTAAATTTTAGAGGCCCTAAACCTTATATATTTTGGGCCGGCAGCCTTTATTTTGGACTGAGCTGAAAGTGTATGGTGCCCTAAATTTTAGAGGCCCTAAACCTTATATATATTGCTCTTTGATATTTTGATTGGATTGAGATCCTATAGATTATGATTTGAAATAATTTTATTGTGATTGAGATCCTATACATAAAAATATTAATTATTTTTTAATAATTTTATTGTGAAAATAAAACTCTACGAGATGCTATTATAATAGGACGGTTAACCGCAAGAAGCAGGGTGCTATTGCTCTTTTTATATCCATGTCTTATAAGTCAAGTGTTCAAATATGAGAAATAAAAGTTTTGCAAATAATTGCCCCTAAAAATTAAAATAAAAGTGTATTTTTTAAGTAGATTCATTCAAATAAAATTGTAATATTATTTGAAATAAATATAAGCTATAACCCTATATTTTATTTTTAACCACCATCAGAACTCTGATTTTTCAAACAGATACAATATTTTTAGTTTACCCAAATACTATTCTTAATTTTGAAAATATTTAGAATCTTCCTTTTGAATTGTCTACTTTTTAAATGACAACCAGTATCCGAAATAGAGGAGGGAAGGCATTTCTTTCAGTCTTATTCCCTGATGTCCTATTTGTAGCAGTGCACGTCATTACATTGCCCATTATTTGTCTTAAAATTGCCTTCGTTTCCGGCTAATTGTTATCTAAATGCTAAAACGGCTGAAAGAGTCTAAGGGCCTGTTTGGGAAAGCTGTGATTGTCGTGAAAGGAGTGATGGTAAGTGGAGGGATGCAAATTGACTTGTAGGAATCTAACTGAAATCAATTTGAACGATTTTCGTTTACAGAGTTGCTCAGAATATTTTTTTTTTTTGAGTTGTTTAGCAAAATAACAGTGTGATTTCAAAATTAAAATTGTGCAACAAACTTATAATGAGTTTCTCTAGATTCCAAAGGAGCTTTTTACAAAGTTGAAGCTAATTCTTCCACTGTTTTCTTATTGCTTTTATACAAACAAAATCTTGTACTGTTTTGAGATTCATTTCTAAAGTGTTCTTTTGCTGCTCTTCTTTGAACTCATATTAATTATTTACTCCCGTATCTTAATGCATTTGCTAAGGAACAAGTCAGGCAGAAAGAAAAGTGGGTAAAATGGAGGTAACTACACCCATGTCAGAATAGCAAAGACAAGTGACTCGCCTTCATCTGAAGTCCACCGCCAGCATGGAGGCCTCTGTTCACTATCACAGAGGAAGAATGCTGAGAAAACAGAAGGGAAAAAGCAATCAATGGATGACTACATTTACGGTTATTCGCAGGCGGGGAGAAATAGAAGGCCGGAGACGCAATGCTATCCCCTTTGATGGATAACAGAGTATGGAGAATAGATCGGAGAGCAGCTTCTTAGTCAAGGGATACCACATCTGGAGTCATCTTCCTTTAAGAAAATGTGAAGCCCAAGCGACCGGAAGCAAACACGGAAAAAAAGAACAAAAAACAAAACAAAATAAAACAAACAAACGGAGAAATAAAACGGAAGGGTTGCAATCGGAGAGCGGAAAATCAAACGGCATAAAGGGTTGCAATCGGAGAGCGGGAAATCAAACGGCATAAAGGGTTGCAATCGGAGAGCGGGAAATCAAACGGCATAAAGGGTTGCAATCGGAGAGCGGGAAATCAAACGACATAGTCACCACGTTGGCGTTTCGCATGAACGTAATGCTACACGCCTTCTCAAACAGGGCCTAAGCCGTGGCCTGAACCGTCCCTAATGACCGTTGCATATTTCAACTAGAACCACATGAACAATTCTATATTGAATGCATGGAAAGCTATACTGGCATATTTATATTAAATAACAAAATATCACGTAAACATTTGTAGATGCAATAAATTTGAACTTTGTAAGGAATTTAAGTTGGCCAAAAATGAATTAGGGCCTATTGGGAAGCTGGCGGTGGATGGAGCGGCTTGAGATGGTGAGGCTTGAGATGGTGAGGAAAAGAATTCTAGACTTGGCTCACTCCTTCGGTCAGAAAAGTAATTGCACCGTTTTAAAACCATAGTCGGGAAAAAACACCCTTAAATGGAGCCTTGGAGTGCATTTTAGAGGTGCATTTGAGGGACCGGCGCAACTCCATTTTCTACCGGAGCTGTGGAAGAAGGATGCGCCTCAAACAACACGTATGACTCTGGTAGCATTCTGCCTCTGGTGGGAAAGAAGAAAATCTCCTGCGGGGCTTCAATACCCGCAGGAGACCTCCATTCACCACCAAAATGAAGCACCACCAATTGGCCAAAAACATACTTAATCAAATGAAGCTCTAGTGTAAGCATGCCTCTCAGTTCCCAAAATTGAACTCAAGCAGCTCAAGAACAGCCTTTATCTACTAATTTGATGTAACTGCGGAATAAAGAAAAGGATAACTGATTGCAGTTTTGAAATTTTGATAAGTAAAATGAAATAACTCCAGGCCTGCTAAACTGGATATTTCTTTACAAACCAACCTGAGTCAGATTTTGGACGCGCCTACAAAGTAATATCCGAGGCTTCGGCCAATGGTTTCTTGCTGGCCGAACTCGAACTTTTTTATTTGTGCAGTTGACACCAACTGAAAGTAGCAGAAAAATGTTTGAATGAATGTAGGTGAAGCATCAAAATACTTTTATTGATGTTGTTGCTGCATAGCTTCAGCGATCACGGAGCGATAGGAAAGCTGCTGCTCATACAGAGAGTGGAATATATGATACTTGGCATCGTGATACTTCTTTACTCTCGGATCCTGAGACGGATTGATTGTCTGCAAATGCCAAAATTTTAATAGGTTAAAGACAGATCCAACACAATTTTGTTGTTACTTGCTTGCAGAAACAATCATATGAAATTGTGTTTAGAAGAGCAATACTCTAATGCAAGAATTTGGTAACACTATTTTTGCTTAAGCATGCACCTCACAAAATGGATGATATAAGCTTTTGGCACTGCAAAATAAAAAACCTCAAAAGATGACCAGAAAATGATTTTCCTTTCATAATACTCTAGAATACATATTATTAATTGGTTTTACATCGGATTCATAGGTTTTAATATGTTTTTAGAGCACAAGTATAAAAAGATTTTAAAAGCGAGATTATCATATCAGATCAGTGAAAATGTAGCCTTCAACACTTAATAGCGGCCCTCCATAAAAGATCGATAGGTTTTAGGTTGGATGAATCAGTTCTAGCATGCAAGTGAGAGGAGTGTCGATCTTGGGCATAGACAAGGATGATAGCTAGGTTCTCACACAAAGCCGAAGATCTCGACGACCAGCCATCTCAGACGTGGCATACTCGCATAGAGTACTTGCCAATCATCATGGAGTACTTGCCAACCATCATGGGGTACTTGCCGATCATTTCGGAGGTCTCGCGGACCACTCTGCTCTTTGTACTTGGCATTTCTTACTACAACTTGAAAACGAAAAGCCCATATTCATGGAAGCTTCCCGCGGGCAAAGTTCCCCAAACCTATAAATATGCGGTGAGCAGTAGCTTTAAAGGCATCGTGAACCGAGCCAAGACCTCCCCTAGTACTTGCACGTCCAAGAACAGAACTTGCGAGTATCTTAGTCGAGAGCAATTTTTGCTCCTGTAACACTACTAAAACCCATTTAAATCAATCAATAACATCACACAAAACTAATGTTCACGCTGTGTGAAATCTGATTTCGCCGCACGCAACAGTCTTTTCTCCTAGCTTTGATACTCATGGCATACAATGCTCACCGACTCTCGATCACTAATACTTGTAGCATATAGTACCGGGCACATACAGTCCCCCATCTCATTTTTTTTGTTGAATTGGTGACACTTTTCACCCTAACAGAATGAACACGCGACCGGGATGATAGTTTGCTTCCCACACAAAGCCGAGGACCTCGCCGACCAGCCATCTCAGCTGTGGCATACTTACATACCTCCAAAGGAGTACTCACCAACCATCACAGAGTACTTGCCAGCCATTCCGGAGGTCTTGCGTACCACTCCACTCTTTGTAATTAACATTTCCTTCCACACATTATAACCGAGTAGCTCGCATTTTTGGAGGTTGCCCGCAGGTAGAGCCCCCCGAATCTATAAATAGGCCGTGAACAATAGCTTTAAAGGCATCATAAACCAAGCCAAGACCTCCTCAAGTACTTGCACATCCAAGAACAGATCTTGCAAGTACCTTAGTGGAGAGTTATTTTTGCATCTGTAACACTGATGTAACCCACTTCAATTAATTAATAACATCATGCACAACCAAGGTTCGCGTTATGAGAAATCTGGTCTCGCCGCACCTGACACCCTTTTCTCCTTGCATTGGTACTCGTGAGATACAATACTCTCCGACTCTCAATCACTAGTACTCGCCGCATATAGTACCCAACCACTCACAGTCACCCATCTCATTTTTTGTTGAGTGTGGAGTTGGAGAAAAATTTCACCCCAACAGAACGAACATGCGAGCATCAGATCTTTTAGAAGTCGAAGAACACTTGCTACAATGGCGGGGAGAGACCAAGCAAGGAAGCCACTTAAGGGGCCCACAACAACCTCGTGGAGACAATCACCAGAGGAGAATTCAATCTCTTAATAAGTACAACCACACGACTCCCATAGCAAATAACCTTATTTGTTAGGGGAATAACAACCCTCGATGCTCTCCATCTGGTCACCATGTGTGGAGTAACATGTAAGGGAACATTCGTTGTGGTTGACGCTCCCAGTATCTACAACGCCAACTTTGGCCGGCCATTATCGAACAAATATCAGACCATTGTCTCAACATACCGCCATGCGATAAAGTTCGGCATGGTAGGAAAGCAATTCAGGGTCTGAAGTAACCTTCGGATTTCCCCAGAATGTTAGGTGAGCTCGATCAATGCGATTAAGACTCATCCTCCTTTTGCAAGAACATTGAATAAAATGAGGAATGTTGCCACGCCACCGAGAGACCTGAAGAACCCGCTAGGGAGGAACTTACCACGAAGAAGGATGCAAGAGATGGTGCACATTTGGAGGCCACTCAAGCTATCCAAATAATCTCGGTGGAAGGGAGAGACGGAGAAAAACACTTTCTATCAATGTTGAGTTGAAAGAAGAATACAAAGCCATGCTGATCACTTGTCTCCTCAACAATTTGGGCATCTTCGCTTGGTGAGTTACTGACATGCCTGGGGTAGAGACACCGATGTCGTTTGCCATCGTCTCAATATTGATATTGATCCAACCTTCAAACCAATCAAACAAAAGAAGAAGGCAACAATTGTAATCTTGGCAGGACCCATTCGGGAGGATGTCTGAAAGCTTCGCAAGGCCAACTTCATCAGGGAGATCCAATACCCCGATTGGGTCTCAAACGGGGTAATAGTCAAAAAGTCTGATGACAAATGGCGTTTGTGTGTAGACTTAATGAAATTGAATAAAACATGTCATAAAGATTTTTACCCCTTATCTTTAGATAGATTCCTAGTTGGTTATGTTGTGGGGTTTCTTATCAAGATTTTTTTAGATGCTTTTTCAGGGTATCGTCAGATTCAAATGCATGCTCCCACTTTATGCTTTTTGGGCTTAAGAACACTGGTACTACATACCAACAAATGATGGACTGTCTTCAAAAATTAAAATAGCAAAACCTATAAGTGTACATAGATAATCTCCTCAAGAACCAGAAGTTCAGGGAACATATCAATGACCTCGTGGAAACCTTCTCAAACTTGAGGAAATACAAAATGAAGCTTAATCTGGTGAAGTGTGTTTTCGGGGCAAGCAAAGGAAAGTTCCATGGTCATTTGTTGACCCCCCAGGGCCTTGAACCTAATTTAGATAAGTTCAAAGCAATATTGAACATGATACCTCCTCAAACTCTGAAGGAAACTTAGCAGCTAGCTGGGAGGATCGCTGGATTGAGTCATTTTATCTCTCGATCTGGAGATAAATGTGCACTTTTCTTCAAAACCCTTCGCGAGACATCTAGGTTTGAGTAGACCGAAGAGTGTAACAAGATCTTTGAGGAGCTCAAGAAGAAACTAACGTTGTTGGGTACATTGGAAAATGTGTACCAGATTTGAAGAAGTCTCACCTTACTCAATGATATGCATCAAGGTGTATTTGATGTTGTTTTGAGTTTATATGTGCAGGTTAAGTAAATGCAGGAATGCAGAAAAATTTCTAAGTCCATGTGTCGACACCAGGAGAAGCTGTGCCGACACTTATGAAGGCTTGTATCGACACTGGAGAAAAGTTGTGTCGACACTTGGAGTTAATTGTGTCGACACTTGGAAAGGCTGTGTCAACACCTGAAGAAACTAAGTCAACATACAGAGGCAGTGTCGACACATAGAGAAGCTTAGTCGACATCAACTGTGTCGACACCAAGAGGCAGTGTCGACACACAGAGAAGCTTAGTCGACATCAACTGTGTCGACACCAAGAAGCAGTGTCGACACACAGAAGACTTTGTCGACATTAACTGTGTCGACACACAGGACTTGTGTCGACACACAACAGAGTTTCAACTAAGTTAAAGAGAAGAAGTGATTGTGTCGACACACAGAATTAGTGTCGACACATTCTACAGAAGCTGTGTCGAGAAGGAGTATCAACAACAAAGGAGATATGTCGACACCACCAAGACTTATGTCGACACTTAGTCAACTTGTGTCGACACTTAGTCTACTTGTGTCGACACATGAAGAAGTTCAGTCTCGACATTTTGCTGACAGAGACAGAGTTTCAAGAAGTGACTGGATAACTTGACAGCTGTCATTACCAACCGGTCTACTGCAACTATCAGAGCTGTCAGAAGTTTGTTAGAAACCGGATCAGCCGGTTACCATGGAGGAAGACTATATAAAGGCATTCTCCATGAACAGAATATGAACTGAAATACTGATAGAAGTAAAAACACTGATACAGAATAAAAAGGTGGAGAGAGAGAGAGCTTCATCTATTGAAGTGAAGTGCAGTTGCTGAACCAGACTGCCAAGAAGGATTCAGATTGAGATCTGAATATCAAGAAAGAAGCTGATTGAAGATCAACTTCACAGGAGTTCAACCCTACTGAGTTCAGATTCAAGAAGTTTTGAAGAAAGCTAAGAGTGGTTGTTCTCTGCCATCAGATTCTTCCAAGAACTGATCAAGAAGTCATCCATCCTTTCTCTCTCTAACAGGGTGGTGGTAAAATATATTGTTAAATCTATTTTCTGTAGGATCTTTATAAGATCTGAGTTGTAAGCCTGTGTTTATAAATGCTGAGTTGTAGGAGATTATTTTATCTGAGTGGTAGGTCATGTTGAAGGCTGAGGTAGGGCTGTGAGCCTGAGTTGTAGGAGATTGTTATCTCTGAGTTGTAGCCCTTGTTGAAGGCTGAGGTAGGGCAGTTTGCCTGAGTTGTAGAAGTGTGGACTCACTCTGAGTTGTAGGAGACTTGTTGGGTTCTGAGATATAAGATTTGAGAATCTGAGGTGAAGAGAAAAAGTTAGGCCGAATCTAGCACACTGCTAGATAGGCGAATGGGGAAAGTGGATGTACCCAGACCTTGGGGAACCACTATAAAATCTGTGTGCAATCTGTGATTGTGTGATTCTGTGAATTCTGTGTTGTGTTAGCTGTAGCATTATCTGTTTTTGAGTAATTTACTGAATAAATATTCTGCCTTAGAAGAAAAAGGAATTACATCTATTCACCCCCCCCCCCTCTCTAGGTGGTTAGGCACTAATTCTTTCAAGTGGTATCAAAGCGAGGTTCCTCAAAGTTAGACTTAAAAGTCTGAGTGAGATCTGTAAGGCATAATTTAGATCAAGAAGATGGATTCAGGAGAAAATCATAAAAAACTTGGTTCAATGAAATTGCTCATTTGCAGGAAAGAGATATTTGGAATATGGAAGGAAAGAGTCAGATTATTTATAGAGGCATCTGATCCTAGAATTTACATAACAGTTAAGGAAGGACCATATGTTACTATGAAGATTTCTGTTCTTGATGCCAATCAAAGAATTCCAAAGGATTTTTCAGAGATGATTAAGGATGAAATCATCTTGGCTACAATGGATAAAAGAGCCCAGAATATTATTGTAAGTGTCAATGATGATTCAACATTGCAGAATCTAATTCATTGCAAAACCTCCAAGGAAATGTAGGACACATTGATAGTCTACATGGAGGGTTCTGAAGAGGTTAGGCAAGATAGAAAATCTATGCTTAACCAAGAATATGAGAGTTTCAGACAAGACAAGTCTGAAAGTATTACTGAATGTTATAAGAAGTTTTATAGGATTGTCAATGAACTAATGTCTTATGGAAGAGTTTTCAGTACTTATGAGTTAAATGATAAATTTCTTAGGTCTTTGACTAAAGATTGGGATACAAAAATCTGTGTCATAAGGGAAGTGGCCAGACTGGCTGATATTTCTCCTCCAACACTGTTTGGAAAATTGCTGTCATATGAGAAATCCTTAGTTGCTGAGAAAGAGAAAAGATTGACAGATCAATCAACTTCAGAGTCAGAATCTGAGGCTGAGGCATATATTGGTTTGTTTGCAGAAGAAGAGGATGAGTTCATGCAATTGCTGGACTCTATCTATGAGCAGGAAGACCTTGAGTGCAAATGACTGATGGCAGTGTCTGAAGAAGACCAGTGCCAGGATCAGCCTGCCCCCAGTAAGGTAAAATGTGTATCTGTAGATTCTGATTATTTCACTGGGTCAGAATCAGATGCATCTCCATCAAGAGATGAAGATGAGTCTGAATCTGAAGGAGATATTCATCAGTTGATAGATGAATATAGAGATTTATTGCAGGCACTTAAGAGAAGCAAAAGTCTGGCCAAACATCAGGCTAAGGAAATTGCAGCTCTTAAGTTGTCTGCATCTGATTCAGAGAAGTTGTTGGATCAAAAGATGAATGAGATTGCCAAATTGAAGAACATAACTGTTATTCAAATGGGAACAATCACTTTCAAAACTGATCAGATTAAAAGTCTGGAAAACAGACTTCAGAAAGAGAGGGAGATTGTGGCTAGTTTTTCTAAGCCAAAATCTGTATTACCCTTGATTGATGAGTTTGTGTCTCAAAAGGGTAAGGCTGGATTAGGGTTTAAGAGAACTGCATGGACTGCTAAGTCCAATCATAAAGGCAAAGCCACAGCACAAAATAAAAGACTTGCTGTAAATAATACAGCTAAGATTGTACCTAAAAAGAGCTACAATAAGTTTGAGTGCTGGTGCTGTGGCAAGATAGGTCATTATGCCTTACACTGTTGGCACAATACCAGTGTCAAGGAGAATAGCAGTCTGCCTGTTAAAAGAGCTGCAGGCAGATTTGTTAAGTTTCAGACCAACTTGCACCAAGGACCCAAAAGTTATTTGGGTTCTAAGGTTAAGTAATCTGTGTTGCACGTGAGTTCAAGTTGTCATGCCCCTATATGGTACTTGGACAGTGGATGTTCCAGGCATATGACTGGAACAAGGGGATTGCTGAAGGACTACTCACCTATGCTGAATGAGTCTAAAGTAATCTTTGGTGGTTCTGAAAAGGGAGTTATCAAAAGTTTTGGTAATATTTCTAATAACTCAATTACAATCACTCAAGTGGCATATGTAAAGGGTTTGAAACACAACCTAATAAGCATTAGTCAGCTGATTGATCTAGGATATGACATTTCATTTGTCAAGAATGGGTGTCATATCAAAAGGTCAAGTGATCAAGAGGTCATATTGACTGGATATAGAAAAAGAAATGTATATTGCCTAGACTTTGTGTGTGAGAATAAAAATTCTCCTATCTGTCTTGTGGCTGATGAGAAAGTCTCTCATTGTGTCAAATGGCACAAGAAGCTAGCTCATTTTAACTACAAGACAATTGGTGAACTCTTTAGCAAAGAGTTAGTGAGCAATGGTCCTCAAGTTAAGTGTTATAAGGATGTAATATGTTCAGCTTGTCAAAAAGGCAAGCAAACTAGATCCTCCTTTCATAGCCTTGAAACTAAGGATTCAGTGAGGTGCTTGTACCTCTTGCATATGGATTTATTTGGTCTTATGCCAGTTCAGAGTCTAGGTAGGAAGGTCTACACTTTTGTGGTTGTAGATGACTATTCTAGATTCTCATGGGTATTTTTTCTGAGACAGAAATCTGAAACTCCAAAGGTCTTCTACAATTTTGTCAAACAAATTCAGAATGAATTAGATAGTTCAGTGGTCAAAATCAGAAGTGACCATGGAACTGAATTCCAATCTGAAAGTATGACAAGGTTGTGTGAAGAGTTTGAGATTCATCAGGAATTTTACTCACCTAAAACACCTCAGCAAAATGGCATTGCTGAGAGAAAGAATAGGACATTGATTGAGGCTGGAAGAACACTATTGAGTGATACTTCTCTCCCAGAATATTTCTGGGCTGAGGCAGTTAACAATGCATGTCATGTGCTCAATAGGGCTTCCATCACCAAAAGCCACAAAAAGACACCCTATGAGGTTGTGAAAGGCAGAAAAGCAAACTTATCCTATTATAGGATCTTTGGTTGCAAGTGTTATGTACTTAACAATGACAAATGTCACCTATCTAAGTTTGCTGCTAAATCCTAAGATGAGATATTTGTTGGGTACAACAACAATAGTAAGACCTATAGGGTCTACAACTTGGCTACTCAAGTTGTAGAAGAGTCAGTTCATGTCATCTTTGATGAAACTAGACTTATTAACAGTAAGTTGTCAAGTAGTTCTTGTAGTTCCACAGGAATACATCAGAAGATGGACCAACTTACTATCAGAGAAGATCCAACTGCAAAGCAGGATGTGGAAAATGGTAGTTGTTGTCCAGGGGGAGTACAAGACACTCTAGATGATGATGAAGACCATGAGGTGCAGCATGAAAAAGAGATTGGAGAAGATCAAACTGCTGATAGATTACCTCCAGCAGTTAGACAGTTGAAGGATCGTCCTGCACAGCAGATCATTTGTGATCCTAGACAAGGAGTATAAACAAGGAGCAGAAACTTGAACACAGTTCTTTGCTCTAGCTTCTTATCTCAAGTGGAACCCAAGAGATTTGAAGAAGCAATTCAAGACCCTCACTGGATTGATGCTATGCAGGAGGAATTAAATCAATTCAGAAGGTGCAAGGTCTGGGATTTGGTTCCAAAACCAAAAGGCCACAATGTCATAGGGACAAAGTGGATTTATAAAAACAAGCTTGATAAGAGTGGGATCATAGTGAAGAACAAGGCAAGACTAGTTGCCAAAGGATACAGACAGGAGGAGGGCATAGACTTTGATCAGACTTTTGCTCCAGTGGCTAGGTTGGAAGCAATCAGACTATTCCTAGCCTATGCAGTATATCAAGGCTTCAAAGTGTTCCAGATGGATGTGAAGTCTGCCTTCTTAAATGGAGACTTAAAAGAGCAGGTCTATGTAGAGCAGCCCTCAGGTTTTGTTGATCCACTCAATCCTACTTATGTCTATAGACTTAGGAAAGATTTGTATGGGTTGAAACAAGCCCCAAGGGATTGGTATGAAACTCTATCTACTTTCCTCATTGAGAACAAATTCTCAAGGGGAAAAATAGATAAGACTTTATTGCTTAGGGAATCCAAAGGAAAGATAATCCTAGTCCAAATATATGTTGATGACATAATATTTGGTTATACTGAAAGTAACCTTTGTAAAAAGTTTGCAAAACTTATGCAATAGAAATTTGAAATTAGCAGCATGGGAGAACTTAAGTTCTTCTTGGGTCTACAAGTAAGACAGACTGAAGATGGCTTGTTCATATCTCAGTCTAAGTTCACCCTGGAGTTAATTAAGAAGTATGTTATTGAGTCATCCACTACCATGAGAACTCCAATGGGGACAAGTGTGTCTCTAAGCAAAGATGATGCAGGGAAACTTGTAGATGAAACTTTGTATATAGGGATAGTTGGTTCCCTCCTATATCTGACTGCTAGTAGACCAGATATCATGTATGCTACATGTGTCTGTGCTAGTTACCAATCCTGCCCTAAAGAATCTCATCTTACTGCAGTCAAAAGGATTTTGAGATATCTTAAGTACACCCCTAATCTAGGCCTTTGGTATCCTAGGAATAGAGATTTTCTACTAATGTGGTATTCAGATGCAGATTTTGCAGGTTGCAAAGTAGATAGGAAAAGCACAACAGGCACCTGTCAATTTCTAGGTGGAAGACTGGTGTCATGGAGCTGTAAGAAGCAGATCAGTGTGGCAATCTCCACAGCTGAGTCTGAGTATGTTGCTGTTGGAAGTTACTGTGCACAACTATTGTGGATACATCATCAGTTAAAAGACTATGGTATTCAGGTAAGTAGAACTTCATTGTTATGTGATTCTACTAGTGCTATTTATATTGCTCACAATCTTGTTTCTCATATTAAAACAAAGCATATAGAAATAAGATACCATTTTCTTAGAGACCATGTAGAGAAAAAAGATATTTCTTTAGAATTTGTTAGTACTGATTTACAACTAGCAGACATGTTTACTAAGCCTTTAGATGAAACTAAATTCAACAATTTCAAAATTGAATTAGGTATGTTGAACATAAATTAGTTTAATAAAATTGGTTAAGTAAAATAGTGTCGACACAAGAAGTTGTCTGTGTCGACACATAGAAGTTGGTGTCGACATTCCAGAGAAGTGGTGTCGACACATCTAGAAAATTGGAGTCGACACTTCAGAGAAGTAGTGTCGACACATCCAGAAGTGGTGTCGACACATCCAGAATTGGTGTCGACACTTAGGATCAATACACAGATTTCGTCGAGCACAAATAGAATAAGTGTCGACATATAGAAGTCAACACTTATGTCGAGACATTAGAATTCTGTGTCGACACATTTCAACAGTGTCGACACATTAAGAGGATTTTGACGAGCCTTTTGACCTTCCTTATTTAGAAGGGTATAAATAGGTCAACAACATAGTATGTCGACACACTTCATAGTTTCGAGACCAAAATTTTGTGTCGACAAATTCTCTCTTCTTAATCCAAGCTTTCTCTCAACCCTAATGGCGCCGAAACTAGAAGACAATGTTAATGAAGGTTATGAGCTGGTACGCAACGCCTTTGATAATGCGAAAACTGAAATTAAAGCAGTAGTAACCCTAATTGCTGAAAATGGGTTGGAATTTCTGGTATCTAAACCAACAAAGATATGGAAGAAAGAAATACTAGAATTTTATGGCGCAGCTACTATAGATTCTACTGGACTTAAGATTAAGTCTACAGTACAGGGAACTAAGGTTAAACTTACTTTGAAAAGCTTGAGGAAAACTCTTCAACTTCCAAGAACTCAAGAAGAAGAAGTATCTTCATCCAAGACTAGGGAAGC
This sequence comes from Platanthera guangdongensis, assembly GCA_039583875.1. NCBI lineage: Eukaryota > Viridiplantae > Streptophyta > Magnoliopsida > Asparagales > Orchidaceae > Platanthera > Platanthera guangdongensis. Next base: position 62,690,574 of record CM077152.1, read on the forward strand.
ACTTCAATGGTGTGGATTGGATCTCACCTTGAAGATTGGTTCAGCAATGAACAGAAAAGGAATGAATTTACAAGGCAAATTCCTTTCAAAAGTAGTGGGAAAAGTCATTCTCTGCAAACCAGGGAGGCATGATAGGATTTCAGCCTATATGTTCAGCCTGATGACCAGGATCATCTACAGACTAAACACTGATTGGTCAGTAGTAATATTTGAAAAGATTAAGAAAAGTATTAAAAAACTAAATCTGGGAAGGATTATGAGTCTCTACTTGGCTGGAATAATTCCAGAAGTAATGACACACACTGCTGGTTCAAAGATCAACCATATGAGAAGAATGGACTTAAAGATTATCTCCAGATGGGATAGAGTCCTAACAAAAGACATGTCAGATGAAGAGAGGTAGGAGATTCCTGAAAAATCTCTTGCACAAGATATTGCAGATAGTGCTCAGGTGCAGGGGGAGCCTCAACTTGAGGAAGAGTCAACCCACTTGGAAAGTGAAATGGCTACACAAACTATACTTGAGGTAATTCAAGAGGTTAATCAATCAATTCCCATTGATAAGGATGAAAATCTAACTGAATCTTTGATTGATGTTGACCAGCCAACTCAACTACACAGTCAAGCACAAGATGTTATCATGGAGGATACATCTGCTACTGCTAATGCTCCAGAGATAAGGATGTCTCAAGTCCCTACTCAACAAGAGTTTACCCTTGAGGAGTTGTTTCCAGATATAGTACAAGCAAGAACTGAGGGGGAGCAACCTGAATTTGAGGGGGAGAAAGCAGACTTTAAGGGGGAGCAAATTCACATTGAGGAGGAGCAAGTGAGTACTGTGGGGGAGGAGCAAGGGACTCAGGGGGAGCTAACTAGAACTGCACAGGAATTGCCTCCTAGTCCTAAGGATAGAGTTGAAATAGTCAGTACCTCAGCTTCTGAAGATGAAGCAGCAATACAAGCCAAGAAGAGAAAACTGATGGTTTTCAAAAGGAGTCAGAGCTACAAGAGGGCATTACAGACTGCTCACAATCTGCCCCAACAACTGATTATAGCTCCTTATTAGTCTCATTGCAAGTAAAGCTAGATGAACAGAGGATAGTCATGGAGAAATACATGGATGAGACCCATAAAGATCTGCAATTCTCTTTGGCCCAGGATATTAAATCAATAAGATTTGAAGTCAACCAGCACAAGAAGGAAATGACAGATTGCTTTCACAAAGTAGGCAATGTTGTGGTTTTCCTAGTAACACATCAAGAGAAAATCAAGACTCAAGTTGATGATATAGCTGTCAAGCAAGGCTATGTCTTATAGAATCAACTTAGAATGAATGATAATCTGACAGAATCACATAATATGATTGTTACAAAAATGAAGAATATTGCTACTGCCCAGACTGGGGCAAGAACTAAGGCCAAGGCAGATTTTGATAAGCAATTACATGAAGGATTAGCTGCTGTCCAAACAGCTATTAAGGATTCTCAAAAGACTATTTATGCTCAGCTACTGAAGTTAAAGTCTTTTTATAAAGATTGTGTAAATTTTCTTGATGAACAAATCAGATTTCAAAAAGATAATCTCAGGGATCATGTTGCAAGAGAAGTCGTAAAGGGGGAGAGAGTGTTAGTCAAAGCTGACTCAGATCATGCTAAATGGATATCTAATAGCATCAGAGCCACACTTGGATATCCACCCCTCTGTGATGATGACAATGTAGCTGAGTCAGGTATACACACTGCTTATTTTGGAGGTGACCAACCTGAAGTTGCTCAAGTTATTTATCCTCCAGCAGATTTTGAAATGATTCACCAAGAAGTACAGTCAATGTACAGCCCTTCAGAAGGTGCTCAAAATATTATCCTTGAGAAAGTAGAAATGCCAGTGTCAGAGGCAGTTTTGAACAAAGAGCAAGAAGCTCTATTGTCTAAGAAAAGATTCAGAGAACATACAGAGTTGAAGCCTGATTTTGAGCAGTGGAGTCCAACATCCAGGAACATTATACTGACTGCTTGGAAAGTTGTAAAGGATAAGACCCATGATAGGGGCAAATGGTACTCTGAGCAAGAATGTCTAAAGCATGAAGCCAGACAAGAAGTCATTGTTCAATATAGAAGAAAGACTAAAGCTGGGAAGCTACCTCCTAATGCTCAGGAGCCTAGCAAATATTTCTCAAAATCCTTTCACTACTTTGAAAGGCAAAGAATAATGGTTGAAGAGCAAAACAAGAAAGATCTAAAGGGCAAGAAGCCAGCTGATAATACTGATGCTCCAGTACAAGCCAAGATCCAATCAGGAAAAGACATAGTTATCAATGAGCCAAATCAGCTTTAGATTAGATTTACTTGATTTTACAACTTTGTAATATTTAGTGTTGAAATCTATATAAACTTTTGATTAGAAACTTTTGAAAGTTGAAACAAAACAATAATTAATGCTCATTTTGGTTGCATTATTATTTTGTGATGACTTGTTATGTATGTTTTGTTTAGAAGTTACTCTGTCATATAATTTTATTATACACCATAATGTGTATTTGTTATGAATGGTGTATATTATTGACTAAGGGTTATGACTTCTCCAAATAGGAGGAGATTGTTGGGTACATTGAAAAATGTGTACCAGATTTGAATAAGCCTCACCTTACTCAATGATATGCATCAAGGTGTATTTGATGTTGTTTTGAGTTTATATGTGCAGGTTAAGTAAATGCAGGAATGCAGAAAAATTTATAAGTCCATGTGTCGACACCAGGAGAAGCTGTGTCGACACTTATGAAGGCTTGTGTCGACACTAGAGAAAAGCTGTGTCGACACTTGGAGTTAATTGTGTCGACACTTGGAAAGGTTGTGTCGACACCTGAAGAAACTAAGTCAACATACAGAGGCAGTGTCGACACACAGAGAAGCTTAGTCGACATCAACTGTATCGACACCAAGAGGCAGTGTCGACACACAGAGAAGCTTAGTCGACATCAACTGTGTCGACACCAAGAAGCAGTGTCGACACACAGAAGACTTTGTCGACATTAACTGTGTCGACACACAGTACTTGTGTCGACACACAGCAGAGTTTCAACTAAGTTAAAGAGAAGAAGTGATTGTGTCGACACACATAATTAGTGTCGACACATTCTACAGAAGCTGTGTCGAGAAGCAGTATCAACAACAAAGGAGATGTGTCGACACCACCAAGGCTTATGTCGACACTTAGTCCACTTGTGTCGACACTTAGTCTACTTGTGTCGACACATGAAAAAGTTCAGTCTCGACATTTTGCTGACAGAGACAGAATTTCAAGAAGTGACTGGATGACTTGACAGCTGTCATTGCCAACCGGTCTACTGCAACTGTCAGAGCTGTCAGAAGTTTGTTAGAAACCGGATCAGCCGGTTACCATGGAGGAAGACTATATAAAGGCATTCTCCATGAACAGAATATGAACTGAAATACTGATAGAAGTAAAAACACTGATACAGAATAAAAAGAAGGTGGAGAGAGAGAGAGAGAGTTCCATCTATTGAAGTGAAGTGAAGTTGCTGAACCAGGCTGCCAAGAAGGATTCAGATTGAGATCTGAATATCAAGAAAGAAGCTGATTGAAGATCAACTTCACAGGAGTTCAACCCTACTGAGTTCAGATTCAAGAACCTTTGAAGAAAGCTAAGAGTGGTTGTTCTCTGCCATCAGATTCTTCCAAAAACTGATCAAGAAGCCATCCATCCTTTCTCTCTCTACCAGGGTGGTGGTAAAATACATTATTAAATCTATTTTCTGTAGGATCTTTATAAGATCTGAGTTGTAAGCCTGTGTTTATAAAGGCTGAGTTGTACGAGATTATTTTCTCTGAATGGTAGGCCTTGTTGAAGGCTGAGGTAGGGTTGTGAGCCTGAGTTGTAGGAGATTGTTATCTCTGAGTTGTAGGCCTTGTTGAAGGCTGAGGTAGGGCAGTTTGCCTGAGCTATAGGAGTGTGGACTCACTCTGAGTTGTAGGAGCCTTGTTGGGTTCTGAACTATAAGATCTAAGGATTTGAGATGAAGAGAAGAAGTTAGGCCGAATCTAGCACACTGCTAGATAGGCGAAGGGGGAAGTGGATGTACCCAGAACTTGGGGAACCACTATAAAATCTGTGTGCAATCTGTGATTGTGTGATTCTGTTAATTCTGTGTTGTGTTAGCTGTAGCATTATCTGTTTTTGAGTAATTTACTGAATAGATATTCTGTCTTAGAAGAAAAAGGAATTACACCTATTCACCCCCCCTCTAGGTGGTTAAGCACTAATTCTTTCAAACGTCCTTCCTCTTCTTAAAAGTTCTTGCTAGGGGGAAAATTTATTAATGTACCTGGGAGTTGGTTCTGAAGTCATCTGATTTATGTTAGTTCGAGAAGGGAAAAATAGTTTTCGATTCACTATGTCGGCAGGGAAATGAAGGATGTTGAGACTCGGTACCCAATCATGGAGAAGCCGGCCCTAACTTTGATCATATCAACACGGAGACTCCATCCCTATTTCCAACTCAATCGGTACAAGTAGTGACAAATCATCCTCTAATGAACATTTTGGAGAAACCCGAACACTCGGGAAGAATGTCCAAGTGGCTAACCGAGCTTGGAGAATTTGACATCTCATACATGCTAAGGATGACGATCAAAGCCCAAGTTCTCGCGAACATCATGATAGACTGCAAAAGAGATGATTAACAAAAGAGAGATCATAACTCCTCTGGCCTTGTCGATGTTCGTGGTCAAAAAGTACACCGAATGTGACTAAGCATTGGTGTGGACAACATAGTCGCCAAAAAGTACATCGGACGTGACATCGCGACTTAGAAAAACTTTCTTCAAGAATTCACCAATTGATTTGTTCCACGATCAGAGAAGAGAGTGTTGCACGACAAATGTCTTCGTCTTGTTCAAGGAACAAAGTCGGTCATGCAATACGAAACCGAATTCTCCAAGTTAGCATACTATGCTGATTCACTTGTAATCTCAGAAGAAGATCGTTGCCGACAATTTCAACAAGGATTAAAAGATGTATCTGTAATCTATTAGTTCCTTTAGATATTTCAGAATACGGTAAATTGGTTGAAAAAGCTTGATTAGTGGAAATCGATCAAGAAAAATCTTATAAGCGACGATATGGTGCTAAACGAAAAATAATAAAAACGCCAAGCCAAGATGAAGTACAAGGCAAAGAAGCTAAATCATTTCAAACTGGTCTGACTACCAGTAATGCATCCCAAGCAACCACACCGAAGTGTACGAAGTGTGGAAGAATGCATCGAGGAGAATGTTTAATTGGACTTTGCTATTACTGTCGTCAACCCAGACACGGGAAAAAGAATGTCCAAAGATTCTAAATAAAGAAGTCAACTCCCGAGGACCACCAATACTGCCGCAACCGCACTTATATCAAATGCATGCCGAGTCGTTAGCTTCAACGCCTGCTCATGTCCCTGCTCCAGTTCCTCCACAAGAAGTTCAAGAGGAACGTTCGATCCAGCCGCGAGCGTTTAATTTGTAACCGCACCGCCAAATATAACTTAGGTTATTCTCTGTCTGGAAAGTCGTTGTGTACATATGTATGTAAATCCTTTGTGTATAAATAAACATTTGGTTATCTTTTGATATCAACTTCTAATCTATGAGTTTTGCAAGGATGAAAAATCTTATAAGGAGGGAAGAATTATGACGATCCAAATAATGCGCGCAATATTTTAACTATTTCTCTGATGATGAGAACACAAGGCAGAACAAATATTTGTATTATTTTTTTCAGATGTTTTCTTTAAGTTTCGTTTCATTTTATTAATTAAATTTCTTCAATTTGTTGGGGGTGCTAATAGCCAAGTTTATATATGTGATGGCTCATTTTTATTTGGTAACAATATGTAGTAAGGGGTATTATGAGGGCTGATATTAGTAATTTTGGACTTGGATGGCTGAGTGGTGAGTTGGCTGTGAGTTTGACACGTGGTTTTGGTGTGGTGGCTAAGCTGGATTTGGTTTGACACATGGGATGGCTTGTGTTGGCTGGTGGTTTAATTGGAGCTTGTTTTGTGACATATATTGGCATGAAATCGGTGATATTTGGCTGGGTTCCACCGTTGGCCGCTTACTTCTGCTAATAAAAAGAGTCGAGCTCTTTCTTATTCCCGCACATCCTATTTTCAGCGCTATTCCCGTACCATCGCTCCTTTTCGGCCGCTCTTCCCGACTGTTGCTCCTCTTCCCCTCTCTTTCACTTTTCCTCTTGGTAGTTGTCGCTACCTCTGGTGTGGTTCAGCGATGCTGATCCTATGCCGCTAATCCTGTGCCGCTATTTTACGGCTTTACTTGTCTCCCCTGCCGCCTACCTTCTTCAGTGCCTCCTTCGGAGATTTTAGAAGGACTTCGCCGCACTTCTTCCTATCCAAGAAAGATCGGTTGTGCAACGTTTTGCTTCCTCCCTCTTCCGTTGTAAGTATGCCTTTTTTCTTCTGTTTTCCTGCCTTACTGGTTTGGAACTGTTGTTATGAAGTTTTGGCCGACTACTAGCTGTTTTTCTTGCTATTAGGATTTAGTATTTGGGGAAAAACAATTGCTCTTTACGGCTAGCGTTGTACCTTGCTTTTTGGGCAGTATTTGGGGGCTAGATTGTTCTGATTTGGGGGCTGGTTTGTGCTAATTTGGGGGCTGGTTAGCCAGTTTTTAGGTACCTCTAATGGTCTCCTTTGCACGTGTCCAAACCATCTTAGACGAGCTTCTTGCATCTTCTCTGAAATTGGTGCTACTCCTGTCTTATCCCTGATACTTTAATTCCTAATTTTACCCAATCTCGTGCGTCCACACATCCACCTAAGCATTCTCATCTCCACAACTCCCTTTTTTCTCATGTACACAATTCACTGCCCAACACTCAGAACCATAGAGAATCGCAGGTCTAATTGCAGTACAGTAAAACTTGCCCTTAAGTTTTAGTGATACTTGACGATCACATAAGATCTCTGACGCGCCTCTCTACTTCAACCAACCCGCCTGGATTCTATGTGTCACATCTTTATCACCCAACTTTTTGAACTATCGATCCATCTTTTTGAACCACTCCATCTTTTTGAACTATCGATCCAAGATATTTAAAACACTCACTACGGGAAATATCTTGATCACCCAACTTAATAACAAAGTCATTTGTCTTTCGTGTACTGCTAAATTTAAGTTTCATGTACTCCATCTTTGCTTTGCTCAACCTAAAACTCTTCTTTTCTAAAGTACCTCGCCAAGGTTCAAGTTTTGCATTTACACCCTCGCGTGTTTCATCAACCAAAACGATATCACCCGCAAACATTAAACACCAAGGTATTGCTTGTTGGACATGTCTGGTGAGCTCATCTAAGATGAGGGTAAGGAGATAAGGGCTTAAAGCTGAACCTTGATGTAATCCAACAGTAATAGGGAATTCTTGTGTTAATCCTCCAGATGTCCTCACCCTTGTCACTGAATTTGTATACATATCTTTGATTATGTCAATATATAATACATTTACGCCTTTCTTTTCTAAGACTCTCCATAAGATCTCTCTTGGAACTCTATCACAAGCCTTCTCAAGATCAATAAACAACATATGCAAATCTTATTTTCTTTCTCGATAGTTGTCAATGAGTCTCCTCAAGAGATGTATAACTTTCATGGTCGACCTCCCTGGCATGAATCCAAATTGATTCTCTGAGATGTTAGTCTCTCGTCTTAATCTTCTTTCTATTACTCGTTCCTATAGTTTCATGGTATGACTCATCAATTTAATTCCTCTGTAATTAACACAAATTTGCATATCTCCTTTATTCTTATACAAAGGTACCAAGATATTTTCCCTGCATTGGTCTGACATCCTCTTTGACTTTGGTATTTTATTTATATTATAGAGATAGATCAAAGAAATTGTTTGATCTAAGTTTAAGTACATATATTGAAAATGTGTTGGAGTGATTCAACATGATCGAGTCTAAGAGAGAATTCTTAACAATGTCTTGTGATAAAAATCTCCGCAAAGCTTAGTGTCCTATGTCCCAGGATGATAAAGATTGCGTAAGTGTGATTTCATGTCTTGGTGGATTTATTACATATGTGATTTTATGTTCTCGTTTTGATGTCCCTTATGCATCGAGTATGGCTAGCAAATACCAATCTGATTCAGGTAAAGGTCATTAGACGACAATAAATAATATTTTGATGTACTTAAGAAAGACTAAATATGTATTTTTGATTGTAAAAGGTTATACTGATGTCAGTTTCAAAAACGATAAGATGGCTTAAAGTCGCAATCCATTAATATGTTCTGCTTAAATGGAGCAATGGTAAATTGTGCAAGTTTAAAGTAAATGATATTAGCCAATTCTAGTATAGAGGTTGGGTATAATATTAATGCTAATGCGACAACAAAGGCCGTTTGAATTATAAAGTCCATCAACGAGCTTTATATTGTTCCTAGCATTATTAGTCCAGTGAATCTTTACCGTAACAATAATGGAGTCTTTGCACAAGTCAAGAGTACCAACTGATAACAACATTGCAGCACCCCTGACGAAAGCTCTTTCTCGGAAAGAGCATGGTAGCCATACTAGAACACTTAATATTAGATATTTGAGTGTTTAGATTCAGTGGGAGACATGCGAGCTATGTATTTGTCATATTTTGTGTTTATGTCGGGATATTATACTACAATTTTATTATATATATAGACATTTCTATTATTGTGTTAATTATTTTTCTATAAATAAGCATAATTAAATATTATAATTGTCCTTTGAATAATTGGTTTGTATAGAAGTTCAAGTGACTTGAATATGAAATTCTATTTTAATATGAAATGTTATTCTTAAATCGCTCGTACACAGTGTATTATTGTAGAATTGGACAATAATGAGAGGGAGTTGTTATAGACAAATCAGATTTGGTTATATACAAACCATCACTATATACAAACCAGTACAAACCAAAAATTGTTATACGTAGAAAAAATTGTTATATACAAACCACTTCAAATTTTTTTTTAAAAATGGTTTTTTTGTAAACACAATATTATATTAGAGCAAAATTAATGCATCCATTAGGTAATTAAGCATTACAAAAAGTTTGTAATTCAAGATATAAAGATGTATTGAAACCGAAAAAATATTAGAAAAGCATGTCATTACTTCCGATCAATAATCGTTAAGAGAGCAAATCCTGACAATTAAGAGAAGTCACTGTAAATCAAGAGACAAAATTTCCTGCTCCTCCAATGCCTCCCCGCCAGAGCCAGAGGGAAGAATTCTACGGCGAATCAGACACAAGGAATTTGTCGACCCTGTCCTCCAAGGCTTCAGGAGCAGAGGAACCCCTATTTCCACCATGGTCGCAGGAGCAGAGGAACCCCTCATTAAATCAAAAAATCTCAATGCCGAAATAAACAGAAGGACGAAGCTGAACAACATGATTCACTCGCTCAGAGCTCTGGTTCCCAACATCACAAAGGCAATACCTTTTTCCTCCTCTGATTAGTATAATCTCTGCTCTTAAATTAGAAATCTTTTGTCCATGATTCTTCAGCTGAGCAAGGAATCAGCGCTCACTGATGTCATTAAATCAAAAAACTGCAGAAAGCGGTGGTCGATCTCCAGATGGAGCTCACGAGCGTTGAAACAGAGAAGGATGAGAAACACCGGAGTTCTTCAATCTACGAGAGTTGAACCGCAGTAGTGGAGATGGATGGATCTACTACAGTTGTTTTCATGAAGTGTTGAAGCCCGACTAGCAAATCCCACGAAGGAGACAGGAATTTATAAAGGTTCACCTTAAAATTGGGTACGTCCTCTCTTTTATCATAGGCAAGAATCCATTATCCACTGCAAATGACTACAGTCTTTTGATAAAGAAATTTGAAGAATGACAACTCTGAACCTTTTGATAATGAGATTATAAGAACCATCAAGTATTTTGATAAAGAGACACTTCAAACAAAATCCTGAATCATTTGCAGAGAAAATCAAAAAGCACTTTTCAGCAGTTGTTCAGAAGTATGTTGATTTTTTAAACAATGTGATCCAATCTTCAACTTATTTATATAAGATCTTGAATTATGCATAGTGTGGATACAACTTTGATTCAATTTTCTATTGCTCTTTGTTGTAATATGTAATTGTTAGAAAGTAGAGAAAGGAAGCGAAAAGAAGAGAACAAGCCGAATAAACTTTTGAATAATCGAAATTTTATTATCCAAAAATGATAACTATTACAAAGGTATGCCCTCCCTTATATAGAATGGAGGAGAGAAGAGAGAATACAAATAAGAGATGTGGGACTAAAATTTACAAGCTAAGCGGACTGTACAAAGTAAACCGCACAGGCCGCGCGGTTAGACAGAAGCACTAACCGCACGGCTTACAATAAGAGATGCAGAGAGGTCGCCTGGTTTACAAGTCGCCGAGTCAAACCGCCAGACCGCGCGGTCTCTAACCCGCCAAGACAGACCGCCCGGTCTCCAACTTCAACACTCCCCCTCAAGCTGGATCATATATATCAATCATGCCCAGCTTGTCGCAAACATGCAGAAACGAGGCGGAGACTGGCTTGGTGAAGATGTCGGCTAGCTCTTTATCAGATGTGACAAACGGAGTGCAAATCTGTTCTTTTAAAATCTCTTCACGAATGAAATGGCAGTCAACCTCAATGTGCTTTGTTCTTTCATGGAATACCGGATTTTTGGAGATGTATATGGCGGCCTTGTTATCACAGAACATAGGTAGAGGATGGTTGTACACCTCTCCTAAATCTAGCATGAGAGCCCGCAACCATTTCAACTCACAAGTGGTTGACGCCATACTGCGATACTCAGCTTCAGCACTGGACCTGGAGACAACAGACTGCTTTTTACTCTTCCAGCTCACCAGATTTCCCCCAACAAAGGTGCAAAAACCTGAGGTAGACTTGCGATCCCCTTTGTCATCAGCATAACTTGCATCTGAGTAGGCTTCAATCCTCAGATGACCATTCTTCTGAAACAGTAATCCTTTCCCAGGCGCTGCTTTGACATATTCCAAGATCCGCAAGGCGGACTGAAGATGACAATCCCTGGGCGCTTGCATGAATTGACTCACCTTGCCCACAGCATAAGAAATGTCGGGTCTGGTCACTGTGAGATATATGAGCTTACCAACCAGACGCCTGTATCGCGAACTATCTGAAAGAAGAGGCGAATCATCTGTCCAGGTTTTGTCCTCCCCAATAGCCATGGGACATCGGGCAGGTTTAGCTCCAGTCAACCCTGCCTCTTTTAAAAGATCAAGGGCATACTTACGCTGAGAGAGAACTAAGGAGTCGGGCTTCCGAGAGAGTTCGATCCCCAGAAAGTACTTTGGAGAGCCCATATCTTTAGTGATCAGATGTTGGCGAAGATGTAGCTTTGTCAGGGCTACCCCTTCCTGGTCATCGCCAGTGAGAAGAATATCATCGACGTATACAGCAAGAACAACCAGCCCAGAAGGAGTTTTGCGAATAAAGAGAGAGTGATCAGCAGAGCTTCGCACAAAACCAACAGCCGCCACAATACCGCTGAACTTGTCAAACCAAGCTCGAGGACTCTGCTTGAGGCCATAAATTGCCTTCTGCAGCCGGCATACTCGTGTCTCCCCCTGAGCAACATACCCAGGAGGTTGCTCCATGTAAACGGCCTCGTGAAGATCACCATAAAGGAAGGCATTCTTGACGTCCAGCTGAGAAATTGGCCAATCCCGATTGACGGCCACAGAGAGAAGAACCCGGATTGTGCTGAGACGAGCCACAGGGGAGAAGGTGTCAAAGTAATCAACCCCATAGGTCTGAGTAAAGCCCTTAGCCACAAGGCGAGCCTTATACCGATCCACAGTGCCGTCTGGGCTAAATTTGACCACAAAGACCCAGCGACAGCCAACAACATCAGTGCCAAAGGGAGGAGGAACAAGAGTCCAGGTACCCCGCTCAGTGAGGGTCGCCATTTCCTCATCCATGGCCATCTTCCAGTGAGGAATAGCAAGGGCCTCCTGATAGGAGCGGGGTGTGGCAGTGGCAGAGATAGCCAGTGCAAAGGCCCTGCGAGAAGGAGTAAGACGATCATAGGAAACAACAGCAGCAAGGGGGTGTAAGGTGCACGTCCGCACCCCTTTGCGAAGAGCTATAGGAAGATCCAGGTCAGCCGGGCCCGCGGCATCCGGAGCATCCGTGGTAGAGAAAGCTGGCCCGGGAGAAGAGAGCGACGGCAGCGGAGAGGAGGGAGAGGGTGGTGGAGAAGGGAGAGAGAGAGGTGGAGGAAGAGGAGGGGGTGGAGACGGTGTAGTGGTGGAGAGTGTAGGAGGAGACGAGGGAACGAAGGGAATGGCAGGAGAATCAGAAGCTGGGAGAAGAGGAGAAGAGGCATCCGAGAAGTAGGAGGTATTCTCGAAGAAGGTGACGTCAGCAGAGACGAACTGCTTACGAAGGACGGGATCAAAGCAACAGTAGCCTTTCTGAGTGGTGGAATACCCCAGAAAGACACATTTGGTGGAGCGAGGGGAGAGCTTATCACGGGTGGCAGAAGGGGCATGCACAAAGGCAGTGCATCCAAAGATTTGGAGAGGGAGAGGAAACGGCTCCTTGCCCGGATACAAAATGGAGAACGGGGTTTGGCCATGGAGAACCGTGGAGGGAATGCGATTGATGAGGTAGCAGGCAAGGAGAACAGCATAGCCCCAATAGGAGCGAGGAACATGCATCTGGGTCATCAAGGTGCGAGCGACATCGAGCAGGTGTCGGTTTTTGCGTTCGGCTACACCATTTTGTTGTGAAGAATAGACACAACTAGTTTGATGAAGAATCCCATTTTGCATGCAGAATGTAGAGAAGTCACGACTGAGATATTCTGCGGCATTATCAGACCGAAAAACTTTGATAGAAACATCAAACTGAGTTTTGATCATGAGATAGAAGGATGTCCATACAGAGAATAATTCGGAGCGATCTTTTAACAGATACACCCACGTACAGCGAGAGAAATCATCAATGAACGTGACAAAATAGGAACTACCCCGACCAATGGTAAGAGTAGGAGAAGGACCCCAGATGTCGGAGTGGATAAGATCAAACGGACGGGTAGAGCTACGAACGTGCTTTGGAGGGAAGGAGGAGCGGTGATGCTTGCCAAGCTGACAGGCCTCACAGTTGAGCGGAGGACTTTGAGGAGGAAGGTGGGGCAGAAGTTGACGAAGAAGACGGGGAGGAGCATGACCAAGGCGGAGATGCCATTGGAGAAGATCTGTGGAGGTGGAGGAGAAGGTGGAAAAAGCAGAAATGTTGTCGAGGAAGTATAAGCCGTCACTCTCAGTCCCAGTAGCAATCGTCCGTTGGGAGTCCGGATCCTGAAAAGAGCAAGAAGTAGAAGTAAATGTGACGGAACACTGTAATTGCTTGCAAAGAGATGTAACAGATAATAAGTTGCACGGGAACTGGGGCACATATAGAGTATCCGCCAAGTGAAGAGACGGGGTGACATGAACTATCCCTGTGCCATGAACAGATGATGAAGAGCCGTCAGCGAGAGTAACTGGGGGCAAGCGAGCATGTTTTTCTAGGAGAGAGAAACACGGGAGATGGCCGGTCATATGATTCGTAGCACCAGTGTCGATCAGCCATTTGCCCTGAGTAACAACGTGTGCACGACCAGAAGACGTGACAACCGAGGCGAAAGCCATGAAGGGAGGAAGAAGAAACTGCAGCGGTCTCGGTGACAGCACACCAGCGGCACGAAGGGCCACGACCAAGGTGCAGAGCACAAGCCGCGCGACTAAACCAGGAGGTCGCGGCGACTAACAAGAGAAGCGGCTAAGAGCGAAGAGGCGGAGAGGCCGCTCAAACAAGGAAGAATCCGCGTGAAACCGCGGCGGGAACAAAAGGGAAGAAGCCGCTTGAACACGAGCGGCTAGGATCCAGATCAAGGCACAGCGGGGAAGAAGTCGCGCGGACTGCAAAGGGCCGGGCGAACAGAAGAGAGGAGAAGAGCAGGGGACCGCGACCAAGATGCGGGTAAGAAAGGGACAACCCGCACGGTCAGGCAGATCACAGCAGTTGCGAGAATGCGGTCAAGGGCACAGCGGGGAAGAGGTCGCGCGGACTGAAAAGGCCGAGCGAACAGAAGAGAGGAGAAGAGCAGGTGACCGCGACCAAGATGCGGGTAAGAAAGGAACAACCCGCACGGTCAGGCAGATCACAGCAGCAAACCGCGAGTGCAGAGACAACACACGCGGACAGAGACAGACCGCAGCGACTAGGAAGTCGGAGCGGCAGGAAAGAGCAAGGAGCGCGGCGACACGGAAACAGGTCGCTGCGACAAAGAGCAGGAGGAGAAACAAGAAGAGCAAGCCGCGCAAACAGGCAGCGGACAAAAACAAGCCGCGCGGATAGAGACAAACCGCGCGGACAGAGGAGAAGGCAAGCCGCGAACAAGCCGCAGAACGCGGAAGACAAGCCGCGAATAACAGAGAGCGCACAGAATCAGGAGGAAAAGACCGTGTGCTCTGATACCATGTTAGAAAGTAGAGAAAGGAAGCGAAAAGAAGAGAACAAGCCGAATAAACTTTTGAATAATCGAAATTTTATTATCCAAAAATGATAACTATTACAAAGGTATGCCCTCCCTTATATAGAATGGAGGAGAGAAGAGAGAATACAAATAAGAGATGTGGGACTAAAATTTACAAGCTAAGCGGACTGTACAAAGTAAACCGCACAGGCCGCGCGGTTAGACAGAAGCACTAACCGCACGGCTTACAATAAGAGATGCAGAGAGGTCGCCTGGTTTACAAGTCGCCGAGTCAAACCGCCAGACCGCGCGGTCTCTAACCCGCCAAGACAGACCGCCCGGTCTCCAACTTCAACAGTAATGTGTGTGTGTGACCTATAAATAGTCAAGATGTGACCATAATAAGACAAGGATTTTATTTCAACTTGGTATCAGAGGCTAGGTCTCGTCATTTCTCCCGATCCTTTCTCCCAATCCTTCTCCCGACCGAAGTCGATGCCAACGCCGCCGATTCCGCTCCCGAACGACGCCGACGCCGATCCCGCTGCCTCTTCCCGTCCCTACCACCGATCGGAGGAGGGCTCGCCGTCACGTGCGCCCGCTCCCTCCTGATCGACAACCGCTTTCTCCCGATCTCCAGGGCCGGCTTTCTCCCGATCCATCTGCGCCCGCTCACGCCCGTCTAGGGCTGCCTCTAGGGCCGCGGGAATGGAGATCTCGTAGCCTCTGGAGGCCGCTGTCTCTGCTTCCGGCCGCCGACCTTCGTGCCCTAGTGCCTCCTTGCATCACTCCCAATGCGGTGATCGGATCTAGTGCAGGCTAATGTATTTCGTAATACCGAACGAGACGCAGTGATCGGTTGGAAGGTGATCCATGGAGCCGAAGGAGGGAACGATGGCAGACGTCTTCAAGATGTTGGGCCCGGACGAGTTGGCCACATTGTTGAGGGTGTTGGGTTCATCGCAACGGCCTGCGAAACTGGAACTTCCACCCATCAATCTTAAGTTAGATGGACCGGCGACCTACCTGAGTTGGTCACGCCGTATGAAGAAAATCTTGGCAGCAAAGAAGGTTGGGGGTTTTCTGATATGGGCGTTGAAGAAATCAGAAAACTCAGCTGGAGATGAGTGAGAGTCGGCCCATATGACCGCATTTATGTGGCTTCTTAGATCGGTAGCCCCATCGATTTCCGCCACGGTAGATGGCCTCGAGACAATCATGGAGGTCTGGGATAAGCTGAATACATATGATGATGTGGGGAACACTCTGCGGGTCTTCCATGTGAAGAGAGAAATTGATGACACTGTTCAGGAGGAGAAAACGGTGCACGAGTATGCCTCCGAGTTGGAGTGACTATGGGTGAACTACGATCACGCCTCTGGTGGGACGTATTGCAGTGATCCACGGTGTCGAGCTTCCAAAATCATCGTGGAAAAAAGGACGATGAAGTTCCTGAAGGGGTTGGATGACAAGTTCGATCAGCGGAGAGCTCTACTCCTATCAGGTACGACGATTCCTACCCTTACGGAGGCCATCTCCGCTATGATTAAGGAGGAGACGCGTCTCAAACTGCAGGCAGGGACAGGAGGGTCTATGCCTGTGAAGTTAGCACTAGCGGTTGCGGATCCTGGTATTACTGGACAGAGGGAAGAGACCCGACAGTGCTACAACTGTGGTGAGGTTGGCCACCTGAGACATGCATGCTCTAAGCCACCCAAGGAGAGAGATTCGGGGGGCGGACGGGGAAGTGGTCGTGGTCGTGGCGGTAGAGGAGGCTATCAGGCCAATTTGGGTATGACTGAGAGTGTGGAGGAGCTTGGCGTTATCTATACAGAGGAGGAGCAGACCCTCCTGAGCATGATAGAGGGTATCAAGAGGAAGCAGGCGGGCGAACGGAGCAGAGAGGTAGCTGTGGGGGGGGGGGGGGGGGGGTCACTATGTACGCCCACCCACCTCCTAATGGATCTCTTGCTCTGGCATCTATATCTCCTTCCAGGGCATCAGACTGGATCATCGACTCAGGCGCATCCCGCCATGTGACGGGAAATGCAGGCGAGTTCTCCTCCTAAACCCGCCTAGCCACGGAAGATAGCATCCAAACGGCGGACGACATGCTTCAGCCAGTGGTCGGTAAGGGTACTGTTAATTGTTCAGGTTCGGTAACTCTTTCCAAAGTTTTGCATGTTCCTTTCCCAGTTAGCCTTTTATCCATTAGTTTAATAATTATTCAGATGAAATGTGTTGTTTCCTTTGATATACTATGTGACGTTCCTGGAGAAAAGGACGTGGCAGATACTTGAGACTGAGACTTGACATGATGGGATGTGATTTCTGGATCGGGAAGGACTGGATGCGGCTATTTTTTGCCCCGCCGCGCATTTTTTTGCACCGGCGCACATTTTCTCGCTCGGGCGCCCGTTTTGTCGCGCGAACACACGTTTTTTTCTTTTGAACACACGTTTTTTCGCCCGGGCGCATATGCGCCCGAGCACGTATTTTTTTCCGGCCACACCTTTATACCGGGGAGCGCTTTTTTGCGAGAACGCACATTTTTTATAATATATGTGAAAAAATATTAGTTTTTTTCATAATATTTTTCAATTATTAGATTGAATTTTATTTAACAAACGAACAAAAGAATTGATCAATTCCACAAAATTCATCAACATTGTTTATTAGGCGAACGCTGGAATTGGAATTAGTCACCAATATTCAATTTCACAATATTCACTAATATTCAATTCTAATATCAAATTCCAATTCCATCCAAACGAACTTGCCCTAAGAGTTCTTACTTTCTTATTGACATTTTGATAGCATGACACCTCATAAATAAACTCTCATACACTATTATTAACTTTGTATTTACTATTTACATCGTTTTTCTTCGACCCAATGTTTTGCTCGTATTTGTGTCTTTGGTTGCAACTGCTTTGCAATCAATTAATCTCCCTCTAAACAAAATAACACCTTATGCGGTCAAATATATCTTAAATGGGTAGTCCCAAACTCAAAAGGGATGTGTTTGTTATTATCCCGGACTTACAAACTCATGAGAATCAGGCTTCATCGCTTCTTCCACATCTAATTTTATTGACTCCCCCCGCCTCCACCACCTAGGGATGCATCCTCCACTCCTTTTGCTAATGCTCTATGAGCTTCTCATAGCCTCATTCTAAAACTACAACATCAGCTAATACCTCACATCTGTTTAATACCTCTCTATTGTGCTTCGCAAATGTTAACATTCATGGACAACTTTTACTTTGCCAAATTTTATTTAGGCTCTATTTGGTTGAGATGTTGCTGATGAAAAGCTGCTGATAGAAAAAGTATTGTTTCTGAAAAATAAAGTTTTGTTAAAAAACAATTTGGGTGAAATCAAGTTTGCAGAGTTTTTTAATAAGCTGTTTTGAAAAAACTATTTGACAAAAATGGAGTTTTCTTAGGTAAATTTTTTTCTAATTAATTTAACTTTTTTGTTCAATATCTGAAATAGTTTTAAATATTTAAAACCAACATTACACGACATGCACAATAAAATTGAATGTTTTCAGATATTAATTTTACAATTTTTTTAATTTTTGATGCACGGATTCATCGACTACATGCAAGTAGTTCGGTGTATCACCTATATGATTGAAAATGTTTTAATTAGATTCTTATATTAAATTAATTAAAATATAAAATAAGAGGAATGAATATTACCATCTTGCCTCATAAAGTTGTTGCGCTATAAACTCACACAGTGTTATCATCTCGTCTACAGCGCTTGCTGTATCAATGCAAGTATCATGTCGTCTCTGTGAGTCTACTCAGCCCCCTGTACGCATTCTCACTTTCTCTAAAATCAAGATCTATACGTGATGGATGCTTCAGTATAAAATTATGCAAAGTCATTATTGTCAGGACAATATGTGTCTGTTTCTCAAAACTATAGTTTGACATATCACACAATATTGCTCACTTTTTCTCCAGTACACTTGTTTAAAAATCTCTTGAAATCCTTCAACTGGACGATTACTACGAGCAAAATCAGGAAGATGATACCAAAATGCGGTGCTTGCAGCGACCAAGATGCGGTGCTTGCAGCGGTTAGGGGAGCCACAACGAATAAGAAAGGCCGCAACGACTAAGAAGAAGTCGCGCGAGAAGAGAGGAGAGAGGCGAGAAGGCAGGTAGACAAAGAGACTGCGCGGATAGAGGGAGATGGCCCCGCCGGACCGAGAGATGTATAAAAGGGAATGGGGGGCAAGAGGAGAAGAAGAGGTGGAAGCCACGAGAGAGCAAGAGGAGCGGAAAGAAAAACTTAACCGCGCGGGAAGCCGCGGTTAGAAAGAGAGGAGGCCTCAAGACAGTGCGGATAAGCAGAAGAACAAGCTGCCCGGTTAACAGGAGGACCGGGCGGTTAGAAAAGCACAGGTCGGACCGTTTCCCTCTGATACCATGTAGGAAACAATGGGCAAACCTTGTATATACTTCTTCATGTCTCAAATACAAGAGAGAGAACAAATATATAGGAGAAGAGAGTGAGAAGGAATCTTATACAATAGATGTGGGACTAAAGGAGAAAGAAGAAATGGGCCTATAACTGGGCCTTTACATCATTTTTCCCTATATCTTCTAACAAATTTCTTCCTTAACGCTTTTCTAGATGTGACTATCTAAATGCATGAGCCGTTCGTATATGATAATCCAAGCGACTTTTGTTTATATTTTTTTTAAAATTACAAGGCCTTGAGGTGTCTCCTCGAGGGAGGCTATTGGTTTCAAGCACAGTTCATAAGACATCTCCCTCTTTATCAAACTTTCTTATAAGAACAATCAAATTCTTCTGATTTATGTTGATGATATCATTATCAGCAGAGATAATGTTACAGAGATCTCCAAGGTAAGACTTCACTTGGCCAAACAATTCAGACCAAAAATCTTGTTCCTCATTACAACTGCCTAGGAATTTAGGTAGCTTCTCATCCCTCTTCCTTCCGCAAAAAGTATTACACCAACCCCCTTAAATATGTGGGTCACCTGGGTCATAGACCCGCTGATTTTCCTATGAAAGTTAATTTAAAGTTCTGCTATTGTGCTTCTTCTTCCAATTCCCTATGACCAAATCCAAAAGCATTATTAAAGATTATTTCAAAAGTTAATATACATAACTGTCACTTGACCTTACATCTCATTTGCCGTAGGTGTGGTAAGTAAATTCATGCAACACATTATTATGTATATAAAGCACCCTTCAAATCATAGACTTATTTATCAACCATCATCCACTGTCTCTTGTGGCTTATTATGATGTTGAGTATGTCGAATATGTTGACAACCGTTGATCAAAAAGTGGATTATGAACCTTTATGGAGGCAATCTAATCATATGGAAATAAAAAAATGAAACAAGTTAATGCTCTCTTTAAGCTAAGCCAAAAGTCACCCAATAGCCCTTGCGTTTTATAGGTCGCTTTGCTCAAAAGCTTATTAGATGACCTTGGTGTTTCACATTGTACTCCTACAAGACTCTATCATTATAATCAAGTCACGATTCATATCACTGCGAATCCTGCCTTTCATGAACACTCCAAGCAAATAAAAAATGGTTGACATTTATCAGAGATAAGGCCAAGCTTTGAGAGATAAAACTTTTATATATTCCAGTAGCATCCAAGATTGTTGAATCCTCACCAAACTCTTACCACACCTATATATTCAATTTATTTTCAATCTTGGCTCATACAAGTGGTTTTACTATCACAATAGATCTTGATTGGACCACCTCCTTCCACACCCAAGTTCCTCATAATCGACTGAATCCATATCCTTTATCCCAAGCGTCCTTGCCCGAGACTTCACCTCAGCATTGGATCTGGCTACGACATGTCGTTTCGTGCTTCTTCAGGTAACCAGATTTTCTCCAACAATGGAGCAAAATCAAGATGTAGATCGTCGATCATCAATAGAAATTGCCCAGTCTGCATCAGTGTAAACTTCTACCGTTAATGTCTTGCTGGGTGTAAACAGCATGCCTTTGCTTGAAGAGGATTTGAGATACCTCGGGACTCTGTATGCAGCAACAAGATGATTGGATCTCGGTGATTGCATGCATTGGCTGAGAACAACCACAACATAAGATATGACGGGACGGGTATGGGAGAGATATGTAAGTTTCCCAACCAGTAGCTGAAACCTGGTATGTCATCAATCATTTCTCCACCACCTCTACCAAGCTTTTGATTGGCTTCAATTGGGGTGTCATCGGGCCTACATCCAATCATTCCAGTTGTTTCCAATATATCCAGAATGTACTTCCTTTGAGATATAAAGCTCTCATATCTGGATCTGGCCACCTCGATGCCAAGAAAATATTTGAGAGCCCCAAGGTCCTTCACTTCAAACTCCTTTGCAAGCTTAGATTTTAAGTTCTTAATCTCCTTTGTGTCATCATAGTTATCACTATATCATCAACATAGACAATAAGGGAAGACAGCTTCCTGCGTCGGTGTTTCACAAATAAGGGATGATCCGCGTTTTTCTGCATGTACCCGAAGGACATCATTACCCGATGGAATCTCCCGAACCAAGCCCAAGGCGACTGCTTCAAGACATACAAAGTCTTCTTTAGTATGCAAACTTTCCCTGCTGACCATTTTGGAAGAACAGCAGGAGGCAGGGACATGTAGACTTCCTCCTCAAATCACAGTGAAGAAAAACATTCCAACTGGCTAAGAATTCACCCTCTGCACACGACACATGAAAGCAGTATTCAGATTGAATTCATTTTAGCAACCAGAGTAAATGTCTCCTGATAGTCGATGCAAGCTATTTAAGTATATCCACTAGCAACCAACCTAGCTTTGTGTCGTTCAACCAGCCCTTGTGAGTTCTACTTCACAGAGAAGACCCATTTATAACTCAACGGTTTTTTATTTAGGTAGGTGGACAAGATCCCAATTATGAATCTTGTCAAGGGCCATCATTTCCTCCAACATAGCTATCTTCCATTCACTGTGCTCAAGAGCTTCCTGCCAAGAACAAAAAATATATATGAAAGACAATGAGGTGACAAAATCTCTATGTGAAGGAGACAAAGAGTCATAGGTCACAAAATGGGAAAGAGGATGCTGAGTAGAAATGCAATTATCTCTGTCAGTACCGGAAGATGGATCAAGTGGTGGCCCAGGTAGTATGGGTAATGCTTGTGGGTTCGTGGCTCGTCATCAATAAGAGTAAACCTGCAATGGAGGAGGTATAGGAGGAAGAGGCAACACCGGATGTCTAGGGATAGGAGAGCACACCTGCAATGGAGGCAAGGGAACAGAAGCAGGTAGAATAGGCAAGGGAACAGAAGTAGGGGAACTCACTTCCCTAGTACTCATCTCCCCCCTGAAGAGAGGTCTCATAGTAAGTTTCTGATTCCCGAAATGTGATATCCATAGTGATAAATGTCTGCTTGGTGATGGGATGAAAGCGCTTATAGCCTTTTTGGGTGGGTGAGTAGCCAATAAAGACAAACCGCAGAGCGCGAGGGTCGAGTTTGGTTTTCGGATGGATGTGCACAAAACACACACACCTAAAGATGCGAGGCGAGAGAGAAGTGGGATGAACCTTGAGTGTGGCTAGAGGGGTCTGAGACCCAAGAACACGAGTAGGCATGCGATTGATGAGGTAGGCAGCAGTGAGGATTGCATCACCCCAATAATATTTCAGGAGGTTCATTCGGAGAAGGAGACATATGGACACCTCGAGGAGGTGCCGATTCTTGCGCTACACAACCACATTTTGAGTTGGAGTGAAAGCACGAGAAGTCTGATGTATGATGCCAAGATCACTCGGGTATTTCTCAAAACAGAAGTCAATATACACACAGTCATTGTCACTACGCAAGACCTTGATGGTAACACTAAACTGAGCAATAACAATCTTATGAAATTGGTGAAAAAGGAAAGACACGCACTTTTATGCTTCATCAAATAGACCCAAGTATAACAAGAGCAACAATTAATAAAGGAAACAAATCAGGATTAACAAGAAATAGACGCAGAAGGACTAGGACCCCAAACATCAGTATTAATAAGGGCTAAGGGAACAAAACTATGCCGAGACATAAGAGGAAGAGAACTACGATGATGTTTATCAAGTTCACGGACATCACAATGAAAACCATTAAACTGAGAGTAGATATAGTAGGAAGCAAAAAGTTCATAGTTGAGATGGGGGGATGACCAAGAAGACAGTGCCAGACATCTACATCAGAGAGTCGGTCAGCATGATGAGCCTTTGGAGAGTGGATGAGGATGGAGCAAGGTGAAGTGGAAGGGTCGAACACATATAGCCCATTGCACAATCTACCAGAGCAAATCACCGTCTCTGTCTTCAGGTACTGAAAAACACAAGAGGCAGGAAAAAATGTTACTGAACAATTCATAAAGTTAATCAAATGACTAATAGACAAAAGATTTCGAGTGAATGCAGGAACATGAAGAACAGATGAGAGAGTAAGAAAGGCGCAAGGAATAGATCCCTTCCCAGCAACGGAGGAGAGAGATCCATCAACAATGCTAACTTGTCCCGGCCATACAAGGGAGTGTAGGACCCAAAAGCCACGGATGACTCAGTCATGTGATCAGTAGCTCTGGAGTCAATGATCCACTGTAAGGACAGAAGTGTGGAAGCAGAATGATCACTTGGAGGGCCTTGGTGAGCATAGAAAGAGGATGATGAACTTGACTGCTCAGCCGGTGGACCATGCATTAAGTGAGAGAAAGGCAGGACTCCATCAGCAACGTCTGAATCCAGAAAGTGAGGAACAGAGGTGTCCTCCATAGTATCAGACGCGTGCAAATCTGGACAGAGATGATCTATGTTGGGATCGGCCACCACGAGGTGCAAGGCCGCCTCTGGGAGAAGCGAATCCATGGAAAACCTCAAAAAGAAATCGAGGCGAAACCACACGGGAACACAAAGGGTATCATAAGATAAGAGTCACCCTCATAGAAAGAGGGGAAGGAACCTTAACTCCAAGAGTGATTAAAGGAACCAAAGAGGGAATGTCGTACAGGGGAAATCAAGAGCCCACGGCACTGACGCCCCTAGAGGACGGGAGAGAACCACCCGCTGGAAGGAGAAGTCCCCCCCCCCCCCCGGAAGACCGTTGCTGGAGGTGAAGCCCTCTGGAGAAGCAGAAGAGAGGCGGACTGCGGGAACGAACTGCTAGAACAAAAGAGGGGCGGAAAAGGAGCGGGCTGCTGGGAGAAAGAAACCCATGAGAGAACCAGGCGAAGCCCGCCGGATCGGCGCACGGAAGCGGAACCCTCTGCGAGCGGGATCGGCGAAGCCCTCTGCGAGCCGGATTTGTATCGCCACCTGAAGCGAAGTCGCGAGCGAGGGCCGGATCGGGAGACACCCTAGCCCTTTGATACCATGTTGAGTGATATTATTCAGCACACTCCTGCATATATAGGAGTGGGAAGAAAAGGTACAGAGGGAAGGAGGACAAAATATTAAAACTAACGTAACATAAGAAAAATACGGAATCTCCAACAAAAAGTTATGTGCAAGAGGATAAAGATTTTATACTTGAGGGGCACTTGCTAATAATATTATCCTACAACAAGAATCACATGCAACATTATGCACTTAATATAGATCTTGTGCTCCTCCACCTACAACCAATTTATTTTAATTTGGATCCATAGTTTCTAATAAAAATATTAATCTATTATTACCGAACACTATTCATTTATTACAAAAAACTATACACATTTTACCATTTTTTCTATTTATTTCACTGTCCATAAGCGATGTCCTTGTTTTTAACAGTCAGCCCAATCTAAGACATTTTTTCCCTGGAGCTCCGCTTCCATGACACTAACATAGGTATTAATTTACCTGGCCAACAGCATTCAGCACACTCATTGCATCACGTAGGCTGGAATATCTTCTAGCAGCAACGGCTCCTAAAATGGCAGAACCCAGAAGCACGGATTCGTTCTCCCTAGGAAGAACAACTGGGCAACCTACAATATGTACAGACTATAATATTATCTTCAACTTCATTTATTAAAAGTAAAGCGAAAGGTGGATGAGTAAACTTACCAATAATATTTGCATGCTCTTGAATATATAATAGATTTTTGGCTAATCCTCCACATGCAAGGAGTGTGTTTATCTGCAGATGAACAGACTTGGAAATTATACATAGGAGGATATAGTAATTAATGTCAACTTCAATCTATACAAAAATAGCTTATTGGGTCCTGCTGGTTCATTAAAGAAGTGAAAAGATGAATAGACATATTGTACCTGTTAGTAAACAAGCCATATCCCTTTTACATTTTGTTCATAAATTAAGGTTTGTGATATCATTTGGGAATTTTATCGACAGAGCAAGTATTTAAAGGTAATATGTTCAAAAATAATTGTGTATATATTATGGGGCCATCCATACTCGCGGTAGGATAACGGAAACACGACATTGAGAACAATGATAAAATGGAGTGATCAAAATCTCTCTCAAATTTATGCTTCCACATATTTTTATTTTGAATCATCTTTTAATTTCCCGCACTTAATTAAACCATATATTCGCGTAATTTAAGCTATGTCTACTTCACTAACAAGGAGAGGAGAATGAACAAAGCATTACTTTTGGACTTAACTAATATCTTTTCTCTTTTTCCTCTCTTCTCCATCCACTACTCCACCACCCGGCTAACTCGAGACCCCTACTCCACCAGCCGGCAAAGTTGAGACCCCTACTCCACCAGCAGGCTAAATCGAGACCCCTACTCCACCAGCCGGCTAAGTCTCCGTTTGGGAAGACTTATTTTCACCGGTCAAGCGGTCACGACCGCATGAACCAGATCTTAATTAAGGTCCGGTTCATGCGGTCGTGACCGCTTGACAGGTGAAAATAAGTCCTCCCAAACGAAGCCCAAGTCGAGGCCCCCCCAACAGTGGGTAGCACTCTCGTCACCTCCCTTCCAAATCTCCAGCACACTTCTCTTTCATCGTCAATAGGGGAACACTAGGGAAATCGTGGTAAGATGCTCTTTGCTTTGAGCTTTGGTCCGACTCTCTCGTGACTAGATACCCGATTCTACTTGCGGGCTTGCAACAAATTGGTATCATAGCCTCCTACTGGCATTGATGTGAACCACAATGAGTAAGGGGGCACCTGAGAGATGTTGCGGAAGACTCGATGGTGATGATATGATATGTTCCTAGAAGGATCAAAAGCAATTGCAAGCTATAGAAATACATGGAAAAAAGAAGAATAAAGAATTGTTTTACTAATTTCTTAATCTTTGTAAATAAATACAGGTATTTACACACTTAAATAGGAAGAGAGAGCAGAGTAAAAATCTCATTCTAAGACGTGACACTAAACCTAAAGAGATATAAACTTGATGCTTACGATCTGTATGCCCCTGCAAGCTGGAGCATACAAATCGTAAGCATCAAGTTTGGACAAAAACTGATAGTATAACGGTCGTGTTAAGGCTCTGGTGAGAATTTCAGCAACTTGCCAAGCAGCAAGAACATGTTTTAATTCCAACTTATTCAATTGAACTTTCTCCTGAATGAAGTGATAATCAACTTCAATGTGTTTGGTTCCTTCATGAAATAAAGGATTTTTGGAAATGTGTATAGGAGCTTGACTGTCGCAAAATAGAGTGGCCGGTGAGGAAATTTTGAATCCTAAAACACCCAGGAGACATTCTAATCAAGTAAGCTCAGACAAAACAATGACCATTGAACGAGACTCGACATCAGTAGATCAGCAAGCAACCATAGACTGCTTCTTACAGCGCCGGGTAATAAGGTGTCCTCTGAAGTACATAAATCACTTGCGGAGCGTCGATCATGCAGAGAGCCAGCATACTCAGCATCAGAGTAGGAAATTAGAGATAGAGAAAAAGAAGGTCTGTATACAAGCTCTTGTCCAAGAGAAGTCTTCAAATATCTAAGGATCCGCTCAAAGACCTGGAGGTGAGAGGTCCGTGGAGCATGCATGAACGGTAAAATATCAGGTCTTGTAACAGTAAGATAAATCAACTTTCCTACAAGACGACGATAATACTCTGGGTTTTGAAGTAACATATCGGAGTTAGATTCATGAGCGCAGAGCTTGTAGTTGACATCAATAGGAGCGTCAGCAGGCTTGCATCCAGAATATTCAGCATCATGAAGAAGATCAAGACAATACTTTCGTTGAGACAGGACGAGACCATCGGGACGTCTCGCTACCTCAATACCAAGGAAGTGTCGATGATTTCCCAGAACTTTAGATTTAAAGACCGAGTATAAGTGTCGTTTAATCATTTGTATTTCTTTGAAGTCATCACCAATTATCTGAATATCATCGGTGTAAACTACGATAATCATTGTACCTGTTGATCGATGGCGAGTAAAGAAAGAGAAATCAGCCGAACTTTGGGTGAATCCAACATCACAGACAATTTTACTGAACTTGGCAAACCATGCGCGAGGAGACTGTCTGAGACCATAAATAGATTTATTGAGGTGACAAACACGAGACTCCACCGTGGTCTCAAACCCGGGAGGTTGGTGCATGTAGAGTCTCTAGAAGGTCTGCATTGAGAAAGACATTTTTGGCATCCAATTGATGTAAGAGACACTTTCGAAGAACAACTAAGGAGATCATGACACAAACAGTATTCAACTTAGCGATTTGTCTCGTAATAATCGAGGCATTGTTGTTGAGTAAACTCGTGATCTACAAGATGAGCCTTTAGGCGTTAACTGTCTCATCTGGAGCATGTTTGATCGCAAATACCCACTTACATCTCACATAAGTCCGTCCTGGAGGAAGAGGGACAAGATCCTAAGTATTATTAGCTCATAGGGCAAATATTTCCTCATCCATGACCGCACGCCATTGCGGATGTTGGAGAGCTCGCTATAAAGAGTTAGGTATAAAAATGGAGGATAAATAAGTTGCAAATTTAAGAAGTGTCGGGGAAAGGCGATGCAATGATACATAATTTGCAAAGAGATGAGCTGTAGAGACAAGTGTCGGATCTTCAGGCCGCGAGGTATCATTAGTACAGGATAAATATTATAGGGCAACAAATCTAGGAGCACGACGAGTGTACAAACAAAGCGGTGGTTTGGAGAAGGTGTGGTGGAAGATGAGACGTAATAGAGACGGTAGGACGTGGTAGTAGAGGTGTAGGAGGAGATGGATGGGGAGAGTGAAATGGTTGATCTTCGATGAAAGTTACATCCGCAAAAACGACAACCATGCTATTGTTGGGAGAGTAGCATGCATACCATTTTAGAGTGTGGGAGTAATCAACGAACATATATTTGGTAGCACAAGTAGCAGGCTTTGTCAGTGGAAGGACCAAGATAATGGACATAATAAGTACATCCAAAAACGCGAGGTCTGACGGAAATGGAGGGGGTGGAAGGAAAAAAAAAAGAAAAAGGAGTCGCAAAGTTGAGAATGGAAGAAGGCATGCGATTGATAAGATGGCAGGCTGTAGAGACTGCGAAGATCCAGTAAAGTGTGGGCACCTGCATTTGAAACATCAATGAGCGTGCAACCTCAAGAAGGTGTCGATTTTTTCGCTCGACCAGACTGTTTTGTTGGGGTGTATAAGCGCATGAAGTTTGAGGATTATTCCAAGCTCGACACAAAGATTAGTAAAAGCAAGGCTTGTATATTTATGCGAACTGTCGGTGTGAAATATCTTAAGAGAACTGGAAAATTGAGTATGAGTTTCAGTAATAAAAGCACAAAGATAGCAGTTACTTCAGAACTATCATGAAGTAAATACAACCAGGTCATGCAAAAGTAATTATCAATAAATGTAATAAAGTAGTGATAGCCATAAACACTAGATGTTTTATATGGTCCACAAATATCACAAGTAAAGTCATTAAGAGAGATATCAGAAAGATTTTTCTTGAGGATCTGTAAAGGGGGAAGCATGCCCAAGACGTCGATGTCAATCAACAAAAGTGACAGATGAGAAAACCGCGGGTGGAACATCCAAGATATAGAGCCTATTAGACAATTTCCCTTTACCAATGATTCTCTGAGTCTGTTGATCCTATACAACAAAAGAGGAGGGAGAGAAGATTACACAGCAATCAAGGTCCTGAGTAAGACGACTACCAAAAAGAAGGTTAAAAGGTGATTTCAAAATATGAAGCACCGAACAAAGAGAGAGAGTTGGAGTGAGGGGCAGATCAGCAGAACCAAAAATTAGGGTGGTGTCACAATTAGCCATGTAAAGAGAGACCTCAAACCTTGTATATACTTCTTGAATGATAAATTACAAGTATGAATACATTTATATAGGAAAAGAGGAAGGAGGGAAATCTCAATCCAAGATGTGGGAGTAATACAAAGAGAGAGAAAAGAGAGAAAAATGGGCCCCTAGATGGGCCCTTAAATAGGTTTTTCTAACACTCCCCCGCAAGCTGGAGCGTACAAGTCGTAGGCACCAAACTTGGATAAAAACTGGTAGTATAGTGGCCGGGAGAGAGATTTAGTCAGGATGTCAACAACTTGGTTTGTAACAGGAACATGTTCCAAATCTACCTTCTTTGACTGTACCTTTTCCCGGATAAAGTGACAGTCAACTTCAATATGCTTTGTGCGTTCGTGAAAGACCGGATTCTTGACAATATGTATTGCCGCTTGACTGTCACAAAATAGGGTCGCCGGTGATGGGAGACGAACACCCAAGTCTCCCAGAAGGCTCTAAAGCCAGGTTAACTCGAAAATAATAGCAGCCATAGCCCGGTACTTGGCTTCAGCAGAAGTGCGAGCAACCACAGTCTGTTTCTTGTTACACTGGGTTATGAGATGTTCACCGAAGTAGGTACAAAAATCAGTTGTGGAACGCCTATCATCAATGGATCATGCATAGTCAGCGTCAGAGTACACGACAAGAGATAGAGATGTGGATGGCTTGTACACAAGCCCTTGTCCTGGAGCGTTCTTGAGATATCGAAGAATGCGCTCGGCAGCTTGAAGATGAGATGTCCGAGGAGCATGCATAAAACGACTCACGACTCCCACGGCAAAAGAGATGTCTGGTCAAGTAACCGTAAGATAGATCAGCTTCCCAACCAAGCGTCTATAGTATTCTGGATTTGTAAGCAGTATGTCGGAGTCAGAGCTGCGGGCCGAGAGCTTGTGATTGGCGTCCATAGGAGTATCCGCAGGTTTGCATCGAGAATAGTCGGCATCATGAAGGAGGTCCATACAATACTTATTTTGGGATAACACAAGATCATAAGGGCGTCGTGCAACCTCAAGCCCAAGAAAATACCGAAGGTTGCCAAGATCTTTGGTCTGAAAGGCAGAGTTTAATTGTTGCTTGATATGTTGTATCTCGGTAGTATCGTCATCAGTAATGAGGATATCGTCAACATAGACAAGTAGGATCACAGTTCCGGTTGACCGGTGTCGGGTGAAGAGAGAAAAATCAGCCGAGCTCCGAATGAAGCCAATATCGCAGACAACGTTGCTGAATTTTTCAAACCAAGCATGCGGGGACTGTTAGAGGCCATAAATAGATTTCCGAAGGTGACAGACCCGAGACTCCGCCGTGGTCTCAAACCCGTGAGGTTGGTGCATATAAAAAGTCTTCTGCAGATCGCCGTTGAGGAAGGCGTTCTTAATATCCAACTGATAAAGAGGTCAATGACGATGAACAACCAAGGAGAGAAGAACGCGGACCGTGTTCAATTTGGACACCGGAGAGAAGCTTTTTGTCATAATCAAGGTCATGTTGCTGAGTTAAACCCCGGGCCACGATGCGGGCCTTTAGACGATCAACGGTGTCATCCGCAGCATGTTTAATAACAAAGACCCACTTGCAGCAAACACAAGGTTGGCCTGCAGGAAGAGGAACTAGATCCCAAGTCTTGTTAGCCCGAAGAGCCCGCATTTCATCATCCATGGCCGTCCGCCACCCCGGATGTTGAAGCGCCTCCTGCACAGTGTTAGGAATAGAAATAGAGGAAAGAGAGGTGGCAAAAGCGTAGAGAGGTGGAGTCAGTCGATGGAGAGAAATATAGTTGGCCAAGGGATGAGCTGTAGAAAAGGGAGCTGGATTTGCCGTTGTAGGGGTGTCGCTGGGAGCAGGGAGCTGGTGCAGGGAACCATCCTTGGAGTCACGACGAGTGTAGACACGGATAACGGGCAGAGGAACCTTAGGGGGGGGCAGGGAGAGAGGAGGAAGGAGATGACAGAGAAGAGGGCGTGATAGGTACGACAGGCCGGGGAAGAGGAGGAGAGGAAGACGGGGTGGGGGAAGGTAAGTGGAAGGGCTGGTCTTCGCAGAAGGTGACATCTGCTGAGACGACCAACTTGTCATCCGAAGGAGAGTAGCAAACATACCCCTTTTGAGTACGGGAGTAGCCAACAAACATATATTTGGCCTCCCGAGGAGCAAGTTTGTCGGAAGGGGGCCAAGAAAATGAACATAACAAACACACCCGAAGACCCGCGGGGTGAGAGAGGTGGGGTTGGTGGATGGATAGAGGAGTTGGATAGGTGCGGCAAAGTCAAGAACTGACGAGGGTAGGCGGTTGATGAGATGACAGGCTGTAGAGATGGCAAAATTCCAATATTCGATCGGAACCTGCATTTTAAACATGAGAGACCGAGCAACATCGAGAAGATAGCGATTCTTCCGTTCGGCCACCTCGTTTTGCTGAGGGGTATACGCACACGAATTTTGATGGATGACGTCAAATTCGGTGCAGAGATTGGAGAAGGTGCGACCAGTATACTCGCAAGCATTATCAGTGCGGATGACCTTGAGGGGGTGGCGAAATGTGTACGCATCTCAGTTAAAAAAGCACGAAACACAGAGGTAAGTTCAGTAAGATCATGCACTAAATATAGTCACGTAATACGCGAGTAATCATCAATAAAGGTGACAAATTAACGAAATTGAAAGATACTGGGGACTTTATAAGGACCCCATACATCAGAATAAACTAAAAATAAAGGAGTACTACTCCTAGTACAAGCAGGGGGGAGGAAGAATGATGTTATTTGTCGTAGATACAAGATTCACAAGAGAACTCCCGTAACAGAACATCAGGAAGAGCCCACTTGAGAATCGGAAGGGGAGCATGCCCAAGGCGGCGATGTCAATCGACAGTGGAGACGGCAAAGAGAAGTGTGGGTGGGATATCCAGGATGTACAGCCCATTCAACAGCTGCCCCTTACCAATGATACTCCAGGTGCGGCGATCCTGCATAAGAAAAGAAGAAGGAGAAAATGTTATGCAACAATCAAGGTCGTACGTCAGGCAACTAACAGAAAGTAAATTGAACGGAGACCCTGGAACGTGAAGAACCGAGGAAAGAGAAAGGGTCGGGGTAAGCTGGAGAGCAGCGGCGCCAGAGACCGGTAAAGTGTCACCATTGGCCACAGTGATACACGAAGGATAAGCCGTCTGGAGATATTGGGGTGGGGGGCTTCTGGGAGGTAATATGGTGAGTAGCGCCGGAATCGACGATCCAGCGGGGGCTATGAGAGAGACAGGTTATACCTTCTGCAGAGAAAGACGCAGCTGAGCCGGAGGAGCGGCCAAGGGCACCCTGTAGCTGTTGAAGTTGGGTGCGGAGCTCATCTATATCTTGGCGGGTAGTGGACGCCGGATCCTGGGCAGAAGCCCCAGTGGGAGCAGGAACAACAGAGGAAGTAGCGGAGTGTTCGGAAGCCATGCGGCTAGCAAAAGAGGACGGGCGGCTAGCAAAGGAAGCCAGACGGTTTAGCAGAGAGAGAGGTCGGGCAGCTAGAGAAGGAGGTCGGGCGGTTAGCAAAGGAAGCCGGGGGGTTTAGCAGAGAGAGAGGTCGGGCGGCTAGAGAAGGAGGCCGAGCGGCTAGCAAAGTAAGTCGGGCGGTTAGAGCAGGAGGACGGGCGGCTAAGCATAGGAGGTCGGGCGGTCAGATAAGGAGGTCGGGCGGCTAAGAAGAGAAGGCCGAGCGGCTAGAGAAGGAGGTCGGGCGGCAAGAGAGGAAGACCGAGCGGCTAGGCAGAGAAGCCGGGCGGCGAGAGAGAAAGAGGCCGAAGAGAGAGAGGTCGGTCGGGCGGCTAGCAAAAGAAGCCCGGGCGGCTAAGCAGAGAAAGTAGGCGCACAGTCTCGACGGACACACCAGCGACCAAGAAATGTCGCGACCAGGATGTGGCTAAGAAATGGGGAAGCAACACGGCTAGATAGAAGGCGAAGCCGACAGCGGAGAGAAGGAAACAGCACGGTCACGATGGGGCACACCAGCGACAAGGCCGCGAGAAGGACGGGAGACCGCCAGAGGGGAGCTCGGGGCGGTTAGAAACCAGAGACCGCCAGAGGGGAGCTCGGGGCGGTTAGAAAACAGAGACTGCTAGAGGGGAGCTCGGGGCGGCTAGAAAACGCAGATCGGGTATACCCAAGGAGAAGACCGGTGCCTCCGATAGCATGTAAAGAGAGGCCTCAAACCATGTATATACTTCTTGAATGATAAATCACAAGTATGAATATATTTATATAGGAAAAGAGGAAGGAGAGAAATCTCAATCCAAGATGTAGGACTAATACAAAGAGAGAGAAAAGAGAGAAAAATGGGCCCCTAGATGAGCCCTTAATTAGGCTATTCTAACAAGCCACAATGATGAACTTGGGATACGCAGATTGAAAGAACTGAGGTGGTTTCTGCGGAGTAAAATGATGTGTGGCACCCTAGTCCACAGTCCAAGTGGAGTTGTGGGAGAGATCGGAGATACAGTCATTGGAGATCGACGTAACAGAGCCAGATGAATGACAGATCATTCCCTGAAGTTGCTGAAACTAGGTGCGTAAGACATCAATATCATCATGGGCGGTGGAGGTAGTATCGACTACAATGGATGCATATTATTGTGTAGGCATACCATGTTTGTGATAGCATGATGCCTCGAGGTGGGCATCCCGACCACAATGAGAACACTTAGGGAGGGGTCTTCTGTTAGGTCCCCTTACCCGAGAATCTGTGCGACCACCACGAGCCGAAGGGGGGGCAGGGGGGTGAAAGACTACTAGAGAAGGGCCGGAAAGAGAGTCCCAGGAGCATCAGGCGGTGGAGTAACCTTTAATAACATGGAGCACACATCCGAAAGTGAGGGGATTGTAGAGGAAGAGAGAATTTGAGCCCAGAAACTATGGAGATGGAGTGGAACACGAGCCATCATCATAGCGATCCCGACTGCTTCTTTTTGTGCTTGTTGTGCTGCAAGATCCGTTGTTGGAGGCTGAGGTTGAATCCATGCCTCAACAAGAGTATTAGAGCACGTAACAAATGAGGTTAAGTCTCCTGCCACTCCAGAGTCAAGAGTTTAAAGATCTATGATGATGTCAAATAGGTGATGGAGGATGTCCTTACCAGAATAGAGGGAGTGAAGTTCCACCCACATGGCCTTGGCCGTCTCAAAGTACATGGTCATCTGATACGGTTCACTGCCCATAGAATTGAGGATCCACAATTGAACACGTTCGTCATCATGAAGTCATTACTCGGTGGGAGTGGTAGGGGTTGTCATTGTCAGATGATGAAGGGGCTTTTGGTTTACAGAACACGGCGAACAGAGAGCACCCACTCAACAAAGTTCTTCCCAATAAGAGGAATAGTGGTTATCTAAAGCTCATCACGAACTTCGGGAAGAGGGGTTGCTACACGAGCGGGAAGGCATGAGGCATCGTTCACGGCCATTGCGACAAAGGTTACTGCGGGGAGGACACTGCGGTCAAAAAGAAGACCTACAGTTAGACTTCTGCGAGCAGGCCACTGGTTAGAAAGAAGACCCCATTGTTAGACTTATGCGGTCACCCAGGGAGCAGGAAGTTTAGCGGTCACGCGGTCGAGAACTGGGAATGCGGCTAGCCAGGTGACCAAGCGGCAAGAAGGAGTAGAGGGACGGTGGAGCAGACGGCGGCAGTCGGTGGTAACTAGCAGCGAACAGGCAAGCAGTGACCAGGTAATGCGAACAAACGACATGGCAAAGAAGGTATCTCGCAGGACGAAGCCTTGGTGTCTGCCTGCTACGAGCAGGAGGCCTGTAAGGAGAAGGGGGGAGGGGGAACAACAAGTTGGGCAGGAACCGCAGAGTTGCGGTTAGAAAATTAGCTAACCACCCAGGAGGGGCAGGAACGACAGAGCCGCAGTTAGAAAATAAGTTAACCGCCCAGATAGACTAGAGGCGCGAGTGAGCAAGTCCCCCCAAAAAATTAATAGGACTGATTATCCTCTGATATCATGTAGAAATACACGGAAAAAGAGAAAAATAAAGAATTTTTTTATTAATTTCTCAACTTTGGTAAATATATACAGGTATTTGAACACTTAAATAGGAAGAGAGATTCATTGAAAGTGTATCCATGCCTTCCCCATCACTGGTTCCTTGTCCTTAAGGAACACATTAGGGTAACACCTTTGCAATAGCCATAAGTCTACGCAAGTCGCATCAACAGTTGTTCCATTAAACCATTGAACCTACCTAAAACCTCCGCTAGCTCAACAATCAAGTTGCCCTCCATTGTAGGCGTGGTTGGGAGTGTCACCCCCATGTTCCCGAAATTGAGAGATGTGGAATGTATGGTGCATTTTTGCATTTTATGGTAAATCCAAGCGATATGCCACTACCCCTATTTTCTCTACTATCTGGAATGGGTCAACAAACTTAGGGAAAGTTTGTGAAATCCATGAACACGGAGGTTGACCTGCTTGTAGGACTGTATCCTGATGTAAGCCCAGGAACCAATCTCAAGAGTCTTTTCTCTCCTCTTCCCGCATGCGATTTTGAGCATGATGTAAGTTGTGTTTTAGAATAGAAATAATTCTCTCCCGAGCTTCTAAGGATCGATGCACCTCTCTGACAATTGCAGAGCCCTCAATGTAAGGAGAATACAAGATGGCTTCATGTCCATACACAGCTTTGTAGAGAGTCATTTTGATGGAACTTTGGAATGTTGTATTATACCATCATTCTGCCACTGGTAGCCATTTTGACCAAGTCTTAGGCCTTTCAAAGCACATACACCTCAAATAACTTTTTACCCATCGGTTTACATCATCTGTCTGGCCATCCGTTTGAGGATGGTAGGTGTTGTAGAATGAAAAGCCTTGATTCTCCTTGAGGAGATCAAACACACACACACACACACACACACACACATATATATATCAAATACAATATGACTTATACAGGCTATTTACAGATCAAATAACATAAAATAACAATAATCTCAATACTCCCCCTCAATCTAGTGCAAAGATGTCAATCATGCCCAGCTTGGAAATAGTCAAATCTGAACGAGTAGGACCAACAACTTTAGTAAAGGCGTCAACAAGTTGTTCGGCCGAGGAGACGAAAGCGGGAAGAATAGTCCTAGTACGGTCGTGGTCAGGCAGAAAATGAACATCCATCTCGATGTGCTTGGTGCGCTCATGTAGTACCGAGTCCTGAGTAAGTAGGAGAGCTGACTTATTATCACAATAGAGAGTCAAGCCAGTAGCAAGAGATAGGCCAAGTTCAGTTAACAGTGATCGAAGCCAGATCAACTCAGTGATGTCGAGAGCCATAGCGCGGTACTCTGACTCAGCAGAAGAGCGGGATACTATAGGTTGTTTCTTGTTCCGGCACAAAACAAGGTGACACCATGGAATACGCAAAGACCTGTCGTTGAACGTCGATCAGTCAAAGAGCCAGCAAAATCTGCATCAGTGAAGCATGAGAGACTGGAGGCACTATCAGCCCGATAGAACAGCCCAAGACCAGGGGCGCTTAAGATAGAGAATCACACGTTGAGCAGCTTCTAGGTGAGATGTCCTGGTAGAATGCATAAACTGACTCAAAACACCCATGGAGAAGCTGATGTCGGGCCTAGTATTGGTCAAGTATACCAAGCGGCCAACCAGACGCTGGTACTGAGAGGGGTCTGGAAGAGGATCATCAGATTCAGCATGAAGGCGATGGTTGGTATCCATAGGAATACTCGCAGGGCGACACCCAAGTAGGCTCGTGTCCAGAAGGTCTAAGATGTACTTGCGCTGCGATATCGAGATGCCCTGCAGCGAGCGAGCTACTTCAATCCTGAGAAAATAACGGAGAGGTCCAAGGTCTTTCACCTCGAAGGCAGAGAAAAGTGCAGCTTTCACTTTAGAGATGCCAGAAGGGTCATCCCCCGTGAGAATAATGTTGTCCACGTAGACCAAGACAATAACCCGACGGCCCTTGGGAGTCGCACAAATGAAGCAAGTGTGGTCTGCACGGCACTGAGTGAAACCTGACTGAAGAATAACCGAGCTGAACCGTTCAAACCAGCCCCGCGGGGATTGCTTTAAGCCGTACAGAGACTTGAGCAGGCTGCAAACTCTCCTTGAATACTCCCCCTGAAGAGCAAACCCGGGGGGAGGTGCCATATAGACTTCCTCCAGTAAATCATCATGCAGGAAAGCATTTTTTACATC
The DNA here is from genome assembly GCA_039583875.1 of Platanthera guangdongensis. Taxonomy (NCBI): domain Eukaryota; kingdom Viridiplantae; phylum Streptophyta; class Magnoliopsida; order Asparagales; family Orchidaceae; genus Platanthera; species Platanthera guangdongensis. The sequence goes on from CM077152.1 coordinate 62,727,598, forward strand.
GAGCTAGTAAAGCATCCATACCCGAGAAGACGCAAGCGAGAGCAAAAGACGAACACTGGTCAACTTAGCCACGGGAGCAAAGGTGGCACCAAACTCATTCGAAGTCTGAGTAAATCCCTTGGCCACCAAACGAGCCTTATAACAATCAATGGTATCATCAGCAGAGTACTTCACTGTATAGACCCATTTTCACCCAACTGTACGTTTCCCGGGAGGAAGAGGAACCAAAAACCATGTCCCAGTACGACGGAGAGCAGACATCTCCTCCTCCATAGCCCGAACCCACCGCGGGTCACGGAGAGCGTCAGTGGTCGAAGCAGACAGGCGAACAGAATCAACAGTAGCCACAAAAGCCTGGTAAGAGGGTGAGAAACACTGATAGGAAACAACACTGGTCAGTGGATACTCAGTAACAGAGGAACGAACACAAGTACGTTTACCCTTGCGAAGAGCAATAGGTAAGTCAACAGAATAAGTAGAGGAGAGAGGCTCAAGAGAGTTACCTGCATCCGGAAGAGACAGCTGACCGGGACTGGAAGAGAAGTGAGTGTAGCGGGTGGAGGGGAGACTGGCGGCGAGAGTATGTCAGCAGGACAGGCGGAGCAGCAGGGGGGGGGGGCAGCGGTTGGTGGTGAGGAAAAGACCGGGAGAGGTTGCACAACAGTGGGAAGTGCAGGGGGTGTCAAATGTGCAGGATAAAAAGGAACCTCCTCATGTAATTGTCACATCCATAGAATAAATGATACGACGCAACTATGGGTCATAGCAGCGATAACCCTTAGTGGTAGTCGAGTAGCCGAGGAAGAGGCAGTGAATGGCCTTGTCGTCGAGTTTGGTCCTAGAAGGACGTCGATCCTGGACAAAGCACACACAACCAAAGACCAGGAGAGGGATGGGGAAGGCGGAGACTGAAGGGGGTAACACCAACAAGGGGATGAGAATGAGTCTTATTAATAAGGAAAGCAGCGGTAAGAAGAACAACACTCCAATAGGACTTAGGGACATTCATTCCCCGAAGAAGGCAACGAACAGAGTCTAAGAGGTGGTGGTTCTTGCGTTCGGGCACCCCATTTTGCTCGGGGATAGCTGGGCACGAAAATTGGTGTAGAGTACCCTCATTGCAGAGAAAGTGATCAAAAGGACGAGAAGTGTACTCACCTCCATTGTCGGAGCGAAGGATATGAACAGAAGTACCATGTTGGGTTCGTATCATACGTGAAAAAATGAGAGTAGATAGATTGAACCTCAGATTTATGTTTTAGAAGATAAGCTCATAAACAACGAGAGTAGTCATCAATAAAAGTTACAAATTACAAGAAACCATCAAATGACACTATAGGGACAAGACCCCACACATCAGAATGCACCAAATCAAAACAAGAAGTAGCACGACTAACAGAAGGAACATACGTGCTGCGTGTGTGTTTTGACATCTCGCATACATCACAGCGAGAAGGAAAAAGAAAAGACACATCAGGACAAACAGACAACATCCGTTGAGGGCTAGCATGGCCGAGACATGCATGTCATAGCAAACTCGACGACATAACAGGGGAAGCAGGAGAAGTAGGCGGGCAGGTGTCAGTGGTGGTGGTAGCTGCAGTGGGGGAAGGTAGCTCCAGGAAGTACATCTCACTCCTCTCATATCCCGTACCAATAGTCCTCCCGGTTCTCAGGTCCTAAAAAACACCACGATCAGAGAAGAAAGTTACTGAGCAGTTCAAAGAGCGAGTAATACTACTAACAGATAATAGGTTGAGGTTCAATTGAGGTACAAGAAGAACAGAGTCAAGGGAGAAAGAAGACGAGAGAGGGATGGTGCCCCGGCTGAGGACAGGGGTAACCGAGCCATCAGCGAGGCGCACATCCCGGGAAGAGCAGGGGACAACCTGAAGCAAGAGGGAAACGTACCAGTCATGTGGTCGGTTGCACCCGAATTAATCACCCAGGGTGACGAATCCTGGTCAACCGTGGCCGCGAAGCAAGTAAACGGAGTACCTGAGGAAGAAGAGACTGTGGAAGCGGAGGCAGTAGTGGAAGGCAGAGACTGCTGAAACTGCTGAAACTAGGCCATCATGTGACAGAAGTCAGAGGAGTCGGCACCCAAAGTGAGCTCGACAGGCTCAGAAGACTCAGCTGATGCAACAGTATGTATAGGAACAGTACCGTGCAGCAGCCCTAAAACATCGGCATAGAACAGTCGACGGCACAGAACAGTCGACGGCACAGAAGCAGCGGCACGGGAACAGCGACACAAAGCAGCGGCACAAAGCAGCAGCAGCAGAGCACCAGCATGAGAACAGCTGCACAGAACAGTCGACGACACAGAAGCAACGACACAGAGGCAGCGGCACGGGAACAGCGACACAAAGCAGCAACAGCAGCGACAGCAGTACAGGAACAACGATCGGTGGCAATGGGAGCGGCAGCGGGATCAAGCACCAACGAGACGGGACGAAGCACCTGCAGGCCGAAGGACCGGAGATAGGAGAAACGGGAACCACGAAAACCCTAGGCGTAATCCTCTGATACCATGTTGTCGAATGAAAAGCCTCGATTCTCCTTGAAGAGATCAAGCATATATATATATCAAATAGAATATGACTTATACAGGCTATTTACAGACCAAATAACATAAAATAACAATAATCCTAATAGTAGGTTGTAGACATCTTCAGATGTGTTGAAGCCGGGAAAATCTCTGCTCCAAAATTCGGATCAAGACAGCCTAAGATTATCGGCTTAGCGATTGGGCTCCACGGCTAACGGGTTAAGACACGGAAACTGCCGAACAACAAACAGGACCCTAGACGCTGGGACAGGGAGGTCCCACCACGTACCCGGAAGCTTAGAAAAAGCAACCCCTCCACGACCAAAGATGGCCAAGCAGGGTACGAGGAAGACTAGCTGGTAACTAAGTTTAGGGCTGAGTCAAAGTAGCAAGGTCGCGACCGCGTCTCTCTGAAAAAGGAATCCAAAGGCTCAGCTGATGTCCAAGAAAAAGAGGTCTCAAGATCTTTACAAGATTCCGAAGTCGGTCTCCTCGTACCCCTGGGGTCCTATTTATATGCAAATCCAAAGGGAGGGGGTGGGTCTTATTTATAGCCCACCTCCCGGCGACTAGGCGACTTCTCAGGGGGGAGCTCGCCTAGCAGGGCGAGTAACATGCCTAGTCGCCAACCTGGCGAGTATGCGAGGGGAGCTCGCCATACTCGTCCAGGTCTTCTGCTGTCTTGCGCGTTGACTCTGACTTCCGTCTTGACTTGCTGACTTTGACTCTACTGACCTGGCTCTGGAGGGGTCCACTCTCGACTAATATGGGTTGTACACAATCCCCGCTCTTTCCGAGCGACGTAGGAGCTCGAAAAGAAACATCTAACACTTATTCGGTGAGCTGCTTGGCCGAGTATCTGAGTTACTCGCTTCTGCTGGATGTTTGCTAAACTCTATAAATAGGGGGGATGATTTTTGAGACACGCATTTTGAACCCGCACGCGATGTCGAAGTCTGTCGAGGAAGCCTACCAAGCGAGCCTTGCCGCACTGATGGACTCCTCGAGCCTTCCAGGCCAAAAAGGTCGCGAGAAGGCGAGATCGCCGCTGATCTCCCTCCCCTAAAGACGAAGTTGAAGAAGAAACTGAAGAAATCTCTTGCATCCAAAACTGACAACCCGCCCCCACCTGCCGAGAATGCCTCCTCAGTTGTCAAACACGAGCCTTCCACCAGCACCCAGCATCTCTGAGACGACCTCGGACTGAGCGTCATCCCCGAGCTCTCTGTTCCCGACTTCTCTCTGCGCTCCCCTCCGACTACTCCTCCTACCCCGGAACTCGACGGGTGCCAAGCACAGCTGCAGGCAGATCTCGCTGCCTCACAAGGTCGCCACCTTGTCGCTTTTTGCAAAAGTCGTTGATCGATCTGTATCTCTCTTTACTGACCCGTTCCTTGTATTCGCAGCTCCCGCTCTGAATACCGCAGGCGAGGTTCTCGATGTCGCTCCTTTGCACGCTACTCGACTAGTCGCCCACAAAGCTCTGCCTCTGCCTCGAACCGCGCAAACCATCTGGATCCACACCGGCTCCAAGAAGGGGCCAGAAAAACAAGTCTCTGTGCGAAGAAGAAAGATATTCTGACGCCTAAGACCTCACAATCCGGGACGGACAAAGTCCCTCCTTCGACCATTTCAACGCTACCGGTGTTGAGCATCCCACCACCGTCGCCGCCACCTCCTCATCCGGCCAGCCCGCAACAATCGAGGAGCACAGCACTTCTGCCGCCTCCTCCTATGTCGTCGAGCAATGAAGCTCACCCCAAACTCTGCCAAAAAACGGCGACTCATCGGATCCCGCTAGAGAGCTTGGCGCGAGATCCAGAAAGAAGGAGCCAAAACTACTTCCCGCCGAGGACTGGAAGCCGAGACCTCGGAGGTCACGGGCAGGGCCAGCCCGCCGAGCGTCGTGGCGGCTCGTCATAGGGCCCGCAAGAATCAACTCTCCACGGTCCTTCCCCTCGGCGATCTCGGTCCCCTCGACAAGGTAGATCGAGCTGATGCTGAACTGATCTGACTATTACTGCTGACTTCTAACTGACTTGGCGACATCTCTCTGCTACTCCTGGAGCGGCTTTCATCGGCTCTCTTGGGCTCTCCGGGAATGAATATCGGCATGCCGCCGCCCGAGCCTACATCGAGTTGGAGGCTAAGTTCGACCAACTCACCATTTGCGAGCCTCATCGCCGAATCTCGGCACTGGAGGTGAGGATGGCGAAGATGGAAGAGTTGTGGGAAAGCTTGGCGGCATACGAAGCTCGCTTCCACATAATCCAAGAGTTGGAGCAACACCAAGCGATGACTGACCATCGCGTCCAGCTCTATGGTGAGGAGTTGGCGGGCATGCGCGCGAGCATGGTGTCCGCGGGGCGACTTGCGAGGATGGAAGAACAGCTGCGGTGAGGCGACGACGCGATGCGGTGGCTAGCGAGCACTTCCGCCGAGCACGCGAGATAGGCTGTGCTGGGCGACATCCACCTCTTCACGATCAGAGGCCTCCTAGGACTTAGGAATTTTGCTTTCATTCATTTAACTGTACTCGCCACTTGGCGACATTTGTAAATAACTTTATTCTTTATTTATAATAAGGCGAGTTTGTATCTCGTGTTGATTCTGTTGTGTTTTGTTTGATGTCTTTGTTGCGACGTTATTTCTCTTTTGTCTTATACTCGTTTTGTCTCCGCGACTTCGCGAGTCGTTCTGTGCAGGTTCTGGCGATACGACGAGATTATGGATATGGTTGCGCGAGATTGGACTAGTAGTTAGGGTCGAGCTCTTAGCGGTCACGCGACTTTAGGTAGATACACGCGCGAGGTTGATATACCCCCCCCCCGGCCTCTGCCTATAAATAGAAGTGGTAGTTGAGCCTTTAGTACGGTGTTGCGAATCCTGACCCTCTGCTCGCGAGTATTTCCTCTTGCTTGCATCTTCTTTCTCGTCCTCGCTCTACTCGCTCTTCTTTCTCACTCACGCTACTCACTCAAAATGGTCAACGATGATGCCAACGCCCGCCGACAAGCCCATGCAATCAATTTCACAGAAGTCGTCTTCAAGAAGTCCGTTGCGACCGAGCGAGATCTTGAGGATTTCCTCCAGAGGCACTTGTCGGAGGAATACTCGGCCCGACTCCCCGCCCGGACCGAGACACTAAACATCTTCCTCGAAGGTGAGATAGTCCTGCCCCTCTGCCACTTCGAAGTCGGCATGCGACTTCCGTTGTGGCCCAAGTATCGTCAGATCCTGCGATACTTCGGAATCGTCCCCGCCCAGATCAACCCTAAGGTTCGCGTGGTATAACCTGATCTCCTCATAAAAGGACTTATGTTTGTGTGCACCCTAATAAACTCTCATGAATGTTATGGCGTAATAAATGCGAGCTAACTCTGTCAAAATAGTATTACGAGATATATATGCCAAAGCCCTTGAACATATCTTTATTCTCTCTGAGTTCGTCAACGTCACCAGCAGCAGTAGCATCCAGAGTCGGAGTATCCACCTCTCCTAAGATTTGTTGTCGAATCATATCATACGAGTCAGGTAGACGAAGTAAGTAGCAAACCACAAGAAGCTCCTGAAAGTGTTTATGTTGCACATGGAGATAAGCAGAAAAAGGTCGATGCTGAAAAGTTCAGCACCAAGAGTTTGAACCTCCTGATAAGCAGCAACAGGAGTCATGATGGGTCGAGCAAAAAGATCCGCATATAGAGTATAAATGCACGAAGTTTGCACTCCCTTAGAGTACAAAGAAGACAGATTATTCCAGGCAGCCTTGGGTCGATCCGTTCCAGGATCGTGTAGGCCCCCCTACATCTCAGACTGAGCTTCTTTCACCTGCATACCCGCGAGACTCCATGTATCGGACGTAACTTCAGGAACCCCTGGTCTCCATCCTGAAACTCTACTTGACAATGTTGCGCATCGTAATACTTGGTCGGTGTGCTCTGGGCATCCAGCATCCTATCTCGAATCAGCCACGCCTGGGTATCTGTGTCCACCACAAATTCCAAGCCGAGTGCTTTTGGATCCTCATCCTAGATCCAAGACGGTGGAGTCTTGTACCTCCATCTGTATAATGTCTCATAAGGGTCATGCCTATATTGGACTGGTGACTGCTGTTATAAGAGATAAATAATTTGTATGATGAGGATGTAAGACAAATTTATTAGGGCCCACATTTGGTTAAATGAGTGCGAAAAATTCATGACCCACTGTTCCAGAATTTGGTGTTCACTCCAATGAAACAGGGTGTACGCCAACATCGTGCTAGACAAACAGTGGATTGCATGATTAAATGAGTGTGTCGAGTAGATATGCCAATGCCTGTCTTCTCAGATAAATAGTGAGCAACTGAGGATGTCCTTTTATTTAAATCTACGGCGGGAAGAACAATTCCCTTGGTTCAGGCTTCTGTTGCAAGTCACGTTTGTTAAGTTAGTTCTCATCATGGGCATTACAAATTTAGGGGACATTTATACATAAGGCAATAATGATGAACACACTTGTATGGCGACCTTCTGACGATTACATATTCCACAACCCGCCCCCACCTGCCGAGAATGCCTCCTCGGTTGTCAAACACGAGCCTTCCACCAGCACCCAGCAGCTCCTATACGACCTCGGGCTGAGCGACATCCCCGAGCTCTATGTTCCCGTCTTCTCTCTGCTCCCCCCCCCCCCCCCCCGCTCCGACTACTCCTCCTGCCCCGGAACTCGACGGGTGCCAAGCACAGCTGCAGGCAGATCTCGCTGCCTCACAAGGTCGCCACCTTGTCGCTTTCTGCAAAAGTCGTTGATCGCTCTGTATCTCTCTTTACTGACATGTTCCTTGTATTCGCAGCTCCCGCGCCGAATACCGCAGGCAAGGTTCTCGATGTCGCTCCTTTGCGCGCTACTCGACTAGTCGCCCTTGAAGCTCGGCCTCTGCCTCGAACCGCGCATACCCTCCGGATCCACACCGGCTCCAAGAAGGGGCCAGAAACACAAGTCTTTGCGGCGAAGAAGAAGGATGTTCCGACGACTAAGACCTCACAACCCGGGACGGACAAAGTCCCTTCTTCGACCACTTCAACGCTACCGGTGGTGAGCATCCCACCACCGCCACCTCCTCATACGGCCAGCCCGCGACAATCGAGGAGCACACCACTTCCGTTGTCTCCTCCTGTGCCGCCGAGCAAGAGAGCTCGGCGCGAGATCCAGAAATAAGGCGCCCAAACTATTTCCCGCCGAGGACTGGAAGTCGAGACCTCAGAGGTCATGGGCAGGGCCAGCCAGCCGAGCGTCGTGGCGGCTCGTCATCGGGCCCGCAAGAATCAACTCGCCATAGTCCTTCCCCTCGGCGATATCGATCCCCTCGGCAAGGTAGATCGTGCTGATCCTGAACTGATCTGACTGTTACTGCTGACTTCTAACTGACTTGGCGACTTCTCTCTGCATTAACAGGTCGCCCTGCTACTCCTGGAGCGGCTTTCATCGGCGCTCTTGAGCTCTCCGGAATGAATATCGCCATGCCGCCGCCCGAGCCTACATCGAGTTGGAGGCTAAGTTCGACTCGTCATTTGCAAGCTTCATCACCGAATCTCGACACTCGAGGTGAGGATGGCGAAGATGGAAGAGTTGCGGGAAAGTCTGGTGGCTTACGAAGCTCGCTTCCACATGATCCAAGAGTTGGAGCAGCACCAAGCGGTGACTGACCATCGCGTCCAGCTCTATGGTGAGGAGTTGGTCGGCATGCGCGCGAGCATGGGATCCGATGGGTGACTTGCGAGGATGGAAGAACAGCTGCGGTGAGGCGACGACGCGCTGGCGGTGGCTAGCGAGCACTTCCGCCGAGCACGCGAGATGGGCTGGGCTGGGCGACATCCACCTCTTCACGATCAGAGGCCTCCTAGGACTTAGGAATTTTTCTTTCATTCATTTAACTGTACTCGCCACATGGCGACATTTGTAAATAACTTTATTCTTTATTTGTAATAAGGCGAGTTTGTATCTCGCGTTGATTCTGTTGTGTTTTGTTTGATGTCTTTGTTGCGCCATTATTTCTCTTTTGTCTTATACTCGTTTTGTTTCCGCGACTTCGCGAGTCGTTCTGTGCAGTTTCTGGCGATACGACGAGATTATGGATATGGTTGCGCGAGATTGAACTAGTAGTTAGGGTCGAGCTCTTGGCGGACACGCGACTTTAGGTTGGAGCGGCACCAAGCGATGACTGACCATCGCATCCAGCTCTATGGTGAGGAGTTGGTCGGCATGCGCGCGAGCATGGGATCCGCTGGGCGACTTGCGAGGATGGAAGAACAGCTGCGGTGAGGCGACGACGCGCTGGCGGTGGCTAGCGAGCACTTCCGCCGAGCACGCGAGATGGGCTGGGCTGGGCGACATCCACCTCTTCACGATCAGAGGCCTCCTAGGACTTAGGAATTTTTCTATCATTCATTTAACTGTACTCGCCACATGGCGACATTTGTAAATAACTTTATTCTTTATTTGTAATAAGGCGAGTTTGTATCTCGCGTTGATTCTGTTGTGTTTTGTTTGATGTCTTTGTTGCGCTGTTATTTCTCTTTTGTCTTATACTCGTTTTGTTTCCGCAACTTCGCGAGTCGTTCTGTGCAGTTTCTGGCGATACGACGAGATTATGGATATGGTTGCGCGTGATTGAACTAGTAGTTAGTGTCGAGCTCTTGGCGGACACGCAACTTTAGGTAGATACACGCGCAAGGTTGTTCCCCCCCCCCCACCTCTGCCTATAAATAGAAGGGGTAGTTGAACCTTTAGTACACTGTTTGATGTCTTTGCTCTTGCTCGCGTCTTCTTTCTCGTCCTCACTCTTCTTTCTCACTCACGCTACTCGCTCAAAATGGTCAGCGATGATGCCAACACCCGCCGACAAGCCCATGCGATCAATTTCACAGAAGCCGTCTTCAAGAAGTCTGTTGCGACCGAGCGAGATCTTGAGGATTTCCTCCATTGGCACTTGCCGGAGGAATACTCGGCCCGGCTTCCCGCCCAGACCGAGCGACTAAAGACCTTCCTCGAAGGTGAGATAGTCCTGCCCCTCCTCCACTTCGAAGTCGGCATGCGACTTCCGTTGTGGCCCGAGTATTGCCAGATCCTGCGATACTTCGGAATCGTCCCCGCCCAGATCAACCCCAACGGCGTGGCGATGATCATGGGCTTCCTCTACTTCCTTCGGGAAGAGAAGATCATGTTCGACCTTTCCGTCTTACGGAAGGTCATCGCCTTCTCCGCGACCTCGGAGAGAGTGATCAACTTCAGCAGCCACGTCTGCATGCTGGTCGGCACGGCGAATAAAGTCCTCCAGTGGGGCGAGTACCTGGTTGTCGTCGTCGACGACTTTGAAGGCGTGCCGAATAGCTTTTTGAAGCTTTCGGCGGACGGCGTTTTGACGTCATCCACTAGCGTCTGAATGTCAACATGTTGGACGAAGTCTTCCCTGACGAATGTATAAACTGACGAAATTCTGTCATACTCGCCGAATTGAACGACTGTTGTTGTAGTTTGTACTAACTGTTCTTCTTCGCCTGCAGCTACTCGAGAACTCCTGCGAGAACCGCTTCCGCCTGCGAAGGTGATCGCGTCGTCGCACCAATACTCCTCGAACCTGCCACCTGAGGTGGAGGAGATCCCGCCTCCAGCGAGCAGCAAGGGCCAGTCGTGCGGCAACGACAAGGGCTTGCAGCAGAAGAAGCTCGCAAAGGGGAAAAAAAGTCAAGTCCCCAGACCACACGAGCTAAGCTTTCTCGCGAGCTCTTCGAAGAGGAGTCACCCATCGACATCGGGGCTCCTTACTTCCACCCGAACTACAACCTCGGGCGGGAAGGCAAGGATGCCTTTGGTCGGACGCTGGTGACCTCGACCGAGGGTGAGCATCGAGTGTCGTTGAGCACCAACCTAGTGTTCGTTGTCAGATTGAGCAAACAAACTCACTTTGTAGCTATCAACATGCATATACAACTAAAAAAGCTGCTCAAATTTTTTTGGATTGTCGTAGTCCTTATTTAGTGATTGAAATGTTGTGTTCATTAGTTTTGGATGGACTTGTTTCGAGTTATACAAGTACATCTTGTACGACCCATATTCGTCGAGGGTGGACCCGTCCAAAGCCAGGTCATCGAGAGTCAAAGTCAGCAAGTCAAGATGGAAGTCAGAGTCAACGCGCAAGGCAGCAGAAGGCCTGGACGAGTATGGCGAGCTCCCCTCGCATACTCGTCGGGTAGGCGACTAGGCATGTTACTCGCTCATCCAAGCAAGCTATACCAGGGAAGTCGCCTAGTCGCCTGGAGGTGGGCTATAAATAAGACCCACCCCCTCCCTTTCGATTTGCCTATAAAAAGGACCCCAGGGGTACGAGGAGACAGACTTCAGAATCTCATAAAGATCTCGAGACCTCTTTTTCTTGGACATCAGCTGAGCCTTTGGATTCCTTTTTCAGAGAGACTCGGTCGCGACCTTGCGACTATCTTTCTTAGTCGTCGCGACTTAGTTACCAGCTAATCTTCCTCGTACCCTGTTCGGCCATCTTTGGTCGTGGAGGGGTTGCTTCTTCTAAGCTTTCGTGTATGTGGTGAGACCTCCCTATCGCAGCGCCCGAGGTCCTGTTTGTTGTTTGGTAGTTTCTGTGTCTTAGCCCGTTAGCCGTCGAGCCCAATCGTTGAGCCGGTAACCATAGGTTGCCTTTGATCCGAATTTTGGAGTAGGAATTTTCCCGACTTCAACACTTTGGTGCGGTGAGCGTGGATCACAGCCAAGGAGGAAAGTTTTGCTGGCGAGATGGTACATGCAGGCGAGCAAGCGGAGATAACCGTCAGCTCGGCAGGAGTTGGTAACTCTGCGTGAGGAGGCGAGTTCGTGACTGTGGTGGCGTTTGAAGAGTTCACGAAGAGGATAAAGAGGAGCATCCTCGCAGGGTTCGCTCATCGCCCCGATATCACGGCGACCTCGCCACGTCGCGTGACACTGTCGGATAAGGAAGCGTCGCCGAGGCGACCTGGGAAGGAGCGAGCCAAGGAGAGAGGATCGACCGATGCAGTCGCGACACCATCCAGCGAGCAGCCATGGGATCAGGTTCCGAGATGTGGAGCGGCAGGCGAGATACCGTGATACTCGCTACGATAGCGAGTATGACGAGGATACCAGCGAGGATGAAACTCGTCACCACCAAGGAGGGAGGAGCCCTTTCTGTGACGATATCCTCGCAGCCCTAGTTCCCGAAGGCTTTCGGGAGCCCGTCCTTACCTACTATTTCGGCAGAGATGAACCAGTCAGACATCTCTAGTGGTTCGAGGACGTGGTGTCCATCTGCAACATGTCGGACGCCTTCAAGTGTAGGGTATCACCAGATCCAGATGCATACCCAGACTGCCGCGACATCTCTTTCATCACTAGCGATGGTTGTTACAGCTACAAGATGATGCCCTTTGGGCTAAAAAACGCGGACGCGACCTACCAGAGAATGATGAATCAACTCTTCAAGGAGCAGAAGGGGAGAAATCTGGAAGTGTATGTGGATGACCTCCTCGTTATGAGCAAGGCATCGCGGAACACATAGAGGATCTGGTTGAAACTTTCGCTACCCTGATGAAGTACAAGATGCGGCTCAACCCGGCTAAGTGCGTTTTTGGAGCTGGGAGGGGGAAGTTCTTAGGTCACCTTCTTACTCCGAGGGGGGTGGAGCCTAACCCCAACAAGGTCAAGGCAATTCTGGAGATGGCGTCCCCGAAGAATCCCAAGGAAATCTAGAGGCTGACTGGAAGGCTGGTAGGCCTTAGCTGCTCTCTCTAAGGCCGGAGAGAAGTGTTCTCCTTTTTTCAAGGCTCTCTAAGGCAGCCAAAAGTTTGAGTGGACCGCGGAGTGTGAGGTGGCTTTTTGAAAGATCAAGCAACAACTAACTCAAGCTCCTCTACTCCAAGGCCCACAGGGAAGCGAAGAACTCCTCTATCTAGGAGTAGGAGCGGAAGCGGTCAGCTCGGTGTTAGTCAGAGAGGATGGAAGGAAGCAACTCCCCATCTACTACGTGAGTAGGGTTCTGAAGCAGGCAGAGGTGGGGTATCTAGTCCTCGAGAAGCTGGTTTTTTGCCTTGGTAGTTTCGGCTCGTAGGCTCCGCCCATATTTTCAGGCTCACTTCATCAAGGTCGTCTCTGATCATCCGTTACGTACTATCTTGGATGGAGTGGAGCATTTAGGCAGGTTGGCAAAGTGGGCGGTGGAGCTCAGTGAGTTCGACATTTCTTATTCGCAGAGGGTGGCGATCAAGGCCCAGGCGGTGGCGGACTTCCTAGCCGACTTCTCGGTCTAGGTAGGAGGGGACAGAAGCTCTCTCAGCCTAGTTTCGTGGAAGATGTTCGTGGACGGAACTTCAGGCAAATGTTCTGTGGGAGCCGAAGTTGTGCTAGTAAGCCCGCTGGGAACTAGGATTGAGTAAGCCGTCGAGATCCTCTTCCCCGTCACAAACAATCAGGCGGAGTACGAAGCCAAGGTGGCAGGTTTGCGTCTCGCCAAGGAGTTGGGGATCCAGGATCTTAGAGCCTTCACCGACTCGATGGTGCTCGCGTCGCAGATCAGAGGAGAGTTAGAGGTGTGTGATCCCATCCTGCAGAAGTACTTGGTCAAAGTCAAAGGCTTTCCAATCCTTCTTCGTCGAACATGTCCCCCGATAGGCTACCTCGGAGGCAGATTATCTCGCCAAGTACGGTCCCAGAGCTGGGGGAAGAGTGACCGAGTTGTTTCTGTTGTCCATCGAGGAAGGGGAGATGATGGAGATCGAGCAAAGGGTTTCTTGGAAGGACCCGTTCGTTACGTTCCTAAAGACAGGTCGGCTCCCTGCCAGTGAGGGAGACTAGAGAAAGTTCTGATACAAGGCTGCCTACGACCTGTTGCAAGAAGGAGAACTTTACCGCAAGACCATTTCAGGCCCTCTAGCCAGATGTCTGTCAGAAGCTTAAATCCCTCAAGTTCTAGAGGAGATCCACTCAGTAGAGTGTGCCAGACACTCAGGGACTCGAACTTTGGAGCAAAGAATTCTCAGGTACGACTACTTTTGGTTGACTATTCGGAAGGACACAGAAGCCTTCTCGGAGAAGTGTTCGAAGTGTCAGCTTTTCGCGCCTCTTCAGTTATAGCCAGCTCAGCAGATTCGCTCAATTACCGCTCCCTGGCCCTTCGTCATCTAGGGAATGGATTTGATAGGCTTTTTCCCCCAAGCCAGCGGTCAGAGAAAGTTCTTTCTCGTTATGAATGACTACTTCTCCAAGTGGATCAAGGTAAAGGCTCTTGCTAACACCACATCTCAGGTCGTGAAGAACTTCATCTGAGGAGAGCTTGCCTGCAGGTTCGGGATCCCTCTCGTCATCGTCACTGACAACGACCTCCAATTTGCCAGCTTGGAGGTGGAGGACTTCTACAGACAGCTAGAGACGGATCTTCGATTCGCCTCTATGCACCACCCTCGGAGCAACGGACAGGTGGAAGCTGCCAACAGGTTGATCATCAACCTCCTGAAGAAGGTCACCAACCTGAAGTGTAACTGGGCAGAGCAACTCCCCTCGGTCTTATGTGCTCTGAGAATAACTCCTAACTCGGTCACGGGGGAAATACCCTTCAAGTTGTCCCACGGGTCTGAGGCGCTCATCCCAGTAGAATTGGAGGTTCGAAGCACAAGGGTCGTAGCAGCGGGAGAAGACAGCGAAGAGTGGCGCTTGGAGAATAAAGATGCTCAGAAGCTCTCATTGGACTACATCGATGAACTTTGTGACTTAGCCTCCATTCGCCAAGAGGAAATCAAGAGGCGAATGACAAAGCACTTCGACAAAAATGTTCGCCTCAAACATTTCCTTTCAGAGGACCAAGACATGAAGAAGGTGGATGCGACAAGAAGAGAAGCAACCGTTGACAAGCTACATCCCAACTAGGAAGAGGACCTTTCATCGTCCAGGAAGCCCGGGCCACTGGGGGCTATCGTCTGTAAAACCCAGAAGGAGAGCTACTGGGAAGTACTTGGAGCGGGAATGACCTGAAAAGGTTTTACCCTTAGCGGTAACTTGTATTGCTTGCTTGTAATCATATTTCTATATATACATTTCCTCGCACCAGAAGGGGGGGAGAGGACGTGGTCTGGCGAGTTGGAATCCTCGGCGAGTAGGCCTGGGATAAGGTTCGAGATCATCAGATGCTCGGCCTCTATGCTGAGGAAGACGTCCATCCTCAGCTTGGCGAGAACGACTTCCCCCGTTGCTCGCGCTATCCCGTGCCGGATAGCGGGCATCTCATCCCCATGGAAGCGGATCCTCTTGCCCATCCCGTGTGGACTCGCCTCATGTTGCTGCTCAACCGAGCGAGTACCAGAGGGACCGGGGCGATCTTCACCAGTGGCCGGACAAGTTTCAAACTCGGCGACCCTGACTTGAGAGATCTCCAGCTCGGCTTTAGTGTTGGCGAGTTCTTCCTCGAGCGCGGAGATCTTCTTCGTATTTTCGATCTCGGCGGCCTGCGAGTATCAAACCAGCAAACAGTCAGAAAAATGGTCAAGTATAGAAGCGAGTATGTCGCGCAGAGAAGGCGAGCTACCTCATATTCCTTCCACTAGACCGACTGCATTCCCAAGTCGATCGCCTTCTGCGAGACGATCTTCAGCGCCTTCTGAGTCTCAAGGAGCTTCCTCGCCCTGAAATGCCCCAGATTGGTTGCTAACAGGAGAGCGCGAGACGTCTGGTGGGCGAGCTCCTTAGAGTTGAGCTCCTGCATCGACTCGGCGTCTGCTCGCCCATACAACGCGAAGGCGACATCGTAGGCTTCACCCTTGTCCTCCCAGTCTTCCGACCAGGAGGGTAGGATAGTATTCATCCCATCACTCTTTGGTAGACAATCAATGTAATAGTTATCCTGTAATAGCCAAAGTTTTAAGATGAAAAAAATCATAATAATTAAAAATAGTGGCAAAATTGTAATAAGAGTTTACTTTTTTTGTTCCACTTATTTCCAAGGATTCTCCTGCATCCCGCACCTGTGTCGGCTCCCGCATCCAACTCCTATGTCGGCTCCCGCTGCCCGCATTTTTTGTACACAACGCCTCCTTCCTCTCCCGATTCCGCTGGTGCCACCTCCTGCGCCTCTTCTTCTTTCTCTTATAGGCGACTCCAATCCCTCCAAGAGCCGACGCCATCCGTGCTTCTTCTTTCTTTCCCCAAGGCTGACGTCAGCGACATACTTCCTCCCTAAGGCCGGCAGTCCCTCCTCCTAGAGTCGACAGCAGAGCCTCTTTATGTTTCTCCTCCAAGTGTAGGCAGCCCCTCCATCCCTCTTACGTTGCGATTTGGCTGGTGGGTCGCAAGAGGATCGCTTAGGGTTTGCTCGTTTCCTCTTCTACTTGGATTTTTGAGCTCAGATTTGGTCTCCTTGGGTAAGGAACTCCTCCGATCTCCTATGTTTAGAATTTTCTGAAAATATGTTATCTTTTGCGGTCCAATCAGTGTATTCGCGTTGATCCAACACATGACCATCGTGTAATCAACTAATCCCGGATTATTTGTGTTTTCCGGTGCCGCTCGTCGGATCTACTGGGATCTCTCCAAAACCCTCTCCAATTTGGGGTGTGTCTAGCCAGGGCACCGCCAATTTCCGATTTTTGCGGGGTATTTTCCTCTCCCCTCACTCTTGAGGGAGGTATATTCACCAACCCTTCATGTTTAGGCTTTATAAAGTGGATTATATGTGTTAACTTTGTTTCCTCGTTATGTCATGTATGTCGTTCCCGAGCAGGTTAATTAAGGTCCTTAAGTATTGCTTGGGCCGCTAAGATGTCGCCATCTGTTTCAGCTTCACCTTAAGCCAAATGGAGAATTTCCTCTTTCTTGCAAACATTGAATTTAAATTTCTCATACATGTACCTTAATTAATAACGGTATCTGACAACCCATGAATTGCAACCCTTTAGCATGTCATGTTATGATAGAAATCTCTAAACAATTATGAATCATTGAAGTCATAAGTGTCATAAGCAATTTTGAAAGGTAGTGTTTAATTGGTGCATCTCCTTTTTTCATGGTCACGGTACGCAGGGAAATTTTTCTAATAGGACGTGTTACTTTAACTTGAGTGTAAACCATGTGCACCCACTATAAACACCTACACATTTCATCGATTACAGCTTATGTCATTACAAGAACGATTATGCTATAATCCGGAGTAGGCTAATAATTTCGGATAGTTCTGCTTGATTGTAACAACCTCATATCATAATAATAATAATAATAAAAGAGAAATAATATAAACAAAGACTTAAAAACATCTTATAACCCGATGCCCCCCGGTCCAAATCCCGCAACCAGCATCCCGCATGAGCTTCCTCCCGATCCCGCTTCCTTCGCTCCGTCGGCCCCGCCTCCGTATCCCGAGCGCCCGGCAGCCCTCTCCTCCGCCTCCAGTGGCCGGCGAATCCCCCCTCCAGGCCCGGCGCCTCTTCCTCTTGCTTCCCCGTCATTTATGACGCTCCCCTTGGCCGGCAAATCCCGCAGCAGCCCCTCCTCTCTTGGCCGGCTGCATCCAAGGGAGGGGTCGACTACTTTTCCCCTTCCTCTTCTCCTTCTCCGGCCAGTGAGAGCAAGAACATCGTTTCTTCTCCAGCAACCCTAGCTCCTCCTCGTTCCGGCCGGTGGATTTCGTGAGGGACTCCTATGGTTTCGCTTGAAACCCCTCTTCGTGGATTTTTGAGTCAAGATCTGGTCTCCTTGGGTAAGGAATCTCGCCTCACTCTCATTTTCAGTTTGCTCTAATTTTATTACGCTAATTCTTCGCTCTCCGATCTAGGGTTTTTGGACGATCCAACCTATGTCTATTGTATAACCCGTTAATTCCGGATTTGTGTGTTTTCCAGTGCGTGTCCTTGGACTTAGGTGGTGGAATCGCTCCAATCCCTCTCCGAATTAGGGATTCTTGCTTCAAAACACCGCCAAAACTCCCGATCCCTCGCGGTAGTCTATTCTCCCCTCACTTTCGAGGGTGGTATATTCCTAAACCCCTCTCCTTTTGTGTGGAGCGATTATCAAACGCATGTGTTGTCATAAGAAACTTTTTAATTCAATTTGGAATGCATTCTTGATCTCGAGCAGGTTTAGCTCAAGCTTCTAACCTCGTCTGCGTCACTTAACTGTTACTAGCATTTCTGAAGTCACCTTAAGGCAAGTAGAGACAACTCTCTCGCTTGCAAACATGTGATTTAATTTACTTCACTTTTGTTATGAAGTAGTCCCTTATAAACCGGAATCGTCTAATTAATAACTTGTTCCAATCATTTATGAATCTCTGAGATTGTTGAATACCTTAGGCAAGCATTGAGAGGAGAGTGTTGGTTTGGTGTGACGCGTCGAATCGAGCTCCCGACTAACTGGTAACAGAAACCATTAGTCGACCAATGCAAGCACCGTTGTTGATAAGCCTTGCATCAACTCATACACTAGAATCCTGTACACCAAATGACAATACCTTCACCCTTCAATGTACTTCCGCTTATGGTATTGTGTAAAACCACTACTTTAGTTTATATATTTGGTAAGTAGTGTGGTGTGTCATTAGAGGCTGAAACCGGCTAAAAATCAAGTGAACCGGCACTTTCCGGTTTTTAGCATGCGTGGCGTGCGGGTATTAAGCGGCGCCAGATAGGAATAAAGCAAAGGAAAGCTGTTGTTCCTCCTATTTTCTCTCCCGATCCCGCACAGTAGCGCAGAAGGCGGACATTAGCCGCACGCCGACGGACGCTCCCGAGCGCTCGATCTTCCTCCGTTCTTCGTTATTTTTCCTCCGATTGAAAGGTAATCACTTCATCTCCACTGCTCTTGCTTCTTTCATGAAATTTTTGCATGGATAGTAGATGGTAGAAACTTTAGATTTTAGGGTTTTTGAAAATCTTTTTTTATTTTCATTAGAAAAGTTTCTGTAACGATTTCTCTAACTAAACCCATGAATTTGGGGGAAACCCTAGTAAATGCTAACTTGATTTTGGTGTTAGGATTGAAATAGGTGAAACCCTAAATATCCTTAGCATGAATATTATGTTGCCCTTTCTCTAAACCAGTGAAAGTTCACTACGTTGAACCTAGGGCAGCAAAACCCTAAGGGTTTAAAGAGGTCTTTGACCTAATTAGGTCAAGTAGAACCCTCAAAAGGGATTATGACCTAATTAGAGACCTTAGTTGATATATTACAAATGAATAAACCTTGTTGTAATAATTAGGGCAGCAATCTCTTAAAGGATTTTGAGCTAGGGAAGCAAAATTGGCTAGGGCGTAATGTTCACTCGCCAATTGAACCAAAAGCCCCTTGATTTCTAGATAGAATAACCAACAATTAACACCCTAAATAACTCCTTGACCTAATTAGGTCAAGTGGAGCCCGTCAAGAACATCTTGAAGTGGTTGACCAACTTATGTGTCTTCAACAATATTGTCAATGTAGGATATGGCTTCACGAGGTAGTGGAAAGCAAAATGACAATGGTGGTCGCAGGGATAAAGGAAAAGGGGTGGAAAAGGTGAGCTCTTACCCTTTGTAATCACTTAATTTTCATGTTTGTTTTTCATACTTATATTTTATGTGTATGTTATATGAAAAAAACAAAACAATGGAAATCAAATATATGAAAATAAAGTAAAGGAAGTAAAGAAAAGAAAAAGTAAAAGAACAAAGAAATGAAATGGGCTAAGTTAGGGGTCAACCCAACAGTGGAGGTGGGGTGAATGTCCTCCCAATGATGATGAAATGAAAGGAACGTGTGAATATGAAAAGACACGTTAAGAAATGTGTGCGAATATGAAAAGGCACGCAAGCGCGCTATATAAATGAAACGAAAGGTTAATATTCTCTTAACACTGCCCAATAACAACATGAAAAATCGAAAAGAGACTAATAGAGTCCAACCCATGAAACAATATATGTATGAGTAAAAGATAAACCAGAGAAGAAAAAGATTCATAATAAGAACATGATGAAAACGATTCACGTAATATAACGAGAGAGAACGTAATCAATATAAAGTATGAAATCCGTAAAATGCAAATAAGACATCATAGTAAAAAGGGAAAAATGAGAATTCATTTAGTCTTTGACTAATAAAAATGTAACAAAACAGGTAAAGGTGGAGGCTTCCCCTGCCAGCTCTAGCAGGCCCCCTATACGCCGGGAAAAGATGTACAAGATCTGGGTGGATGTCATCACAGCCGTCTTCGAAGTCATGGATGCCCACAAGATGTCTTGTCGCGACCCCGACTGCCCCCACGACGAGTTTCAGTTTTATTTCAAATAGTTACTTATGTTTTCACATGTTACAGTATAGCTTTTGGTTATGAGTTACATGTATAGTTTTGAGCTGATGTGATAGTATCTGTATAGTTGTAGCTCAGATATTTTGGTGACTCCTTTTTGTTATATATATATGTATCCAGTCACCTGTACTATACTGTATCAGATGTATGATAAATAAGATGGGATGTACTTTCAGCACTTCTTTTACTCTGTCATGATATCTATTTATATATATAAGCAGTGATGATTATATAACTGTCATACTCTGAATTGCCTAGGAAATATAGAAGATGAATGAAAATTGCGACGGTAGCCTAGTAAGAGGGGCCGTTACAATTAAATGGTATCAGAGGAGATTTTTTTATATTCTTTAGGAGTAAAAGAAATGCAAGGAATGTTACAGTAAAACAAACTGAAGTATCTAATTTGATGTCTTCCTGTTTCAGGAACCCTTTCGTACCTATTTGAGTAAACGACAAAGAGAAGAACTCGAAAAAGAAACTAGTCGCATGGCTGAAGACAAAATTAGGGAAAGATCAAATCCCCCTTTATCTGAAGTCATGCAATCATTAGCTGAGGCTATTCGAATGGGCCATAGTGTTGTTGCAGTATCGCAACCGTCAATGTCAAGTGAATCTTACGTGAAGCAATTTCTGGAAATGAGACCGCCCTTATTTCGAGGAGGTTTGACCCCAATGGAAACTGAAGGCTGAATCAAGAGGATTGAATTAATTTTCAATGCTATGAAATGCCCCGATGATCAAAAAATTGATTTAGTCGTCTTCCTACTAGAAGGAGAGGCTGATCGATGGTGGGACAGCATGAGGCAAGAGAAATTTGCTGGGCGGAAAAATTCAAAGATTCACTGGACTGAATTTTTGAAAGAATTTGTTAACTGGTTTATCCCTCCATCTGAAAAACAAATGTTGCAGGAAAAATTTCTTAGATTAATGCAAGGAAATCGTACAGTCCTTCAATATGAAGCTGAGTTTGCACAACTAGCTTATTATGCAGGAGATATGGTCGCCAAGGAAAGCGATCGTTGCTTTCGATTTCAATTGGGTCTACGAGAAGACGTACGGGTACATCTCATTTCACAAAGGATTAAGAATTATAATGAATTGGTAGAGACTGTTAAGTTGATTGAAAAGGATGTCGAGAGTTCGCAAAGGCGAATGGACTTTCAGAAGAAAAGACTGCCAGAAGGACAGAATATGGATTCCTCGCGAAAGAGTGGAAGTTCAAATTGGAAAAGGAAGAAAGGAGGTCCTCCATCACAAACTCGAAGTGAAAGTGGGGCTAGTAGTAATACGATGAAGCTCTTATGTTCGAAATGCGGAAAGAATCACTTTGGCGATTGCTTAAAGGGTACCGGCGTTTGTTTTAAATGTTTGAAGCCGGGACATCGCCGCCAAGATTGCCCGTTGTGGAAGACAGTATCTGAAAGAGGTGGTCCTAGTCAGATATCAACATTTCATCACCTTGATACCAGCTCAGTTAGTAGAATGGATAAAGGTAAAGGAATTGATACATCAGGATCTATGGTAGAAACTAGAGAAGACAGACTGGTGCAGCCTAGAGTCTTTAATATGAACCAGCAAGGAGCGAAAGCTGATGATACCGTTATCACAGGTATGATCTATGTGCATAACCACCTTTTAAAGGTATTATTTGATACAGGGGCTAGCCAATCTTTCATCTCTACAAGAGCAATTAAACAATTAAGGTTGGAACCATATATATCGCTGGAAGAGTTGAGAGTTAGAATGCCTAATAATACTGAGATGACTACAAATCTTCGATGTACAGTATGGCTAACAATTGATACCAACCCAGTAGAAGCAGATGTTGCAGTTCTACCTCTATCTGAGTTTGATATCATATTAGGGATGGATTGGTTATCAAGACATGAGGCTATTATCAATTGTAAAAAGAAGGAAATTACACTTAAGCTGGACAATATACAGTGTACTTTTAAAGGACTAAATGAAGTTGCAAAAATTATGATATCTTCATTAAAGGCACTGAAGAAAATACGAAAAGGTTGTGACGCAACCTTGGTTGTAATTAAGGAAACCAGTGCGGTGACACGTGAGCCAACTGCAGTTCCTGTAATATGTGAATTTCTCGAAGTATTTCCCGAAGACTTACCAGGACTACCCCCATCAAGGGATGTAGAATTCACTATTGATTTAGTGGAAGGAGCTAAGCCAGTAGCAAAAGCACCATATCGCATGGCTCCTAAAGAATTGGCAGAACTAAAAAGCCAATTGCAGGAACTACTTGATAAGGACTTCATCCGACCAAGCACCTCACCTTGGGGAGCTCCAGTACTTTTCGTTAAAAAGAAAGATGGTTCGTTTCGACTATGTGTCGACTACCGAGAACTGAATAAGTTGACACTTCGCAATCAGTACCCTCTACCTCGCATTGATGATTTATTCGATCAATTAAGTAATGCAAAAGTCTTTTCTAAAATTGACTTAAGATCAGGTTACCATCAGATGCGAATAAAAGAAGACGATATTTACAAAACTTCCTTCAGCACAAGATACGGACACTTTGAGTTCGTAGTCATGCTGTTTGGATTGACAAACGCGCCAGCAGTTTTTATGGACTTAATGAACCGAGTATTCAAGGAATATTTAGATAGGTTTGTTATCGTATTTATCGATGACATCCTGATATATTCGGCAAGTAAGGGTGAACATGCAGAGCACTTGAGGATTGTGTTGCAAACGTTGAAAAGTCATGCCTTATACGCAAAATTTTTTAAATGTGAGTTCTGGTTAAATGAAGTTTCCTTCTTGGGACATGTAGTTACAGAACATGAATTATCTGTATATCCAGCCAAAGTAGAGGCAATTATAAATTGGTCAAGACCGACTATAGTCACAGAAATTCGGAGCTTCCTCGGATTAGCAAGTTATTACAGAAAATTTGTAAACGGTTTTTCAGCAATTGCACTACCGCTTACGAAACTAAACCGAAAGAACGTTCTATTTCTCTGGACGGATGAATGTCAGGAGGCATTTGACGAGTTAAAAGCAAGATTAACTACTGCACCAATATTGGTCATGTCCTGTGGCATAGAAGGTTTTCAAATTTATAGCGATACATCCCTGAAAGGTCTTGGTTGTGTCTTGATGTAGAATAACAAAGTCATTGCGTATGCCTCGAGACAGTTGAAGGATTCTGAGCGTAATTACCCAACACATGATTTAGAATTGGCAGCTGTCGTATTTGCCATAAAAATTTGGCGACATTATTTATATGGTGTTCAATGTGAAATCTTTACAGACCACAAAAGTTTAAAGTATATTTTCTCTCAGAAGGAAATAAATATGCGCCAGAGACGATGGTTAGAACTTATCAAAGATTATGACGTCGACATTAAATACCATCCCGGTAAGGCAAATATAGTAGCTGATGCGCTCAGTAGAAAACATTTGGCACAGATGATTGTTCCGCTAACTGAACAAAAAGAGTTATTACGAGAGATACAAAATCTTGAAATGCTTACATGTATAACTACCGCTCAGACTCGCGATTTATTTTTCCAACTAATGACAGAGCATTCCCTTAAAGATAGGGTCAGGAAGGCGATGAGCCAAGATCCTATATTTGTGAAGATTCTAGATAAGGTAAAAAGTGGACAATCAACTGCTTTTACAGAACAAGATGGAGTATTATTTTTAAATAAAAGGTTATGTGTTCCTCATGTTAATACACTTCGAGCGGAAATACTTTATGAAGCACATAACACAACATATTCAATTCATCCTGCGAGAACGAAAATGTACCAAGATCTCAAGCAGGACTTTTGGTGGCCAGGAATGAAGACTAACGTAATTCAATATATTGTTAAATGTCACACATGCCAACTTGTGAAAGCAGAACATCAGAAACCTGGCGGATACTTACAATCACTGCCGATTCCTGAATGGAAATGGGATGACATAACCATGGATTTTGTCATGGGATTGCCAAGGAGTAAAACTGGAAACAACGGTATCTGGGTAATTATTGACCGATTAACGAAAGTTACACATTTTATTCCTATGAAAAATGATAGCCCAGAACAAAAGTTAGTTGATCAATAGATCGATGTTATTATAAAATATCATGGAATTCTCCGGTCCATCGTGTCTGATAGAGATGGACGCTTTACATCGGATACTTGGAAACTCGTACAGAAGAAATTGAGCACAAAACTACTATACAGTACCGCCTTTCATCCTCAAACGGATGGTCAGTCCGAGCGAATTATCCAATTGTTGGAAGATTTATTAAGAATGGTCGTACTCGATCTTAAAGGTTCATGGGAAAAATACTTAGCGCTGGTGGAATTTTCATACAATAATAACTACCAGTCAAGTATTCAAATGGCACCGTTCGAGGCATTGTATGGACGAAGATGTCGCACCGCATTAAGCTGGGCAGAAGATGGTGATCAGAAGTTATTCCCAAATAATCAAGTAGATAAGATAAACGATAAACTTACACTGGTACAAGAAATATTGAAAATAGCCCAAGATAGACAACAAAAATATTATGATGTCAAACATCGAAGAGTAGAATTTAATGAAGGTGATATGGTATGTCTAAAGATAAAGCCCTTTAAGGGAACTTCACGAATTCGTCGACTTGGAAAGCTTAGTCCAAGTTATGTAGGACCATTCGTCATCTCTGAAAGGATTGGACCGGTGGCTTATCGCCTAGTATTATCAGATGCTCTTCAAAACCTTCACGATGTATTTCATGTCCCTTCATTAAGAAAGTATATAACATACCCAGAGAAAATAGTCTCTCCTGAGCAAGTGCAAATAGAGTCGGATTTATCAAGTCCAACCGAGCCATACAAGATTGTAGATTGGCAAAATAAGCAACTTCGAAATCGAGAGGTTCGATTTGTCAAGGTCTGGTGGAAAGGGCATGGTATTCATGAAGCAACGTGGGAAAAAGAAGAAGACATGAGAAATCTTTTCCCTCAATTGTTTGATGTACTTTCAGATTGAGGATTTTCGCGGACGAAAATCCTCAATAAGAAGGGGAGAATTATAAAACCACTACTTTAGTTTATATATTTGGTAAGTAGTGTGGTGTGCCATTAGAGCCTGAAACCGGCTAAAAATCAAGTGAACCGGCATTTTCCGGTTTTTAGCATGCGTGGCGTGCGGGTATTAAGCGGCGCCCGATAGGAATAAAGCAAAGGAAAGCCGATGTTCCTCCTATTTTCTCTCCCGATCCCGCACAGTAGCGCAGAAGGCGGACATTAACCGCACGCCGACGGACGCTCCCGAGCGCTCGATCTTCCTCCATTCTTCGTTATTTTTCCTCTGATTGAAAGGTAATCACTTACTCTTCACTGCTCTTGCTTCTTTCATGAAATTTTTGCATGGATTGTAGATGGTAGAAACTTTAGATTTTAGGGTTTTTGAAAATCTTTGTTTATTTTCATTGGAAAAGTTTCTGTAACGATTTCTCTAGCTAAACCCATGAATTTGGGGGAAACCCTAGTAAAGGCTAACTTGATTTTGGTGTTAGGATTGAAATAGGTGAAACCCTAAATATCCTTAGCATAAATATTATGCTGCCCTTTCTCTAAACCAGTGAAAGTTCACTACGTTGAACCTAGGACAGCAAAACCCTAAGGGTTTAAAGAGGTCTTTGACCTAATTAGGTCAAGTAGAACCCTCAAAGGGGATTATGACCTAATTAGAGACCTTAGTTGATATATTACAAATGAATAAACCTTGTTGTAATAATTAGGGCAGCAATCTCTTAAAGGATTTTGAGCTAGGGAAGCAAAATTGGCTAGGGCGTAATGTTCCCTCGCCAATTGGACCAAAAGCCCCTTGATTTCTAGATAGAATAACCAACAATTAACACCCTAAATAACTCTTTGACGTAATTAGGTCAAGTGGAGCCCGTCAAGACCATCTTGAAGTGGTTGACCAACTTATGTGTCTTTAACAATATTGTCAATGTAGGATATGGCTTCACGAGGTAGTGGAAAGCAAAATGACGATGGTGGTCGCAGGGATAAAGGAAAAGGGGTGGAAAAGGTGAGTTCTTACCATTTGTAATCACTTAATTTTCATGTTTGTTTTTCATACTTATATTTTATGTGTATGTTATATGAAAAAAAACAAAACAATGGAAATCAAATATATGAAAATAAAGAAAAGGAAGTAAAGAAAAGAAAAAGTAAAAGAACAAAGAAATGAAATGGGCTAAGTTAGGGGTCAACCCAACAGTGGAGGTGGGGTGAATGTCCTCCCAATGATGATGAAATGAAAGGAACGTGCGAATATGAAAAGGCACGTTAAGAAATGTGTGCGAATATGAAAAGGCACGCAAGCGCGCTATATAAATGAAACGAAAGGTTAATATTCTCTTAACACTGCCCAATAACAACATGAAAAATCGAAAAGAGACTAATAGAGTCCAACTCATGAAACAATATATGTATGAGTAAAAGATAAACCAGAGAAGAAAAAGATTCATAATAAGAAGATGATGAAAACGATTCATGTAATATAACGAGAGAGAACGTAATCAATATAAAGTATGAAATCCGTAAAATGCAAATAAAACATCATAGTAAAAAGGGAAAAATGAGAATTCATTTAGTCTTTGACTAATAAAAAAATGTAACAAAACAGGTAAAGGTGGAGGCTTCCCCTGCTAGCTCTAGCAGGCCCCCTACACGCCGGGAAAAGATGTACAAGATCTGGGTGGATGTCATCACAGCCGTCTTCGAAGTCATGGATGCCCACAAGATGTCTTGTCGCGACCCCGACTGCCCCCACGACGAGTTTCAGTTTTATTTCAAATAGTTACTTATGTTTTCACATGTTACAGTATAGCTTTTGGTTATGAGTTACATGTATAGTTTTGAGCTGATGTGATAGTATCTGTATAGTTGTAGCTCAGATATTTTGGTGACTCCTTTTTGTTATATATATGTATCCAGTCACCTGTACTATACTGTATCAGATGTATGATAAATAAGATGGGATGTACTTTCAGCACTTTTTTTACTCTGTCATGATACTTGTTTATATATATAAGTAGTGATGATTATATAACTGTCATACTCTGAATTGCCTATGAAATATAGAAGATGAATAAAAATTGCGACGGTAGCCTAGTAAGAGGGGTCGTTACATATTGCAGCTAGGCTAAACTCCTTAGTAAGCTATTCGAATAAAAGCACCTGGCTACTCATGGTTACTTGTCTGATAATAGGTTGCTACGGGAAAAACTAGTTCACTGAGCTCTTGTTTCCCCTGCTTATTTTTTGTGCAATTGATTAATTTGAATTTTTATGTATATTCATGTTTTAAGGCACTTTCCTTTTATTTGTATTTGCCTTAGGATTCGTGACTGCGCCGCCCGGTTTCTGAGTTTTTCTTCTTCCAGCTACAGCTTTTGCTCGGAGATTTCATTTTGTTTAATGTATCAGCAGGTTCTATGTATTTTGTTTTGCTGTTGAATTTTTCTTTCTATTCATGTATTAGTTATCGTCAGACATTTTCTCTTGTATCGAGGACAACTTGTAGGGTGAAGCATTGTACTAATTCATTTCACTTATGATATTTCTATTTTTGTGAGTAGTGCATTTATTTAGTTTTAGTACTGCTTATGTCTTAGTTTCTATAAAAGAAATGCATGCACGACTTTTTAATTATTTATGTGTGGCTTCCGCACCTTTTTTAAAAGAATCAATTAAAACTCTTTTCAAAACTAACAAATTTTTAAAAAAACCTAGTTGTTGAATTTCTGGTTCCGCCTAAGCAGGCATGGTTCTTCTCTGCATGTCTGTGGCATCACGACCCGCCCGAAGCGCACTCTGATCTTGTTGAGACGGGTCGTGACATTGATTCAGTTACTTGTCTGTTTCACTAGCATTGCTTCAACATAAACTGATACACTAATATTTCTGTTTTCCTCTGCTCGTATTTTAATTTATAACTTGCTCACTGTTTATTTCTATGTTCTGAGACATTTTTCTTGTTTTGGATTTTGCCTTAGCGTCCGTGACTGCGCCGCCTGCTTCCTGAGCCGATCTGCGCCAAGTTTTTGGATTTTTGGATTTTTGGAGGTTTATTTTGTTGTTATTTTGTCAGGTTTTATGTATTTGTTTCTTATACTGTCGGATTTGATTATCGTGTATTAGTTATAGTCAGTCATTTTCTTTTGTGACATGGACAACTGTTAAGCTGTATTTTTGTACTGAAATTCAATTTTAATAATATGTTAATTTTTTTGGTTTATGTAACAACATAACCTTTAAAAAAGGGATTTAATTAAATTGTTTAAAACTGAGTGGCAAACTTGTAATTAGGATTAGGTTTTCCCCTCTTTAACCCGCGGGTCTAGGGCAAGCTCCGTCTCCCGCGAATTGAAGTCGCAAGCCTGTCGCCAGTTTTTGTAAAGCTCCTGCACGCATCGATCCTGTCTCCTGCTTTAGCCGCGACTCCCGCACCAATGCCGCCACCCGATACCGACGCCTCCTCTAGTTTTTTCCCTAGCTGACACTTCCTCTTTCTGAGACCGGCGCCTCTTCTCTTCCTTCTTTGGCCGACTGCCTCTTCTCCTTCTTTGTTCAGCTAGGGGTCGGCAGCCCTTCCCCTTCATCTTATAGGGTCGTCAATCCCTTTGCTCTTCCCCTCTAGGCTGGTAACCGCCTCATCTTCCTCCGGCAACTCATTTTCTCTGATTTATTCTTCATTTTGGTCATGGATTTACAAGTGGGACATCTAGGGTTTCCTCCCCTCTCCTCCTTGAGCTCGGATTTGGTTCCTTTTGGTAAGAATCTTCCTTCATTCATACATATTCAGATTTTATTGCATCTTTTACAATTATTTGTCTCCAAAAATTGTGTTAATCTTGTGTTTCATGATTTTTGTCCCTTATAATTGTCTAACTGTCGTTGTGTTCGTGTGTTTTCGGCGCCGTTCGACGACGCTACCGGTGTGATCTCTTCAAGTCCTCTCAAAATTAAGGTTTGCACAAGCCCAAGCACCGTCAAGTCTCCATCTTCGCGGGGTAATCTCTTCTCCCCTCACTGTTGAGGGAGGTAAATCTCTAACCCCTTTCTTGTTTGAGTATTGTGATAAATAATTGTCCGTGCTAGCATTGTGTTTCTTATTAAATTATTGTCAATTTCATTATTTGTACTTGAACAGGTTTAAATAGGGTTCCTATTTTTTCTAGTGTCGCTTAGCCGCCTCCGTCAGATTCAGTCTTCTTCAAGCAAGTAGAGATCATTCTCTCTTGCAAACATTGAACTTAATTGTCTTATCTGATCTTATGTTTATATGAATTCACCATTGATTGCTTGTTTCGTCAAATAATTTAGACCTTGAATCCCTAAATCGACTTGTTATGAGTTTGAGGTTCACATGATTGGAATATCACGAGTTGTGAATGTAAATGATGATATATGAATAATTGGAAGACGGGTTAGTAAATGATAGTTAATTGGATATTCAATTAAATGATTTGCATCTCATTTGATGAATAACTTGAAGAATAGTAGAGCGTTAATCACGAGCAACATTGTCACGATAATAATTATAATGAATTCGGGTTATCAAGTATATGATTGGTGTTTTGATATATCATGCCCGTAATGCACTTTTTTTATTTGGAAAATACTTGTGTCAAAGGATGATTTAACCTAGATGAGTACTTGATATCTCCGATCTGATACATTTCAACTTACCTCTGTTATATACTCGAAAAATCTTCTTGATAATGAAAAATTAACCTCTCAAACCGCAATATTCAAAACTCACTGATTGGTTTCTTCTGTGTCGTCGAATCTGGTTTCTTATGTCTGTCTGGTTGCAAGACCCGAGTAAAATTTATTCTTGATCTGATCTTTCACTTTAAGTATTTTCTTTTCTATTAAAATCTCTAAAGTATGAATCATGTAACTCATAATATCATAAACAAATATTGAAATGTGTTGGGGTCACTTGGGTTGCAGTCTTCACGGTGTCAGTTGGGACCCACTAAGCTTCCTTGAGCCGGGTCTGGGCCGTGACAACGATCACGACAACTAGGAAGTTTTTTTGATAAGACTTGGCGTTGAACTCAGTGTGAATCATGCGCACCATCAAGAAACCACATACACTCTTCAATGACTACAACTTATGATATTGTATGGTCAAACATATATTAATCTCCGGAGTAGTCTCTTGATTCTAGCTATTTCTGTTGACTCATTTACTCGTTTATTTTGTTAGCATCGCTTCATGAAAACTGGTACTTGTATATTTCTGTTTCTATTGTTCTGCACTTTACTTTGTTCATCTGATTATTTCAAAGTTCTGAGTCTTTTCTTTTTTGTTTGGGAATTGTCTTGGCGTTCGTGCTGCGCCGCCAGGTTTCAGAGTCTGTTTTGCGTCAAGCTTCTGTTTTTAGAGATTGATCTTTCTGTCGTGTCGGGTTCTATGTTTATGTTTCATTTCTTTTACTGTAAAATGTTTCTTTTATGTAATAAATATGATCAGTAAATCATGGACAACTGCTAGGATAAATATTATATATACAAGATTTAGCAGCATTTGCATGTTCATCCTTTTTTGAATCATAATTACATGAAATCTATAGCAGTTCCCTGAAAAATATGAATTTTACAAAATACATGTGCATTTAAATTTGTCACTGTTTTAAACTCTAAAAGCTTCCGTATAAAAATCAAATTTATTGTTCTCTAAATTAACTATTTTAAAACTAATTATCAGTATTCTCTGCATCCGCCTTAGTAGACATGTTTTTCTTTCCACTCATGTCTGTGGCATCACGGCCCGCCCGAATTGCACTCGGAATTTTATTGAGACGGGTCGTGACAATTGGTATCAGAGGATGGTTAGTTTCAAAAGATAAAATATTTTATAATTATCACTTATTTTGAAACTTATTTTATAAATATATAAACATGCATCATTGTTTCACTCAGCTTGTCATTATCTATTGTTCGCGGCTGAAATACGCGCACACTCACTCATAAGCATGAGTAGTATGCACACGAATGTTAAGGGGTTATGAGCAAACTTAACATTTTTGTGCATATGAATTTTCACTTTGTATATACACCGCTTGTGAATATTAAATTGTATGAGCGGTTTAATATTTTCAAGTGTGTTGGCATTAGAATCATAATATGCATAACATGCTAAGTGATATGGGCGCTTAACATGTCACGTGTATCTATTCATTTGCATTCATATCATAAATCATTGCATAAGTGTTAAGCTAAGAACAACAATAATGATTGTACATGCGTGATTTTACTATCTGCTTGACATCGCACAAGAATTCATTGTTGCGCTTACATTATTATTATCTAGAGTTGTCCAATGAAAATGCTGTAATTAATACATAATTTATGAACTTGACAGTAGGAAATGTGTTAGAATCCCTACTTTCAAGTCTCTGGTATTCGTATTCAGTCTTCCTGTTCGGCCCAATTATCAATCTTATCAGGTCCTCTGTATCTCCTTCTAGATAGCTCCTAAGTGTCAATAAGAAATGAGAGTCTTCTTGTAAATGGTTCTGCCAAATTACTTCAGCGTGCTTTTGAGTTCTTTCATCCCTAGGGAGACTCGCTTCCGTCGATACTCAATCGTCATCCTGTTTTTTTTCTCTTTGGTGTCCTATTTTTTCCTCTTTGGTGTCGTGTCCTCCCTTAGTGCAAAATCTTTTCGCTCTCGGATTCTCGTGTTTTGCCGCTCAATTTTGAGCTAATCGAAGACATTTCTATATTTCCTGAAGCCAATCTTTTGTATTTGTCCAACCCGCAAAGTCTAAAGAATTCTCTTGGGAACTTGTATCTGTTATGTGTTGCAAGTATCCGCAACTTTTTTCTTGATTTTGATAAGCCTTCGTGCTTGTTCTCTTTTTTGTTTCTCTACATTCATAGTCGGCTTCCATGCCTTGATTTGAATGTTTTGTTGGGATGTCTGACATCTAAACTTTGTCATAAAAGACCACATACAAAAAATTCTCAGAAAGTTTCGGGACGAAACTTCCTAATTAGGGCGGATGTAACAACCTGGCCTTTAAAAAAAGAGATTTAATTATATTGTTTAAAACGGAGTGGCAAACTTGTAGTTAGGATTAGGTTTTCCCCCTCTTTAACTCGCTGGTCTAGGGCAAGCTCCGTCACCTGCGAATTGAAGCCGCAAGGCCGTCTCCAGTTTTCGTAAAGCTCCCGCACGCGTCGTTCCCGTCTCCTACTCCAGCCGCGACTCCCCCTCCCTTGCCACCTCCCGATTTCGGTGCCTCCTCTGGTTTCTTCCCCAGCTGACGCTTCCTCTTTCTGAGTCCGGCGCCTCTTCTCTTCCTACTTTGGCCGACTGCCTCTTCTCCTTCTTTGTTCAGCTAAGGGTCGGTAGCCCTTCCCCTTCATCATATAGGTCTGGCAGTCCCTTTCCTTTTCCCCTCTAGGCCAGTTACCGCCTCCTCTTCCTCCAACAACGCATTTTCTCTGATTTCTTCTGTCGTGGATTTGCGAGAGGGGCATCTAGGGTTCCCCCCCCCCCTCCTTGGGCTCGGATTTGGTTCCATTCGGTGAGAATCTTGCTTCATTCACCCATATTCAGATTTTATTGCATCTTTTATAATTATTTGTCTCCAAAAATTGTGTTAATCATGTGTTTCATGATATTTGTCCACTTATAATTGTCTAATTGTCGTTGTGTTCGTGTTTTCCGGAGCCGTTCGACGACGCTACCAACGTGATCTCTTCAAGTCCTCTCTGAATTAGGGTTTGCCCAAGCCCAAGTGTCGCCAAGTCTCCATCTTCGCGCAGTAATCTCTTCTCCCCTCACTGTTAAGGGAGGTAAATCTCTAACCTCTTTCTTGTTTGAGTATTGCGATAAATAATTATTCGTGCTAGCATCGTATTTATTATTAGGTCATTGTCAATTTCAGTGTTTGTACTTGATCAGGTTCAATTAGAGTTCCTGTTTTTACTACCGCCGCTTAGCCGCCTCCGTCGGATTCAAACTGCTTCAAGCAAGTCGAGATCATTCTCTCTTGCAAACATTGAACTTAATTGTGATGCTTGATCTTCTGTTTATATGAATTCACCCTTAATCGCTTGTTTTGTCAAAATAAATTTAGACATTGAATCACTAAATAGACTTGTTATTAGTTTGAGGTTCACGCGATTGGAATAGCACAAGTTGTGAATGTAAATGATGATATATGAATAATTGGAAGACGAGTTAGTAATGATAGTTAATTGGATATTCAATTAGATGATTTGCATCTCATTTGATGAATAACTTAAAGAATCGTAGAGCGTTAATCACGAGCAACATTGTCACGATAGTAATTATAACGAATTCGAGTTAGCAAGTATATAATTGGTGTTTTGATATATTATGCTCGTAACATACTTTTTTTACTTGGAAAATATTTGTGTCAAAAGATGATTTAACCTAGATGAGTACTTGATATCTCTGACCCGATACATTTCAACTTACCTTTGTTATATACTCGAAAAATCTTCCTGATAATGAAAAATTAACCTCTCGAACCCGCAATATTCAAAACTCACTGTTTGGTTTCTTCTGTGTCGTCAAATCTGGTTTCTTATGTCTGTATGGCTGCAAGACCTGAGTAAAAATTATTCTTCATCTGATCTATCACTTTAAGTGTTTTTGTTTTTGTTAAAATATTTACAGTATGAATCATGTAACTCATAATATCATAAGCACGCATTGAAATATGTTGGAATCATTTAAGTTGCAGCCTTCACGGTGTCAGTTGGGGGTCTGGGTCGTGACAATGGCCACGACAAGTAGGAAGTTTTTCTAATAAGACTTGCCTTTGGAATCAGTGTGAATCATGCACACCCAGAAGAAACCAACAACACTATTCAATGATTACAACTTATGATATTGTATGATCGAACATATATTATTCTACGGAGTAGTTTTTGTATTCTAGTTTTTTCTGTTGACACATTTACTTGTCTGTTTTGGTGGCATTGCTTCATGAAAACTAGTACTTGTATATTTCTGTTTCTACCGTTCTGTAATTTACTTTGCTCACCTGATTATTTCAATGTTCTGAGGCTTTTTCTTTTTGTTTTTGAATTACCTTAGTGTTTGTGTTGCGCTGCCATATTCCTTTTTTGTTTTGGAATTACCTTAGCGTTCGTGTTGTGCTGTCAGGTTCTTGAGCCTGTTTTGCGTCAAGCTTCTGTTTTCAGAGATTGATATTCCCGCTGTGTCAGGTTCTATGTTTATGTTTCATTTTTTTTACTGTCAGACGTTTCTTTTATGTAATAAATATGAGCAGTAAATCATGGATAACAGCTAGGATAAATATTATATGTACTAGAACTTAGCATCATTTGCATGTTCATCCTCTTTTGAATCAAAATTGCATGAAATATGTAGCAGCTCCCTGAAAATCATGAATTTTACAAAATACATGCGCATTTAAAATTCTCAATGTTTTAAACTTTAAAAGCTTCCGTATAAAAATCAAACTTTTTTCTCCAAATTAACTATTTTAAAACTAATTATCAGTATTCTCTACATCCGCCTTAGCAGACATGATTTTCTTTCCGCCCATACCTGTGGCATCACGGCCCGCCCGAAGCGCACTCTGACTTTTGTTGAGATTGGGTAGTGACAGTTTATTGCATAAATATTTTGGTATCAACATTGTGTGGCATGATATTTTATTAAAGTACATGTGCATTCAAATTTTTCACTGATAATCTTTAAAACTTCCGCACAAAACAAATTAGTTTCTCCAAATTATTTACTTTAAATTCAATAACACAAATAATCCGCTCTCGACTAACAGATATGAAATTTTTTTTCGCCCATGCATGTAGCATCACGACCCGCACGTAGCGAACTCTGATATTTGTAATTAGACGGGTCGTGACATAACCCATCACTCTTTGGTACACAATCAATGAAATCCAATGAGATGTCTTGCCAAATATGCTTAGGCACCAACAACAGTTGTATCAAGCCCATTGGTTTCTGGTGATCAGATTTGCACCACTGACAGCACTACTGAATTTAGACAGATTTCCAGCTTCATCCTCTTCTAGTAAAACATCTTCTATAGCCTCTGATATGCCGAATTAACATCGGAATGCCTCTATATCTGCATCATGATATAATTGTAGGAGCTTGGTTTTCAATAATTCATCTTGCCCGATCACCAATTTCCCTATTCTCTTGAGTAGCCCATACATCCATAAATATTTGGGTTTACTCAATTTGTTCGAGTCTTTTTCAATAATGATCTTTTGGATGTGAATATCCCTTGCCCACAAATTTTTGATGTAAGATATCTGAGAGTAACTAACATATTCAATTCCCACATCGAATGTTCATGCTGCCTGAATAGAGCATTCACACATACAATTCTTTTCCCCTTTTATATTGAATTTGGAAATCATACCTCATAAGATACGTTAGGATCTTTGTTGAGCCGAGGTTGGTATTTTTTGATCCAACAAGAATCTAAGGTTCTGGTGATCCGTTTGTACAATAAAAGGACATCCAATTAGATAATGCCGCCAATGTTGGACAGTTGTCACAATTGCGAGAAGTTTTCCATAAATCAAGAGGAATGCATTTTTCTTCCCCAGAGCCTTGCTGAAATAGGGAATGGGTTGCCCTTCCAATAATAAGATGACTCCTACTCCTTTAGTTGATGTGTTAGTCTCCAAGATGAATGTCTTGTGGAAGTTTGGAAGTCGTAGCACAGGCGGTTCAGAGACAGCATTCTTCAACTGATCAAATGATGTAGTTGTTGCCTCAGTCCATTTGAAAGATTTTTGTTCAGGAATTCCGTTGGGGGTTTAGCCATGATCCCATACCCTAAAATAAATCGTCTGAAGTATCCCGTTAAGCCCAGAAAACCATATCCTTGATTTTAAGGGGATCAGTGGCAAATCCATTGTTAAAGGCGCAACAACAACAACCTTATTTATTAAAGGCGCAAGGCGCACCAAGGCGCAAGGCGCAAAAGGATCTTGGAGTCTAGGCGCATGACTCAAGGCGCGCTCTTAGCGAAGGCAAGACGCAACCACATTCTTTCTAAAAAAACATCAAACATCTGGTCATCTTCTTGATCAGATTTTTTATCTGTTCTACTCATTAATCATTCATTATTATCATTTATATCTCTTAAAAAATAAAATTAATGGGGTCACCTGCATCATATATAAGTTTTAACACTCAATTATATTTCACAAATACTAAATTATGCAAAAACTACTGAGTTCTTACATTATTTATTTCTTTCTTTTGGGAAAGAAAAGTTTGCAATAGAAATCACACCCCAGATGTGCCTTTTATGTTCCAAAGACGCAAAAAGGCACACGAAGTTGTAAGCCTCTAAGCCTGTTGAGCCTGGAGCCTTAAGCGTACATTTAACAACATAGGCAACAAAAACAAGTCCTTTGTTGGTCTTTCGTATAAAGAGAGAGTGATCAACATTGCTTTTGGAGAAGCCAATGTTAGAGACAACTTGACAAAACTTGTCAAACCATGCTTAAGGGCTTTGTTTAAGACCATAAATGTACTTACAAAGCTTGCACACCTGAGACGCCTCCTGAGCAATAGCCATGTGGTTGCTCCATAAAGACTTATTCATGCGAGTCATCATATATGAAGGAATTTTTTACATCAAGTTGGAACATTTGCAATTTTTGGTTAATGATGGAGAAGAGTACCCGGATATTACTGATACAAGAAAACAAAAAAAGTGTCAAAGAAATCGACATAATATATCTGGGTGAACCTCTTGGAAACCAAACAAGCCTTATAGATCCATGGTCCTGTTAAGGAGAAACTTGATGGCAATGACTCAGCGACAACCGACAGCTTCGCCTCTAGAATAGGTAGGAACAAGAGTCCAAGTACCCCGCAATACTAAATAAGAGATTCGCTCATCCATGGCCGCTCAAATACCATGTGAGAATAAAAATATTATTATTCCAAAACCATTATAGAATTACATAGACTCCCCCTCTTTATACAGAGTACATGAAGAAGAGAAGAAGACACCTTTTAAGGAAAAAATTGTGTGATTCATGATCCAGAGTGGACAATAACTCATTGTGTGAAGCAGGCCGTTACACAGTTGACTTTGAATTTTTAGGGCGGTGAGATGTCCATTGAAATCCACCACAACTCCTGCTCGGTTTGTCAAACAAAACCTAAGTGGAAATGATTATATGAGGACATATTCTCAAAAGGTAACGATGCCAATATATTAACACAAGACATATTGAATATCAAGTCATACCGTAGAATCAAACAGCAGGCTATGAGCTTCCAAAAAGAAGTTAACAGTACTAACTATTTGTTTTCAAATAATTCTACGACCAATGAAGATAACACTTATTCATTAATTTTTTAAAACTTGTGTCATGACAAACATAAACAAATTTATGATTCATTTAGAAATTGCATCGGAATGCAGCTTGGCTTCTGAAGGTGAAATCAGCCCCTCTTCCGCAATTCCTGTTCGTCGAAAGATCTGTGAACCACATATCATTGAACTATTGGGTACAAAATTTAAAATTATAATTGTGGGATCAGATTTGAAATAGTGCGATTCAAATGAACTCAACAGCAATCCTGGTCAATCAAAAGGTGGGAAAACCTTTCCTTGAGCAGCTAAAGAACTTACTAAGTAAGTCGTAGTCATGCTGGCAGTCCATTACATTTATTGTTATGAGAAAGAGAAATAAGAGTCTAGCATCACAGATAATTTTAAAAACATAAACTTAATGAGATGAGAATGTCATGTAATTCAATACGATTAATATCATACATGGAAAATATTCATACGAAACTATAAATTTAACACTGTTGGCACAGACAAAGTTAGGAAAAAATTACTACCTCATGCCCATGTGAATTGCATTGCTCCACAATGTGACGTGTACCATAGGCAATTCCCTGGACCGTGGCAAAGTATAGAAGGGCTAACTGCCTCTCACTTTTGTCGAGTGTTAGACCGCAAACCATACCTCTAGATTTTGCATCAGCGAATGGTGATCTAATAAGTTCAGTCCAAGACATGATAAAATAATTTAAGTAAATATATAGCCAATGGCCAAGCTGCAAAGAATGACATCCTAACCAATTAAAGTACAATATGTTAGATCAAGGGAGATATAGTTATCCACTAATGAATGTTTGGAATTTTTTATCACCCTTCTAGCTAAAAGTAGAGTTGCCCTTTTTAATAACACACAAGAGATTAACTTCTCTTTTGTAACATCAGAAGCTCTAGCTATTTTACAATGCTAAACTTTCAGGGACAGATAAGAGTTAGTGTAGGTATTGTTGCCGTTAATTGAGGTAATCATATTCGTTATTCCGAAGTTCACACATAAATTAACAGACAAAATATTCTAGTTATCAAGGAATTTTATGAAGTTAGTTGAGGCGCAAGTTTAAGTTTCACAAGAGCATTATTTTGCATAGAATAATAATATTCTATGAGTAGAACGACACTTTTGCAATCTAAAGAACCTAATTGCTACGTGAGAGTTATTTTCCTCTAGCTGAATCAAGCAACACAATTGCTTAGTTACACCCCTCCAGGCCTTTGTGAAACTACCGATCTTGATTGAAGCTCAGTACCCTTGTTTCGTTCACTGGATCGATGATTATAGGTCTCTGGATCATCATCTTCCTTGCCCTAGCAATCGGCCGGAACCCTATTCTGGATAGATCACGTGGAGAGTTCGACCTGTGGTGC
This sequence comes from Platanthera guangdongensis, assembly GCA_039583875.1. NCBI lineage: Eukaryota > Viridiplantae > Streptophyta > Magnoliopsida > Asparagales > Orchidaceae > Platanthera > Platanthera guangdongensis. The sequence goes on from CM077152.1 coordinate 62,766,236, forward strand.
TCTATTGGTAACCATTCTTGTTCCTGTAAGCCAACATTCACATTTCTGCCACAACAGTGATTTGCCTAACTTCTGTTTAAGGCATACACTCCTTCTCAATCGAGAATCCTTCCTTGTCTCGTTTTCTTTTGGTTTACGGCTTCTTAAAGGACTTATTTCTTATTGAAGTTAGAAATTTCAGAAAAACATCCCGCGGTAGAGGGATTTTGGTGTGGATCAAGGAAGTAGGGGACTAGTACTTATGTTGTTAATTGGAGAGTGAACTTTTCATAATTTCATTTCAACCTATGAATCAAGCCGTCATGTCACGTTTACGGATGTCGCAATGTAGAAGTAACGAATTCTCTTCCTCTTGATTAGAAATTTCACAAATCAATACTATTTAATTTAAGTACATGAGATTTTACGTATAGGTAACTATAGAGAGAAATGCAAGTGAGAGAAAATAATCCAGAATTTTATTATATTCGTAAATACAGGAGTACATACACTTATATAGAGAGAAAGAGAGAGAGAGCCTTCTACATCTACAACGTGGGACTAAATAGAATATACATGGGCTCCTCCTAATGGGCTTTTTCATTACATCTTAACACTCCCCCGCAAGCTGGAGCGTACAAGTCGTAGGCACCAAGCTTGGATAAGAACTGATGATATAATGTCCGAGAGAGAGCTTTCGTGAATATATCAGCAACTTGTCCTGACGCAACGACATGCTCTAACTCCAACTTCTTTGATTGAACTTTTTCCCGAATGAAGTGGCAGTTAACTTCAATATGCTTTTTTCGCTCGTGGAATACGAGATTCATGACAATATATATGGTTACTTGACTGTCACAGGAAAGAGTGGTCGGAGAGGAGAGTTTGAGGCACAAATCACTGAGAAGACCCTCAAGCCAAGTGAACTCGGAGACAACCACTGTCATAGCACGATACTCGGCCTCAACAGAGGGGAGAGAAACAACAGACGGTTTCTTGGTACGTCGGGTAATAAGATGTCCACCAAGGTAAGTGCAAAAACCAGTCGTGGAATATCATCATCAAGGAAACCTGCGTAGTCAGCATCAGAATACGAAACAAGAGACAGAGAGGAGGACGGTTTGTAAACAAGTCCTTGTCCTGGAGAAGTCTTAAAGTATCTGAGAATTCGCTCGACGATTTGGAGATGAGATGTCCGAGGAGCATGCATAAATCGACTCACAACCCCAACGACGAATGAGATATCAGGTCGTGTAACTATAAGATAGATTAGTTTCCCTACTAAGTGTCGGTAGTACTTTGGATTTGTCAGAACGGGATCAGTTCCAGATCCGTGCAGACAGCTTGTGATTCACATCCATAGGAGTGTCTGTAGTTTGCATCCTGAGTAGACCGCATCTTGCAGGAGATCAGTGCAGTACTTCCGTTGGGATAGGACGAGGCCATCAGGTCTCCATGCAACCTCAAGCCCAAGAAACTAAGTATCGAAGATTGCCCAGATCGTTTTTCTGAAACGTTGAGTTTAAATGTTGTTTGTTGTTCCGGATCCCGGCTGTGTCGTCGCCCGTTATTAGAATATCATCAACATACAAAAGGAGAATTACAGTGCATGTTGGTTGATGACAAGTGAAGAGATAGAAGTCAGCAAAGCTCCGTGTGAAACCAACCTCGCAAACCACTTTACTAAATTTGTCAAATCAAGCGCGAGGAGATTGTTTGAGACCATATATAGACTTCCGGAGATGACATACACGAGACTCCCCCGTGGTCTCAAACTTGGACGGTTGGTGCATATAAATCGTCTCTTGAAGATCACCATTGAGAAAGACATTTTTGATGTTCAGCTGATGTTGGAGCTACTGTCGATGCACAACAAGGAAGATCAGGACTCAAACAGTATTCAACTTGGCGATCAGGGAGAAGATTTTGTCGTAATCAATGTCATGTTGTTGAGTGAAACCCCTGGCCACCAGGCAGGCTTTAAGAAGGTCAACAGTGTCATCTGGAACATGTTTGATAGCAAAGGCCCATTTGCAGCTAACACAAGACTGGCCAGGAGGGAGAGGAACTAGGTCCTAAGTCTGGTTAGCCCAGAGGGCTGTCATTTCTTCGTTCATGGCCGCACGCCACCCCGGGTGTAGGAGAGCTTCCTGCAAAGAGTGAGGAATAGAAATGGTGGCGAGAGAGATGACAAATTTGAGAAGAGGCGGAGAGAGGTGATGTAGGGAGACATAATTCGCCATTGGATGAGCCGTAGATGGTGTTGTTGAATCATCAAGCCGCGAGATAGCATCAGTAGAAGGGAGCTGTTGTAGGGCATTTGCGAGGATGAATGATTGTATAGACACAGAGAAGTAAAGTATGAGTTGGTGAAGGTAATGCTGGCACTGGGAGTGGAGGAGGAGGAGGTGTGTGCGGAAAATTCGTGACGGGGACAACTAGACAAGGAGTAGTGGTAGGTGGAGGCAGTGTGGAGGACGTGGAGTAGAAGGGTTGTGTCTCAAGAAAGGTGACATCAGCGGAGACGAGCACTTTTTCGTCCGCAGGAGAGTCGCAGACATCCTTTTTGAGTGCGGGAGTAGCCAACAACATACATTTTGTGGCTCGAGGGGCATGTTTGTCATGCGGTGGTCCAAGAGAGTGGACATAGCAGGTACAGCCAAAGACACAGGAAGTGGGGGAGAATGAAAACTTGGAAGGAAACAAGAGGCCGAACGGAGAAGCGAAGTCAAGTACGGAGGAGGGCATGCAATTGATGAGATGACATGCAATAGAGACAGGAAAGTTCCAATATTTGGTGGGCACATGCATTGGCAACATAAGTGATCGAGTGACATCAAGAAGATGTTGATTCTTCCGCTCGGCCACATCGTTTTGTTGTGGGGTATACGCACACGAGATCTGATGTACAATCCAAAACTCGGTGCATAAATTTGTGAAGGTACGGCTAGAATATTCACGAGCATTATCGGTGCGAATTATCTTTAAGTTAACAGAGAATTGTGTACGCGACTCATTAATAAAGGCACGAAAGACAGATGCAAGTTCAGTACGATCTCGTAGTAGATAAAGTCATGTCAAACGCGAATAAACATCAATAAAGGTAACCAAAAACACTGGGGATTTTATAGCGCCCCCAAATATCAGAATGTACTAAAGAGAACGGAGTAGTACTCTGATTACATGTAGGTGAAAAAGAAACACAATGTTGCTTGCCAAGGATACATGATTCACAGGAAAACTCATGCAAGGAGACAACAGGAAAAGCCTACTTGAGAATCGGGAGAGGAGCATGGTCAAGACGACGATGTCAATCAACGAAGAGGACTGCAGAGAGGATAGTAGGGGAAACATCCGAGAGATAAAGCTCATTCGATACAGTCCTTTACCAATGACATTTTGTGTTCGACGATCCTAAGCTAGCCTACTAGCAGAGAGTAGATTGAAGGGTGATCCCGGAACATGAAAGACCGAGGACAAGGAGAGAGTAGGAGTGAGGCGCAGGTCAGCAGCTCCAGACACCGGAGTTGTGTTGTCATTGGCCACAGTGATGAACTTGGGATAATCATAGTGTATGTATTGATACCGCCTAGAACATGAAGGACCGAGGACAAGGAGAGGTTAGGGAAGATGGGCCGCGGTAAGCAAAAACACTAATCGCCAAGAGCAAAACCTCTCTTTGATACCATATAGAGAGAAATGCAAGTTCAAGAAAATAACTCAGAATTTTATTATATTCGTAAATACAGGAGTACATACAATTATATAGAGAGAAAGAGAGAGAAAGAGTCTTCTACATCTATAATGTGGAGCTAAATAGAATATACATGGGCTCCTCCTAATGGCTTTTTCATTACATCTTAACAGTAGCAAATACATGTTAACCTCATACATGTTGCATTATATTTTAATTCAAGTATGATTTCCATATGCGATAATGAACACTGAAATGTTCAAGTGAATACTTATGTAGAAACGCCTTTTTCATGAGTAAGTTGGAAAACATGAAAAATCATTAATTGCAATGATGTGTATTGAAAAGGAAACTGTGATATAAATTCTAAATGTAAACATGGACTACAGCATTATTCCCCGAACTAGTAGACTTATGGGGGTGACAAAGTTAGTTGAGCATGCAGGCTATTAGGTTTGTAGACGTTAGGGGGCATGGAAGGTGCTCTCTTATGATTGATGGACACACTATCATACTTATAAGACACGATAGACCATATGAGCCTATAAGAGGGGCCGACAACCCATTCTTCCACACACATAAACAGTTAGATGTGAGGGTCCGCGCTCGGGACACATCAAAATACCTTTAGGATATCATTAAGGGATCAAATCACAAGATGTACCTAGTAAACTATGAAACTTAAAATCAAGAAGAACAAGAACTTGAACACTCCCACTATAATAAGAACTTAGAATTCATGAATTTTGATACCTTAATGAGATAAAAAGGAAGAAAATGCAACTTATGTTATTAGTCTACTTCTTGTTTAAGCATGTATTGTTACCAAGTCTAGAAACCCTGATCCCTAATATCATATGTTGCATCTACAGATCTTCATATATGTTTACTTATGTTATTTGAGTGTCACTTGGAGAAAGAGTCTCTCTTACACACCAGTAGGTTGATCCCGTCTTTGAATCTTTTTTTATCGGGAACACAGGTCAGGAGATTCTCTCATGTCGAGCTTACGAGGATTTTTAAGTAGCTTTAGTATGTTTTTTCTTTCAAAACATTGCACTTGTTTTGGATTGACTCTTTATTACTTATGGACAATGTTATATTAGACATTGTTTTAGATTCAAATATTCTAGTTTGATTTCATTTACTTTTAGTTGGCTCTAAGTTTTATTATTGATGTATTCATTTAACCCTAGTTCCATTCTATAATTTTTGCTGTTTAGTTTAATTAATCTGTCTATCTTACTTTACTAATTCTATAATGTTGATCATATCATGAATGTCAGTCGGGCTTTTGAAATATTTTTGAGCTAGCTAGGGGTGTTACATCTTTCATAGGATGTCAAATTTGAGCTTAACCAAGCCATCTAATATTTTTTCACTTTGCTCACTCTGCCTCATTCCCTCCCTCACCTCGATTGTGTTCACTCATTCTGCACTCAACATCGATTATCCCACTGTTGTATCCTCCATCACTTATGGGACATCCACAACCCATCGACGCTCCTTCCGCTTCATCCTACCCTATTGTATCCTGGTCACTCATTGTTGCTTCTCTGTCACGTCATCTATCCTTCTTGTATCAAATAGTCATATTTTTTATCAATTTCAACAATCATCCATCATTTCAGCACTTGATCCCCAATCACTACACAACATTCTGTCTAGTTATGCCTTGTCTGTCCAACTCGATTAGTTGCCACTAATGGTCTCCTTTGTATGTACTTGAACCATCTTAGTAGAGCTTCTCGCATATTCTGTACAAGTGGTTTCACTCTTGTCTTATACTTATACATTCATTTCTATTTTTATCTGGTCTCGTATATCCACACATCATCACTGAATTTATATACATCTTTAATTATATCAATATAGGATACATTTACACCTTTATTTTCTAAAACACTCCATAAGATCTCTCTATCAGAAGCCTTCTCAAGGTCTACTGTTGCATATGCAAATCTCGCTTTCTTTCCCGATAGTTGTCAATGAGTCTCCTTAAAAGATGGATAGCTTCCATGGTCGACGGCTCTGACATGAATTCAAATTGATTTTCCAAGATGCTAGTCTCTTGTCCTACCATTCTTTCCATTACTCGTTCTCATACTTTTATGGTATGAATCATTGATTTAATTCTTTTGTAATTGGCACAATTTTGTATATCTCTATTGTTCTTATACAAAGATATTAAGATATTTTTTCTCCATTGATTCAACATCCTCTTTATCTTCAGCATCTTATTGAAAAAATATGCAAGTAAAAAAATTCCTTCTTTCCTTAGACATTTGCATACTTCAATGAGTATATCATCTAGTTAAACCGTCTTTTTACTTTTCAGCTTATTTAGAACATCATTTACCTCTGATACTAGAATTTTACGATAAAACGTTATATTCATATACTCCTCCGATTTACTTAACTCTACCAAGCTTAATTCATTGTCTTTTGTTCATTGTAGAGTTGATAAAAGTATTTTTTTCATCACTCTTTAATACCACATCATTTGTCAAAACTATACATGTTTCGTCCTGTAACGACCTAAAATAAAAATCCGTATAAATGTTTTGAGAATATTCCCGATGATGAAAAGGCACATATTTTATGATCTTTTCCATGCATGATGATTTTATGGGTTGCCTTTTTTTTAATTATATGGACCTGCATGATGTCTATGTGGGTTATGTGCTTATGGGATGAACTATTATGGGTTGTTTTGCATGTTGTGCTGGCTGAGTGTTGAAGTGCTGGCTTGGTGTGATGTGCTGGCTGTGTTTTGAAGTGCTGGCTGGGTGTGTTGTGATGGCTGGAATTAGGTGCTGGCTGTTTTGGAAGAGCTGGGTGTGCTAGGTGTTGATTATGTGTATATTTGGGTTCGGTACTTAACATCAGGAGCGGTGGTTTGGCTGGACATTGCCGCTAGCCGCTGAGTTCACTGTTTAAATGTCGGGCCGCTACTTCGTTCTCCCGCACTTCTACTTCTGCGAATCACGCGGCCTCCTTCTCCTCCTTCTCCTCTTCTCCGGCTGCTCCTATACGACAAAGAGGCGTCTCTTCTCTATCTTCCTCTCCTGCTACCTCCTCTGTGCCGAGCTGTGCTCCCGTGCTGACGCTGCTTTGCCGCCGAGTCGCGTGCGCCGACGACTCTGCTGGACCGATTAGGGCTGCTCTGTTTCCTCTTCTTCCTTGTTGAGTTGTTGTAGCGCTGCTGCTGTTGCTTTCTTCTTCTGTTAGGGCTGCTGTTGCCGATCTCCTTCTGTTACTGCGTCAAGGTTCTCCCTCTTCTTCTTTGGCCGGTTATTTCTCTGCTTCTTTTTTTCTTCTACTGCTACACCTGAGTATTACCTCTCCTGTTTTTACAGTTGCTGCTCTTGTTGTCTCTGCTCCCGAGCTGCCCCTGCTGCCTTTTGCATTTGGCTGGTTTAGTTAATGTGCTCTACTTGGATTAATTCTTGATTTTTATTTCTGATTTTGGGAGATTATGTTGTAAGCCAAGCTCAATTTTTTGCGTTGCTGGACAATTGGATTAAGAGGACGGGAAGTCCATTTGGTGGGGCTGGCTTTTAGCCCAATTTTGAGATATATGACGAGTTGTCCGGCAAAGCATAAAACTTTGGCCTTTAATTGGTATTTTTGATTATTATTTAACTTTCCAATACAACTATTACGCTCCATGTTACAACGAGACGCAACCCAAGTTACAATGTGTGTTATTTCAGTGGTTCCCAAAGCTAAAAACTTCGAGGATGGCGTCCCGTGACAACCGTGACATACATGCGGCAAGAGATCTGAGTAAAGGAATGGAAAAAGTGAGTATTTTATTTCTTGAAATTATGGGTATTCAATTATTTTGCTATATTTAGAACAAACTTGCATGTGCATATGAGTTTCGCCTTAAAAGATATATCGCTAAAGAAATAAAGTGGACGAGAGAACAATTAAAGCGATAACTATTTTGAGGGGAAGTATTTTATTAAAAACTCTTATTTACGCACCAAGATAAAATTCAATTAAAAGTCTGCATGGGGAAATGTGATGGCTTTGAATCCGATGATGTGGAGGCATCCACTGATGGATTCACCAGTAGGGGTGAGCCTACACTTACGCTCTTCGGGGGCGGGGCCCAATTCAGATGCATCACCGGAGCATTTCTCATTTTATGTAACTAAGGATAAGGGAAAATTAAGGACTAGTATTGGAATCAAGTGACTAATTTGATTGTAATGTATGTGTATTGGTATCATCACTCTTGTTTGCATGTATAACTGTTTCACGAAATACTGTTCTCACATAGTCATAATTTTTTATGACTAACCCAGAGTGGACATATTTTTTTTAGGAAGCAGGACAAACTCCAAGCGGAACGCGCAGGATCTTGGCAGCTGAACTGGTAAAAGCACTAATTGAAGCCCGGGACTGGCATAGAACTCGTTGTACTGGACTTATGTGTATCTATTGTAATAAGTCTATATAGTATATGTAAATAATCGATGTAAATAAAAAAAAGGATGGAATAAAATTGTACTGTTCTTAAATATGTTGCGACACTATTGACTCTCTGTTCAATTCCTGACATCATTGGGAAGCCCGGAGATTTTGGGTCTTCACAACTTGGTATCAGAGCACGGTTTAGGTGTCAATAGAATATGTTGTAACATAAACAGTACGAAAACATTTCATATAAGGAAGTTACATTCGTTTATAGGAACCTGTCCAAGTCTATTCTAGCCGCCGCACTCAACGCCGTCGAGAGAATCAAGATGATCTTGTCTATCAAGCGTCCACCAGATCCGAGGAGAGTGACAACGGGCATCAATAACCTCGACGTCCTTCGGATTTCGTGCTATCAATAGCCGAAGCTTTTAAGCTAGCTTTTCCTACGTTAGCCACTTTAGTACCCACACTTTCTCAAGAAAATTCTACTCCACCACATCAACCACAGCAACATCCAATGAACCCTTCTCCAAATCTTCCTCCAAGAGTAGAAGCTCTGACGCCCCAACACCGTCAAATGGACTTCGAGCTTAAACAATTTATGGAATTAAAACCACCGACATTTGTTGGAGGCCTATCTCCCTTAAAAACAGAAGATTGGATACTGCGAATTGAAACGATCTTCCAAGTCATGTGTTGCCCAGAGGACCGGAAAGTTGAACTCGCGTCATTTGTCCTGGAAGGCACCACGAAGAGTTGGTGGAATAACTTAGTCGCCACAAAATTTACGGGACGTAAAACTGTGACATTGGAAAATTTTCTTCAAAAATTCACTAATTGGTTCGTACCCCGATTAGAAAAACGAGTCTTACACGATCAATTTTTACGACTCGTTCAAGGATCCAAGTCGGTGCTACAGTACAAGACAGAATTCTCCAAATTGGCATATTATGCCGATTCTCTCATAGCCACCGAGGAAGATCGTTGCAGACAATTTCAACAGGGACTGCAGGACGACATACGTAATTCACTCGTACCTTTGGATAACCTAGAATATGGAAAGTTGTTTGAACGAGCACGATTAGTGGAAATCGATCAAGGCAAAACGCAGAAACACCGAGATGGGAAAAAAAGTCACAGAAATCTCAACTCAAAGTGAAGTACAGAGAAATGATGTTGCTAAGACAATACAACCTGATCCATCAACCAGTACTACCCCTCACGCAAATTTGACGAAATGTGTCAAGTGTGGCAGAAATCACCGAGGCGAATGCTTGACTGGCGTTTGTTATTATTGTCGTGAGCCGGGTCACACAAAGAAGAATTGCCCAAAGCTCCGGAAAAAAGCAATCAATTCACAACCTCCGCTGCAGCAACAATTATATCAAATGCTTGCTGAATCATTCGCATCAGCACCATCACCAACGTCTGCACCAGTACCTGCACCTGCTCCTGTACCGGACCCCCAAGAAGGCCCAACTGATCGATTAGTTTTTCCACGGGCATATACCTATGGAAAATAGGAACGTGGCATTCCTATAGTAGTTTTCGGGGACGAAAACTTCTAAAGGAGAGGAGGATTTGTAACGACCTAAAATAAAAATCCGTATAAATGTTTTGAGAATATCCCCGATGATAAAAAGGCACATATTTTATGATTTTTTCCTTGCATGATGATTTTATGGGTTGCCTTTTTTTAATTATATGGACTTGCATGATGTCTATGTGGGCTATGTGCTTATGGGCTGAACTATTATGGGCTGTTTTGCTTGGTGTGCTGGCTGAGTGTTGAAGTGTTGGCTTGGTGTGATGTGTTGGCTGTGTTTTGAAGTGTTGGCTGGGTGCGTTGTGCTGGCTGGAATTAGGTGCTGGCCGTTTTGGAAGAGCTGGCTGTGCTAGGTGTTGATTATGTGTATATTTGGGTTCGGTACTTAACATCTGGAGCGGTGGTATGGCTGGACATTGCCGCTAGCCGCTGAGTTCACTGTTTAAATGTCGGGCCGCTACTTCATTCTCCCGCACTTCTGCTTCTGCGAATCACGCGGCCTACTTCTCCTCCTCCTCTTCTCCGGCTGCTCCTCTACGACAAAGAGGCGTCTCTTCTCTATCTTCCTCTCCTGCTACCTCCTTATCTGTGTCGAGTTGTGCTCCCGTGCCGACGTTGCTTTGTCACCAAGTCGCGTGCGCCAACGACTCTGCTGGACCGATTAGGGCTGCTGTGTTTCCTCTTCTTCCTTGTTGAGCTGTTGTAGTGTTGCTGCTGTTTCTTTCTTCTTCTGTTAGGGCTGCTGTTGCTGATCTCCTTTTGTTACTGCGTCAAGGTTCTCCCTCTTCTTCTTTGGCCGGTTATTTCTCTGCTTCTTCTTTTTCTTCTACTGCTACACCCGAGTATTACCTCTCCTGTTTTACAGTTGCTGCTCTTGCTGTCTCTGCTCCGAGTTGTCGTTTCCCTGCTGCCTTTTGCATTTGGCTAGTTTAGTTTATGTGCTCTACTTGGATTAATTCTTGATTTTTATTTCTGATTTTGGGAGATTATGTTGTAAGCCAAGCTCAATTTTATGCATTGCTGGACAATTGGATTAAGAGGACGGGAAGTCCATTTGGGGGGGCTGGCTTTTAGCCCAATTTTGAGATATATGATGAGTTGTCTGGCAAAGCATAAATCTTTGGCCTTTAATTAGTATTTTTTATTATTATTTAACTTTCCAATACAACTCATACGCTCCATGTTACAACGAGACGCAACCCAAGTTACGATGCGTGTTATTTCAGTGGTTCCCAAAGTTTAAAACTTCGAGGATGGTGTCCCGTGACAACCGTGTCATACATGCGGCAAGAGATCTGAGTAAAGGAATGGAAAGAGTTAGTATTTTATTTCTTGAAATTATGGGTATTCAATTATTTTGCTATATTTTGAACAAACTTGCATGTACATATGAGTTTCGCCTTAAAAGATATATCACTAAAGAAATAAAGTGGGCGAGGGAACAATTAAAGCGATAACTATTCTGAGGGGAAGTATTTTATTAAAAACTCCTATTTACGCACCAAGATAAAATTCAATTAAAAGTCTGCATGGGGAAATGTGATGGCTTTGAATCCGATGATGTGGAGGCATCCACTGATGGATTCACCGGTAGGGGTGAGCCTACACTTACGCTCTTTGGGGGCTGGGCCCAATTCAGATGCATCACCGGAGCATTTCTCATTTTATGTAACTAAAGATAAGGGGAAAATTAAGGACTAGTATTGGAATAAAGTGACTAATTTGATTGTACTGTATGCATATTGGTATCATCTCTCTTGTTTGCATGTATAACTGTTTCACGAAATACTGTTCTCATATAGTCATAAATTTTTATGACTAACCCAGAGTGGACACATTTTTTTAGGAAGCAGGACCAACTCCAAGTGGAACGCGCAGGATCTTGGCAGCTGAACTGGTAAAAGCACTAATTGAAGCCCGGGACTGGCATAGAGCTCGTTGTACTGGACCTATGTGTATCTATTGTAATAAGTCTATATAGTATATGTAAATAATCGATGTAAATAAATAAAAAAATGGAATAAATTGTACTGTTCTTAAATATGTTGCGACACTATTAACTTTCTGTTCAATTCCTGACATCATTGGGAAGCCCGGAGATTTTGGGTCTTCACACGTCCTTTATGCATTTAACATGACTTAAATCTATTATCTTCATCTCTCTAGTTTGAGCAATTTTATATATGTCATACTTTTTTTATTTATATTACGGAAGAAATAGTATACAATCTTAATGCAAGTTTTTGATGCACACAAAAAAATTGTGATGGACGTTCAAAGAACATGAAAAGAGTTGCATAAAGAGAGCCAAATCCAGCAAAGAAATAACCTTAATTTTTATTAACAGAACTAACAAATACATTTCAGATTGGTAAAAAAAAGGTAATAAATAGTACTTTATCGTGGTTAAAACATCTAAATACATTATATACCTGTTTCCATGGAAATCTGGAAGCACGTGTATCTCTTCAGTCAATGCAGCAAGAAATGGAACTTTTGCCTCCAGTGCTATCGCTTCCAGGATAGCATTCAACAAGTCGTACACAGATTTACCTATAGAGTAGAAAACAGAGATACCATCATCAAGTCTGTTGATTTTTTAGATAAATTATTATTAAAACGAGCAATTTCACATATTAAACAAAGAAAAAAAAACGACCGCGTAGAAAATTCCATTTTCTATGATGCATTCCTCAAAATTGAAGAGACAAAATTTACCTTGAGAAGCAGCACGATTAGCAAGAAGAGGAGCACAAGCGTGGTTCTCAATTATATGATCTAACAATGCCCCAGTTGCACTTTGTCCCCCTTCCGTGAGCCAGTACTCAGGTATCATTGCTACAAAACCAAGTAAATTGTGTCAGTGCAAATCAAAATGTCTGAAAAATAATGTAATTAAGAAACTTGTGAAACAAGAGTTCATAAATTTTAATGACAATTTTGAATCTAAACTTTGAAGGAACAAAAATATACCTGACCAAAATGGCCCCCACACCCCTGGAACAAACAATTCGTCTTTTGAGACAGCCATATGGCAAGTTGATGTGCCACAAACTAAAACCATGCGGTTGCATATATCTTTCTTATCAGCTGCAGAATATGAACCTTATCCAGTGGGACAGACTCCTTCCATCTTTTAATATCAAGAATAAATGTATGTTTTACAAACCAGACTTAGACTCCGCTTTAGAAAAGCAGTCCATAACACCAACACCACCAGCATGAGCATCGATCAGGGAAGTTCCAACTGGAGTCCCAGTCAGCAAGCCTAATTCCTGAAAGTGTTTGCCTTTAAACAATATAGAAACAGTATTATAAAAAAAATAGAACACATAAGAAACTATACAGTACAATATATTGATTGATTTAAAGGTACTGTAACGTCAAAATCAATGTAAAAGAAGCAGTCTTACATTTGCAGCAACAGGTGTCAAGCCAGTACCCAATGGATGACCTGGAAAAGCAACAGTACGGCCTGCAAGCATAAAACATAAATCAACTGTTCACTCTATCTTTTAAATTTATTTTTTGTGCAAGTACTACTGGACTTCTGCATGTGAAAGTGTGAAATTACTGAATAATTGGTGAGTTCCCTCTAAACGGAATGAATACAGTAAAAAATTTCACACATAAAACACAGAATAACACAAGCAGATCACAATACAGAAATGATAAAACACAACAAAAGATAAAAAAACTAGCTATAGAAAGGTGACACAAAAATTTATAGCGGTTCACCAAATTTGGGTACTCTCTTCCATCTCCATGGGTAATTCACTGTCTTTCATAGGCATGGGTATTGTGATAAGAGGACTTTCCGAATCACTAAGTTTTTTTTTTATATCCTTAACAATAGTTTTGAGTGGATTCTTGCTAAAGAATAGATTTCTCTTTCATTACCTTCTATGAAAATTAATAAGAAGGTTTTCTTTAGCTTGCAGCTTGTATATCTCTGTGAAAATTAATGCAGAGGGTTAGAGACGAATACACTTAGAGCTAAAAAATTAGGGTTGTAAAGAGGGGCGTGGACAGTGGAAAACAAAAAAATTGAGAAATACTCATTAGTATTTTCAAGTCGAGTATTTATTATCTTTATTATTATTACTGCGAGTATTTATATGTGTGTATGCCTGTATGGGTAGTCCCACATCACGAGTTTATGTTCGTAGTCCCGAGTAATAGTATAAATAGCCCTTCATGGATGAATAACATAATCAATCATTTTCTTGCGATCTAATTCAACTTGGTATCAGAGGACTGGAAAAAAAACCTAGCCCGCTCGGTTCGCTACCTCCCGCTCCTGACCTAATCCGCCGTCGTTCTCCCTTCTCCACTCGGGATCGACCGTTGTTGTCTTCTCCTGCTCGCCCTATGGGGATGACGGATGGCCTCATCGCCACCGCTGGTTGCTGAGAAGGACGTCGCCGCCGTCCTTCCATGATGTAACCGAACCACTCTTCTTCTGCGTAACCTCTAGGGCCTCCTCCTGCGCTCCTTCCAGCGCCAGATCTGTTGCACCTGCGCCAACGCCGTCTTCTCTGCAGCGACCAAACGCCGACACCTCTGCTGCGTGGCCCCACCTGTCTCCTCCCGTGCTCGTCTCCTGAAGAGGTCGCCGCTTCTGTTGATGCCTTTGTCTTCCCTGCTGCCGTTGATGTCGATGTTGCCTCGATTCCGCAAGTCTGACGGGTCCTATAATCTCTCTTATGGCAGTTTGCTTCGGTAGCGTATGAAGTTTTTTGTGGGCCGCATCTCTCTGTTGGCTTGTTGTTCTTTAGTGTTGGTCGAGATGAGTGACTCCTCAATCACCTCGTTGGGTGTTATTCATCCTTAAGTGAGTGACCCTCAGCGATCCCACAGCCAATCTGGCTCCCTAAGGATTATCAAGGCCTCGTTAGATGACATAAACTATCTCGAATGGTCACGGGCAGCGCAACATGTCATTTGCAGACATAAAATGTTTGGTTACATTGATGGCACTGTTCAGGATCCCCCCAAAACTGATCCTTCCTGGAAGCGGTGGGACTCAAAAAACTTCCTGGTCGTTTCATGGTTTCTTTACTCTCTGTCTCCGAAGGTCTACCGGAGTTACATGCTGATGGACTCCGCCTTTGACATCTGGACCCGTACCCGTGAGACATACTCTCAGATTGACGGTTCTACACAGGTTTACGAACTTACTCGTCGCATTTTGGAACTGCGGCAAGATCTATGACAGTGTCGTCATTTTTTGGAGTTCGAGCGCCTATATGAGGAATTAGACTATTTCTCGCATTTCACTCCAGTATGCACTGCAAATGCTACTCAGTTGCAACAACGGGAGGACCGTTTTCATCTCCATGTCTTCTTGATGGGGCTAAAAATGGAGTTCTACATGGCGTAGACACATATCCTTTACCGCTCCCCTCTCTCATCACTTCGGGAGGCCTTCAACATGGTCCTTGGTGATGAAGACCGTCGGAAGTCCCTTACTGCTAGCACTCCTCCTGAGCGCTCTGCTCTAACTAGCGTTGGTCGTGGTCATGCTCTCAGCCCAAGCTTGTCGACTCCTACTTGTGATTATTGAGGTCGCAAATCTCACACTCGGGACGTGTGATACAAACTCCACCCATATCTTGCCCCTCGTGGTCGTGGCTATGGTCGGGGGCCATCGCCAGGGTGGCTCCAGAGCTCATGATACTGCTTACTCTACAGACGTCTATGACGAGACCTCCAGTGTTGTTCCCGAGCAGCTTACTACTCATGAATTGGATGCTTCCCGCTGCCTGCTACACTCTCAACCTGATCAGCCTCCAGGTTCCCCTGCTTCAATTGCCTCTATTGTTATGTCGAGTACTCATGCAGCCACTGCCTCCTCTTCTGAGTGGGTGATTGATTCTAGTGCCACTCACCACATGACCGGTTCCTGCTTAAGTTTTCTCTCTTACACTCCTTTGTTTGGTAAGGATAAAGTTATTTCTGCTAATGGCTTGTTGTCTCTCATTGCTGACAAATGCCATATTTCATGTTGCCCTTCTATTTTTTTGTTGTATGTACTTCATGTTCGCTCTTTTTCTCGCAATTTACTTTCCATCAGTGATATTACTCGATCCATTAATTGCACTGTGACATTTTCCTGATTCATGTGTTTTTAAGGAACTAGTTACGAAGCGGAACATTGGCAGTGGTAGGAACCGCAGTGGACTGTATTACTTGGATCTCCAGTCTTCGTTTTCTCAGGCTCTCTCATGCACTACTATTGCAGCTGATGATGTTTGTTGATGGCACCTACGGCTTGGACATCCGTCCCCTACCTATCTTCAGAAGTTGTTTCCTGTTTTTTTACCTTTTTTACAAACCTTTTGTCTATGATGTCTGTGATAGGTCTAAACATATGAGACATAGTTCCTCACATTTATCTTCTCCCAGTACCACTTTATTTGATGTTGTTCATTCTGATGTCTGGGGGTCGTCCCCCATTTTATCTATATCTGATTTTCGTTGGTTGTCACCTTTATTGATTGTTTTTCTCGCACAACTTGGGTGTATTTGTTGAAAACGAAGAGTGAAATCTTCTCTTGTTTTCAGACTTTTTATAAAATAGTTCAAACCCAATTTAAGGGATCTATTAATTTCTTGCGCGGTGATAATGGGGGAAATATGACGATTGGGGAGCATTTGCCTCATACCTGACTAATCATGGTATCATTCACCAGACCACGTGTGTCCACACCTCTACCTAAAATGGAGTTGTCGAACGAAAAAACTAGCACCTTCTGTATGTTGCCGATTGTCTTCTGGGTACTATGCACCTTCCCAAATCCTATTGGGGTGACGCTACTCTTACCGTTGCTCACTTTATCAATTGGCTTCCCTCACGAGCTCTTGGCTATGATACTCTCCTAGCTTAGCTGTCTACCATGACTGTGGTTTATACTTCTTATCTGCCTCATCGTGTCTTTAGATGTGTATGTTTTGTACATATCATTTGCCTCACTGAGACAAACTGGACCCTCGGGCTAATCGGTGTGTGTTATTTGGATACTCTTCTACGACAAAAGAGTATCGGTGTTACCACCCACCCCCACCCCCACCCCCTCTGGGCGTATGTTTTGCACTATGGATGTTACTTTTCGAGAAAGGGAATCCTATTTTTTACCATCGACCCACTCTCTTCGTCAGGGGGAGAGTAGTGGTGATACGGATATTCCTCTTCATGTTCTTCCTCCTCTTCCACTACAGATTCCTCCTCAAAAACTGGGTCTTCCTATCCATGTTCCTCTGCCTGATACTCTGATCTCCCATTTTCCTCATGTGTACCACCGACGCACCGCCGGTATACGGGCTATTAAGGTTCCGCCTCTACCAATGTCCGCTTTTGCCTCAGAGTTGGATGATGCGGATTTGCATATTTCGCTAGCCCTGTTGAAAGATAAGGTTGCATATACTAAACACCTTATTTCTAATCATGTACCGTACTACCATCTTACCCAGTCTCATCAGGCCTTTATCGCTTTTCTCTCTTTAGTTGTTATTCCTAAGACACGACAGGAAGCATTGGGTATCCCGACCTGGACTCAGGCTATGAAAGAGATGTCAGCCTTGAACAAGAATCATACTTGAGATGTCTCTTCCCTTCCTCCTAACAAGAAAGCTATTGGCTCGAGATGAGTATTTTCGGTCAAACTGAATCAAGAAGGGAAGTTCGAATGGTACAAGGCACGGCTAGTCGCCCAGGGGTACATTCAGCCTCAGAGAGTTGACTATCAGGAGACCTTCAATGTCATGTCAAAAAAGAATGAAATAGTGCAGAGAACCCAAACATGAGAATTCACAATGGTATGTTACGTACTTATTTAAGGTTTCTTGATAATTGCTTTCTTTTAAGTTGAGTTCCCATTTTTATAATAAATTGATGAGCACATGAAACATGCTTGATTGGGTTACAAAATGGGATAAATGTTTCATGTGTAACACCAAGGTCTATTGTGCGTGTGCTACAGGTCTGCAGACCAGTGACCCCAACCCATCTCCACAAATCTGATTAGCGGCAGTCACTAATTCCAATGGCGGGTTGTTGAGGCTGGGGATTGAACCCTGGACCTCCTAGATAAGGGAACTCTAAACAGGTCCTCGTCACCAACTGAGCTTATTTAAATCCCCGGTCTATTGCGGGTGCGCTACAGGTCTGCAGACCAGTGACCCAAACCCATCTCCACGGATCTGATCGAATGCAACCGCTAAAATCAGATACATGAAAAAAAATTGTTATAAAAATGGATCTACAAAAATGGATCCATAATTGAACAGAGCAGGGACAATCAACAAAAATGGTCTAAAACAAAAAAGGGGAAGGAGGAAAGTACTCAAATCCAGAGCTCTAAAACGAAAAATGGGAAGGAGGAAGGTATACCGGGGAGGATCTACAAAAATGGCATGCTGCGTCGAAGATGGAGGAGAAGGTCGCGTGCTTTCATCGACAAGAGAGGAGAAGGTGGCTTGCTTCGATGGGGAGTGAGGAGAATGTCCAGTGCTTCGTCGACGAGAGAAGAGAAGGCCGCCTGCTTGGTAGGCGGTGGGGGAGAGGTCGAGAAAGACCTAACGAGAGCGTAGCAAGGCGAGGGGACAGAATGTCGCGGAGCCAAAAACAATAAAGCGGTTTTGAATCGTGTGAGGTTTGCCACGGTGGGTTAATAGGTAAAAAACGGGTTATTTATCAAAACTTATTTTGCCACCACCCCTCTAAAAAATGTGTTTGGCGCCTCTTTTAGAAAAACACCAGCCCGCATCGCCTAAAACGTGGAGCCAAATGGTTTCCTTGTTTCGTCATTCCTCAAATCCACAAATTGAGGATTTCTTTGCCCTTCTGCAATAACCTTCAGTCGAGGGCAATTTTTCTGAAGTATTGTTGATTCTCTCTTAAAATTCCGGGTTAGCTTTTATGTTATTATCGTTTAGATTTCCATCTAACCACTAATTTAATTTGTGGATTTTTGTGACATACGTGGTTAGAACGACCTCTTAAAGTTTAGGTGCTAATAGTTTCGTTTCAGAAATTACAATCCTCCACTAATAGAGAAGTGGTGAGTTTTTCTTCACTAGATCCTTCTCTTTTCAGCATTGTCGTACTCTCCCTACATAGGAAGGTTGATATTGAGTTTTGATTAAACCTAGGATAAGGTGTTTTGTGATCCCTCTAATTTCAGCAGATTATTCTCTTATAGGTTCAGAGGAACCCTAAAAGTGAAAAAGAGTGCGTGGAAAATTAATCGAAGAAGACACGCTTATTTTTTCTTCATCCTCGTCGTAAGAAAATAAGGGCAATTGAAAATTCATTATTTAATTATGTGTTGTATACACTCTCCATCATCTAACTATTATTAGTGTTATTTGTAACCCTAGGAGTGAGGCGGAATTTAACAGTGTGGAATTCTGTATAAATCAGAGAAATCATGTCGCCTCGCCGTATCTACGAGCACCTTAAAACCGGTGTAAGAAATTTTACTCCTTTTGGTAAGACATATCAGATAGTATAATGCATGAATTGTTTCTCGAATAATTAATAAAATACACTCAATAATATGAAACTGTATATATCGAGATTCATGTATACATGTTGATAAGAAATTATAAATCAAGCATTGCTTCCTAATAATACGAACAGATCGTGTCTGAACATAAGTAATGCATCTTTTCTTTCAGTTAAACCTTCATGAATCTATTGAAACTATGCAGTATATGAAATCGGTATTTCTTTCGAAGTATAAGAAAATACAAATAAACATAAGAATATGTATATGAGACGATTAATTATTATGAGATGATCTAAGACGCAAGGATAAGTAGTATGCAAACCAAAGTATAATAGAAGATAATTAGGAGGCACGATCGATGCTTACTAGCATGATAGATAGAGACACACCATCTTACTCATAGGGCTCAGCAAACCTTATGAGCCTCAAGTTGGGGAGATGACACCTCATATAAAAGAGTAATAGATGTGAGTCTGTGTTTGTGGACATGAGAAACTAGAACATCTGTGTTCGTTAGTAGGGACTCAGATCATTAGAATGCGCATAAGAATTTACTTGACCTAAAATAAAAAGAAAGGAGGTTATGAGACAAAAAATTCAAGTATACGTCGAAATCTAGAATCCCTATAGTTTAAAGATTTGAAAATTCAAAAGAAAATTTAGGTTATGATCACAATATAAATTTCAATAGAAAATTTAGGTTCTATTTGTTGGCTCTGTGAATTCAGAAATTTGAGATACCTTTTTTACCATTAGCTTCACACTTTTGCTTCCACTGTAAGTATTGTTTAATTTTTGCTTCCATTTAATCATGTTTTGTACCAGATTTATTATTATTTCTTAGTTTACTTCTTATTACGGGTTCCATCCAGACAGTAGATTGTAGTTAAACTAGGTTTAGGATCTCATGACCCAAAAAATTCACAGAGTCTTAGATTTTCATCTAAATCATTTCGTGAATGTTAGAGTCATTAAACCATTATCCAGAAGTCTATGTGTTGGTGATGCGAGAAATTTTCCATAGCTAAGTTCAGCACGAAAATTTAGTTGAAGTTTAATTCTTTGGTATAGCTTAATCTTTCGGAGTCAAAAGTGATTATTGATAATATTGTGACTTTACCACTCATTATCTATGATTTATCCTAGTGCAAATATTAAATTCTTCATACTTCATATGACAAATCATAGATAATTTTAGTATGTCACATGAGGTTACTTTCACATATTAGTATGTGCACTCATACAAGATTGACTTCTATAGAAGAAGAAACTCAAGTTAGTGCATGGAGTCAAGACAGTAATCCATGTAAATATGAGCTCCCGTATTTATCCCATTATGCAGATATTCATTTAAGAGATCAGAATCCTAAGGGGAACATTCATTCTTCCTATGGTAATATTCAATCAAATTCAGTAAGATTATTTATTATATTATCTTATCTTTTTCCTTATTTTGAATCATGTTTCATTCTCTTTTGCACGAGTTCATCGCCCTCATTCAAAATAAGATCTTTTACTTACCGATCTTAGAACCCTTCTGGTCATGTCAGTAGTAGGAGTTTTGGTGTTGAAAGATTTATGCCTGCTAGCTATAATGATAGTTGTCAACTTAATGTGTCTGAATCTATAGTAGAAGCATACATTCCTATTAAAACAGAGTTGAATATAATTATGGACATGGCCTGATTTAGCAGAGACCAAAGTTAGGTTGCTTATAAAATCAAATGTGGAATGACTCGGCCAGTTCACTCCTACGTCTCGAGATATAAAAGGATTTTTCAGTGTTGCCTCGTCGATTAAGGAAATTATGAGTTTTAGTATAAGTTATGATGTGCTTCTAATTTGATGCATGTACTTTTCAGGAGGTACTACTAGTCTGAGAACCTTCAGATATTTGTCCTTGAGGAGCTACTAATGTCTCTCAATCATGTCATGAAAATATATGCCCGAAAAAACGCATTCCTAAAATTTTACCCATAACTAAATCTTTTACAGCATGACTCCCAGAGTATTAGCAAAAGTAATAGTTCAACGACAAGAGCTTGCTCGAGTTAATATTATTAGGCATAACAATGCTACACTTAAGAGTGACTCGTCTTTTGTCATGAAAGATGCGTCAGCTATCATAAGTTGTACAAGTTCACAAGCATAAGTAATCACTCCCTAAGATTTATGGATTTAATGACTAGTTCAAAGAGTTTGTACTTACTCTAACTTAAAACTTAGATAAGACTTCCCGCAACTACAACATGGTAAAGAGGACATTTAGTAGTCAACTTTCAATGCGAAGGTTGGGCACTACGAGTCGGTGGGTATGCCCTTCGGGGTGTGCAGTGCCCCTACATAGATTGTTGAATAAGATGTTTTGAGAACTTATAGATTGGTTTGCACCTTTTATTCCTTGTGCATTCAAAGATAGAAGAACGATTTTGAGTGCACTTATAAAGTATCATTGATTCTATATGTAAAGTTGTCTAAATCCCACTCATAGAAGTTGGACTTTTGAGACACGTTGAGATCCAAAGCTATTATGAAGGCCCGCAATTGTCTTGGATTAACAAATTAGTATGCGAGATTAATTAAGATTTGCATGAAGATAACACCACCTTTGAATTCACTTATCATGAAAGTGAAAAACCTTCAGTTGGATAGTTAAATGTGGGTTAGTATTCAAGGAATAGGAATTCAAACAAAAAGAATGTTAGAATTATACTTGCGCTCAAGAATAGAGATGTTTTGGCTTTACAATGATGATTTAGGGAAAGGTTTGCGATACGTTTTTTCGGAAGCATAAGAACGTCATAGTGTTTGCATCCAGGCAGTTGAAAATTCGGGACGAGGATGTTCAAAAGACAACTTTCAACACGAGGTACGGGCATTATGAGTTTGTAGTTATGTGGTTCAGGTTAACTAATGCACCGTTCGTCTTTATGGACTTGATGAACATGGTGTCTCGAGAATTTCTATATCATTTCATTATTGTCTTCATTGATGATATTCTGGTTTATTCAAGCAGTCGAGAAAAACATGTCAAGTACCTCAGGACAGTTTTGAGCACTTTCAGGGATAATCAGTTGTATGCAAAATTTTCTAAGTATGAGTTCTGGATTTCAAAAGGTTGCTTTCTTGGGACACATTATCAGCCAGAGATCTTATAGTGGATCCAAAGAAAATAGAAACAATCTGAGATTGGCCAAGGCCAAACTCAGTCACTGAAGTACACAGCTTTTTGAGTTTACCAGTTATTACAGAAGATTCATTAAACATTTCTCAAAGATAGCTTTACTGATGACTACGCTCACCTGAAAGGGAAAAACCTTCAGTTGGACAGCTGATTGTGAGTATGCTTTTGAGAAGCTGAAGACCAGACTGATGTTCGCACCAATTTGGTGTATACCTTCAGGTACGAATGACTTTCAGATTTATAGCAACACTTCGGGTCAAGGCATGGGCAATGTGTCGTATGCAACATGAAAAGGTCATAACCGACCAAAATGGGGTTCAATGTAGGTGATGATCCCATCAGTCATAGAGTGACGTGGTTCAGACGACCTGTGAATCCCGTCAATCCATGAAGGATTGTTGGACTAGGGTTGAAAAGAGTGTTAAACAATGCGCTAGAGTCGGGGGCACTACGTTGTTGTTGGAACAATGTGTGAGGGACGCCACGAGATGTGTTAGGTTCGGCAATGTAGCTCGTGTCCAATTGATATAGCGTCGAGCTGTTGAAGGTTACCGTTATGTGCAGTGGAGATACAAGGGAGTTTAAACCCTAGATCTTGTGAAAGGAGAAGAAGTTGAGGGAAGAGGAAGAGGAAAACCCTAGAGGGAGAAGAGGGGTTAGACAGAGAGAGGAATTTAGAGAGAGAGAAAACTTTAAATCATTCCTTAATTCCAATTACAAGACAAGAGTATATTATATAAAACACAGATGGCACGAGTTTAAATACACGATACAAATAAAAGCACAATATTAAAACCAATAAACAGACTACATGACGCCTCGACTCCTAAAATATTAAAATACTTAATACTCTTATCTCGATTTAATAACACTCCTAATACAAGAAAACCAGCGGCGTGAGGTACATAACAATCCACCCGTCATTGAAATTGTTCTTGCCCCCAAGCTCGAACTCCAGCAGGATGACCGGCTCCTACGGCTCTTTGATCTCGCGCCAAAATAGCTCCTGAGCGTCTCGCGGTGGTGTTGGCTGCGAGGTGTAGCGGCGACGTCGTCAAAAGGACGAGGGGCTGTAGTAATGGATCTGGTTGGTCCGGTGGAGCGGCAAGAGGCAGAAATGGTAGGAGGACCGAGGGAACAGCGGCCGGCAGAATGAAAGGGTCCGGCGGGCACGGCGATACGGAGACGAACAACGGCTGCAAGAATGCTGAAGAAAACATGGTCGATAGAATGAACGGGTCCGGCGGGGATGGCAGTGCGGTGCAAAGCAACGACGACACTGCGGCCGAAGTGGCCGACAGAGTACTAGCCGACAGCAGAGGCAATGGTGTGGTTGGAGGCGGCAGAACGGAAACAGGCGTGGAGGGTGGGACCAGCAAGGCAGGGGCCGGTGGCGTAGAAGGTGGAACGGCCGGTGGCGGAACTTCAAAGTATCTCAATCGCTCTAATTAATCAAGCTTGGCATCAAAGCGAGACATGGAGTCCTGAAATGACGCCGACCACTTCAACAGCATCAAGTGAAGGGTTGTCGCATCTGTGGCACTAATTTTGATGTCCATTAAAAATGAGTAGGTTAAATAATTAATTCAATTAAGAATTAATTAGAAATCAAACTTCTTTGGGAAATGGCGTGGGGGATGTCTGAGTTGTTGAGGGGCAGGAGGAGAGGAAGTGAATAATAATAAATATAAAAGGTGTGGCTGAGGACGGAGGGGCTCCCGGAGAATAAATAACGAAAATTAAAGACGGAGAGGTAGCGTGTAGAAGAGGTGAAAGAAGAGTGGGTCCAGGAAAAAAAGAAATAAACTAGGAAGGTAGGGTTGGGCTCGATAGAACCCAGGCGGCTCGAGACAGCAGGCGGCTTCAATGAGGGGAGAAGAAGACGTGTGCGAGGAAAATTGTTGAGTGTGGCAGACGCAACTGCTCTATGGATTGTACGCGTCGAGCAAAGGTGTCGAAGATAGCGTCAAGGTGTTGGTTGCTGTTGTGGCTCTGGGTATGCGGAAGTAGCGGAAGCAGTGACAACAACCGATCTTCGGCAGAGTAGTTAGGAGGATCTGGAATAGTTGGCTTGCGGGAACGACGAAAGAAAAGCAGCACCAGGGTCGGTAGAACCCGTATGGCGCGTCTTGGTTGATGTCGGGCTTGTGGTGGACGGAGAAGACGATGAAAAGGCTGCGGAACATTCGAGGCGGCGGTTGTGGAGCAGCGGAAGAGTTGAGCCGAGGAAAGAGCGCTCTGATACCAAGTGGTTATGTGCAGCGGAGATATAAGGGGGTTTAAACCCTAGAGCTTGTGAAATAAGAAGAAGTTGAGGGAAGAGGAAGAGGAAAACCCTAGAGGGAGAATAGAGGTTAGAGACAGATGGAGGAATTTAGAGAGAGACAAAACTTTCATTCATTGCTTAATCCCAATTACAAGACAAGGGTCTATTATATAGAACACAGATGGCACGGGTGTGAATACCTGATACAAATAAAAATACAAACCATTAAAACCAATAAACAGACTACATGACGCCTCGACTCCTAAAATATTAAAATACTTAATACTCTCGACTCGATGTGATATCACTTCTAATACTAGATAACCAACAGTGTAAGGTACATAACAGTTTCCAAGGGGTGGCATAGTATAAACCATAGGGTGGTCCAGCCAGACATGGACAATAGCGATGGTCGTGTTGTGTCGCACTTCATTGGCTTCAGAATCGGGTAAGACCCTGTTCTTCATCTACTTTAGTTTCTTAAATTGGTACTCTAAAGTTTATATGATGATTGGCTTGATGCATAAAATTATAGTGGAGGTTGTCATAAGGCAGTAGAGGATTGGATCAAACAAAATGGATCACACCTTATCTTTTATGATGTGTGACGAGTCCAACCCGTGTTGAGGCCGCACGTACCAACGTCGTCTACATGTAGTGGAGGTGTGACTGAATGTTCTATTATCTTCTATATAATTATGTGTTGTGTTATTTTAATGGTATAGTTTTAATTTCGTACATACCCAAATGTTGCAAGCCCAAATGTGCATCATAACATCATTGCCCTTGTCGGAAGACAGCTTGTCCTCAAGTTGGATCAAAATGTAAACCAGGGGCGCGGGTGGCGGGGAGCCCACATATGGCTTTAGTTGAGAAATATGGAAAACATTGTGAATGCGGGCAGCCGAGGGAAGGCCAAGGCGGTAGGCAATATCACCAATGTGACCCATGACTTGAAAGGGTCCATAAAATTTCGGCTCGAGCTTGTTGGAGGTCGTTCTCGTGGCGGAGAGTTGGCGGAAAGGTCGTCGGTGCAGTCATACCCAATCGCCGATGGAGAAAACTACCTTGCGATGACCCCAGTTGTAAGCGACTTCCATCCGTTGTTGAGTTGGAAGTAGACAATTCCAGGCGGCTAACAACAATTCATCGCGATCCACCAATTCTTGGTCGACCAAGTCGACAAGGGAGGTGTCACCCGCATAAGATAAGAGTCGGGGTGGCTCGCGGACATAAATCAAACCGAATGGGGGTGGTTTGGAGCGCCATGTGGTAGACAGTATTGTAACAACACTCAATCCAAGGGATCTAACGCGGCCAATCCTGCGTACGATCTCCGGTGATACAACACAAATACATCTCCACTGTCCAATTCACAACCTCCGTCTGACATTCGGATTGGGGGTGATAGGTTGACGAAAAAGAGAGCTTGGTGCCACTGAGTGTGAAGAGCTCCTTCCAGAAGTTGCTTGTAAACACCTTGTCGCAATCTGATACAAAAGTCTCTGGCATTCCGTGCAAGCGGAAGATCTCCTAGAAGAAAATCCGGGCCACATTTTCAGCAAGTAGTGGGCGTGCCATGGCAATAAAATGAGCCTCCTTCGAGAAACGATCCGCCACCACCATTAAAACCGATTTGCGTGGACGGTGGGCAGCCCTTCTACAAAGTCCATAGACAATGTGGACCAAATCTACATAGGTACCGAGAGAGGTTGTAGGAGGCCCGCGGGGTGGAGATGATCAGTTTTGTTTCGTTGGCACACCGCTCAGGCCGAGATGAAGGAATGTACATGTTTACACATTTCTTTCCAGAAAAATTCAGCACGGAGGCGTTGAAGCGTGCGGTGAATGCATTCATGACTGTGTCCATGAGTATCTTCGGGGATAGCGACAATGAGAGAAGACGAAGAGTCCACATAAACTCGTTGCTGATAGAGAATAAGACCTTCGTGGACTGTCCACAATGGATTAATGTGGTGCTCGGCCGCCTAGTAGAGGAGTTCAGACAAGCTTCGGGAGAGTTGTATGTCTTGGCGGATCTTGGAGAGGTCGGCGCTTGGAAAGGAGATGGCAAATAGCGAGGGCTCGGTCTGAGTGTCCCGCCGAGAAAGGGCGTCAGCAGCGCGATTTGAAACTCCCACTTTGCACTCCACTCGAAAGTCAAACCCGAGGAGTTTGCTCACCCAATTCTGTTGCGGCACTGTAGATAATTGTTGCTCGAGCAGGTGTTTGAGATTATTGTGGTCAACACGGATCATAAAAGTGCATCCCCAAGAGTATGGACACCATTGTTGGATGATTTTGGCAAGGATGAACAACTCTTGTTCGTTGGCCGACAATTTGTGATAGCAGAGGGCAGCCCGACGGCTGAAATAAGTGGTGGGTGTCCTTCCTGCTGGAGGACGGATCCGCAGCCCGTCCCGAACATATCGCATTCCATCTGGAATTTCATGGAGAAGTCTTGAAGACAGAGGAACGATTCAAACATTAAGTCTTCTTGCAATAGACGGGAGGCTTGGGTAGCCGCTTCTGTCTAAGTTAACACATTATTGCATAATAGCCCGACCAACGACTTGGCCGGGGTGCTATAGGAACAAAAGAAACAACGATAGTATCCCGTGAGGTCAAGGAAGCCGCAAAAATCGATTGGGGACCGCGAAAGGGGCCATGCCGCCACCCCTTATAACTTTTTCGGATCAGCGGAAACCCCCAAACCGTGAATGATATGTCCCAAGCAGGTAACAAAGTTTTGGCCAATGGAGCACCTAGAGGCCTTGAGTACCAACTGATGAGACCGAACCAATTGGAGGACCGCATGGAGGTGTTGCATCTTGCATGTGCTCCGTCTAGGACTTGCTGTATATTAGAATATCGTCAATGAAAACTAGGATAGATTTCCGTAGGAGGGATTGGAATACCTCGTTCATGAGTTCCTGAAAAGCGTAAGGAGCGTTCGTAAGCCCGAGCGACATGACTAAGAATTCAAAATGGTCATGGTGGGTACGAAAACCGTCCTTCTCCACGTTGGCAGCGACCATGCGGACTTGATGATATCCGGAGGACAAGTTCAATTTAGAGAAAAATTTGGCTCCATGCAGTTCATTCAAGAGTTCTTCCACCACGAGAATCAAAAACTTGACCTTGACGGTATAAGCATTAAGGGCTTGGTAGTCTAGGCAAAGCCGCCACGAGGCATCCTTCTGATGTACTAAGAGGATCGGAGATGACAATGGGGACACACTGCACTGGATGAGTACTTGTTGGAGGTGGAGCTCTCACTGTCTTTCAATTTCATCCTTTTGATGGAAGGGGTAATGATACAGTCACACTACAATCCAGGACGTCCCCGGATGGAGGCAGTTGCGATGATCCTGTCGGCATCGAGGTGGGAGCCGATGAGAGGGTTAAATATGTCAGTGAAAAACTGCAGGAGATCTGATGGGTCGAAAGGGTGGTTGTACCCAGTTGGAAGAATAGTAGAAAGGGACTCGGTCTGCACCAAAAAAGATGATGGGAGCGGCCAAGGGGCAGGGCCTTGCCACTGCACGAGACAGGACCCCAATACCAAGACATGGTCAAACAACCAAAATCACATGTGAGAGGTCCCAGGGTGTGAAGCCAACTGTACAACTTTGGGCTCGCGACAGGTGGTCCAGCAAGGCAGAAAGGGAGACTGGCGAGATGAGAGGATGCCCACCTGCAAGAGGCGAGAGGTGTGAACAGCCCTCTGAAGTAGGCGAGACCTCTTAGTATGCGAGACCTCCTAGGAGGCGAGACGGCCCACAGGGCGAGAGGCCGGCGAGACGGACAGGGCGGTCGTCTCGCCGTCAGTACCTTCCCCACTCGTCACATGTGAGAAGAGTTGTCTTTACCTTTTTACCCCCAAGGGGGGTTTTACCTTTGTGCCCCAGGTAATTTTACATTTCTACCCATGGAGGTCTGCGTATAGCTCTCCAGAACAGCGGAGTTTGGCTGTTGGCAGACCCAGCCCAGGGTGTTTTGGTCATTTCAGATTAATTCAGAAGTGATATTTGCAGATCAGATTCAGAAGCCTATAAATAGACCGATAAAGGTGCCTGAGAAGGTTGTTGAACCTTTCCACTGTTTTTTCACAGGCACCAAGCTCAGCATTGGCTAGGGAGGGGAAGATCTTTAGTTCTTCCAAGAAAGAGGTGGGACCTCCGAGCTGAGACCCCTCGGTCTGTTTTCAGGTCTCTGACTCTCGTCAGGAGGATAGCACAGGGAGAGTACGTGCGGGCTGCATCCTGTTTCGAATTTTAGGAGGGATCAGAAAGCTGGTTCCAACATTTTTGGTGCGGTGAGCGTGGAGCGCATCCCTCAGAGAAGAACCTTGAGCAACCACATGGCGGGAGGTCAGGGAGAAGGAGAAGGAGAGGGGTCGGACAACCCGGGAGGATTTGTCGGAAGAGAAGAGTTCATGGCTTCAATCAAGGGGATCATGGATTTGCTGCAAGGGATCTCGCGACAGGGAGATTGTTCAACCCCACTGCCTCAAGTGTCGGCTCTCGCAACACAAGAAGAACTCGTCTCGGCGCGAGTGGGAGAAGACGCCCCGGGGAGGAGACCAGGGAAGGAGGTGATGGCGGAAGGGAGCGGGAGAGACATGGCAGGAAGGGAGTTGTTCCCAAGTCCGGCGAGTACCATCTCGCCAGGAGAGGTCGTCGCGCGAGTAGGGGCGGCGAGAGGGTCCCCTTTTTGCGAGCTAATCCTGTCAGCTCCCGTCCCGGAAGGTTTCCGAGAACCCGAGATGAACTATTATGTGGGGAAGGATGATCCCCTCCATCACTTGAAGTGGTTCGAGGACGCAGTTTCGATCAGGCCCATGACGGACGCGTTCAAATGCCGTCTTTTTGCCATCACTCTAAAGGACAAAGCTAGAGACTGGTTACATCAGCTCCCGACAGGCTCGATATACTGCTTCGAGGACCTAAGCAGGAGTTTCCAGTTGCGGTTCTCCACGTCTAAGAAGAGAAAGAGGAACCCGGAGTCGATCTTTTTGATTAAGCAGAAGGCAGATGAGTCGCTGGCTCAGTACGTGGATAGGTTCCAAGAGGAGATCTTGAATATACAGGAGGTGTCGGGGTTTGCACTCCAGATGGCCTTTACCATGGGACTACGGGAAGGGTTCTTCAAAATGAGCCTCACCCGGAAGGCGCCGCTGTCTTTTGAGGGCTTGATGGAGAAGGCGGCGAAGGAAATAGCGATGGAGGCGGCGAACCCTGCTTTTGCAAAGAAATTGGCAAGGCTTACTGAGGTGGAGTCGAGGGAGTCAGGTGGGAGACAGCAGGAGGCAAGGAGAAGAGAGGAGCTGAGGGCGCCGGCGTATCAAGAGCTGGGATGGAGGCAACAGGGAGGCCCTGCCCCAGGACAAGGTAGAGGATTTCCCCACGGGGGGAGGAACCAACAGGGAGGACCAGGAAGGTTTCACCAGCAAGGGTGGGGGTATGGTCATAGACCACCCCTGCCCCCTCCGCAGCAGGCTATGGCCATCGGCCGAGGCAGAGGAAGAGACCGGGAGAGAGGAAGAGGAGCAGGAGCATGGAGAAGAAGAAACCCTCAGGAAGGAAGGCAAGGGGGGAGGTGGTGTTGCCATATTGTGACTTCCACGAGGAGGAAGGTCACGCAACGGCTACCTGCCCAGATTTCTTGGAAATGAGGAGAACTCGAGGAGCAGGAGAACAACAAAGACCGGTACGGATAGAGGAAGTGACAGCTACAGGAGAAGAGGATCGATGTGTGGATCGAACGGATGAAGGAGATCGCAGAGGAATTGGAGTAATCCATGGGGGGGTGGGGATAGAGGCGGCCCGAAAGGCGAGCCTTCACACTATGTACCGCCGAAGCGTAGCCTCGACGTCACAATCCCCTCCCCCAGATGAAAAGATCACCTTTTCAAGGAAAGACATGCCAGATCATGAAGACCCTTTTTGTGACGCGCTGGTGATACGAACCGCCATCGAGAACTTTACGGTGTCACAGATCCTGGTAGACAATGGGAGTTCGGTGAACGTGATTTTCAAAAAAGCATTCAATGCGATGAGGGTGGAGGCCCGGAGGGTGCTGGCGGCGGATGGACCATTGTTTGGGTTCTCAGGAGAGAGGAAAGAAGTCGAGGAGGGAGTGGGACTTCAGGTAACCCTGGGAGGGCTATCCCGAAATTGCCGCTTTGTCATAGTGGATGCCCCCTGCAGTTACAACGCTATCTTTGGGCGCCCCTTAATCAGCGCTTTCAGATGCGTTCCGTCGTCGTTTCACCAGTGCTTGAAACTGAACTCAGGAGGTACCCAAATCAGGGTACGGGGGGATCCAAAGGCCGCAAGGGAATGCTACGTGACGGCAGTGAACACCATCTCCTGGCAGGGAGACGCTGAAGAGATGGGAAGGAGGATGGAGCAATTACAACAGGAACTGGGAGGCGAAGCAGAAAGAGGAGAGGAAGGTGCTGGAGGAGAGGGAGAAGTAGTGGTGGCTGGAGGCATTGCGGGGGAGCCAGAAATGGGGGGAGAGGAGTTCGGGGAGACGAGGATGGTAGAAGAGAGAGGAGAGGAAGGTGTTGGAGGAGAGGGAGAAGTAGTGGTGGCTGGGGGCATTGCGGGGGAGCCAGAAATGGCGGGAGAGGAGTTCGGGGAGACGAGGATGGTAGAAGAGAGAGGAGAGGAAGGTGCTGGAGGAGAGGGAGAAGTAGTGGTGGCTGGAGGCATTGCGGGGGAGCCAGAAATGGCGGGAGAGGAGTTCGGGGAGACGGGGATGGTAGAAGAAAGGGAGGAGGAAGGATCTGAAGGAGAGGGAAGAGTGGTGAGGGACGGGGACATGGAGGAGAAGCTAGAAATGGCTGGAAAGGAGGGAGAAGAGACGGAGGCGGCAGGGGAAAAGGAGCCAAAAGAAGAGGAAGGGAGAAAAGAGAAGAGGAAGATGGAAGAAGCGGGAGGGTCGCCCGGGAAGGGGGCCCGGCCAGAAAAAAGAAGGGCCTCACGGCAGGAAGAGGAGGACGCAAGCAAGTGGGAGATGGAAAAGCTGGGGGAAGAGATTGTGATGGCCGTCGTGGAAGACGAAGCCAAGGAGCAGGACGCGCAGGCAGAGCAGGAAGGGGAGGAAGAGCCATCGAGGCTGAAAGCGGGCGTGGAGGTCCTCGAGGTAGAGATCCATACCAAGGAAGGCAGAGAGGAGAAGATAAAAATCAGCGGCGAGCTCAGCCCGGAGGACCGTGAAAAGATCAAGGCCTGCGTGCAGAAAAATATTGACGCCTTCGCGTGGAGCGCCGCAGACATGCCCGGGGTCGATGCAGACGTCGCTTGTCACCGCCTCAATCTCGACCCCAACACTCGCCCCATACAGCAGAAGAAGAGGGTCATCGCCTCCAAGATGGCCGGACCTATTAGAGAGGAAGTAGAAAAATTACTTAAGGCGGGGTTTGTATCTGCCTGTAAGTATCCGGGGTGGGTGAGTAATGTTGTAATGGTTAAAAAAGGGGAGGGTAGGTGGAGAATGTGTGTGGATTTTTCTCTTTTAAATAAAGCATGCCCCAAGGATTGGTACCCGCTGCCCCGAATCGATGCGCTGGTTGACTCAGCCGTCGGTTTCCCTTTTATGAGTTTCTTGGATTCGTTTTCCGGATATCATCAAATACGCATGCATCCTCCGGACGTTAAGGACGTCACCTTCGTCACGGAGGATGGATGTTTCTGTTTTAATATGATGTCTTTCGGTTAGAAAAATGCGGGAGCAACCTATCAAAGAATGATGGATCGGATCTTCCGAGAACAGAGAGGGAGGAACCTCGAGGTGTACGTGGATGACTTGATGATCAAAAGCAAGAACCTCGAAGCTCATGTCCTAGATCTGGAGGAGACCTTTGAGACCCTAAGGAAGTATAAAATGAGACTCAACCCCCTGAAATGTGTTTTTGGAGCCAATAGGGGAAGGTTCCTCGGACATCTTCTCACTCCATCTGGAGTGGAACCCAACCCCGAAAAAGTGAGAGCAATCCTGGAGTTGGAGTCCCCTAGAAATGCTAAGGAAGTTCAGCGTCTCACAGGCAAGTTGGCGGGGCTAAGCAGGTTTCTCTCTCGAGCCGGAGAGAGATGCTCGCCCTTCTTTCGGACGCTGCGGGGAGGCAAGAAGTTCGAGTGGACCCCGGAATATGAGAAGGCTTTCCAGGCTATAAAGCAACAGCTCACACAGACACCCTTACTCCAGGGGTCAAGGGAAGGAGAGGCCTTGTTTTTGTATTTAGGGGTAGGGACTGGGGCAGTGAGCTCGGTTCTTGTGCGAGAAGAAGGGAAGAAACAATTTCCGATCTATTACGTGAGCAGGGTCCTGAAGAAAGCGGAGCTCGGATACCCCATTCTTGAGAAGTTAGCATTTGCCCTCATCGTCTCGGCCCGAAAGCTCAGGCCGTATTTTCAGGCTCATTCTATTCAGGTGGTAACGGATCACCCCCTCCGTCGCATCTTGGAGGGGGTAGAACATTCCGGGAGGCTAGCTAAATGGTCAATAAAGCTCAGTGAATTCGACCTCGTCTTCGTTCCCCGGCTCGCCATTAAGGCACAAGTGGTAGACGATTTCCTGGTGGACTATGTAGTTGAGGTCCAGGAGACGGAAGTGTCCCCTCGAGCAACCTGGAAGATGTTAGTAGATGGAGCGTCGGGAAGAAATTTCTTTGGAGGAGGAATGGTCTTGATCAGTCCGAAGGGGACCCGGATTGAACAGGCCTTGAAGATTCATTTCACGATTACCAACAACCAAGCGGAATATGAGGCGATCATTGCGGGACTCAGGTTAGCCCGGGAGCTGGGCATACAAGACATTGAAGCCTCGACAGACTCCATGGTGGTGGCAGGCCAGATCAAAGGGGAGTTCGAGGCAAGGGAGCCCACCCTCCAGTTGTATCTAGGAAAGGTCAAGGGCATCATAGGACAGTTCCGAAGCTTTTCAATTCAGCACATCCCGAGGGAGGAGAGCACTCAGGCTGACCAACTCGCCAAGCACGGCCCTCGAGCCGGGGGAACAATGGCGGAGCTCTTCAGATCGTCTATAGAAGAAGGGTAACTCATGGAGATATGCCAGCAAAGGTCTTGGATGGACCCCTTCATCACCTTTTTAACGTCGGGACAGTTACCCGCGAAAGAACTCGACAAGAGGCATACCAGATACAAATCGGCGTACTACCTGCTGAAGGATGGGGTTTTATATCGCAAGACGCTGTCCGGTTTGCTGGCCAGATGTGTGTCAGAGGAAGAGGCTCCAAAGGTTCTGCAAGAGATTCACTCGGGCGAATGTGGGAGTCACTCGGGGAGCCGGACATTAGAAGGGAGGGTGCTGAGGCAGGGGTACTTCTGGACTACCCTCAGGAGAGATGCGGAAGAATTCGCGAAAAGGTGTCAGAAATGCCAGGAGTTCGCCCCCCTCCAGCTCCTTCCGGCCCAGAGGTTACGGACAATCACAGCCCCCTGGCCTTTCGCTATATGGGGGCTAGATCTGGTGGGCCCTTTTCCTCAAGCGAGTGGCCAGAGGAAATTCCTACTAGTCATGGTGGACTACTTTTCGAAATGGCTGGAGGTAAAGGCGTTGATTAAGGTAACGTCACAGGTGGTCAAGAATTTCGTATGGGGGGAGATCGTCTGCCGGCATGGGTTGCCCCTAGCCATTGTGACAGATAACGGATCACAATTTGCAAGTAGAGAATTCGTGGATTTCTGCATTCGTTTGGGAATAGATCTCCGCTTTGCCTCTGTTCATCATCCACGGAGTAATGGACAGGTGGAAGCAGCTAATAAGGTCATTGTCAATCTATTGAAGAAGAAAGTAGAGAATATGAGGGGGAACTGGGTGGAGCAGCTACCTTCAGTGATGTGGGCCTTGAGGACCACACCAAACACCGCCACGGGGGAAACCTCGTTTAAGCTCTCTCATGGCTCAGAGGCTGTCATACCTATCGAGTTTGAGGTCACATCACCGAGAGTAGCAGTTACGAGGGAAGGAGCTGAAGGATGGAGAGCAGAGAACGAAGAAGAACAGAGACTCTCTTTGGATCTCGTGGAGGAGCTCAGGGATTTGGCAATGGTCCGGCAGGAGGAGGTCAAGCGCCGGATGGCAAGGTACTTCGACAAACATATAAGGATCAGGCAGTTCGAGAAGGGAGATTTGGTCCTAAAAAAGGTAGATGCAGCAGGTAGAGGGGCCTCCGTAGGAAAGCTCAATCTCAATTGGGAGGGTCCTTTTGTAGTAAAGGAAGTCTTAAAATCAGGAGGATACCACCTCCAGGATGTGGACGAGGTATCCCTCGAGCGAGCCCGAAGTGGTGATAATTTAAAGAGATTTTACCCGTAGCACTCTGTCCATTGCACTTTTTATTATTGTACAATGCTTATCATTTTGATGTGCTCTTTTGATGTGATGAAAGTGCGGGTGACCTTTTTAGGGCACCAAGGGCGAGATGGTTTGGAGAGGAGACCCCGAGCAGACCCGCTGAACAGGCTCTCACCTAGCTGGCAGGGATGTAGGCTCACTCGGTGGTTGGAGATGGTTTGGAGAGGAGACCCCGAGCAGACCCGCTGACCAGGCTCTCATCTAGCTGGCAGGGCTGTAGGCTCACTCGGTGGTTGGAGATGGTTTGGAGAGGAGACCCCGAGCAGACCCGCTGACCAGGCTCTCATCTAGCTGGCAGGGCTGTAGGCTCACTCGGTGGTTGGAGATGGTTTGGAGAGGAGACCCCGAGCAGACCCGCTGACCAGGCTCTCATCTAGCTGGCAGGGCTGTAGGCTCACTCGGTGGTTGGAGATGGTTTGGAGAGGAGACCCCGAGCAGACCCGCTGACCAGGCTCTCATCTAGCTGGCAGGGCTGTAGGCTCACTCGGTGGTTGGAGATGGTTTGGAGAGGAGACCCCGAGCAGACCCGCTGACCAGGCTCTCATCTAGCTGGCAGGGCTGTAGGCTCACTCGGTGGTTGGAGATGGTTTGGAGAGGAGACCCCGAGCAGACCCGCTGACCAGGCTCTCATCTAGCTGGCAGGGTTGTAGGCTCACTCGGTGGTTGGAGATGGTTTGGAGAGGAGACCCCGAGCAGACCCGCTGACCAGGCTCTCACCTAGCTGGCAGGGCTGTAGGCTCACTCGGTGGTTGGAGATGGTTTGGAGAGGAGACCCCGAGCAGACCCGCTGACCAGGCTCTCATCTAGCTGGCAGGGCTGTAGGCTCACTCGGTGGTTGAAGATGGTTTGGAGAGGAGACCCCGAGCAGACCCGCTGACCAGGCTCTCATCTAGCTGGCAGGGCTGTAGGCTCACTCGGTGGTTGGAGA
This sequence comes from Platanthera guangdongensis, assembly GCA_039583875.1. Taxonomy (NCBI): domain Eukaryota; kingdom Viridiplantae; phylum Streptophyta; class Magnoliopsida; order Asparagales; family Orchidaceae; genus Platanthera; species Platanthera guangdongensis. The sequence goes on from CM077152.1 coordinate 62,802,165, forward strand.
TGGTTTGGAGAGGAGACCCCGAGCAGACCCGCTGACCAGGATCTCATCTAGCTGGCAGGGTTGTAGGCTCACTCGGTGGTTGGAGATGGTTTGGAGAGAAGACCCCGAGCAGACCCGCTGACCAGGCTCTCATCTAGCTGGCAGGGTTGTAGGCTCACTTGAGGGCAAGTCTAAGGGTAAGAGTTCGCGGGGAGAAAGGTCCATGTTCATCAGAAGATTGGTGTAAAATCCCTAAAAAAGGGGTCAGGAATCAGGCCAGGGAAGAGGGTCTCTGGCCGACACTCGGCATGGGTGGTCTCGCCCACGGCGAGTGGACCTTCCTTATTCAAGGCGCAAGACTGGCGTAAGAAGGTGGGGCCTGTCAAGTAGGGCGGCTGGTCTCCAGGGACTTTAACGCAGGATAATCATGCGGCGAGACGAGCACTAACGGTCCGCTGATCTCGCGGGTAGTATAGGCGAGAGATCAAAGGTCTGTCTCGCGCTTTTGGCTAGCTATTAAGCGCGACGGCGGAAGATAAAAGCAGCGATTAAATAACATCTAAAAGGTTTGTCTCGCGTTTTTGACTAGCTATTAAGCAAGACGGCCGAAAATGAAGGCAGCAATTAACATATAAAGGTTTAAACAAAATATCCTTGGGACAAGAACACCTCGCTTTTTTCGAGGAAATTGTCTATCAAAACTACAAGTACCAGACAAAAGAAAAGAAAAAGGGGAAGAGAAGCCACTGCAGTTGATGATTCTCTACTCGCTGCCAGAAGAAGAGTTGTCGTCCGTCTCGCCGTACAAGCGGGGGACCAGGTCGCGGGAAGTAACCGTCTCGGCATCCTCACGCACCACCCCCAGCTCCTTCATCATTTTAAGAACAACCTCCGTCGTCTTGATATTGGAGTCTCGGCAGATGGCATCCACCTCGTCTACAGAGTAGCGGGAAGGAACGGGAAATTGGTCTGAGGGGGGGTGCCGCGCTGTTCCGGAGGCGGAGATTTTCGGCTTTCAATTTCTTGTTCTCTCCCTCCAACTCCTCAATGCGCGAGCGCATCCTGTCGGCTGTCTCGGCATCCTGCGGGAAGAGAACGAGTAAAGGACTATAATGAGCAGCGAGTAAGACTAGCAAAGCAACGGTAAGAACTTACCACGCCACCCTGGCTCTGCGCGAGGAGGTTGTCGGCAAGAACCAACCGCTTCTCCAGGTCGCTGGATTTCTCCCGTTCCGAGGCGAGACCGGCCTCCGCTTCCTTCCATTTTCTATTGTTGAAAACCAGGCGGCGCGAGACTCGGTGCGCGAGTTCCAGGGAGCGAAACTGAGAGTGGGCACTCTTCAGTATGAGATCTCGTGATGCCTCATTGTCAGCGGGCTCAGAGCCAAGGCCACCATATAGCCCAAACCCCAGGGAGAAGGCGTGACTGGTGGGAGGGTCCTGCTCCTTCCAGGAAGGAAGGAGAGTGGACACCGACACGCGGTTAGCGTCCTTGTCCCATAGGAGCACCGGCTCGCCGGCATCATCGTCAGTCACAGGCCCCATGTTGTAGTTGGGGTGCGAGGCGGGAGCCGGGCGACTGGAGGAGCCAGTCTCGCCGGAAGGGAGCTGAGAAGGCTGAACATTGGTGGTAGCAGCCGGTTCTGACAAGACCGTCTCGCGGGCAGGCGAGACGGGTAGTCGGGGAGGCGAGGGAGACGATAAAGAGATGGGGGACAGGGATCCCGCTGGCTCTTTCCTTTCTTTGGCAGATTTTTCCTTTTTAAAGGACACGGATTTTTTCACCTTCTTCTTGGGGCTATGCCGAGAAGTGCCCTCGCCCACGGGTCTCTTCTTGGGGGTGGGTGTCAGCGTGCCCTTCGCAGCCTCCGCCGCCATACTCGCTAAGGCGAGAGCCCGGTTACTTTGGTAAGGGGGATGGACGGGGACGGTTCTCTCTCCTAGATAAGATGACAGTCAGCGGGGAACAAAAATTTACAAGGATAAAGAGGGAAACAGAAGTATACCTTCGCCCGGAAGACGGCTGGAAGCGAGTCGAGGTCTCGCCTAAGGTATTGGACCTCAAATTCTTCCCTGCGAAGAAATCGCAGAGATCTTTCTCGGCACCCCCCACCTTGGGGGTGTCATAATAGCATTCGGCAGGAGACACTGGGGCGAGAGGAATACCTCTCAAATCCCCGCGGATGAAGACGAAGCGAGTTAGCCAGTGGTGGTTTTTATTCGGCGTCTCGCACACCTTCAGGCCTTGGCCTGTGAAATAAGAGACGTCGTCGTCTTTTGCGTGGTAGACGAACAGCTTGAGGAAGGCCGTCAAACTAAATTCGATGCGCTCTCGCCGCAGGTAGCAGGCGAAAGCAATCAGCATGGAGATGGCGTTGGGGTTGAATTGGGCCGGGACGACCCCAAAGTACTTAAGAACCAACTTGACCTCCGGCCAGAGGGGAAGCCGCAGCCCCGCCTCGAAGTGCGAGACGGGGAAGGTCAGTTCGTTGGGGTAGGTGTTGATACATTCCCCAACTTTGGGCGGGCGAGATAAATAACCATCGGCGAGATACTCGGTGGCGAAACGAGCATATTCTTCCTCTGGCAGTCTGCCGAGAGAGAAGTCGTGATCCACAAACCGCTTTTCGTAGCGGCTGCGGCCCTCGCCTTCTTCCATCTTCTTCTTTCCCATGACGAGCGAGAAGGCAGTAAAGGGGAAGAGAGTGACTTAGGAGAGTGGGACGCGAGATGAGTAAGGAAGAGGAGAGAGACGGAAGCTTCAACCAAATAGGCGGCTAATAATAACAAAAACAGGGGAATGTCGGGATCAGAGATATTTATAAGGAGTAAGGGAGAGAGGAGATTAAGCGGGAAAATCAAGCGGCGGGAAATGAAGAGGCACCCCGACGCTTCGTCTCTCTTTCTCTCTCTAGAGCCCAAGGAGCGGGGGCGCCGCAGCGGTCTTTTCGAGGAAAAAGCCATCATTATAAACCTAATTAAAAAAGTAGCTAATCATGATAATGATGAGAAAACAGCATGATATGACAAGCACAGTACCGAAAGGATAAAATAGTTCATCCCGCAGAAGGAGATATCTCGCCCAAAAAAGTTTTATACAACGCATCAATAATCAAACAACTAAATTGACAGTAATAATTTAGGAGGGCCTGGAGAAGGCGAGACGGGACCGCGACAGCTTAGTTCCGCACCCATTTCCAGCGGCCATCTTGGCCTCCCGCGAATGGAGGGCGGCCAGGAAGATGAAAGGCGCGAGCGGCGACCACGCCGCGGCGCGCGAGACGGAGATGTTCGTCCGTCTCGTTTAAGATGGCTTGGGGATCTGTCCCGTCTAGTGCACCACCAGCTTCCATCGCGGCAGAAAGGCGGTGACACTCTGTTTCCATCCAGTCCATGCGCCGGTCGGAGGCTTGCTTCTCCAGCTCCATCTCGCGGATTATGTGCGTGTATTTGCGGAACATCCTAGCCGTCCTCCGCTTCAACTCTAGGGTACCCATGGGATCACCCAAGTAGTCCTCGATCTCGCCAGGATGGTGAAAAGGCGAGAGGGGGGGAGACGCGGGAGCACCTTCAAATTCGGAATCAAATTGGATACCTGCATAGAAAGCGAGAAATCATAGACAAGGATGAGCTTGCATGGGTTGGGGAAAAGAAGGCGAATTAAAGGAAAAAGCGAGAAGGGAAATCTCTTACTGGGTATGCGAGGGTTCCCCACAACCCGTGAAAGGTCTTCTTTCCGCGAGAGAGGTGGGGAAGATGCCTCAGGCGAGTCGGCGCGCTGATGAGCTTGGTCAATACTATCAGGGGGATTGGCGGGCATCGGGGAATCAGCAAAGCTTCCCTGGAAAAGCGTGATCAGTAGGCGAGAGGAAAGAAGAGAGAAGAATGAGGAATTACCCGTCTCTCCCCGGAAGATGCGGGAAGATTATCTGTTGTCGAAGGGGCAGAGGAGGTCGCACCCGCCGAGAGGGGAGGGCAGGCGGCCTTCATCTTTTTCAGGCGAGAGGACGGAGGGGCCGAGGGAGGAGTACGCCCCAGATCCGGGAATAGGGCGTCCGTGTTGGTTTTATTTCGCCTTCGCACCATCGCGAGGCGCTCACGAAAGCTCTGGCTGTGAGACATTCTGAAGGAAGAAGAAATGAAGGCTAAAGGGTCCCAAATGAAGACTGGGATCTCATATTTATAGGCCCCATAAGGGGGGCCCACCAAAGATTCTCATGAATGAGTCCTGGCATCGCGAGCCGCGGTTGGACTTATCTTTCCGATGTTATGGCAACCTCGAAAAGAGCGGGGATTGTGTACAACCTTGGGCTCGCGAGAGGTGGTCCAGCAAGCGAGAAAAGGGGACTGGCGAGATGAGAGGATGCCCACCTGCAAGAGGCGAGAGGTGTGGACAGCCCTCTGAAGTAGGCGAGACCTCTTAGTATGCGAGACCTCCTAGGAGGCAAGATGGCCCACAGGGCGAGAGGCCGGCGAGACGGACAGGGCGGTCGTCTCGCCGTCAGTACCTTCCCCACTCGCCACATGTGAGAAGAGATGTCTTTACCTTTTTACCCCCAAGGGGGATTTTACCTTTGTGCCCCAGGTAATTTTACATTTCTACCCCTGGAGGTCTACGTATAGCTCTCCAGAACAGCCGAGTTTGGCTGTTGGCAGACCCAACACAGGGTGTTTTAGTCATTTCAGATTAATTCAGAAGTGATATTTGCAGATCAGATTCAGAGGCCTATAAATAGACCGATAAAGGTGTCTGAGAAGGTTGTGGAACCTTTCCACTGTTTTCTTCACAGGCACCTAGCTCAGCATTGTCTAGGGAGGGGAAGATCTTTAGTTCTTCCGGGAAAGAGGTGGGACCTCCGAGCTGAGACCCCTCGGTCTGTTTTCAGGTCTCTGACTCTCGTCAGGAGGATAGCACAGGGAGAGTACGTGCGGGCTGCATCCTGTTTCGAATTTTAGGAGGGACCAGAAAGCTGGTTCCAACACCAACGTATACCCAAAACCACTTTGAAGAACCTACTTGACCTACCGGTTGGGCCCATAGTTTGTATGCAAGAATTAATTCTTAATTTCCTATCACTCTCCTCTTTTCCCTCTTCCTATTTATCTCTCTATAAACCTGATGGAAGACCCCGTGCGACCTAGCCGGTCCAGCAGTCGGCGTCTGTCCACACTTCGCGGATCCACGTTCACCGCCGCTCCTCATCGCCAACCATAGCACCTCCCGGCCCAAGTGAGATCTTCCTCCTATGCATCCTCCCTCGAGATCTTTCACAAGATCTCAATCAGAAGCCCACAACACTATCCTCCCTTCTTGATAATCCTTATGATTTGGTGTGGTGGGAAATCTAAGAGAGAGTGATAGGAGATAGACATATAATAGAAAAGAGTGGGATAGTGTAGAAGAAAGATAGGAAGAAGTAAGTTGTGACTTCCTGAATCCGACAAGAGCGGTCTGATAAGGGCGGGGAGTGCTTTGGGGCAGTGAATCCCAGGAAAAGTAGCTCTTGTCAAGCTTCAAGTATTGCAGACTGCTAGATGAAAAGAGGTACAGGGATGAACCAGATCTCACAATGGAATTAGAGGTAACGTTGTTGAGCTTAAGTACTAAGTAAATCCTCAAATATCAAAGGCACCTTTTTGGAGCAACTATGGAGTTGTGTTGAAAAATCCAAAGGTTAAGTGTGCTCAGGTGGGAGTAATCCTGGGATGGGTTACCTGTGGAAAATGGAAAAACGTTGTGGTTAGCTCAGTATGTGTTGAGATGAACTAAAGCGAACAATACTTTTGATATTATGAGGGTTGAGTCGTCACATAAATAGGGGCAGACGGATATAGTGAATTCTTCCTACTGTTGGGCCGCATGAGATAGTTACAGGAGAGAGAAAATAGGGTAAAATCGTTTTCCCTTTTTTCTCTCTAAAAATTAAAGGCAAACTCACTCTTTTGCAAAAAAGGTTCACATAAAAAAGCTTGCAAAATCATGAAAACAGACAAGATCCAAATTAATACTTCCCGGGTCCCATCATAAACAGGTTCTCTAACCCCATTCCTACCCTTCCTTTTTACAGGAAACCCACTTAACTCACTAAGAAGCCCGTTTCTTCACTAAGGCTTGGTTTTGATTCAAGGTAAGTGAAGAAAATTAAATGAAATTCCAACAATTTATGGGCTGATTATGAATCTACAAAAAAAAAGTCACTTTCTAAAATTCTCATAAAATATTCTTAAAGGTTAAACCCATAAAAGTATAAGGAAAATCACATCAAAACATGAATCATTGACCTTTTTGGATGCCTGTTTTCCTGATGTGTTGTCAGGTGTTACTATTATATTTGATATAGCATAGTTGTTGTCGTAACATACAAGTACAAGAAAACGCATAGATGACTAATAATCTCAACAGATAGATGTTCGCATTTTACCAATTTTTGCATGATTCCCTTCGACAACATCCCCCAAACCAATTTCTTCCCAAAAATCATCATCCCATCCACTGACTTCCATACTACCAGAATCTTTCTCATTAGCATACTGCATGTGAGAATGTCCAATGTAAGTCCATTTGCAAACAGTTGTGCACAAGCTTCGAGTATCATCACCTGTTGCTCTTGAATTTCGCAGTATATGATCCACACAAGAAAAATGCTTTATTCAAAGAACATATTCCAGTTCATACATCAAAATCAATTTAACAACACTAGCTAAATTACCTATATGCCAACCAGTCGCTTAAATCCATCCACCTAAAGGCAACGGACCAAGACTCTTTCAAGTTTTCTTTTACCCATAAAAGCTGCATTTTGGATTCAAACCATCAATTAGTAATGATATAAGAGAAAAAATGCATCCAATACATAAAAATCATCTTATCATTGTTGTGACACAAGTTATTAATTTACAAGTCATTTTTTTGTGTTATTCCCATTGGGGATGGTTTGGTCGTTTGGTCTTTCTTGATCTTTTAAATGTATGAGTTAGGTCTTGTATTGAAGGAATTAATCATATATTTTGGTTCAACTTGGTATTAGAGACATGAATCCTCTGTTTACCTTAAAAAATTGTTTCATGCTTTCTTACCCTTTCCACGAACCTTTGTTTATGATGTCTATGATATGTCAAAACATGTGCAACATAATTCATCACATTAATCTTCTCCGAGTAGCATTTCATGTGTTGTTATTTGTTCGAATGTTTGGGGGTCTTCCCCTATTTTATCGTTATGGATTTCATTGATTTGTTACTTTTATTGATTGTTTTAAAAAAGAAAATTGAGTTTTTTCCATATTTTCAAGCTTTTCATAAAATGGTGCAGGCCCAATTTGATGGATCTATTCGGGTTCTTCGAAGTAATAATGGGGGGGTGTCTGATGATTGTGGTATGTTTTGCTCTTACCTTACCAGTCATGGTATCACCCACCAGACAACTTGTGTTCACACCTCTACCTCGGCACCTTCTTGACGTTGCTCGATGTCTCCTAGCCACCATACACATTCCTAAGTCCTATTGGGGTAATGATGTGCTCACCACTACACACCTTATCAACCGGCTTCCTTCCCGTGTTCTTGACTATGTCACACCTCTCGCTCGTCTCTCCATCACGACTGTTATCAATACCTCTCATCTGGCACCCTGTGTGTTCGGATGTGTCTATTTTGTGCATGTCCATCAACCACATCGGGACAAACTTGACCCTCGTGCTCAACCTTGTGTCTTATTTGGTTACTCCTCCACCACGAAAGGGTATCGGTGTTATCACACCCCTTCCAGGCGTATGTTTTGGACTATGAATGCTACCTTTGGGGAGGGGGAATCCTATTTCTACCTTCAACTCACTTTCTTTGCCAGGGGGAGAGTAGTGGTGATAATGATGCTCATTCCACCAAAGTTTCTCTTCCCCTTCTTCCTTCCGCTCCACCACAGTCACCTCTTCTGGTCCATACGGCTCTATCCTGGGACCTTTGCCCGATCCTCGAATCTCTCTTTTGATCTCTCCTTTTCCTCAAGTATATCACCATCGACCCTCAGGTACACGTGCTACTAGAGTTCCACCTCTATAGGTGCCCACTTCAGCCTCAAATTTCGATGATGCTGATCTGCATGTCACTCTTGCATTGCTGAATGGTAAAGCTACTTGTACACAACACCCTATTTCTAATCATGTGGATTACCACCATCTTACCCCAGCCCATCAGGCCTTTGTTTCTTCTCTCTCCTTGGTTGTTATTCCTAAGACATGGCAGGAAGCTTTGGGTATACCGGTATGGACTTAGGATATAAAAGATGAAATGACTGCCTTGGACAAGAATCACACATGGTATGTTTCCTCCCTTCTTCTTGGCAAGAAAGTAATTGGTTTTAGGTGGGTCTTCTTAGTTAAGCAAAATCAAGATGGTAAGTTGGAATGAAACAAGGCACCGTTGGTTGCCCAAGGATACACCCAGAGTCAGGGAGTATACTACCAGGAGACCTTTTGATGCGGGACAGGAGTCCACCTGCCCGCCACCTTGGCATCACCACCAAGGGGACCACCTGGAGTCAGCACCAGGCGGCTTTATCAGGCCCGCGGGCCGTACACCCCAACCAGCTCTCCGTCATGGAATCACCACCATGCGGCAGGTTGTTGAGGCCGGGGCTCGATCCCCAGACCTCCTAGATAAGAGGCCTTCACCAGCGCTCTCATCACCAACTGATCCGCGGATCAGTTGGTGATGAGAGCGCTGGTGAAGGCCTCTTATCTAGGAGGTCTGGGGATCGAGCCCCGGCCTCAACAACCTGCCGCATGGTGGTGATTCCATGACGGAGAGCCGGTTGGGGTGTACGGCCCGCGGGCCTGATAAAGCCGTCTGGTGCTGACTCCAGGTGGGCACCTTGGTGGTGATGCCAAGGTGGCGGGCACGTGGACTCCTGTCCCGCATCATAAAAGTGCACTTTTATGATGCGGCACAGGCGTCACACCTGCCCGCCACCCTGGAGTCCCACCAGGGGGCCCACCTGGAGTCAGCACCAGGCGGCTTTCATCAGGGCCGCGGCCCGTACACCCCAACCAGCTCTCCGCCACGGAATCACCACCGTGCGGCAGGTTGTTGAGGCCGGGGCTCGATCCCCAGACCTCCTAGATAAGAGGCCTTCAGCAGCGCTCTCATCACCAACTGAGCCGCGGATCAGTTGGTTATGAGAGCGCTGGTGAAGGCCTCTTATCTAGGAGGTCTGGGGATCGAGCCCCGGCCTCAACAACCTGCCGCATGGTGGTGATTTCATGGCGGAGAGCTGGTTGGGGTGTACGGCCCGCGGGCCTGATAAAGCTGTCTGGTGCTGACTCCAGGTGGGCCCCTTGGTGCTGATGCCAAGGTGGCGGGGCAGGTGGACTCCTGTCCCCGCATCATAAAATGCACTTTTATGATGCGGGGACAGGAGTCCACCTGCCCCGCCACCTTGGCATCAGCACCAAGGGGCCCACCTGGAGTCAGCACCAGACAGCTTTATCAGGCCCGCGGGCCGTACACCCCAACCAGCTCTCTGCCATGGAATCACCACCATGCGGCAGGTTGTTGAGGCCGGGGCTCGATCCCCAGACCTCCTAGATAAGAGGCCTTCACCAGCGCTCTCATAACCAACTGATCCGCGGATCAGTTGGTGATGAGAGGTTGCTTGAGGGCCTCTTATCTAGGGGGTGCGGGATCGAGTCCCGGCCTCAACAACCTGCCGCGCGGTGCTGATGTCGTGGCGGAAAGCTGGTTGGGGTGTACGGCCCGCGGGCCTGATAAAGCTGCCTGGTGCTGACTCCAGGTGGGCCCCTTGGTGGTGATGCCAAGGTGGCAGGGCAGGTGGACTCCTGTCCCTGCATCACCTTTTCTCATGTGGCAAAGATGGATTGAATTTGGGTATTATTATCATATGTTGCTTCAATGGATTGGGATCTTCATCAACTGGATGTTAAAAATGTGTTTCTTCATGGTGAGCTTGGTGAGGAGGTGTTCATGAAATTCCCTCCTGGATTTGTGAAGAAAGGAGTTGAAGGGCTTGTCTGTCATCTAAGGACATCCTTATATGGCCTGAAACAGTCGCCCAGGGCTTGGTTTGGCAAATTCATCACGGCTATGCTCAAATTTGGGTGCAAGCAAGCACAGTTTGACCACATTATGTTTATCCGGAGATGTGATCAGAGAGTTGCGGTTCTTATCGTTTACGTGGATGACATTGTGATCATCGAAAATGACACAGATGAGATTGTTAATCTCAAGTCCCTGTTATCTGCTGAATTTGAGGTGAAAGACTTAGAAAGATTACGATACTTCCTGGGTATTGAGGTGGCTAGATCTAATTAGGGAATTTTCATATCCCAACATAAGTATATATTAGATCTCTTAAACGAGACTGGGATGCTTGGTTGTGTTCCTACGAACACTCCTATGGAAGAAAATCATGGGATTGTTGAAGATGGTGATGGTGATCGAACTGATGTATCACGCTATTATAGATTGATTGGGAAACTCATATATCTATCTCACACACGTCCTGATATTACTTATGTGGATGGAATTCTGAGTAGATATATGCACGCTCTCAGGGTCAGACATCAAGAGACATCATATTGTGTGTTATGATATTTGAAGAAAGCTCCTGGTCGTGGCTTCTTCTTCTCCAAAAACAACCACTTGAAGATCAAAGTTTTTACTAATGCGGATTGGGCTGATGTCGTGATTACCGAAAATCCACAACAGGATATTGTTCCTTTGTTGGTAGAAACTGGGTGACTTGGCGAAGTAAGAAGCAGAATGTGATGGTCAGATCTAGTGTTGAGGCAGAATATTGTGTAGTGTCACAAGGCCTGTATAAGGGTCTATGGTTGCGTACAGTGTTAAAAGATTTGGGTTTTTCTGAGACCGCCCATTTTTCCTTGTTCTGTAATAATAAAGCAACTATTAGTATATCTCATAAACATGTCCAACATGATAGGACAAAACACATGGAGGTTGATCACCACTGTATCAAAAATCACCTGGATAAAAAGACTGTTGTTGCACCTTTTGTCCATTCTAAGATCAACTGGCAGATGTCTTCACCAAAATCTTGGGAAGTGATGAGTTTACCAATGATATTCAGAAACTTGGGATGACCGACAACTACCGTCCGACTTGAGGGGGAGTGTTGTGACTCAAGTTATTAATTTACATGTCTTTTTGTGTTATTCCCGTTTGGGGGTAGTTTGGTCATTTGGTATTTCTTTGTTTTGTATATGTATGAGTTAAGTCTTGTATTAAAGGAATTAATCGTATCTTTTGGTTCAACTGTCATCTCAGTTATGATGTGGCAGTATTACAAACAGACAAAACAGAAAAGACTGGTGTTGTGCAAAATGCTGGAACAAAAAATTACACTACTTTCGGTGCTAAAATTGTCTAACAAAAAATTAAATTGGAATGGATACCTCGAGAGAATCAACAAAGCAAATAAGAAAAACAACCCAACTAGATGAACTAGGAGCCACGAGATCTATAAGCACTACTTGTCAGTTGTTGTCACCACTGCTATCTCTAGTCGACCAGGGCAGTTTATTTTTTGTCTAGGTCTCTTACAAGTCATAAGAGACCAAAAGGAGTTGTATTTGATGAACTAATTAATCCATAGTCAAAATTCACTAGCATAACAATGTTTTGAGAAGTTAGTAAAAGTAAAAAAAAAAGAGGAAGAAAGATAAACCTTCTATTTCATATATTAAAAATAAAACTGGAAAAACTACAGAAAGCACCCACTGAATAAGAGCTACATAGGGAATGAAGAATGGCACATGTAGGAGAAGAAATATCCAGCAAGCATCTTCTGGTTTGGTTATTATGTTAAAATATTAGCCTAAAGGGTAAATCAACAAGCCAGTTCCATAACCGATATCTCCTCTTACATCTCATTGTAAGGCTGCGCTTGAGAAACCAGCCTGGTGGCACGTTGGGAAGGTGAGAGAAAACGACCGGTGGCAACAGTCGACTGGTGCTCCCATGGCCAACGGCAAAACACCCGATTTGCTCCTTTTCATGTCGGTCGTCCTTAAAGGTAGCTCACGCTAGTTTCCCAAACAGGTTGCCTCCAGATCGGCCGCCCCGGAACGGTGCTTCTCCGGTTTCTCAAATACAGTCTTAATGTCTCCATCAAGCGCTATGCTTCATTCAATTTAATTAGCTAGGAGGCCCTTTCCATAAACTCCTCAATTGGGTTCTTCTTGGAGCTCTGGCTAGTCTATGTTGGAGAACAACTCTCGTAAAACTCCTTTGTTATCGCATTTCTAGTGTCTATTGTTATCGTTGAGTTTTCCGATTTAGATCATGATGTATCATTTGTCTTCTAATACCTTCTTCCTTCGAGACTGTTAATTCTCCTGCTCCAGCCAACCAGCAATAGTTTTCTAGATTGATTTTTGCTTTGTTTTTCAAGTCAAGAACGATGTCACTATTATTAGGGAATCAACATTGTCATCTCATTCTAGTAGCATACAAAAACACTCCACTATTATTACTTCGAAACTTCTTGATGATTACAAAAATTTATACATAAATGTACGTGCGAAAAAAAAACATCACTTGATGTTTTAAAAATTTAACTTAGCCCTAAGGTAGGAAAAAATAAGATACAAAATAGTAAAGCAAGGGAAGAGACTTAAAGGCTTTGATCTAAGTTATATGCAATAAAATTGAAGGTAATACGATAATAAATGAACTGATTGAAGATGAATCAAGATTTTGATAATTGATTGGGCAACTGCTATATTTCTTTTATACTATTAGCACTAATTATTTATGTTAGAGTCAATTATTTTCATCATTTATTTTCTCTGCATGTTAGTTTAGTCCGGCATTATATGCAAACCTTTGTTGTGCCTCCTGTGTCTATATAAAGAGGGGCATATCATCAATAAAATAAAGAATTATGTTAAGCACGAACTAGGGAAGAAGAAGAAGAACTAGAGGAAGAAGATAGAGACTAGGGTTGAAATAAGAGAGAAGGGAAATACCTTGGATAATACTTGCATGCCTCCAAAAGAGAGGGGTCCGGGTATATATAACCCGGGACCCAAGGCCGGCCAACCGAGGGGCCGGCCGGCCCCCATGGGGCTGAACCAAATGTGGTTCAGCCCCCTTGAGCCGATCTTTTAAGAAGAGGGGGCTGAACCCATTGGTTCAGCCCCGTTGTTGCCTTGCACGCGCCGTTGCCGCCGCTGGTAATGTTGCCCAAATAGCATAGCCTCGTCTGGAGGCGTAACATTCCCTTCCCCATCAAAAGCCAGCTTGTCCTCAAGTGGGTAATCGGGGTAAAGCTCCCGGAACTCCAGCAAGTCCACCCAAGTATTGTGCTCCGCGGAGAGATCCTTCCATTTAATTAACAGCTCTGGACAGTACACCGTGCCCCGACGTTTCCACTTGATCAACAGTACATCTGTCGGAATGGGGCGAAGCTCGCCTCCAGAAGTAGCCTCTGGCAGCACGGGAAAGACCGGAACAGCCTCACCCAGCTTACGCTTCAACAAGGAGACATGAAAGGTAGGATGAATCTGTGAGCCCTCGGGCAATGCCAAGGTATACGCAACTGGCCCGACCCGTCGCGTGATCCGAAATGGTCCATAGTAGCGGGGTGTCAGCTTCTGATTTGTCCTCTGCGCCACAGACAACTGCCGGTAAGGGCGAAGTTTGAGGAAAACCTCATCCCCCACCTGAAACTCCCTTTCCGTCCGATGTCGATCTGCCTGTGCTTTCATACGATCCTGCGTCGCCCGAAGATTCTCGCGCAAGGTGGCGAGGGTCCGATCACGATCACGGAGTGCCCGATCAACTGCTGCCACTGCGGTACTGCCTGACTCATAACTGCTTAAGGAGGGAGGTGGCCGACCATAGACGACCTCAAAGGGGGTGAGTTTGCTAGCGGAGTGATACGAAGTGTTGAAGCAGTACTCCGCCCAATGTAACCAACTGGCCCATGTCCTTGGCTCATCCATGATAAAGCAACGAAGGTAAGTTTCCACGCCCCGATTCAAGACTTCCGTCTGTCCATCGGTCTGGGGATGGTGAGCCGTGCTGAAACGCAATGAAGTCCTCTGCAAGAGAAAGAGTTCCGTCCAAAATCTGCCAACAAAAGTAGGGTCCCGATCGGAAATGATCGCCCGGGGAATCCCATGCAATCGAACAATCTCCCGAACAAACAAAGCCGCCACAGACTCCCCTGTGTAAGGGTGGCTCAGAGCAAGGAAGTGCCCATACTTGGACAACTTGTCCACCACCACTAAGATAACTGTTTTACCCTTCGACTTGGACAGCCCATCAATGAAGTCCATAGAAACCGTATCCCAGATTTGATGCGGAATCTCTAAGGGGGTGAGTAGCCCGGCTGGAGAAGTAGTCTCATACTTCTGCCTTTGGCAGACATCACATTTCTGAACAAACTCCTGAATGTCACGGCGCATCCCCTTCCAAAATACATTTGCCCGAGCCCGCTGGAGAGTGCGAGAAATACCCGCGTGATCGCCCGTCGGCGACGAATGGAACTCATGCAGCATGACCGTCCTCCAAGCTGACTGCCCAGGAATGACCACTCGTCCCTGATAATATAGCCGGTCATTTTGTAAGTGATAACCTGGGGTTACCTCACGAGCCTGCCGCAGGTTCTCCACAATAACTCGTAACTCGGGATCTCGCTGCACCTCCTCCTGAATCTCATCCATCGACTCCAACTGTGGCATAGAAATGTGCGCCAAGGCCCCCTCTGGTAAGCGCGATAGGGCGTCAGCCACCCGATTGTCCTTCCCCGGCCGATACTCGATCTCATAATCATATCCCAACAACTTGGTGACCCACTTCTGTTGAAGAGGGGAAGAAATCCGCTGCTCGAGAAAGTGCTTCAAGCTCTGATGATCTGTCCGTATTTTAAAACGATGTCCAAGCAGGTATGGCCGCCATAGGGCCACCGCATGAATAACCGCTAGCATCTCCTTTTCATACACCGATAGTCCCAGTGTCCGTGGAGCCAGGGCCTTACTGTAGAAGGCGATCGGTCGTCCCTCCTGCATCAAGACCGCTCCCATTCCCACGCCGGAAGCATCCGTCTCCACCACAAACTCCTTAGTGAAATCTGGAAGTGCCAGCACTGGAGTCGTCGTCATCGCCCTCTTCAACGCATGAAAGGCGGTCTCGGCCTCATCCTGCCACGAGAAAGCATCCTTCTGTAGCAATTGCGTAAGTGGCCGAGCAATCTTCCCATAATCCCGTACAAAACGCCGGTAGTACCCAGTGAGGCCCAAGAACCCCCTAAGCGCCCGAATGGTCAGAGGTCGTGGCCAAGAAATCATACTCTCGATCTTTCGTGGGTCGGCTTTCACCCCATCCGCTGAAACTAGATGCCCCAAGTACTCCACCTCCTGTTGTCCAAAAGAACACTTGGACATCTTAGCATAGAGCTTCTGTTGCCGAAGAGTAGAGAAGACCTGAGCCACATGACGTAAATGATCCTCCCAAGTAGCGTTGTAGATCAGAATGTCATCAAAGAAGATCAAGACGAAGTGTCGCAGGAATGGGCGAAAAATCTCGTTCATATTGGCCTGAAAAGTAGACGGTCCCCCCGTCAATCCATTCGCCATCACTAAGAACTCATAGTGGTCGTCATGAGTCCTGAAAGCCGTCTTATGCACGTCCTCCTCCTTCATAAGAATCTGATAATAGCCGGATCGCAAATCCAGCTTCGTGAATCTAGTCGCCCCACTCAACTCATCCAACAGCTCCTCAATCACGGGAATCGGAAACTTGTCCTTCACGTTAACATTGTTTAAGGCACGGTAATCTACGCAGAAACGCCAAGATCCGTCCTTCTTTTTAACCAGAAGAATCGGTGCTGAGAAGGAACTGGTACTAGGCCGTATAATGCCGGCAACAAGCATTTCCTTCACACTACGCTCGATCTCTGCCTTCTGCATGTGGGGATACCTATAAGGACGAGTGTTGGGTGGCTCCGCCCCCGTCTGTAGCACAATCTGGTGATCACGGAACCGTGACGGTGGAAGCGTCCCCGGCTCCTGGAAAATGTCATCATACTCCTCCACTAACGCCCGCATCTGGTCAGGAACCTCCGTCGGTCTATCCTCGTCAGACCTCACCCCCAACAGGACCGTCATCAGACTATTGGACTCCTTAAGCTGTTGTAGGCTGCGAATGGAGATCTCTTTGACCGAAGAAGATCTGAGCCCCTTCAAACAGAACTGGAGCTCCCCTTGCGAGAACTCCATCGTCATCTGGTCCCAATCAAAAGTCACCCTCCTCAACTGTTGCAGCCACTGCACTCCAAGCACCATATCTGAGCCTCGGATCGGTAAGAGATAGACATCTGTGCACCCCACATAACCCTGCATCTGAAGCTCCATCTCCTTCAACACTCCCTGGCACTGTAGTTTGTTGCCGTCTGCAACCATAACCTGGAACGCCGCTCCTACGTCAATCACTTGCCCCACCTTTTGTGTCACATCTGGATTAATAAAATTATGAGTACTCCCACTGTCCACCCGAATGGTCACCCTCTCCTGCCGAATCCACCCCGCCAGCCGCATAGTAAGCGGAGGTGGATTGCACCCTTCCATGGCATGTAGGGACACACCCAACTCCGTCAAGTCGAAGTCCCCTCCAGACTCCAATTCCTCCTCCGGAAACTCGTCCTCCTCAAGCTGCTCCTCCTGATGCAACATAAAGACCTGGACCTTCTGGCACTTGTGTCCTGGCGTAAATTTCTCATCACAATTAAAGCAAAGGCCTTTCTCCTTCCGTGCTTGTAACTCGTTCCAAGACAACCGTGTCACCGTCGGTCGGCAGGCCACTGGAGTCTCTCTCCTGGCCGCGGCCGGTGTAGTAGTGTGCCTTGTCATACTGCGGGCTCGTTTCCTATTTAACTTTTCCTCTTGGATGCGCGCCAAGCTGATCGCGTGGTTCAGACTACGGGGCATGTAGGCATGAACCTCATCGCGTAAGTGATCCTTCAGTCCTGATACAAAACAGCTGAGGAGTGTCTTTTCTTCCCACTGAACCCTGTTGGCCAACTTCTCAAACTCCGTCCTGTACTCCATCACTGTACCCTTCTGCCGTAGCTTCTGTAAAAGCGCCTCAAAGTCTTCAAACTCCAAAGGCCCAAACCGAGCCGTGAAGCCTTCCACAAATTCCTCCCACGGAACATACTCCCGTCCCCGCAAGAACCACTGTGTCCACTGGAACGCGTCATCCTCCAGATGGAAGGACGCTAGCTGCACCCACTGAGCCTCTGGCACCTCCTGCTAGCTGAAAAACAACTCAGCTTTTTGTACCCACTCCAAAGCGTCGCCCCCACTGTACCGAGGGAAATTCATCCGAGTCAACTTGGGAGCCATGTACGGCCTTTGGCCGCGTTCCCCCGCCACTGGGGCCCCATGACGGAAAGGCCCCCCTTCTCCCCACTGCACCCCTCTTCCAAAGCCTGGTGGTTGCCCTCTTCCTGTCGGTGGGGGTAACAACCCATCCCGACCTTGCCTCCAAGGAGCGTGCTCGGTAAAAGTCTCAGCCCTTCCGTCAACACCAGTTGCGAAGCCGCCACCCCTGCCGGCCATTTCCAGGCCTGCCGACACAAATCCGGCCCTCCCCGTGCTTGCGACGGAGGGTCCAGCCACTCCGAAGCCACCCCCAACCATGCCGAAGCCACCCGGCCCAAAACCGCCGCCCTGATGGCTCGCCGGCCCCGGTCCAAGCCCCACAGGAGCCGCTGATGCCCAGTCGACCCCGCTGGAGCCGCCTGCGACGTTTCCCGCCGCTCCGTAGCCCGCCGGGACAAACCCGACCCCCTGCGTGCTCGCCACCCCCGATCCAGCCCAGCCACCGCCAACAACCGCCGATCCGGGCCCCTGCGTGTGCGCTGAAGCCGGTCCCGACCAGCCGACACCGCCCCAGGCCGATCCGGCCCCTCCGTGGTTCGCCGCACCAGATCCAGCCCCCGCCTGGCTCGCAGCAGCAGGTCTGAAGCCAGCCGCCCCCGATCCGGCACTTCTCGCACCCGATCCACCAAGTCCGGGCATTTCCGGCCTATTCCCTGTAGATCCGCCCGGTTCCTCCTCCGCCACCGCCTTGCCCTTCAAGTTTTGCGCTAATAGCGTCATGATATCGTTCAAGCGGTCGTCGATTCGCTCTTCCAACCTTTGAGTGGACGTTTTGACATGTTCTTCGATGGCGGCTACCGAATCGGTAAGCCCCATTAAATTCTCCTCTAGGGTTTCCAAGCGGCCACTCTCCTCTTGCGAACGTGTAGTCACCATGATGGAGGAAGGAATCCTCTGATACCAAATGTTAAGCACGAACTAGGGAAGAAGAAGAAGAACTAGAGGAAGAAGATAGAGACTAGGGTTGAAATAAGAGGGAAGGGAAATACCTTGGATAATACTTGCATGCCTCCAAAAGAGAGGGGTCCGGGTATATATAACCCGGGACCCAAGGCCGGCCAACCGAGGGGCCGGCCGGCCCCCATGGGGCTGAACCAAATGTGGTTCAGCCCCCTTGAGCCGATCTTTTAAGAAGAGGGGGCTGAACCCATTGGTTCAGCCCCGTTGTTGCCTTGCACGCGCCGTTGCCGCCGCTGGTAATGTTGCCCAAATAGCCTAGCCTCGTCTGGAGGCGTAACAAATTACATCTGGTTTCCTCTAGCCCTAACCGAGTAGTATAGACTCATCTCCACTCTGAATGCTTCTGATCCAAACGCCGCTCAACGCTCGCTCATTGGCACTCCCGTAGGATACCGTCTGCTCGCTCGTCGACCTTTCGCAAGATCGTGATCCCCTTTAGTCATACAAGGGTACCCCTCTCGCTGCTTGCTGATCTTCAAGCAACTAATCATCCGCTCTCCGTTCGTCGAGCTCCAATCATTTAGACTGCAAGCTCCAGTGGTTTTGACCACGAGGTCCAGTCGTTTAAATTGTGAGCTCCAAATGCTCAAACCGCAAGTTCTCTAAAAACAGTTGTCATGCTCTCCTCTGCTTCCTAGGGGATTCCCTTCTGCTTTTAGAACTCCTTATGAATTTCATAGCAATGATTAAATCATTCGAATTCAAGTACCTGAGCATTGTTCTTGGACGATCTTTGTGGATTCACTGGCAACATGTCTTTGTATTTTGTGTGGATTGCTATGTAGATTGAAATACTCAAGGCCACCTCGACCTCCATCGTGCTCTCGTCCACTACCTTTCATGTTCAGGAATCTTAGGACTATGTCTAAGTTCATTGATTCCAACTATGTAGATTACAGTGTTTCTTTATCATTCCTTATTCAATCACAACAAAAACATCTCACCAATCATGCAGCGTCGAATACATCTTTTGTCTAAATCAATTAAGATGTTAGTGATGCATTAATTTGTACTTGGTTAGCAAAAAGTCTCTCATATTCTTATCTTCCTATTGTTCATCATGATGAGACATGAAAGATGATCAGGATCACCTTGTTGCACCCTACTCCAAAAGTGCTAAGACTTCCGAGATCCACAATTTTTACTCTGATCTATTTGATCGGCCAACTCTCACTACAAAAGCAGCTTATCAAAAAATATGTTCCTTGTTGCAAGATGTACGTAGTTATAATAGGATGTTATTATATTATCAAGAGTATAAGAATCACACACATTTATTTGTATATGTATCCATTCAGAGCTTCCGCCTAGGAGAGTGATTTTTGACCTTTTATTTCTCGCATACTCGCATCTTTTATGGTATCGTAGAGGCGACAACTTCTCGATCCAATTTCCGCTCACAAAAAATTTTATTGAGTCCTTCATCTCCTCTAATTGAGTTCAGCCAAAGGTTATCAAGAACTTTCAGCAAGGTCGTCTTCTCCCAAACACGACGCGTTCAAGGTCCTTGCCGATGCACTCAGACTTCCTCCATACATTCATGGAAGTATTCCAAGTCCTCCACGAATCTCGACATACGTTCGACGACGCCTTCCTGGTTCCAGACACTAAAGACATGCTCCCAGACTCTCGTTTTACTCCAGATCCCATTGTTAGAACATGGTCTTATTTTCCACGAGCTAGGTCATGCTTTCTACTCCAGGCGGATGCTCAGATTAATCTCTAGAGAATCCAAAGGTGCAAAAACCCTCTTAAAAGCTTCACTGACCCCCTACCCCCTACGAGCTTCTGACCCCTTTCCATTGAGCTCTCCGTCAACAGCCATACAGTATAAGCTCGTTTGAACGTTCCCCTAAGCACTACACCGTTACGACATGAATCCTGTCAATATGTTTATAGATTCATATGCGCTACATTGATCACTGTGACCAAATCCTTGTAAAGTCTCCCTTCTCTCGCAATTCATTACCTTGTTAATACAAAAAAGTTAGGCAAGGGCCAAAAGGAGCATCTCATGAAAGGGGTTAATCAAGTCGCCAAATTAATCAGAACAACTGGGAGAAAATGAATGCCCAATTACTTACCCTACTCTAGCAATCAATTTAGATGTCTCTTAGCCTTCCTCACATGTCACGTTATCTGGACTCAGGCGAAAAATCTCTACTAGGACGACATCACTCGGGTGAATGACATTATCGGCAACATCTTAACAATTTGACTCTGATATCTCTACACATGTCAGAAAATTCCAAGCTTTTGTAACATATCTTTTGAATCTCTTGCCCACCTCTTCGGATGCAAAGGTCCAATAAGAACAAAAGGATAAACTCTTAGCAATCATGTTTCTACACACTGTAAAATAAGGTTTAGACTTTCTAAAGTAATAGACTTTATGCGATGCCACCTTCCCCTTCCTTGTGGATTTATACTCAGGATTTTTTATCTCCATTATTATCTAATGGATATTGTTAGATAATATTAGGAAAAAAGATGAAAAAGCTCATTAGTGTGGCTTATTTGTAAGTCCACTTGGCCCTCATCTTTAGTCCCACATTCTTTGTATAGGATTCTTTCTCTTCCTTCTCTCCTATATATTTGTACTCATACTTGTATTTTGAGAATTAAAAAACACATACAAGATTTGCACCATTTCTCTACATGGTATCAGAGCTTCACGATCTCCCCTTGTGGTTAAGAGTTTTCCAATCGACGGCCTGGATTTGCCGTCCCTTCTCGCACAGGGCGCGGTTAGGCTTCTTCTAACCGCTGCCTCCTAAAAATCGCGTGGCCTCCACCTTCTTTCCCCTCCCTGCTCTGCACCACCCCCCCCCCCGGCCTTTATACTCCCCGCTCTCCTGTCGGGCTTGTGGTTAGGATTCTTCTAACCACCCTCTGCTCGCGGTCTGGTCGACTATAGGCTCTACTCTCTTCTAGCGGGCTTGCTGGGTTGGTTGCCCTCTCGCCGCGGTCTACTCGCAATCTACTCGTTTGTCGCAGCGGTCTTTGTCTTCTCCGTTGTGATCTGCTTGATTGTCGTTGCAGCCTCTGTTCCAGATTGATCAACGCGGTCTTCTTTGTTCGCCCCGCTGTTCTTCCTGCTGCAATTGTCTTCTAACCACTCTCGGAGCGGTCTCGCCTTAACTCGTTGTGCCTCTAATCATTGCACTCTCATCTAATCGCTGCGGTCTAACCTTAACCGTTGTGATCTTTTCTTGTCTGATGTGCCTCTTGTCGCTGCGATCTATTTTAATCGCGACGGTCTCGCCTTAACCGTTGCACTCTCATCTAGTCGTTGTGATCATCTCTTGTCCGTTGTGCCTCTTGGCGTTGCGATCTAATCTAGTAGTGGCGGTCTTGCCTTAACCGCGGCAATCTTGCCTTAACCGCGGCAATCTTCTCTAGTCGTTGTGGTCTCCTTTTTCTCTGTAGTATTTTCTAACCGCTAAGACCTTGTCTAGCCGCGTGCTCTCCTAGCCGCAGCTCCTCTCTTCAGTCTGCAACCTTTATCCGCCCAGTCTGCTTTCCCATGGATCCCGCTAATGCTTCCACCCTATCAGCTCGTGTTGTTACCCCCACGCTTGAACTCTATGATGAACTCCGGATTACCACCATCTCCCTTAGCGGGAAGCGAAATTTGTGGAATGGGTGCACTCTGGTCACAGGGTGTTGCGGACGAAAGGTCTTCTTCATCATCTGACACGTGCTACTCCTACTACTCCCACCGATGAGTGGATTCATGATGATGGTCGGGTCCAGTCATGGCTTCTAAACTCAATGGACACCGAACCATACAGGATGGCTATGTACCATGAAACGGCAAAGGCAATGTGGGAGGAGCTCCACTCCCTCTATTCTGAGCAGAACAGTCTTCAACACTTATTCGACATCATCTTGGACCTTCAAACTCTTGATTTCGGGGCACCAGGCGACATGATCTCTTTTGTTGCCAAGGCCAAGACCCTCGTTGAGGCTTGGATACAGCATCAGTCTCCTACCACAAATTTGGTTACCTAGCGGGCCCAGAAAGAAGCAGTCGGGATTGCTATGATGATGGCCCGTGTTCCTTCTCATTTGCAAGGTGTTCGGGCTCAGATTCTCTCTTCCTCTATAACTCCCTCTCTGTCAGATGTTTGGTATATGCTTTTGAAGGTTACACCGCCCCCGGATGCTCTGGTGCCTCTCTCCAGCTCTTCTACAACAACCTACACCTGTTCCAATAGCTCAAGGTTCCTTGGCCCGTGGGGGTCGCAACACGTCTTGGGGACGAGGACGTACTGGACGGTCTTCCTTTAAATGCACATATTGCGGACGGGATGGTCACCTTGAGGTTACCTGCTATCGCAAACATGGTTTGTCTGCACATCTTGCTGTCTCTGCTAAAGTTGAGCCTCCTACATCTCCCGCAATGGACTCTGCCTCATCCACTCGTGAAGACATCAATGCTCTACGCACCCAGCTCCAACATCTCCAAGGGGTGATTACTCGCTCATCTGAATCAGTTGCGTCGATTTCCAATGAAGGTATATCCTGTCTCTCACAAGCATCTCACTGGATTGTGGATTCAGGAGTCACACACCATATTACTTCACAGCGACCTCCTCAATACTTGTTGACTGGCGATCCCAAGTTCATCACTGTGGCCAATGGTGATACCACCCCGGTATCCGGTGTTGCTGATATCTCTCTCACACCCACTCTCTCTGTCTTTGGCCCTTCATGTTCTGTGATCACAATTTAATTTGCTCTCTGTCAGCCGCCTTGCTCAGGATCTTAATTGTTGTGTCACATTCTCACCCTCTACCTTTGTCGTGCAGGATCGAAAAACGCAGAATATCATTGGTAAGGGTCAACTGTCTAACGGGCTCTACCTCCTGGATATTCCACCTTCTGCTCTCTCTGTCGTCTCCTCTATCAATTGGCATCGTCGTTTTGGGCATGCCCCCCTCAAGATTCTCAAGAAAGCTCTTTTAGATGTCTCCATGCATGAGTTTATTTGTGAATCTTGTATCTTTAGCAAACAGCACAGTACTTCTTTTCATCCTACTTGTACTCGGAGTGATACTTCTCTATCTTTAGTGCATTCTGATATTTGAGAACTATATAAAACCACTAGTATATTTGGTTATCGTTACTTTGTTACTTTTATTGAAAATTACTCTCGGTTGACCAGATTGTACTTACTTCGCGATCGTGCTGAACTGACCCTACATTTCGAGCACTTATTATGGAAACTCGTACTCAGTTCTCCTCACCCTTAAAAATCATTCGTACTGATAATGTTCGTGAATACACTAGCCAGACATTCTCTAATCTATGCACTAAGTTTGGCATTATACATCAAACATCGTGTGTGTATATGCCTCAACAGAATGGGGTGGCCGAGCGAAAGAATCGTCATCTTCATAATATTGCTCGGTCACTCATGATTCAAATGTAGGTACCCACCCTATACTGGAACTTTGCTGTGTCTGCAGCATGTCACCTCATCAATCGCATGTCCTCCTTCATGCTCGATTTTGTCACTCCGTTCAGTCTTTTGTTTCCTTCCAAATCCATGTTTACCCTCACATCTCGTGTGTTTGTATGTACATGTTATGTCCACAATCTAGGTCGATCCACGGATAAGTTTGCCCCTCGAGCCAATAAGTGTATGTTTTCAGGCAACTCTCGAACTCAAAAAAGCTATGTTATTCTCTCACAACTGACAAAGTGGTAGTCTCTGTCGTTGTCACCTTTCTTGAATACCAATCATTTCATGTTTCACCTCTAGCTCCTCTTCTCTCTCCTATCATACCTTGTCCTACTGTTCCCGTCACGTCTTCTCTACCTCCCCTCTTCCCACTCCACTCTCGGCACCAGTTCCATCTAAACCATCTCTTCGTGTATACATTCATCGTACTCCGCCCTCTGGAGCCCTACAACAGCTACCTTCTACTAGTGCTATCTCGCAGCCTGACGATCCAGCATCAACATCTACCGCTCATCCCCTGACAAATCATGTATCTCTGCATTGTCTATTTCCACCTCTCCTCAAGTTTGCACTCTTTTTATCTTCTATCTCTCTACCTAACTCAGTGCAAGAGGCTCTTCTTTACTCAGGGTGGCATGCAGCTATGGAAGAGGAAATGACAGCACTTTGGTCCAACCAGACCTGGGATCTCGTCCCTCTTCCTCCGGGACAATCTTGTGTCAACTGTAAGTGGTTCATTGCAGTTAAACATGCTCCGGACAGGACAGTTGAACGCCTCAAAGCCCGTTATGTGGCCCGGGGGTTCACTCAACAACAAGGTCTTGATTATGATGAAACTTTCTCCCATGTCGCCAAGTTAAACTTTGTTCGGGTCCTAATCTCTTTAGTTGTTCATCATAACTGGCCCCTCCATCAGCTGGATATCAAAAATGCATTTTTGAATGGAGACCTTCTCGAGACGGTCTACATGCACCAACCTACAGGGTTTGAGACCACGGGGGAGACTCATGTGTGTCATCTCCGAAAATTTATTTATGGTCTCAAATAGTTTCTCAGAGCTTGGTTTGACAAATTTAGTAAGGTCATTCGCGAAGTTGGATTCAAGAGAAGCTCGGCTGACTTCTTTCTTTTCACTCGTCATCAATCAACCGGAACTGTCATTTTCCTGTTTTATGTGGATGATATTTTGATTACTGGAGATGATTCCACCGGGATACAAATCAAGCAACACTTAAACTTTGTTTTCCAAACAAAAGATCCGGGGACTCTCTGGTACTTCCTTGGACTTGAGATTGCAAGACGACCTGAAGGTCCTGTTCTTTCACAGTGGAAGTACTTCCTTGACCTCCTTCGAGATGCAGGCTACTCAGGGTGCAAACCCGTAGAAACCCTGATGGATGTCAATCACAAGTAATGTGTTCATGGGTCTGACGCAGATTCTCTGCTTACGAATCCTGAGTACTGTCGACGTATTGTAGGAAAACTGATATATCTGGCAGTTACAAGACCTGAAATCTCATTTGTTGTTAGAGTGGTCAGCCGGTTTATGCATGCTCGGATCTCTCATCTCCAGACAACAGAACGCATCCTCAGATATTTAAAGATAGCTCCTGGACAAGGGCTTCTATATAAGTCATCCTCCTCTCTATCTCTTATTGCATATTCAGATGCGGACTATGCGGGCTCCCTTGACGATTGACGTTCCACTACGGGTTTTTGTACCTACTTTGGAGGGAACCTAATCACCTGGTGTAGCAAGAAGCAATCTATGGTTACGCGTTCTTCTTTTGTAGTCGAGTATCATGCAATGGCGGTCGTTGTATCTGAACCTACCTGGCTTGAGAGTCTTCTTGGTGATTTGGGAGTCACTCTATCCTCACCAGCAACTCTATTTTGCGACAGTCAGACTGTGATCCATATTGCAAAGAATTTTGTGTTCCATGAACGGACCAAACACATCGAAGTTGAATGTCACTTTGTTCGAGAAAAGGTTCAGTTGAAGAAGTTGGAGCTAGAGCATGTTCTGGCTTATGGGCAAGTTGTTGACGTTCTCACCAAGGCATTACCAAGGCAAATGTACCATCAGTACATGTCCAAGCTTGGTGTCTACGACTTGTATGCTCCAGCTTGCGGGGTAGTGTTAGATAATATTAGGAAAAAATATATAAAAGTCCATTAGTGTGGCCCATTTGTAACCCCACTTGGCTCTCTTATTTAGTCTCACATCCTTTGTATAGGATTCTTTCTCTTCCTTCTCTCCTATATATTTGTACTCATACTTGTATTTTGAGAATTAAGAAGCATATACAAGGTTTGCACCATTTCTCTACAGATACAAAAAGCTCAAAACCATTTGAGATTTGGAAAATAGTTGAATTGAACGGTTTGTTTTGTTAAAATAATTTTATGTTTTTTTGTTAAAGATTGTAGACCGGGGGATCGCAGGCCGGGCGATCGTCGGTCGAGCAAACGCCGACCACTCTCCTTTGTCATTAGTCAACCGCACTTAGCAATCACTGATCGTTGATCGGGCTTTGCTAAATGCCGACTGGGCCATCACCAATCGTCGACCGAGTGTAATATGTTTAAGCGATTTTTATGAGACAAATTGCACTTCGACGTTCAGCGATTTCCAATCAACGTTCACGCATGCAGTTATTATACACAGTTTTGTGGATCGGTTGTTTTGATAATTACCTTTATTTTTATGTACAATGGAGATTTCATTTATTTCATTATACAATGATTTTCTTAATATAATTGTTGCTAATTTATTATGACATTAATGTTTATGATTTTGTGAGACTCCTTTTAAACGAGATACTTTCATGAGAACTTCCACTTGGTTGCTTGCTTTTAATTACTTGCGCTCAATCGGCTTTCCTGTTCTCAACATACTAGTGATTTTCTCTGTTTTTTGCACGTCTTTTATCAACTTGAAGTTCAAGTGCTTTCTGCTTCTTCATTGATCTATTACATCGAAGTTTTTGAAATCTAGCTGGGTGTTGTACCTTGGATAAGTGAGCATCGATTAAAAACACTTTCGGAAGATGGTGCAACTTTTTTAGGGCAGTGACCACGTGCTTTACACGTGCTTGATTTTTTAACCTTTTTTAAACATTTGATTTATTATGCACACATATACTGCTACTTTTAAACTAAAAACTGTAATATTTTACAACAACACTCAAGCCTTCATCCCACCATAGTGGAGTTGTCTATATGGATCCTTTGTCGCTATTGTGCCCCTATCTTTAGTCATAATCTCATTAATGCTTAAATACATCATGTAAAAAAACAACAATATTAATAAAAAAATCATTCTAATTTTTGTATGTAATATAAATTATTTCCAACAAGTGCACCATGAAAGTGTGGGAGAATAGTCTAGCACGGCCAAGGTTGTGCCCGCACAAGTAGCTTCGCTCATGCACCCCAAAAGCATTGACTTACAAACGAAGCTTGTGCACGCCCACTTCACTACTCACACAACAGTCGTGAACAAGAGAACCGCATATACCGACACTTCAGCACTGGTGTGGCCAACATGCACCCAAAAAACAACAGAAAAGCAAAGATCGCTCACAACTATAAACAGTCATGCACGGGCGTAGCCTCGTGCACGACTGCTAACATGTTCTGAAGTTAAAATAAATAGTATACCATGAAGACAAACAATGAGTCATTTGTATCTTATGATAAAGTTGAAGAATATATTAGAAATATTTGAAATACATTATAACTACTAATAAATATCCAAAACAAGTAAAGAAAATTTTATAAAGTAAAGAAAATAGATAAACTATAAAGTAAAGAAAATTTTAAAGTTGGATATTCTTGATTGATAATAAAACATCATCTGCGTAAATAAAATGTGTTAAAAGCATCAAAATCACTAACTAATAAAATGTAAAATATTTTACTATTTTGATTAATATAAAATAATAAATATATAGTGTGAATGTTTATATAAACTTATTGTAAAACAAACATCTATGAAAGAGCGTGAAACAATAATATAATTAATCTAACAGATATAATCAATACATAAAGGTGATTCAATCATATATACCAAATAGCGGATGATATTTTTTCAAAAATCGTGGCAACTGACATATCGGAAAAAATTATACATTAGTCTATTTTACTAAAGGAAGTAATTTATTTTTTCGAGAAAAAATATCATTTTATCCTCAAAACAAACATGACGTGCATGTTGGAGAACCTTTAAAATAATATTCCTCCCACAGGTTAGGGTTAGGTTGAGCAAGGCTGACTTCTTGCTCCTCTCCCTCAATCGAGCTCAGCTCGCATCGTATTTCCACCATTGGGAAGACTAGGTCAAAGAAAGGTCGTGAGGATCTTCTCCATGATTTTTCCATCTCAAGAAAGAGATTTGCTCACAATCGGAAGCCCATGTCAGCATTTTTCTACAAAAATGTACTAACTTTCATGTTCAATGTGGAGTGGGAGTGTCAAGATGATGAACTACGTAGAACCATGATTATAAGCTAGAGCTCGAGCTTACCTAGCTCACTAGAAATACAAGATGGAGGAGTCAAGCTGGAAGTGACAGACAATCGAGAGATACGCCTTTTCAAATATATGCATTCCTGTTTTAATATTTAATGACAATGAGGTGTCTCACATTTTTCCTTGTTACCCTCTATGCTACAAATAGAAGGGTAGGCTCATTAACAAAAACATAACCAAAGGGATTATGCC
Source organism: Platanthera guangdongensis (assembly GCA_039583875.1). Lineage (NCBI taxonomy): Eukaryota > Viridiplantae > Streptophyta > Magnoliopsida > Asparagales > Orchidaceae > Platanthera > Platanthera guangdongensis. The sequence continues at coordinate 62,830,722 of CM077152.1, forward strand.
AAGACTATTTGTAAGGTTGATTAAGGATACGGTTTTATGGTTAGTCAAACTCAGAAAGAAAACCTTCTGTTTTAGAACCAAAAAAGGATATTAGAAGGAAGTATAATCAATGAATCTGATGATCGAATCCTAGATACATAAATATGTATGACAAACATTTTAGCCTACAAATGTATTGACCACTTATTCTCCACAAAGACTGTTACAAGCTTTATTAATTTGCTATCCTTGCTTGTTCCCATTCTGATAATCCATGTCTTTTAATTCATTGCAGTTATTATACTTACAACTAACTTGGGATTTTTTTATGTGATCGGAAGAAGAATAATAATATGCTTGTAAAGATATTGTGTCATTGATCATATTATATGTTGTCATTTATAATTTAGCAATGTAGGTGATGCGGGGCAGAGACGAGCACGAGCTTTGGGCCCATTCAGGGCTGATTTGGAGACTTACCATATATGGCGTACCAGGATCGGTGATGCAGAGCAGAGACGAGGACGAGCTTTGGGCTCATTCAGGGATGATTTGAAGACTTACCATACATGGTGTGCCCGGATCGACGAACCGACTCCGTGGATGCGTCCGGATTCACGTTGCGAATCAATTTCATATATAGCTTTGTACTTTTCGGATTCTATTTCATGTTGTTTTGGCCCCGAGACTAACGACCAATCATAGTCGTTGATTCCGGGTGCCCTAATTTTTATTTCTTATAAATAGATGGTTTAGGGCTGCAGTCATTTCTCATTGCTGAATGTTTGGAGAGCTTCTTTCTTCATTCTGGTGATCTTCTCCGCAGTGCCGACTCCGTGGAACCCCTTAGTGACGACTCCTTGTGTAAGATTTTGTATCTTGGTATTTTCCTCCTCCCCCACCCTCCACATTTTCTTTTAGTGTTGTCCAGCCACCGATCCCCTCACGAAAACCCCTGCAAGAATTATTTTTCTGCTGCCCAGCCACCGCCTACACTCAAAAGACCCCCCACATCAAGCCGCCACCCCTGCCCCTTCCTCTGCCCTTTCGAAATCCGGCCACCGGCCATTGTGCTGTCCAGATCTGGTCAGCAGCCCCCTCCCCTCCCTGCTCCAGCCTTGCCGCCCCTCTACCTTCAGCCCGCCTCCCCACCACCAGGCCACCAACCACCCAAACAGCCCCCTTTAGTAGTTTTCCCACAAAACCAGTCCAGATCGGGCCTCTTCCAGCCAGGTCCAGCCACCCCCCCCCCCCCTCCTCCCCTTTGCTGTCATCAGCCAAAAACCCCGTGGATCCACCTCAAAACAGCCACCCAACACCAAACTGGTCCAGATCCAGCTATTTTAGCCCGGTTCCAGGCATCCCCCACCCCGATTCAACCCTCCTAATCCCCAACAAGCCCTCCCCTTACCCGATCCGGTCCACCAACCACCGGAACCCCTTTTTTGAGCTCTCTAATATCCAGATTTATGTTATTTACAACAGCTCTATTATTCGTATTGTGTTTTGTATCGGTATTCAGTTATAAAACATTGTTACAGTTGTTTATTCATGGTTGTTTGGGTATTCCGTTTATTATAGTTATTTGTGCATGGATTAATCTCTAACTGCAGGAGGGATTCATTCGCCGCGCGCTCTTGCTTTGGCCCTCCACGCGGAGGAAAGCCTAAGCTTGTTTTTACCCTAATAAAAATATTTTGCCTTGTCGTGCATTTATTTTGCGTGAGATGTTTTATTTATTATCCAATTGTGATCTAACCATCGGATTTTCATAGCATGTAGTGTTAGGTCGCAGGTTTTCCATCGTCTATAGATTCGTCCTGCATCAATTGGTATCAAAGGGAGGTTGCGTGCACTTTTCGATACGCAGTCGTAGATTCTATAGGTTTTTTATTATGTCTAGGTATCACCGCTTGTCCCCACCTCACTTTGGAGGTCTTGAGTCCACTTGCACCCACTCTCACAGAATCCCGTCAGGGGGATCCTCACATTATTATGACGATCATTCTCGATCGTAGTGCACCACTTTTAGAGATCGTGTTGACTCACCGACACGATCCCATTATGCTAGAGACGATCAATATGATGAATGTCGTCGTGCTTAACCGTACACGAGAGCAAATCGTGTTGATGCTTCGACACGACTCTGTTACCTTAGAAATGATTATTATGAGGATAGTCGTTCCGAGAGAGATCTTGAGAGTCAGTTTCGCACTGTTTCCCCTTTCTCTGACGACTCATCGAGTCCCGAGTATTTCAGCTATTGGCTCGTGGACATGGAGTATTATTTAGATCATTTTGAGTTATTTGGTGAGCGTCGCATAAAGTTTGCGAAACTTAGACTTTTAGATCAGGCGAGGGCTTATTGGGCTAGCGTTGAGAAGACCCGCGAGCGAGACCGTCTTGGACGCATAACTAGTTGGGCGGATATGAAGCATATATTGTGTCAGAGATATCTGCCTTCGTCATATCGGAGTCACTTGCTCGACCAATTATTTTCACTCCAGCAAGGATCCATGTCTGTCACTGAGTACAGGGATCGCTTTAATGAGTTAGTTGTGAGGAGCGATCTCCGAGAGGACCCAGCAATGGCCACTACCAGATTTCGGTCTGGGCTTCGATCTTACATTCATACTAAGGTAGTTTATCATAGTTTGTAGTCCCTCGAGCATACATATCAGCTCGCCCTTCGTTATGAACAGTCATTGGGATCCGCAAGAGCTGTTCGATGGGATTCTCACTTTGACCTCCGCAGTACGAGTCTCTCTCATGCTGAGGTCACTATGACGCCTACCACTATCATGTCAGCCACGACAGAAGTGATATACGAGGCGGATTGCTCTCATCCCAGTGAGGTGCTTAGCCCAGTGAGTGACCTATCTCTTGCCTCTGACCCGTCTCCTGCGACCCCGATTGAGAGTGAGCCTGAGCGACCTATTGAGTCTGCAGTATTGTGTCCCTCACCCACACCTCTTCTTTTGTCATGCACCGGGTTAGTTAACACCCTCACCGTAGACCCAATTCCTGACACTACACCCACAGACCCATTCTTGAGTGTAGGTCTATGTTTCTCTCCCATTGTCATTGCCCTGAGTCACATCACGACCAAGCGCCCAGAGCTTGATGTTGATCTCGCAGTGACTATGTCACCTATTCACGGGGACACAGCCCCTTACGATGGTACTCACATGGAGGATCATGACCCTAGTGACGAGTTTTACGATGACCCCCCCCCCCCCCCGTTTAGCCTCCTGATGAGCCGCCACATCCTGGTGAGGATACGATTCGAGTGAGAGGTTCGTTTATGAGCTTTGAGTTATTGACGTCTCTTTTGCTATCATCTATAGTCTTGTCCCACAGAATTGATCTTGCGTGGAGCATAACGTATGTAGGGCCTTCCTTGAGTACGCTTGAGCATACACATATTTTGAGGGCCTATCTTATGGTACATCGCACCCTTGATAAGTTTTGGGACACGCCACACGCTGACTCGCCCAATGAGTTCTTCCTTGTCGGGGACACTCACCACACTCGAGAGTCACGTCTTCTAGTCAGTGTGCACGATCTTCATTCTAGTGATTGCCTCATTCGCAATGACTTCTCGTACACACCTCCTGCTGAATCCCCTGATGTGCCATGTTACCTGAGAGATTTGTCTCTTTACGAGCCTGTATTTGAGTATAGTTGTCTCTCACGATCATCTGAGCACTCGTCATACACGGGATGAGTTTTTCTACACTCCACCAAGAGAGCCCCCTGATAGGTCACCATATTTTAGAAACATCCCGGTCATTATTAGGTTTTCCTGTAGCAGGTACGTTATATCGGTCATGTGTCATTTGCATCATTTGCATGAGTCTATTGGGTCGTTTCATCATCTTTTGCATGAGTCTGTTGCGTTGTCTGTTCATCATTTGCATGTGTGTTATGAGTCAGTCCGACGAATAATCCATATTGGTAATAAATCTTGTAAATCACATGCATATGTTCATTGGCAAGTGCAGGTACTTCATGAAGGCGAGCAGGTGATGGTAAGAATCTGCGTTGTGAGGTTTCGTGCGAGACTTGCTAAAAGCTTGAGCGCTCGGCGAATGGGTCTCTACTCAGTCCTGAGACGCATCGGGGCAAATGCTTATGAGCTAGACATCCCTGCGAGCATGGGTACCCATACTGTGTTTAATGTCGAGGACCTGATGTCATACTTTGCACCTCACGAGTATTCGGGCCCACATCTTGGTGTCCCTCCAGAGCCTTTACCACCGTTTTTACCACCCACCACACAATCTACCCCCGAGCCCTCGCCACCACATTCATTGCCCCGTGCTCAGCCCATTTCTGACCCCCACTTACCCGGGATCCTGTCCCCAACGGTTCCATCATTGGCACCTCAGATCCCACCGGATCCTTCTATTACTATGTTTAAAGATGAGATTATTACTGAAATCTTTACGCATGAGTCTGTCCCCTCTACAGACGGTACTGTGTGTCGCTACCTAGTTTGCGGGCGCAGACGATCCTTCATTGACGATACCAGGATGCTACCAGCGGAGCTTGATCGACCCGCCCTGTACTTCGACTTTAGTACGACCGTCTCCATTGATTGGCGAGGACACTTTTCCAGCGACGATACTTGGGCGACCTCTAGTGGACCTCTTCGAGCTTTACCTGGCATGCAGGAGAGAATTCTGATCCTTATTCATCGGAAGATGAATTCTTTCAAGTCGGGGAGAGTGATGTGGAGCAGAGACGAGGACGAGCTTTGCGCCAATTCAGGGCTGATTTGGAGACTTACCATATATGGCGTGCCCGGATCGACGTTCCGACTCTGTGGATGCGTCCGGATTAATGTTGCGAATCAATTTCATATATAGATTTATACTTTTCGGATTCTATTTAATGTAGTTTTGGCTCCGAGACCAACGACCAATCATAGTCGTTGATTCTGGGTGCCCTAATTTTTATTTCTTATAAATAGATGGTTTAGGGCTGCCGTCATTTCTCAATGTTGAATGTTTGGAGAGCTTCTTCCTTCATTCTGGTGATCTCCTTGGTGACGACTCCGTGGAACCCCTTGGTGACGACTCCGTGGGTAAGATTTTGTATGTTGGTATTTTCCTCCTCCCCCACCCTCCCCCTTTCCTTTTTTGTGTTGTCCAGCCACCGATCTCCTCACGAAAACCCCTGCAAGAATTATTTTTCTGCTGCCCTGCCACCGCCTACCCTCAAAAGACCCCCCACATCAAGCCGCATCCCCTGCCCCTTCCTCCGCCCTTTCAAAATCAGGCCACTGGCCATTGTGCTGTCCAGATCTGGCAAGCAGCCCCCTCCCCTCCATGTTCCAGCCTTGCCGCCCCTCTCCCTTCAGCCCGCCTCCCCTCCACCAGGCCACCAACCACCCAAACAGCCCCCTCTAGCTGTTTTCCCACAAAACCAGTCCAGATCGGTCCTCTTCCAGCCAGGTCCAGCAACCCCGCCTCCTCCCCTTTGCTGCCATCAGCCAAAAACCCCGTGGATCCACCTCAAAACAGCCACCCAACACCAAACTGGTCCAGATCCAGCTATTTTAGCCTGGTTCCAGCCATCCCCCGCCCCGATTCAACCCTCATAATCCCCAACCAGCCCTCCCCTTACCCAATCCGGTCCACCAACCACCGGAACCCCTTTTTTGAGCTCTCTAATATTCAGATTTGTGTTATTTATAGCAGCCCTATTATTCGTATTGTGTTTTGTATCGGTATTCAGTTGTAAAACGTTATTACAGTTGTTTATTCATGCTTGTTTGGTGTTCAGTTTATTATAGTTATTTGTGTATAGATTAATGTATAACTGCAGGAAGGATTCATTCGCTGCGCGCTCTTGCTTTGGTCATCCACGCGGAGGAAAGTCTAAGTTTGTTTTTGCCCTAATAAAAATATTTTGCCTTGTCGTGGATTTATTTTGCGTGAGATGTTTTATTTATTATCCAATTGTGATTTAACCGTCGGATTTGCATAGCATGTAGGGTTAGGTCGCAGGTTTCCCACCGCCTATAGATTCGTCCTGCGTCAGTAGGGTTCATCTCCCTATTTACACTGCAAATTTACATCTATTCATTTTACTATTTCATGTATAGTTACTGAGCATCCTTGAGTAATGAAGTCATAGATTTGTGTTTCACGGACATGGGCAGATGAATATGGTCATAAGAGTAATATAATTTGATTTAATAGAAAATTTCGGTCTTTTCTTTGATAGTCTATTATGATAGTTGGATCACATTAGAAAATTTTGGTAAAAATATTATTCATCCGCCATTGAACTTTAGATACTTTGAACCCAGTGCGGTGGATTTGCATCATTAACAATTTATTTAATTTTATATGTTGTGGCTGTTGTAATTAGTCAAGTCTTTTTTATTTCATTATCCCACTATGGGGGTAATTTGGTCCATGTGTATTCTTCCCTATTCAGATATATGTAAGAGTAGTGGGTTATGTTAAGATAGGAATATTATTTTCATATTTTTCCTGGTTTCAACTTGGTATCAGAGCAGTAACGAGAAAACCTAGTCGCGCTCCTCCCATCTCGCCCTTTCGTCTCTCCTGCATGCGCCCTCCTTTCGGCCAGCTCTCTCCGTCGATTGTTTTGTGCAGCACATAGGTGCTCGAACCGCTCATGTGGTCGCCTGGCGGGAACGACGTTGTTGTCGGCTACTGAGGAGGACGTCGTCGTCGTTCTCTCGTGATGCCGCCTTTCTTTTTTTGTCATCCCTGTCTGATTCTCCGTCATTGCTGCTCCCAGTCTTCACTTTGGTGCCCAATGCTGCTCAACTTCCCCTATATTGTGTTGTTATTTCTCTCCCGTCGACAGTAGTTATGATGCTCCCAGTCAAAGGAACCTTGCCTCCTCTTATCCTTGTCTACCTACTCCAGCATTCTTCTTCTGCAATAAGATCGAGCAGCCTCTTCAACCTCTTCTCCTTATCAGCTACAAACCAGTGAAGAAGATCTGGCCGCAGGTTCAAAGGGATGGTTTCACTATCAAATCGATGCATATTATGTGATCCCGTTGTCAGGTACGTTTGTCGCAGCTAGGGGCTCTCTTGGGTATTGTTTCCTTGGTCACTTCGCCGTGTGTGATGATGCTACAAATGAGTGACCCGCCGCGGACTCATCCTTATTTGGCTCCTGATGGTCGTGGGCGTGATCATGGTCGTGGTCCCAACCGTGGAGGAACTCGCAGGGGGTGTTCCCGAGTGACTGATGTTGCGTATGCAACCAAAGTCTATGATGTTCCTTCATATCCTCCTTCTGGACAGTTCTTCGCCCGGGAATTGGATGTTCTTCGTCGCCTTGTTCATTCCCAGTCTGACTCTGCTTCCAATGCCTCCACCTCATTTGCTACTGCGACATCACTCAGTGCGTGCACTGCTACTATCGCTTCCTTTGCATGGATCATTGATTGAAGCGCCACTGATCATATGACTGGATCTTCCTCAAGTTTTGTCTCCTACACACCTTTATCTGGCAAGGATAAGGTTATCTTTGTTAATGGCACTTTGTCCTCCATTGTGGGTAAAGGATATATCTCATGTTCGGCCTCTATTTCTCTTTCTTTTGTTTTTCATGTTCCCTCTTTTCCCCGCAATTTACTTTCTATAAGCAACATTATTAAATCTCTTAACTACTCTGTAACTTTCTTTCCTAACAACTGTGTTTTTCAGAAACTGGCTACAAAGCGGACGATTGGCAGTGGTAGGAACCATAGTGGTTTGTACTACCTGGATACCAAGCTACCATCTCGTGCTATCACATCAACTACTGTCATTGTTGTTGATGTCCGACGATGGCATCTGCGCCTCGGACATCCTTCACTCATTTATCTTTCTAAACTGTTTCCAGCCTTTTCTCTATTAATTAAAAGTTTGTTGTGCGATGTTTGTGCTATGTTGAAGCAATTTCGGCACACCTCTGTGCATATATCTTCTCCTACTTACACTCCTTTTTCCAATATACATTATGATGTTTTGTGACCTTCCCCTGTGGTTTCTTTATCTGATTTTTGTTGGTCTGTTACCTTCATTGACTGTTTCTCGAGAACCACTTGGGTCTATTTACTAAAGAAAAAAGTGACATGCTTTCTTGATCCAAAATTTTCATAAGATGATTTAGACCCAATTTTCATCTTATAAATCATCTTCTCTCCCGTGTTTTAGATTATACTACTCTCATCGCCCGCGTCTCTTCTATAGCGATTGTCCATACCTCTCATCTTCCACCCTGTGTATTTGGGTGTGTATGTTTTGTGCATGTTCATCAACCTCATAGAGGCAAACTTGACCTCCGGGCTCAACGTTGCGTCTTTATTGGTTATTCCTCCACTACGAAAGGATGTCGGTGTTACAACCCTCCTTCAAGGCATTTTTTTTGTACCAATGATGTTACTTTTTGGGAGGAGGAACCTTATTATCCATCTTCGACTCACTCTCTTCGTCAGGGGGAGTTGGGCGACACTTGTGTTCCTCCTACTCTCCCTCTTCCTCTTATTCCTCCTCTAATTCTCGCTCAGTCTTCTACCCATGTTCTGGCTATTCAGATACCTCTGTCTTCCCCCATCCAATTTCCTCAGATTCCTCCTTCCATCTCTTCTTCTCTGCATGTATACCGCTGTCGTCAACCGGGGAAACAGGTTGCTAGTGTTCCACCTCTGCCAGTTCCCGCTTCATGCTTGGATTCTAGTGATGACCCTCCTGCTTTGCTGAAAGGTAAAGATGTATGCACTCAACACCCTATTTCCAATCATGATGTTTATCATCATCTTACCTCACCCCATCAGGCCTTTATTTTTGCATTATCTTTGGTTTCTATTCCCAAGACATGGCAGGAAGCATTGGAGATACCGGTTTGAACACGGGCTATGAAGGAAGAAATGTCAGCCTTAGACAAAAAATCATACATGGGATGTCTCCTCTCTTCCCCTCGAAAAGAAATTCATATGATCACGATGGGTGTTCTTGGTTAAGCATAATCAGGATGGTAAGATTGAACGATACAATGCTCGGTTAGTTGCTTAAGGACATACTCAAACTCAAGGAGTGGACTATAAGGAGATGTTTTCTCTCGTGACAAAGATGGACTCTATACGGGTTCTTCTATCATGTGTAGCTTACTTAGGATGGGATCTTCATCAACTGGATGTTAAAAATGTCTTCCTCTATGGTAAGCTTGATGAGGAAGTGTACATGAAATTTCCCTTGGATTTGTAAAATAGGGAGCAGAGGGTCTTGTCTGTCGCTTAAGAAAATCCCTATATGGGCTGAAACAGTCTCCAAGGGCATGGTTTGGCAGATTTCTCAAGGCAATGATCAAATTCGGTTACAAGCAGGGACAATCTGATCACACCATGTTTATCCGCATAAACGACCAGAAGATTGTGATCCTTATTATCTATGTGGATGATATTGTGATTACATGCAATGACACTGAGGAGATTAGTAACCTTAAGGCTCTTCTATCTGCTGAGTTTGAGGCAAAAGACTTAGGAAGATTACGATACTTCCTAGGTATTTAGGTGACCTGGTCAAATCGAGGTATTTTTTTCTCTCAATGGAAGTATACCCTGGATCTTTTAAAAGAAACTGGAATGCTAGGTTGTCCCTGCAAACACTCCTATAGAGGAGAATCACAGGATAGATGAGGATGGTGATGGTGATCGCACTGATACTTCAAGCTATCAGAGATTGGTTAGGAGACTCATAAATCTATCTCACACCCGTGACTCGTCCTGACATTACGCACGATGTTGGTATCTTGAGTAGATATATGCATGCTCCTAAGATCATACATCAAGAGGCAATATATCACGTATTGTGATACCTGAAGAAGGCTCCTAGTTGTGGCCTTTTGTTTTCTCGGAACAATCACTTGAAGATCAAAGTCTTTACTGATGTTGATTGGACTGGATGTCGTGATGACAGAAAATCCACTATCGGCCACTGTACCTTTGTTCGAGGAAATTTAGTGGCATGGAGTAAGAAGCAGAATGTGGTTGGTAGATCTAGTGTTGAGGATGAATATCGTGCAATGTCTCGAGGTCAATGTGAAGGTCTACAGGTGCATACAATGCTACATGATCTAGGGCTCTGAGAGCATAGCCCTATCTCCCTATACTGTGACAATAAGACTGCGATCAGCATAGTTCATAACCCTGTTCAACATGATAGGAGTAAACAAATTGACGTAGAACAACACATTATCAAAGACCATTTGGATAAAGTAAATGTGGTCACTCCTTTTGTTCAGTCCAAACACCAACTCGCCGATGTGTTCACCAATAGTTTGGGATGCAATATGTTTGCTGATGATTTTTAGAAGCTTGGAATGACAGAATTCTTTCGTACGACTTGAGGGTGAGAGTTGTAATTAGTCAAGTCTTTCTTATTTCATTATCCCACTATGGGGGTAATTTGATCCATGTGTATTCTTCCCTACTCATATATATGTAAGAGTAGTGGGTTATGTTAAGATGGGAATATTATTTTCATGTTTTTCCTGGTTTCAACTGTGGCCCCTAACGAAATAGCAACTAAAATTAAGTTGATGTTGGCTCCATCTCGACAAAAGTGCAATGAAGAAATACTGTTCCATATGGATGCATCAATTCTGCCATAAGCATTTATGTCCCACGGTCAAATTTAACCGCCACCTGCACCCTCATATCAGACTCCAAAGAAAGAGATGTGTTATGATCAAAGATCATACCACTGATAAATGGTGATGAAAGAAGTTGAATAATGTGGACTTGTTAACGCAGCTGCTATGTGCATGCTCAAAGGGGGGATAGAGAAAGCAACCCATAATCATTAGGGTTACGATTTAAAGACAACTTCTTGCTTGATTCATTCTAACTAATAAAGATACTTTGAATATAACTCGCACAACCACATTTGCAAAATAGTCTAAACAAATGAAGTATTGCACAAGAAATGCACAACACATTATTTAAACAAAAATGAGCCTTAATTTTAATTTTAATTAAAATGAGAATCGTCATTTTGAATAACTATAAGAATTATTTAAATAAGAATTCATTCTCTTGGGGGTAATTATTATAAATTTTGGATAAAAATTATTGTTTTGGTGCTTAAAGTTTGAATTTTTCATTTTAAGGAGAAGATCTAGAAGTCCTTCAAACTTCAGATGTTCATAACGTTAAAGATCTTAAATTAGGGTGTACCTTAGGGGCTTGCATTTCAGGAGAGAGAGACCCTCCACAATACTGCAAAACTGGTGAGCTCAAGGAATTAATTTTTTCAGCCTGTTCTACAGCCCTATGATCCATCCATACTATGATATTTCTTCGTACATCCCCACTCCATGAAATTGAAACTGGGGATCCATCTGCATCAACAGCAACTGCAAACTATTCCATGATTAACTCATGAATCATCACAAGATTATTTCAAGAAAATTCAAGAATACATATGTAAATAACATCATATTATGATAACAACCAAGAGAGCAAGTTGCAGCAAATCCTAGACCAACAACTTCCTCAGCTGTAACATCTGCTGAAGAACATGCTGTTTTAACAGCTGCACAGACTGCATGCCAGATGTCAGTAGATGATTGCTGGTTACAAATATATAAATCAGTGTTAGTGAGGAGACATTAAATTTTACAACTTCGGAAAAATGAATTTAATATTATTAAGGATTTCTACCTCAATGCAATTTCCCTCCTTCCATATTTGTATTGGACTGCTTGACGAGCCTAGCAGCTTACCATCTTCATCGAAAAGACCTGCAATGGATAATAAAGATGAGCTTAAGATGTGTGGAAGAGCGGAATATGATGTGCAATTAGAAAAAATATATAAATACATGTACACAAACTTATAGGTGAGAGGAGTGGCACATTAACTTCAAACCACAATGTGGGACTACAATATAAATATTTGTATATCTCATAATGGGCCATAAGGATTGGGCATTTATATTAGGCTTTACATACATCTTCTTTACTCCCTCGCAAGCTGCAGCATACAAACTTGTAGGCGTTAAGTTTGGAAACGAATTGTCGATATAATTAGCAAGGCAAGGCCTTCATAGACATTAAAGATTTGGTCAGCCGTGGGAACATGAAGCAGATCAATTTTGCAGTGTTCAATTTTTTCCTAGATGAAGTAACAACTGACTTCAACATGTGTGGTGCGGTGCGTTCATGAAAAACTGAATTCTCGATGATATGGAGAAAAGCTTTATTATTGTTAGAAAAGCCCTTGTAAAGGCCCATTTAAGAGGCCCTTTTGTTTCTTGTATTTGTCCCACATCTTGGATTGGGATCTTCTCTTCTCCCTCTCTTCCTATATAAATGTATTCATACTTGTAATTATTCATTCAAGAAGTATATACAAGGTTGGAGTTCTCTCTATTCTTACATGGTATCAGAGCCACCGGTCTTTCTTTAGCCGGCTTGTCTGTGTGCAAACCGCCTAGTCACCCGGCTGACCGCGCGGCCTATTCTTCACCTGCTTAGCCGCGGTATCGAGCGACTAGTTTTTCGATACCCGCTGTTCCTCTACCTCCCCTTCTGTTGTGACCTCCTCCTCCTTCTCTTTCAATCTCTACCTATTTTATAACCTTCTCTCACGTGGGGTCCACCTTTTCTACCTTTTTCTCTCCTGCCCGGCCTTCTTCCCTGACCGCGCGGCCTCTTGCCCCTGTTTTTCGCGCGGCCTCTCCCTTCCCGTTTCTTGAGAACTCTCCCCCTGTCGCTGGTGAACTCCACTTGACCGTGCGTACTTCCCTCTTTTCCTTCTCCCCTCTCATCGTAGCGACCTGTCAAGTCACTTGCGGCCTCTCCTTCTCCCTTAGCCGCATCTTGGTCGCGACCTTCCTGGTCGCTGGTTGAATTCTCTTTGACCGTGCGGCCTTCCCGCCCCACCCACGCCCTGCTAGTCGCTGTGCCTTCTTGTCGCGGCCTCTTTCTCTCTTCCTTAGCCGCATTGTGGTTGCGACTTTCTTTGTCGCTGGTCGTTCTCCCTTGTCGTGCGGTCTTCTTCTCTTCTCGCCAACTGCTACTCGCTGCGACTTGACTTGTCGCTCGCGGTTTCTCCTCTCCTCTTCGTTGCATCCGGTCGCGACTTGCTTGGCCGCCTTCTCTTCCCAGCCGCACGGCCTTCCTTGCCAAGCCGCCCGGCCTTCCTTTCCAAGCCGCCCGACTTCTTCCTTCTGCTAGCCGCGCGACTTCTCCTCTTGCCAACCGGCCTCGTCTATTAACCGCATGGCTTCCGACGCATCCGCTGCTACTTTCTGCTCCGCCAGCACGTGAGGCTACTCTGGCTTCTGACCTCCGTGATGAATTGCGGATTACTATCATCTCTCTAACTGGAAAACGCAATTTTGTCGAATGGGTTCACTCTGTTCGTCGTGTTCTCCAGACAAAGGGTCTTCTCCACCACCTGACTCGGGCTACTCCTATTGCTCCCTCCGATGATTGGCTTCGTGATGACGGTTGGGTCCAGTCTTGGCTCCTCAACTCTATGGACACCGAACCCTACCGGATGTCCATGTATCATGATACGGCCAAGGCAATGTGGGAGGAGCTCCACTCCTTTTATTCTGGGCAAAACAGTCTTCAACACCTCTATGATATTATCTCCAACCTTCAGAATCTTGCTCCAGGTGCTCCCGACGACATGATTTCTTTTGTTGCCCAGGCGAAGACCCTATCCGAGGCTTGGATTCAACATCAGCCTCCTACAACGGATCTTGCTACTCAACGGGCCCAGAAAGAGGCGGTTACCATCGCGATGATGATGTCCCGCGTACCGCCCCACCTGCATAGTGTTCGGGCCCAGATCCTCTCTTCCACGACGACTCTGTCACTGTCTGACGTCTGCTCCATGCTACTTCGGGTTACGCCTCCTACGGAGGCCCCTCCCAGCTTTGCCCCTGCTCTTCTTCAACCGCCTCTCCTTCCAACCCCCCCTCATGTTCGTGGCTCTTCCACTCGAGGGGGCAGACCTCCGTCTCGGGGACGCGGACGTGGTGGACGCTCGTCTCTCAAATGCACATATTGTGGCCGGGGTGGCCATCTTGAGGCCACCTGTTACAGCAAGCATGGGTTCCCTCCCCACCTCGCTGCCACTTCCTCTACTGCTCCTGATTCCCCTGGGGCTCCCGCCCAGGATCCGGCCTCCACTACCCGACATGATATTGATGAGCTCCGCACCCAACTCCATCAGCTACAGGGTGTCCTCAGCCGCTCTCCGGCTCGGTTGCGACCTTTTTTGCGGAAGGTATAACCTGTCTCTCTCCTAGCCCTCACTGAATCGTTGATTCTGGTGCTACTCACCACCATATTACTTCTCAGAAGCCCTCCAAATATCTCCAACTGGCTCATCCCCCGTGTATCATTGTGGTCAATGGTGACACTCCACCGGTCTCTGGCGCCGCTGACCTCCAACTTACCCCGGCACTTTCTCTTTCCTCGGTTCTTCACGTTCCTGAATCTCCTTTCAATTTACTTTCTGTTAGTCGCCTGACAAACGACCTTGATTGTTCAATAACCTTCTTTCCCTCTTCCTTTCCTATGCAGGATCGTTGCACCCGGAGTATCATTGGTAGGGGGCAGCTGGTGAATGGGCTTTACATCTTGGATACCCAACCCAATCTTTTATCCGCCGTCTCTACTGTTGATTGGCATCGTCGCCTTGGGCATGCTCCTCTTCCGATTCTCAAGCGGGCTCTTCCTGATGTTCCATTACGGGAGTTCTCTTGTGAATCTTGTATCTATGGCAAACACCATCGTTCTGTTTTTCCCCCTGCATGTACCCGGAGTAGTACTCTGTTATCTTTAGTTCATTCTAATGTATGGGACCCTTATAAGGTCTCTAGTATTTATGGTTTTCGCTATTTTGTCACTTTTATCGATGACTACTCGCGTACTACATGACTATATTTAATGCATGATCGTACTGAACTTACATCTGTCTTTTGTGCCTTCGTAACTGAGGTACGTACGCAGTTCGCCACCCCACTCAAAATCTTCCGCACTGATAATGCTCGCGAATATACAGGGCGCACCTTCTCCACCATCTGTATCGAATTTGGCATCATCCATCAAACTTCGTGTGCTTATACCCCCCAACAAAACGGGGTGGCCGAACGGAAGAATCGTCATTTACTTGATGTTGCTCGCTCCTTCATGTTTCAAATGCAGGTTTCTATCGAATATTGGAATTTCGCAGTCTCCACAGTCTGTCATCTCATTAACTGTCTCCCTTCTTCTGTTCTTGATTTTGTCATTCCTATCCAACTCCTCTATCCTACTACCAACCCAACCTCTCTCCCCCCACGTGTATTTGGGTGCGTTTGTTATGTTCATCTTCTTGGACCTCCCTCCGACAAACTTGCTCCTCGTGCGGCCAAATATATGTTTGTTGGCTACTCCCGTACTCAAAAGGGGTATGTTTGCTACTCTCCTTCCGATGGCAAGATGGTTGTCTCCGCGGATGTCACCTTCTGCGAAGATCAGCCCTTTCACTTACCTTCCTCCTCGTTTCCTCTCCTGCTCTGCCCCGGCCTGCCGTTCCTATAGCGCCCTCCTTTTCGCCCTCTCCCTCCACCTCTATTCCTGCTCCCAAAGTCCCTTCTCCCGTTATCCGTGTCTATACTCGTCGCGGCTCCAAGGATGGTTCCCTGCCCCAGCTCCCTGCTCCCAGTGACACTCCGGCACCGGCGGATCCGGCTCCCGCTTCTACGGCCCATCCCCTGGCCAACTATGTTTCTCTCCACCGGCTCGCTCCACCTCTCTACGCCTTTGCCACTTCACTTTCCTCGATTTCTATTCCTAATACTGTGCAGGAGGCGTTTCAACACCCGGGGTGGCGGGCGGCCATGGAGGATGAAATGAGGGCTCTTTGGGCTAACCAGACTTGGGATCTGATTCCCCTTCCTGCAAGCCAACACTGTGTCAGTTGCAAGTGGGTCTTTGTTGTTAAACATACCGCGGATGGGACTATTGAGCGTCTGAAGGCCCGCCTCGTGGCCCGGGGTTTTACTCAGCAATACGGCCTTGATTATGATGAAACTTTGTCTCCAGTGGCCAAATTGAACACGGTCCGAGTTCTTTTTTCCTTGGCTGTTCACCGTCATTGGCCTCTTTATCAGCTGGATATTAAGAACGTCTTTCTCAATGGTGATCTGCAGGAGACTGTTTATATGCATCAACCTCTCGGGTTTGAGACCACGGGGGAGTCTCGGGTTTGTCATCTTCGGAAATCTATTTATGGTCTCAAACAGTCCCCGCGCGCTTGGTTTGACAAATTCAGCAAGGTAGTCCGCGATATTGGCTTCACTAGGAACTCGGCTGACTTCTCTCTCTTCACTCGACACCGGCCAACCGGAACTGTGATTCTACTTGTCTATGTTGACGATATCCTCATTACTGGCGACGATACTACAGGGATACAACATACCAAGCAACAGTTGAACTCCGCCTTTCAGACCAAAGATCTTGGTAACCTACGGTATTTTCTCGGGCTTGAGGTTGCACGACGGCCTGATGGTCTTGTATTATCCCAAAGGAAGTATTGTATGGACCTCCTTCATGATGCTGGCTATTCGGGATGCAAACCTACGGATACTTCAATGGATGTTAATCACAGGCTCTCGGCCCATAGCTCTGACTCTGATAAGCTGCTTACGAATCCGGAATACTACAGACGTCTGGTTGGGAAACTGATCTACCATACAGTTACTCGACCAGACATCTCCTTTGTCGTAGGAGTCGTGAGTCGATTTATGCATGCTCCTAGGACATCTCATCTTCAAGCTGTTGAGCGCATTATTCGGTATCTCAAGAACGCTTCAGGACAAGGGCTTGTGTACAAGCCATCCACATCACTATCTATTATTGCATACTCGGACGCTGACTATGCAGGATACATTGATGATAGGCGTTCTACATCTGATTTTTGTACCTACTTCGGTGGTCATCTCATAACCTGGCGTAGTTAGAAACAGAATGTGATTGCTCGCTCTTCTGCTGAAGCTGAGTACCGGGCCATGGTTGTTGTAGTGTCTGAGTTAACATGGCTTGAGAGCCTTCTGGGAGACTTGGGTGTTTGTCTCTCATCATCGGCGACCCTATTTTGTGATAGTCAAGCAGCAATACATATTGTCAAGAACCCGGTATTTCACGAACGCACAAAGCATATTGAAGTTGACTGTCACTTTATTCGGAAAAAAGTACAGTCAAAGAAGGTAGATCTTGAGCATGTTTCTGCTACAAATCAAGTTGCTGATATCCTGACCAAAGCTCTCTCCCGGCCGTTATACTACCAATTTTTATCCAAGCTTGGCGCCTACGACTTGTACGCTCCAGCTTGTGGGGGAGTGTTAGAAAAGCCCTTGTAAAGGCCCATTTAAGAGGCCCTTTTGTTTCTTGTATTTGTCTCACATCTTGGATTGGGATCTTCTCTTCTCCCTCTCTTCTTATATAAATGTATTCATACTTGTAATTATTCATTCAAGAAGTATATACAAGGTTGGAGTTCTCTCTATTCTTACAATTATCACAGAAAAGGATTGCATAAAAGGGGAGAGCGGCATTAAGATCAGTAACAAGACTCTCCAGCCAAGTAAACTCATAAATGAAAGAGGCTATTGAACGACACTATGCCTCCGCGGAGGAGTGTGACGCAACCGTTTGCTTCTTGCTCCACCATAGTGAATAGGTGCCCTCCATAATATGTGGAATAGTTACTCATAGGCCAACGATCATTGAGGGAGTCATCATAGTCTGCATCAGAAAAGACAATCATTGAGAGGGAAGAAGGGGACTTGTACGCAAGCCCTGTCCCGAGGCTTTCTTTAAATACCATGGATTTGCTCAACTACGTGAAGTTGGGATGTCCTTGAGCATCAATGTACCAACTAACCACCCAAAAAAGAATGAGATATCTAATTGAATGAAGGTCAGATATATAAGCTTGCCAACCAGGCGATAATAATACTGTCTTATAGAGAAGAGGATCATAGCCGAACTTGTGAGCACGAAGCTTATGGTTGTCATTCATTGGTGTGTCAGCGGGCTTACGACCCAAGAAGTCGACATCTTGTAGAAAATCGATACAATACTTTTGTTGAGACAAAACAAGTTCATCAATTCGGCGAGCTACCTTAATACCCAAAAAGTAACGGAGGTCTTTGATCTGAAAGTATGAGGCAAAATTCTTCTTGATCATGGAGAAATCATTCAAATCAACGAACGTAATGATAATATCATCAACACACAAGAAGAATCATTGTGTCTGTGTTAAGGTCCCGCTTTGGTCCCGCCTTGGTCGCGCATGTCGCGAACTATTGATCAGTTTATTTTATATTTTTCGTATGCGCAATTGATCATCAGTATCTAAGCCCAAAGAGGGGGCGCTTTTATTAACTATGTCTATGGCTCTATGCATGTGGTGAGTGTCAAAGGGACAAGAAAGAAAACGTATTTTCATTTTATTTTTGTCTAATCCTCTCTCTAATTTTCTCCTCTCTACCATTCTCTAACTCCATAGAAAACCCGCCCCATCAAAAACCCAAGCCGCTCATGACCTGCACACCGAACCCGCCGCTACCCATCGCGATACCGCACGATCCCGCCAACGCCGCTCCGCCGATCAACACTGCACGACGTCGTCGCCGTCCATAGCTCGTCGGACCACTCTTTCCTCTCTTGAGGAATTCCCTTCTCTTTCTCCGCGCACATGCTCACAATCACGAGCCCGTAACATCTTGGTGTCCTCTGCAACCTCTGTCATCGAACACAGCCAGTCTCCTCGCCCTGGACCGCGACGCTGACCGCCCTGCAACCATTCGTCGACTGTCGCCACAGGAGATGAATGACCTCCGCGCCAAGGTCCTCTGTTACAACTGCGACGAGCCATTTTTTCGTGGACATCACTGTAAGTGCCTATTCTGGTTGGAGGTAGACGACTCGGCTTCTGAACGAGATGCTGACACTGACACGGGAGATCTGACGTCGACCGTCACTACAAACTAAGCTTGAGGGCAAGCTTGTCGTCGGGTAGGGTGGGGACGTTACGTTCCTGCTTTGGTCCCGCCTGGTCGCGCATGTCGCGAACTATTTATCTATTTTATTTTATATTTTCCGTATGCGTAATTGATACTCTGTATCTAAGCCCAAGGAGAGGGCACTTTTATGAACTATTTATATGTGTGTGGTGTGTGCCAAAGGGACAAGCAAGAAGTATTTTCATTTTATTTTTGTCTAATCCTCTCTCTAGTTCTCTCTCTCTCAACCGTTCTCTAACTCCACGGAAAACCCGCCCCATCAAAAACCCTAGCCACTCACGACCTGCACACCGAACCCGCAGCTAATCGCGATACCGCGTGATCCGGCCAGCGCCACTCTGTCGATCGACACCGCACAATGTCATCGCAGTCATAGCTCACCGGACCAATCTCTCCTCCTCTCTTGAGGACTTCCCTCCTCTTTCCCCGCGCACACGCTCACAATCACCTAAATATGTCAACCTCTGAGTGAACCAAAAATTCCCAACGACCAAACTAAATTTGTCAAACCAAACTCGATGAGACTTCTTCAGGATCAAATAAAACATATGAATAATACAAATAACAATAACCTATAAAAATTATATTTGCAATAATAGCGGTGCGGCGCATTTTTGACCTACCAAAAACCGCAATGTTAACTATGCGGTTTTGCAACTAGCGAAATCGTTCCACAACCAAATCGTTCGGTGTAGTTTAAAATCAGTGTGGCCAAGTGCGATTTTATAGTTTTGAGGTTTCTGTTTCTAACTTTCAGCTATACTTCATCTTTATACTATAAGCAAAGGCAAAAGTTGATATTGTGTAATTTTACATCCCCAAAATACCCTCAAAAAAGTCTTATTTATTTCAAAATTCTTCAGTTTTTTGGTCATTTCCCACCACTCAGCTGTTTAATCTCCTCCTTTCTTTCTTTATTTCAAATCAACGTACAACGCCTCAGCTCCTCGACTGTTCCCCGCTACCATCTTGCACGCCACCGAAGAGTGACAACGGCTTCCACGACAGACTCCTCCACAATGCCTCCTCTGCATCTCCTCGACAGCTCCTTTGCGACAGAGCGTTCTTCCACAGAGCTCCTACTCGATAGCTCCTTGGCGGCTCCTCCTCGACAGATCCTTCGCGGGAGCTCATCCTCGACAGCTGATGTACAAACGGCAAGTGCACCGGTCGCTCAAGTATTATAAAACGGGAAGAATTTCCCCGAGTATTGATCTCGAAGGAACGCGGGTTAGAGCGTGCGATTCTATAGTAAATTGACAAAGAGCTATGGTTTTGGTTTTGAAAATAAAAAGAAAACTAACTAAACTAATGTGGGTCGCAATTACCGCTTCGCAAGGTGGATGAAACTAATACAGGTCGCGATGTACTGCTTCGGTAGGCGGATGGGCGAGAAGGCAAGCAGGAGGGAATGGATCACAACGGCGAATTTAGGGTCGAGAGCAACACTTAGCAATGCATGTCACTAGCAATTTCTAGTGCGGCTACACTCACTATGGCAAGATGGAAATGAGATGGAGACGCTCCTCACTTGCATAAACCATAAAGACTTCACATAGACATGAAAACTAACATATATATCAAATTATGGTTTAGCAAAACTCGTTCATACAACCAAACCAACCAAGAGAACACTACAACAAGAAGGGGGAGAGATTACAACCAAATGGTAGAGACTCGTCGAAGGTTCACGGTCGGAATCAAGGGTTGCTAATCCGTGTTCAAGCTCGGGCTTCAGCTGTCGTCTGCAGTGCGGAAGAGCTGTCACCTTCTTCTAATGTACCCGTCTTCTCCGTTAATACTCTTCGGCCACGACCCAGCCGGAGAACTCCACACGTACAACGAGAAAACCCTTGAAATGAGTCTTGGAAGCAAGCGAACGAAGGAGGAGGCCAAGAGGATCTCTTAGCCTTGGATTTGCAAGAATAATATGGCTGGAGCACCTCCCGATGGTAGGCGTTGATAAAGCGGCGGAAGGGGGAAATTGGACCTGTATGCGCGAAAATGGGAGAGCCATCGAAATAGGGTGAATTCCTGCGTGTATATAGTGGAAGGTCAGACAAAAATAGGCACGCGCGGTCGAACACACAACCGTGCGTGCATCGTGCGAAATTTGTTGCGCAGAAAACACCTAGCCTAGAACAGCAACAGACCGTGCGATTTTGATCACGCAAAATCGAGGCCAAACTGAACAGGACGTGTGTTTAGTTCGTGCACGGTTGAATCCAACCGTGCATGAAGAAAACGCACGGACAAAATTACATAAAATTTTTAGACAAAAACACGAGATTGTGCGATTTTGATCACGCACGGGCAAAACAGCGCACGCGAGAACAAATCGCACAACCCGGGGCAGATCATCATATTTGGGCGCTATAGGCATCGCACAGGCGCGCCGATCGTACGTGAAGAAAACGCACGATCGCGTAATTCCTACAGGAAAGAAAACTGAAGCAATGGGGATCTGCCCATTCTTCATAGTAACAACACAGTCTGTAGCACACCTCCAGCACACATAAACAATAGAAAAACAACATAAAAACAAGCTTGGGAGCACCATGTGTTTACCCCCAACAACAAGTGCGCAATTGCACACCACAACGGACCTAAAATGTGCACTTCGTGAGAAAATGTGAACAAGTGAAATATGAGCAATAATAATCTAAAAGTGAAGTGCAAGTGAGTGAAAACTAGCTCAGATGTGTCCAAAAAACACTATAAATATCGGACTCATCAGCATCTCATCCCGCAGGTTTTTTCGCTCGCTCGCTCGCTCTTCCCAACTGTTGTCGTCGCACAACGCTCTTGCTCTCTCGTGGATCCCGTCATCTTGGGCATGAAAGATCATTATCTACAACGTTTTTTACTTTCGCTCCTTGATGTTGTCGCGTCCACTTTTTATATCCGGATCAATCTTTTACTTAATATAATATATAAAAAGTACCCCATTGGTATGACACCAAATTCCTACGTCTGGACCTCAGATTTCGAAGTTCCTCTTGTAAAAAAACCGAAAGTGTTTCATTTTACCCTTCAGTTTTTTTATTTTTGACCCCCCCCCCCATTCATTCTGTCATGTTTGGTTTTGGTTTTTGTTGCGGTTAGAACCGATTGGAACCAAATCGAACCACATAGAACTTGTGATTTTGGATCTTGTTGAACCAAAACTGAAACTGTTGACACGACGGTTCCAAAAATTATGTTGAAACTGGAACCGGTCAAAACAAATAAGATTTTGGTTCTAATTTGAAGAACAGTCACCTTAGTTGTTTGGTTCACGGTTTTAGTAGAACCGGAACCGTGACAGCTCTACCTGTGGTCTCGTAAAAAAGAGGTTGTTGCATATAAACAGTCTCTGTTAAATTGTTATTAAGGAATGCATTTGTAATATTAAAATGACTTAACTGGCAATGGTGATGGACGATCAAGGGGATCAATACCTACAATGTATTCAGCTTAACGACTAGAGAGAATGTTTCTTCATATTTGATGTCATATTGTTGAGTAGAATCACGATCCACAAGACAAGCTTTGAGACACACAACCGTCCCGTCAAGGGTGCCTAATGGTTAAGTCCCATTTGCATCACATACAGCATTGTCCATGAGGAAGGGAAACAAGGTCTCACACCTGATTAGTCCAGAGGGAATCCATTTCATCATCCATCGCGGTCTACCACCTCAGATGTTGGAGAGCCTCCTACATAGAAGAAGGGGGAGAGAAAACAAGGAGGCCGCAAAACTGTGACGTTCTGGAGATAAGCGATGAAAGGAGAAATAGTGAGAGAGTGGACGAGTTATAGAAGGGAGAGTGTCCATGGTGGGAGTTGCGGGTGGATTAGCCAGAGTAGTAGGTGAGTTTAAATATGTGAGCTCCAGCAATTAGCTAACAGAAGAGAGCTCAAGTCAATGGCGAGCTTGTACAGAGAGATCAGGCGAGTCCAGGTGATCGATTGGGGAGTAATAGGGACCACAGTCGATTAGCAGGATCACTGCCTATAAATAAGAAAGGAGGGGGGGTCAATAGGAGATGAACAGTCAGCTATCAATGGGATCAATCGGTGAGCTCTGCTGTGGGATCAATCGGTGAAGTCACGAGTGAAAGAAAGGGTATCCGACAGGTAGCAAGCACAAGAGAGAGCAAGGTCGGGAGAGGCAGATGGAACAAGAAGGGTCACAGACTCAAGCCAAAGGAGAGTATTAGTAGGTGAGCTCAAGCAAGTTTGGCGAGCAGGTGTTGGCGGGCAGGAATTGGCAGATGGAACCAAACGAGTAGCAGGCTCAAGACAGAGGCGAGCAACAGTTGACGAGCTCACACAAATTCGCGAGCAGGTGACTATGAGCAGGAGAAAAGAGTAGGGGTTTGGGACCTATAAGCATAAGTGGGTAATGTGAAGTGGTAATGCGGGAAAAAACCACAGAACGTGATAGACCCGGGATAATCCGGACACAAAACAATCCCACACGACATGATGTACACACTAGAATCGTGTCACACCCCTGCAGCGGTTCAAAGCCATCTCTGATACCATGTATTGGAGAATAAAGAATCAAAACCCGCAAAAAAATATTTATTTTGTTCATTGTACTTGGCCCATGTTAAGGACTGTAATATCTCATCCTAGTATATCCACACATCAGCAGTCCGGTCAGGTCCAGCGACAAGTAGTAAATTAAGAAACAGTATTATAACTATTACATATCAGACATAAATTGAAAGAACTGAAATTTAAACTTACATCGGAAGTAGAATATGTAACTAAGGGTAAAAGTGTACCTGTAACAACCTCTAATAACAAAATAATAAATAATAATAATAAAAATAAATTATAAACAAAGACTTAAAAGGCTTATAAACCGAGCCCCCCCCCCCCCCCCCCGTCCAAATCCCGCATCCCGCACGATTTTCTCTTCCCGATCCTGCCTCCTTCTCCCCCGACGGCCCCGCCTCCGCCTCCCGAGTGCCCGGCAGCTTCCTCCTCCGCCTCCAGTTCCTCCTCCGCCTCCAGTGGTCGGCGAACCCCCCCCCCCCCCTCCAGGTTCGGCGCCTCTTCCTCTTGCTTCCCCGTCGTCTCTGGCGCTCCCCTTGGCCGGCAAATCCCGCAGCAGCCCCTCCTCTCTTGGCCGGCTACATCCAAGGGAGGGGCCGGCAATTTTCTCCCTTCCTTTTTCTCCTTCTCCGGCCAGTGAGGGCAAGGGCATCGTTTCTTCTCCGGCAACCCTAGCTCCTCGTTCCGGCCGATGGATTTCGTGAGGGACTCCTAGGGTTTCGCTCGAAACCCCTCTTCGTGGATTTCTGAGCCCAGATCTGGTCTCCTTGGGTAAGGATCCTCTCCTAACTCTCGTTTTCAGTTTGCCCTAATTTTTTTACGCTAATTTTTCGCTCTCCGATCTAGGGTTTTTGGACGATCCAACCTACGTCCATCGTAGAACCTGCTAATCTCGGATTTTGTGTGTTTTTCAGTGCGTGTCCTCGGATTTAGGTGGTGGAATCGCTTCAAACCCTCTCCGAATTAGGGATTTTTGCTTCCAAACGCCGCCAAAAACTCTCGATCCCTCGCGGTAGTCTCTTCTCCCCTCACTTTCGAGGGAGGTAAATTTCTAAACCTCTTTCATGTTGTGTGGTGCGAATATCAAACGCATGTATAAGTGTAGAAAATCTTGTTTGAAATGCATTTCGATCTTGAACAGGTTTAGCTCAAGCTTCTAACCTCGCTTGCGCCACTTAGCTGTCACTAGCATTTTCGAAGTCACCTTAAGGGAAGTAGAGACACCTCTCTCGCTTGCAAACATGAGATCTAATTTACTTCACTTTATGTTATGAAGTAGCCCCTTATATACTGGAATCGTTTAATTAATAACTTGTTCAAATTATTTATGAATCCCTGAGATTGTTGAATACCTTAGGCAAACATTGAGAGAAGCGTGTTGGTTTGTTGTGACGCGTCGAATCGAGCTCCCGACTAACTGGTAACAGAAATCATTAGTCGACCATTGCAAGCACCGTTGATGATAAGTCTTGCATCAATTCATACACTAGAATCTTGTACACCAAATGACAACACCTCTACCCTTCAATGTATTTCCGCCTATGGTATTGCAGCTGGGCTAAACTCCAGAGCAAGCTATACGAATAAAAGCATCTTGTTGCACACGATTACTTGTCTGGTAGTAGGTTCCTACGGGTAAAACTAGTTCACTGAGCTTTTGTTTCCTCTGCTTACTTTTGTGCAATTTATTAACTTGAATCTTTATGTGTTTTCATGTTCTGAGGCATTTTCCTTCTGTTTGGATTTGCCTTAGGTTTTTTGACTGCGCTGCCCGGTTCCTGAGTTTTTCTTCTTCCAGCTACAGCTTTGCTTCGAGGTTTCAGTTTGTTTAATGTATCAGCAGGTTCTATGTATTTTGTTTCAGTTACTGTTGGAATTTTTTTATTCATGTATTAGTTATCGTCAGACATTTTCTCTTGTATCGAGGACAACTTGTAGGGTAAAACATTGTACTAGTTCATTTCACTTATGATATCTCTAGTTTTGTGACTAGTTGCATTTATTTAGTTTTAGTACTGCTTGTGGCTTAGTTTTTATAAAAGAAATGCATGCACAATAACTTTTAAATTTTTTTATGTGTGGCTTCCGCACTTTTTTTAAAAATCAATTAAAACCCTTTTCAAAACTAACAAATTTAAAAACTAATTGTAGAATTTCTGGTACCGCCTTAGCAGGCATGGTTCGTCTCTGCATGTCTGTGGCATCACGACCCGCCCGAATCGCACTCTGATCTTGTTGAGACAGGTCATGACAGTACCTCATCAAACTGAATTCATAGAGCCACTAGCAAAGAAAATGAACCAACAACTGAATATCCGAAATACTACAAAATGTCCGAGATAAAGCGAACTCTTAAACATTAATAATACAAGTGTTCAATACTAAACAGTACGGTACTAAAAGTAAAACAACTAGAAGGAAAAACAAATTATAGAATGAACTCTACTATCACGCTCATCCTAGGCATAGTTTCCCACCTGAGTCCCCTGTAAAAACATACTCAAAAATGGGTCAGCCCAGAGGGAGAGTAAGAAAAAAGGCTTTTTGGCACTTTGCACCCCCCATTTGCACACTTTTGGCACTTTGCACCCCGAATTTTTAAATAAGGCACTTTGCACCCCCCATTTGCCATAACTACTTTGCACCCTAGGCTAAATTTCAGATATTTTTGTCCAACTGAAATGACATATATTAGCATACCCCAAATTCTTAAAATTGGCATTTTGCACCACGAAATTTTTCATTGGCGTTTGACACCCTGAATTCCTTACATTGACGTTTTACACCCCGAATTCTTTACGCTGACACTTTGCACCCCGAAAAAAATGCCAATTTTAAGAATTCAGAAAATGCTAATATATGTCATTTCAGCAAAATTTGGACAAAAATACCCCTCTGAAATTTAGTCTAGGGTGCAAAGTGCCAAAGTTATGGCAAATGGAGGGTGCAAAGTGCCTTATTTAAAAATTCGGGGTGCAAAGTGCCAAAAGTGTGCAAATGGGGGGTGCAAAGTGCCAAAAAGCCTAAGAAAAAATATTCCTTCTAATGATACTAAAAATAATTGAACAAATTTGTATGCATGCTTTAAAAATCAATTTTAATACTATAGAAAAACTATGAACTAGTGTATTATGCATGCTTTCTAAAATATTATTGGCAACATAAATGTTTGTTCTAGTTAGACCACTCATGCGTAACAACTCAAGTCCTGAAAACCGAATGACTAACAAAGTTTCTAAACTTTTGTCTATACTTGAGCTCTAAATAACTTATGTTTGTCTTCCTCTAAACCTTTAGGCAGAGTAGCTCCTATCGCGCAAATCTAGTCTAATGATCTGAGTCCTACTAACAAACTCCAGTGTTCTAGTGTCTCATGGACACAGACTCGAATCTATTAATCTTTTAAAACGAGGAGAAAATATCCCAACTTCGAAACTCAGAAGGCACACAAAACCCTTATAAGAAAGATAATGCATCTCTATCTAACACAAGAAGAGGTGGAAAATGTGCTTACTAATCATATACTATTTGGTGCTACCCTGCTTTAGTTCTCATCTGAGTATCTAGAGTAGTGACTTTTATTTGTTAGTCTCTAAAATTCAAAATCATAAATCTGATATGTACCCACACCCTAATTATTTATGAGGTAACATGTTTTCATAATTTTCTTGGGTTTTATGAAAGCCTAATTTGCGATAAATTATACCATTTTGGATAAACTATTTTGCGTAATGAACAGTATTATCATGCTATGCTATCTGGTATGTCTAGCCAACCGGAATAAGAGTTTCTTACAATGATATTTCATCGCTCGTACATAAGATGCAGCGGCATTGCTTTTCTGTTACTTGAAAATGCTAAAAGCTTTTTTTCTAATTCTCCCTGAAACCCTAAAGGAGTAAACAAGATTATAAACGCCGCTTCTAATTTTTTGGCGTCATAACACTACATAATGAAGATGAGGAATTTACCCCTTCTATCACTGAAGTGTTTAAACTCTCTTTTTTTCAAATACTCTGAGAATTGCACAAGAGATCGGCAATCTCTACACGGGGAGGAGTCGATCGCTCTAATTTCTGCAATCAAGGATGAACTCACTCTTAACAACATGCTTAAGGGGGAAAAAGAACCACTAATTCTTAGTGGAAAACTTTGATTGAAATGATCGAGGTAAGAACATTGCCTTACCCGGATAGATGAAAGGAAAAAGGATCTACTGGAAAGATCCCATGCGGAAAGCCCAATTGCTACACGGCTTCAGTGACTAGGGTTGAAAAGTATGCGCAGAAATACCGGAAACCACCGACGATTGGCGGGGAAACCCTAAAGGAAGAGCTCGTCGAGGGCTTCTGGAAAAGGGGGAGGGACTGCAGCCGGCAGTTCAACGCACACTAACGGGACGGCAACCTTCGCTCGGAACACGCCGGGCTCTGACGGGAGAAAGGAAAATGTCAAGACCTCTAGCAACGCCGGCTAGAGGTGATTACGTTGACCTTTGCTCGCCTGGTCGCTCTGATCTCCTCGTTCTTTTGGTCGTTGACCTCTGCTCGCCTCCAACTCTTGCTCGGGCCGTGAAGATAGCGCAGCCAGACCGCTCAAAGCCATCAGCCCTCGCATTTGCTCGTTCCTTTCACTCGCTTCTTCTGGTCGTTGTTGAACCCCTCTTGTCTAATCGTCGCTTCTAGGTGTTGCACAGCTTTGCTCTTTTCCTAGTTGTCTGACCGCAAAAGTCATAGCTCCCCTGTCCAACAAAGCTCTGTTTGCTGCTGCTCCTACCCTCCAGTTCTTGTTCGCGCTTGCCGATTCGGCAAGCCAGTCCGTCGGCTAGCTCTTGAACGTCTATCTGTCGATCTCCTGTGCACTTGTCGCGCTCCTAAGCAGTATCAGTGTTACTGCCCGTAAGTTCTGACTGCAGGTGAGAGAGTGTTTTCCTGCCCAAACATGACCGCAAGTTCTCCTGCCCGCACACACGTTCACATGGCCGCACGCCAGCTCTTGATTGCCTTTCTCCTCCTACCGAGTCGTTGCTTCTGTCCAGCCCTTAGCCCTTGGTTTGTCGGTCAATGATGCGCAAAACGGCAGGTACACTAGTCGCTCAGGTAATAAAAAATGAGATGTTATCCCGAAGTATCAATCTCACATGTAACACAGTAAGGTGGAGTTATCTTAAGAGGAAGGACTTGAGATTGAAGTCCTTGAGAACGGAAGGGTTGCAGGAGGTTTGATTTGCGTAAACAAAGGAAAAAAAACCTAAATTAACAATGTGGGTCGCCGGCACCGCTTCGCAAGGTGGGGTATTACACAGACCACTATGCACTGCTTCGCTTGGCGGATGGAAAAGTAAGCTTGGGGAGTGGAAGAGCAAGCTCGGGGAGTGGAAGAGCAAGCTCGGGGAGTGGAAGAGCAAGCTCGGGGAGTGGAAGAGTAGGCTTGTGGAATGGAAGAGTAGTCTCGCGGAATAGAAGAGTAGGCTTGTGGAATGGAAATGGAGGGTGATGGTAGAATCGGCGCATTTCAAGCACAATCTAAGCACGCAAAGGATTTCATAAACATGAAATAAAATTACAAAACATAGTTTAGAAAGGCATACATCATCAAATAAAGAAGAGCACATTAAACAACAACAATCCAAGTGAAGAAAAAGGTAAAAAATACAACTGAATCTGGAGGCTTGTTGCAGATTCTCGGCAGGAATCGTTGGGTCATCAATCTGCATCCTAACTCGGACCCAGCTATCGTCTAGGGTAGAGGAGGGCTATCACTTCCACCCAACTAACCCGTCTTCTCCAGTAAACTACAATCTGGCCACATTCGATGCAAAAATCTCCTACCTTGGCGATGAAGATGAGCGTAGATTCCTTTCCTTAAATCGCTTGGATGATGTGAAGCGGCCTAGGGCAAAGCCCTCATGAAAGTAGAGGAGGAAGGAGTCGAAGCACTCCCCTTAGGGTTCACGGCAGAACTGGGCGGAATGAATATGAGATCCGAAAAATGGCGATAATCTACGCTTAAATAGATCGTGAGAAAAATGAACTCGCATGGTCGAACACACAGTCGTGCATTCAAACCGTACGATATTTACGAGAAAAATTCCAATACAGGCCAAGGGTCCGCCCGTGTGATTTCTCCTCGCGCACGGTTGTTGGCAGAGACAAAACTATGATTTTCAGGCCAAACACCAGCTCGTGCGATTTTCTTCTCGCACGATTGAATCCAACCGTGCGTGGAGGAAACGCACGAGCAATAAAAACATAAAATTTTTAGACAAAGCAGGTCGCTCGTGCAATTTGTTCTCACACGGTTGAAATCAACCGTGCGTGACCAAATCGCACGAGCAGAGGTATAACTCAAAATTTCAGTACATTGGTCTTGCATGGGAAAAACAACTCGTGCGCGAAGAAAATCACACGGTCGTGTGATAGGCGATCAAGATGATAAAAGAAAACGCACGGGCAGAACGCCCATGTGAGAAGGAAAATCGCACGACCGTGCGAAATACATAGATTTCCCAAAAGAGTTTGGGCTCTGCCCCTGCACGTCCAAAACTGCAATAAGAGTAACAAAACACATCGTGGAGCACCATGTGCTTACCCCAAGAAAATAAAATGTAATTGCACAACACAACGGACAAATTGTCCACTTCGTGTACCAATGAAGAATAAGTGAAAAATATGCAATTTTAAGCTAAATGTGAAGTGCAAATGCGTGAAAACGAGATCAGGTGAGTCTGAAAACCCCTATATAAATCGAACCCATCACACCCCCAGACTTAACTGTTTGCTCGTCCCGAGCAAACTCTCTCATGCGGACGAGAAAAACAAATGTTGGCATAGTAATTGAAAAGCGGAGTACCATGTATAATCTCATACTCGCGCGCGTAGAAATCTAGTAGAAGAAACTTTTAATTATATTAAAGAGATTATAGATTTCTAATATGCGTATCTACATATTATTTCTACTCATAATTAGAATCACGGTGAATCATCGAGTCATGCGTATGGAGAAAGCAGATTAGTCGCTAGAAAATGCATTGCCAAATACCGGGGCTTGGGAGAACCTCCAAAATAATCCATCAATGCTGATGGTCATAAGCTCACTCGTTCACACTCTCTACATGGCATTTGTTTGGTTCAACGCGCGAATCAGTAGGACTTATAGGTTTAGAATGGGGTTTGGGTTACGGTGGGATAAGTAAGGATAAACACGAGGACTCGGCACACCAAACCAAAATAAGCTAGCACTATGAAAATTATTCACGGACAAATACAAAACACGGGTGCACCACACCCCCGGACTTCTTGAAACCATGGGCATGTGCACCGCCTACTCCTAAATACTAACTTCACATTTTTATCACATTTTCCATTTTTCCTTTTCATATTTTTTTAAACTTTTTGATTTTCAATCTTTTTTTCATTTTCTTTTATAGCAATTATCAGCTGGATTTTTCAGTGGAGCTTTTCCACGCATTCACTAAGAGTACAGCACATCAACACCCCAAAATAAAGATGAATAAAACCACTGAAGCTTGGAATTGGGTGTGCGACTAGGATAGGCTTTTTGGCAATGGTGATATGACGGTGGAGCTGAATCAAAAGGACGGGGTACGCACAATGAGTCTAAGCGAGGATAGAGCGTTAGGAACGGTGCAAAAGCTCAACCGGGCGAAAATTATGGCATACGTCACGCTTGCGCAATTGAACTAACTTATACTCATACTTCGAGAGTCGCTAAGGAAAAGTTCTTAGCCACCAAAATAGACTATCCTTTCTTCCGACTCCAGCAATACGACTTTAACGACTATCTCCACACATCACTTACGCTACCATCGGATTAACACCGGATTCACCAATTATGAGAAAAATAAATTGTATTTACGCAAATAGAAAAATATAAAAATATATGCATAAAAAAAATTTAATTCAACTCGAAATTCGAGGCGAGACACGAGTACTCGACTAGGAGCACAAGTAACTGTCATAATATCCATGTCGGTAGCGGGTAAAGATATGGCGATAGAACAGTTACCCCTCTACCTGAATAGTAATACCTGAGGAGGAAGAATCCTCACTCATCTCACAAAAAATATCTTTGTCCGGCAAGGTGTCATCTTCAGGGAGGAGGCAGGAGGAGAAGGCCACTGGTGGAGCTTCCTCTACGGAGGGCTGGATCAACCTCCTCGCATGAAAGAATACTCACATCATTGACTTGAGCATAATGCTCCAAGTCCTCCTAGAGTACCTATGAAAACCCAACCCGCGCAGGTTTAGACAAAGAAGGGGGTCAGAAAATAAAGGAGAAGGAAGAACATAAATAAACATCATGTTAACAGTGAAAAATCATTTCATATCTTAAATAATAACACCCTCTATATATAGTAGAGAGTAATACACGAGATAAAATATAATTAGAAAATATTAATTCTAACACTCTCCCTCAAGTTGGGCATGTAATGTTTTTCATGTCTAACTTGTTAATAATAGTAGCAAAAGTTTTCTCACTCAATGTCTTGATGAGAAAATCTGCAAGTTGTCCCTCCGACTGAACGAAAGGGGTACATACTATTCCTTTCATAATATTTTCTTTGATCAAGTGGCATCAACTTCAACGTGCTTGGTGTGGTCATGTTGGGCAGGGTTATGAGCAATGTTGATTGCACCCTTGTTGTCACAATACAAGTTGAAAGGGCCGGTTTCCAATAACCCAAGATCATTCAAGAGGGAAGGAAGCTGCATCCCCTCACATATACCATGAGTCATAGCTCTAAACTCAGCCTCATCACTAGAGCGAGTCACTACATGTTTTTTGCTTCTCCAAGTAACCAGATTAGCCCCAACAACATATCTTGTAGTAGATCTTCTATCACCAACTGATCCAGCCCAATCAGCATCAGTATATACTTCAATTTTTAAGTTGTCACAAGGAGAGAATAGAATTCCCCTGCCAGGTGAGGTCTTCAAGTACTTCAGAATTCTGTGCACGGCATTAAGATGTCTGACCTTAGGAAAATGCCTATATTGACTTACCACTCCAACTGCATAAGAAATGTCAGGATGGGTATGAGATGGGTAGATCAGTTTACCTATCAACTTCTGATAACTTGAGATATCTTCAATAGACTCTCCATCATCACATCCAAGTTTATGGTTAACTTCAATAGGAGTATTAGCAGACTTGCAACCACTCATTCCTGTCTGTTCCAATAAGTCAAGAACATACTTTCGCTTCAAGATATGAATACCATATTTTGATCTTGCTACCTCAATCCCTAGAAAATATCTTAACTTACTCAAGTCTTTTACTTCAAATTCACTACCAAATTTGAGTTTCAGGGCACAAATCTCTTTCATGGCATCACTTGTAATCACCATGTCGTCAACATACACAATTAAGATGGCCACCGTCATCTCTTATCGTCTGACAAATAGAGTGTGATCGGCATGACTTTTTGTGTAGCCTAATGAGATCGTGACTGTGAAGTTTACCAAACCAAACTCTGGGGAATTGTTTTAACTCATATAGAGCTTTCTTCAACTTACAAATCTTCCCTTCTAAACCAAAAGGGGCAAGCCCAGGAGTCACCGACATATAGACTTTCTCGTCCAACTCACTGTGAAGGAAAGCATTCTTCACATCCAGCTGCTGAAGTTCCTACCCTTTACAGGCTGCACAGGATAATAGGACCCGAACTGTATTCATTTTTGCCACTGGAGCAAATGTCTCCTAGTAGTCAATACCATGTGTTTGGGTGTAGACACTTGTCACCAATCGTGCCTTAAATCTTTCCACATTACGTTCTGAGTTCTACTTCACTGTAAATAGCCATCGACAACCCACTTATCTTTTTGCCAGGAGGGAGATCGACCAAGTCTCATGTATGGTTCTTTTACAGAACCTACATTTCCTCCATCATAGCCTTTGTCCATTTTGGGTGACCAAGTGCCTCCTGCCATGTACCGGGCACACACACAGAGGAAAGAGAAGTAACAAAGGCTTTATGTGAAAAGGTTACGGTGCATATGACACATAGTTAGATAAAGGGTGTTGGGTAGATGAGTGAATACCTTTTTGGAGGGTAATAGGTAACTCAAGAGTTGTTGTAGACATTGTTGTGGATATCGGCCGACATGTCCGACATGTCGGCCGACATGAAGGATTGGGAGAAAAAACGACACAAAACCGGCACAGATTCTGGGTGTGGCGGTTTGAAAAAAGCGGGCCGACATGTCGGTTTTAACCGACATGTCGGCCCCAAAAAAACGCCCGATTTCGGGCGTTTTTAAGTTTTTTTTTTTAATTATTAATAATAATATGAAATGAGCGGGTCGGGTGCTGTTTTAACACCCCGACCCCGCTCATTTCATTCACGCTCTGCCCTAGCTCTCCCCGTCGCTCCTGCCCTAGCTCTCCCGCGCCCGCCGGCGACACTATCTCTGGTTCTTTCTTCTCCCTGCTCGTTGGTGCCCTCTGGTTCTCTGGTTCTCTGGTGCTCTCTAGCCCGTTGGTGCTCTCCCTCTCTCGCGCGCTGTCGGCACTCTATCTCGCTGGTTCTTTCTTCTCCCTACTCGCTGGTGCTCTTTGGTGCGTTGGTGCCATCTGGTTCTCTGGTTCTCTGGTGCTCTCTAGCTCGTTGGTGCTCTCCCTCTCTCGCGCGCTGTCGGCACTCTATCTCGCTGGTTCTTTCTTCTCCCTACTCGCTGGTGCTCTTTGGTGCTCTGGTTATCTGGTTCTCTGGTTCTCTCTAGCTCGTTGGTGCTCTTTCTTCTCCCTACTCGCTGGTGCTCTTTGGTGCTCTGGTTCTCTGGTTCTCTGGTTCTCTCTAGCTCGCTGGTGCTCTTTCTTCTCCCTACTCGCTGGTGCTCTTTGGTGCTCTGGTTCTCTGATTCTCTGGTTCTCTGGTTCTCTCTAGCTCGTTGGTGCTCTTTCTTCTCCCTGCTCGCTGGTTCTCTCTCGGCTGGTTCATTCTTTTCCCTAACTCCCCCTCTCATTCTATCGCTCCGCATTTTTTTTGTTGGTTGTTGTGCTAGCTGTCGGCTGTAGCATGGTGGCTGCCTTATGGGTTGTTACTGGTGGCTGCCGACCCATTTAGTTGTTGGTGGCTGCCTTGTTCCTTTATTTGTCTTATTAGTTGCTGCCGGAAGCTTTCATTGATTGTCCTGCTGCTTTTAATCAACAAATGATTTGAAATACCCCTAGTAATAGTTATTTATCCAACTTCATTTTGCAATCAATGATGCATGTATATCCAAGCAC
Organism: Platanthera guangdongensis; assembly: GCA_039583875.1. Taxonomy (NCBI): domain Eukaryota; kingdom Viridiplantae; phylum Streptophyta; class Magnoliopsida; order Asparagales; family Orchidaceae; genus Platanthera; species Platanthera guangdongensis. The sequence continues at coordinate 62,865,572 of CM077152.1, forward strand.
ATTTTTAGTTGCCCTGCTGCTTTGTGTCTTTTAATAAATAAAGTGTGAGATGCTTTGAAAATTTGAATAAAGTGTAGGATACTTTAAAAATTTGAATGATAGTTATAACTTTGTATACTAGTATACTACTGAGAATGTAAAATTTTGTTGGATAAATAAAGTATTGCATGGATAATATAAAAGATACCTGAAGATCTAACGATCTAATGAAGTTATGGGGTTTTTATGATGTTGATTTTTTTTCAACTAGCAATTTTTCTCGTGATATAGTTATGTTAAATATTTTTTCATTTCATTTAACTAATATTATTTTCATTTTGTGTCCTATTAGAATGGCTTCTTCTGCTGGTTCTAGTGAGGCTCCCGTATCTCTGGTACCAACCGGTAGAGATCCGTTCTGGGCATTTGGTGAGAAGTTGGTTGCAAACGACACAAACCGAATCAAATGCAACTACTGCAAGCAGACAGTGAATGGCGGAATTACACGTTTCAAGCATCACTTGGCTGGGTGGAAGGGTAATGTTAAGTCATGTCCTCAGGTTCCCGCCGACGTTAAGGCTAAAGCGGATTCGGCGCTGAACTCAAATTTACAGAGTAAGAGGGCTAAAAGTGCCAAGTTGGAAGCAATCTTAAATGAGGTGGTTGTTGGAGGAGTGCATGTTGATCAAGAAGAGGACACTAGCATACTTAGGAGCACAGGTTCAAAGGGTCCAATGGACCAGTTTGTTCATTCAGCTGCCGAGTCTACCAAGGGAAAAGATTCCCAACAAAGCACGATAGAGAGTAAGTACAAAAAGAAAGCCAGAGATGATGCTGTCGTGTACATAGGTAGATGGGCATATGAAAACTGGATCCCGTTTAACGCCATATGTAATTCATCCTTTCAGCAGATGGCTCATGTCATTGGTTTATGCGGACCTGGGATGAAGATCCCAACGTTTTATGAGTTGAGAGAGAAAATTTTACGAGGGGAGGTGGAGAGGACGAAGGAGATGTTGGGCATATTCACGCAGACATGCAAATTGAATGGTTGCAGTATCATGACCGATGCGTGGACAGATCGGAAGGGTAGGAGCGTGATGAATATCATGATACATTGTAGTTCTGGAGTAGCATTCTGGCTTTCGAAGAATGTCTCCTCCTCCACACACGATGGGAAGTTCATCTTTGACTTCTTGGATGAGGCGATTGATAGCCCTGAGAGCCCAGGAGAGCATAGTATCCTGCAGATTGTGACGGATAGCGCGTCCAATAATATGGCTGCTGCAAAGCTTATGACTTTGAAAAGACCTACGATTTTTTGGACTTGTTGTGCGGCTCACACTATTAATCTACTGTTACAAGATATGGGAAAATTGAAGGCAATAAAGAGTGCTATCTCCTTAGGCCGGCAACTCTCTATATTCATCTATGGTCACACCATCTCGCTCGACATGTTTAGAGAGTCAACAAAGGACTTGAACTCTCATGAGCTTATTCGACCAGGTGTGACGAGATTCGCTACAGCATTTTTATCTTTAGAGAGCATCTTAGAGAAGAAGAATCAATTGAGGGGTTTATTCACATCTGCAAAGTGGGCTGCAACAAAGTTGGTCAGTAGTGCTGGGGGAAAGCAGGTAAAACTATTGTTTCTTTATTCCTTTCATTTAAAATATATGTTTTGAAAATTGCCCTTTTATAGTATTTTCTTAATATTTTATTTTGCATATGGTAGGCTGCAATGATAGTGATGAGCGCTAGATTTTGGGCGAATGTCGAGCTGGTTGTTGGTATATTCACACCATTTGTGAGAGTTTTGAGAAGAGTCGACGGGGATACACCATCCATGGGGTGGTTATATGGTGATATTAAAAAAGCTAGGGAAGAGGTTGCCGTAGTTCTCGATCACCAAGAGAACAAATATCTTCCTATATAGAAGTTGATTGATAGCAGATGGGAGAAAAAGATGAGCAGCCCTCTGCACCTTGCAGGTTATTACTTAAACCCAAATTTTTATTATTTTTGTCGAGTGGAGATTGAACAGTCCTATGCACTTTGCAGGGTATTACTTAAACCCATATTTTTATTATTCTCATCGAGTGGAGATTGAGGCTGACGGAAGGTTTATGAGTGGTTTTGTTGAGTGTCTCTCAAGGATATATAGGAAAGATCCTTCTACACAGGATCACATCAGCGCTGAGCTTGATGTTTACCAATACCAACAAGGGTTATTTGGTAAAGAAATGGCAAAGAGACAGCTACAAAATCCCAACTTAAATCCAGGTACATTTTAATATATATATTTATTAACAATAATGATGTATTTATGTATAATAAATGAATAATTAATAGTTTAATACATTGTGTTGTCAATTTAATTTTCACAGTACATTGGTGGCGGCTTAACGGTGCTGATACGCCGTACCTTAAAACTATGGCCATGAAAATTTTAAGTCTGACTACTTCATCTTCTGGTTGTGAGAGGAACTGGAGCACCTTCGAGATGGTAAACATTAATTTAGTTATGTAATTAAACATTATATCTTATTATATGATTGTATGCATTATTTAACTTTTTTTAAAAATGTACAGATACATTCTAAAAAGAGAAATAAACTTGATAGCAAGAGATTGAACGATTTAGTATTTGTAAAGTTCAATGCTTTGCTAAAGTCGAAATATTCAGAGACATCTCGGGATCCATTGGCAGCTAAAAATGTTGATTCTGGAATGGTACAAGAGTGGATGGTAAATGTTGATGCTGAGGAGGATGAAGATGAAGATGACGATGATGAAGTCTTTCCTGGTGAGGGGCTGACATGGGCGCAAATTGGCAATATAGTCGACGCTGATCATGATGAAAGGAGACCTCAAAGATTAGCTACAAGCAAAGAAGTGGCAATTAGTTATCAAAGAAGCGGAAAGAGAAAAATATCTGAAGTGGACGAGGGAGATCTAGAGGGTTCATCGGATGAAGATCATATTCTATCTACTCTGCCAACTATAGATGAGTTTTCAGGTGATGAAGAATGAGGTATGTTTGAGTTTTCATATTTAAAGTGTTGTATGTTAAATGCTACATATAGATTTTAATATTTAAAAGTTCAATAGGTTGTAAAATAGGTAGTACTGTGATATGTATAAAAATTAAAAAATAACATGTAATTACATATATAATTAATTAAATATTAAAATCTGATATATGAAATATCCCTGATATATCCCCCGATATATAAAAAACCGACATGAAAACTCAAACCGACGTGTCCCCGACATCTGACATCTGCAACATTGGTTGTAGACAAGTCTGATGGTGGCCCTTGTGTTTCGGGATGCGACTGAGTGTTTGATCCTTTGCTTCTTTGATTGTACACTTTAAATTCCTTTTCCTTGGGACTATCTTTAGGAATATCCACACACTCCCCGTGAGTGATAATGTACAGAGGAAGAACAGGAGGAGGAAGAGGAGAACTATCTTTGGGACTATCTTCGAGAATATCCACTCTCCCCCTGAGTGATAATGTATAGAGGAGGAACAGGAAGAGGAAGGGGACTACTCACTTCCAAGTGTGAAGGCTCCCCTTAAAGTGACGACTCATAGTAGGAGATAGTTTCATGAAAGGCGACATCCATAGAGACAAATATTTTCCGGCTAAGCGGATCATAACATTTGTACCCTTTTTGCGTAGGAGAATAACCAATGAGCACGCAATGAAGGGCACGAGGATCAAGTTTTGTTCAAGTAATATTATGAATGCGAATAAAATACAAGCACCCAAACACACGGGGAGTAAGAGAAGTAAGAGGAATCCCCAATCTATGAAGAGGAGTGTGATTTCACAGATGGCGAGACAACATGCGATTAATAAGATGAACTGCAGTAAGAAGAGCATCACCCCGATAATATTTGGGAAGAGACATCATAAATAACAAACAACGTGTCATTTCAAGAAGATGACAATTTTGCGTTCAGCAACACCATTTTGTGCAGGGAATGTACATAAGTGGTTTGATGAACAATGTCATGATCACTCAAATAGTTTCAATTTTGGTATCCATATATTCACGGTCATTATCACTGCGAAGAGTTTTAATGGTGGCACCAAATTGAGGCTCCGTTTGGGGGGACTTATTTTCACCGGTCAAGCGGTCACGACCGCATGAACCGGACGTTAATTAAGGTTCGGTTCATGCGGTCGTGACCGCTTGACTGGTGAAAATAAGTCCCCCCAAACGGAGCCTGAGTAGAATCAGTTTATGAAATTTTTGGAAGAGGGAAAACACTTCATTTTTATTATTCATAAAATAAACTCACGTAGTACGAGAAAAACAATCAATAAATGTAACAAACCAATGTGTTACGCCCCCGAACATGACGCAGTTCTTTGGGCGTACATATGCTCGCGGGAGGAAAACGAAGACAGACGACAACGGGGCTGAACCATTCAGCCCCAACTCTCTAAATCGGCGGGTTGGGGGGCTGAACCACCCCGGTTCAGCCCCGCTTGGGAGGGGCCGGGCGGCCCCTCTTGGCCAGGGAATATTTATATACCCGGGCCTCTTCGTGTGGAGGCATACAAGAGTAAATTCAGGTAATTCTTTCTCCTCCTTCCTAACCCTAATCCCTCTTAGCTTTCTCCTTAGCATCCACTTCTCTAGTCTTCTCCTAACATGGTTACCACACGCACCCAAGAAGAAATCACTCGAATGGAAGCCCTAGAAGAAAACTACGTCGGCTTGACGGACTCGGTGGCCGCCATAGAGGAGGAGATGAGGGATTCTACCCAGCGACTGGAAGAACGGATCGACACCCGGATGGAAGAGATCAAGGCGTTGTTAGCGCAAAATCTGAAAGGGAAGACGCCGGCGCACGAGGAAACAGGCGGATTACAAAATCAGGCCGCCCAAACATACACTTCGCAATACCCGATCCCGTAGGCAGGGGAAATAGCGGGATTGGCGGATCTCGCGCGTACATGCTCGGGATCGGGCGGATCGGGAGCTGGCGGCTTCGGTGGCATCGCAGCGACATGGGAGAACCGGACAGCATCGCCGGCGGCTGGATTGACAACCTCCCGGCCTGCGGACTTCAGCACGGGGCTTCCGCCCTGGACGCGCCACCAAGGTGAGCCGGGGGACTGCGGGGCGGGCCGACCGCCCTTGTTACGGCCCGGCGGCGAGCCGGGAGGGGCCGGAAAGTGTTCCAGGAGGACCAATGGGAAGAAGGGGGCATCTTGCCTCCACCGCGTGGTGTCGGGCCTCCGGGAGGCCAGGGAACCGGCGTTTCGTGGGGAGGCCAGTCATTTCAGGGCTAACCAGGCGCCAACACCATTCTGATGGAGTCGAGACGCCCGGTATGGAATGGGAAAGAGTAAGGGTGGCACGGCCAAGCCGCTCCGCAAGCGTACATGCCTCCTAAACTAACGCGCATGAATTTTCCAAGGTACAGCGGAGGGGACGCCTGTACAACCCCGTATCCGGCCGAGTGGGATCCTCCCCAAGTGGAAGACTTGGGGCGCGCTATGAGCGGCAATGTGGTGACGCCCCGTTCGAAGACGTGCGGGTGCTCGTGCGTGCGTGTGAAGGTTTTATGTGCATAGACTTCTAATATATAAATATATGTGTTTTAATATTATAATATATATATATTATATTATATATATATATTATATATATATATGTATAAAATTTTGGACAAAGTGGGGGGGATAGGATAAGAGGCAGGAGAGGCATCAGGCGGGTGAGTTTTTACTCCCCTGCTAGGGTTTGGCCAAGGGAGGAGCCGCCCCTCAACCCCCGTCCCTCTCTCTCTCTCGTCGGCCTAGAGCAGCCACCCCGGCTCTCACTCTCTCTCGTCGGCCTGGAGCAGCAACCCCCCCCCCCCCGACCCTCTTTCTCTCTCTCGGCCCGGAGCAGCACCCCACCTCCCGCCTCTCTCTCTCCGGCCGCCTGGAAGTGCAGCTCGAACCGCCCCTCAATCCCCGCCTCTCTCTCTCGTCGGCCTGGAGCAGCCACCCCGGCCCTCTCCCTCTCTCTCTCGGCCTGGAGCAGCATCGGCCCCCTTTTTCTCTCCCTCGGCCTGGAGCAGCCACCCCTGCCTCTCTCTCTCTCTCTCGGCAAGGAGCAAGCCCGCCCCCTCTCCCTCTCCGGCCGCCTGAAGCAGCAGCCCGAGCCACCTCCCTCCCCTCCTTTTTCTGTCCAGGTCGCCGCCTCTGGAGCAGGTGAGGCCGGGAACGCCTTCCCCGCCACCTCTGGAGCAAGGCGAGGCCAGGGGCTTCTCTCCCGCGGCCGCTTAAAGTTGTGGAAGCCAGGACAACCTTCGCCGACGCCACTTGGGGCACGGTCGGCCATGGAGAGGCTCGGCCATGGAGGGAAAAATCATTTGGAGCTTTCAACTCTCCCGCGGAGGTCGGATCTGTGCACGGACAACCACTACGGACGCTAGACGTCGAGCCTCGGGCAATGTGCTCGGTTGTGGCTCCGCCAAACACGCGTCAAGGGTAACGATGTTTTTACTTGGGCAAGTGAAGCCCTCAGTTTACATATTTGCATGGAAGCCCCTCTCCACCAACGGGTGGGGGAAGGGAGCTCTCCGACGGGTTGACGTGTACGTCCCCGCAATTAACTGCATTAGCACCCGGAAGCGTGAGTACGGGTTTAGGCATGCTGTGTGAAGTCCATCCGGACGTGTGAGCCGGATTGGTGATGTTCTGGGGTTCCCAGAGAAGAATCCGAGGAAGTTGTATATTATCTATCTGCAGGGAATGCACGCCACAACCCCCAAAGAAGGGGTGTGTGCAATATATTCGGCCAGCTTATGTTAGCCGGCGGTTGTTCAGCTGGCAGTCGTTTGTCGAGACGTTGGCGTACAGGTGTTGCAGTACCAGGCGGGGAGTAGCGGGCTTAAGCCCAAGCTTGTGCCGGCCCTCGAAGACCCATTTTTGCTTATATTGCCGGCCTGCGTGCCGAAGTATGGAATTCATATTCCTGTAATTATTTTTGATATCTGTGATGCTCTGTGTATGTGTAGTTTACTTCTTCTGTCTTGGGCGAGTGGTGTGCTCGTGAACCGCTCGCCCCGTGGGGGCCCCGAGGTATAGTTGTCGGGAAGCCCCTGATGGTCTGTTATCATCCTTTCAGAATAGCGGAGTTCTGCTGTTAGTGGCCCAACTAGGGCAGCGTGTCGTAGAATTGATCGGCGAGATTGCGTCAATAGTAGGGCGGGTGAGGAGCATTTTGTATAGACCCGAGGAGGCACCTCTAGTCAGGAGAGAGTTGGTCTTGAGATTCTCCTTCGAGGTTCCGGTCGGCCAAGAGAGTCTTCCGAAGGTGCCTTAGCTCAGCCTTTGGCTTGGGAGGGGAAGAGTTTGCTAGTCTTCCGGGTATGCGGCGGGACCTCCACGCTGAGACCTTGGGTCTGTCCCTTGTGTTCCTAGTCTTGTGCCTAGATCGTTCTCTTGAGGGTAGTAGGTGCGCGGTCACCCCTTCCCCGAGGGTGAACTCCACAGGAGATCGAGATTTCGGTTTCAACAACGCCCTAGAGTGGGTACAAAAGGCCGAGCTTTTTTCAGTTATCAGGTGTCGGAGGGCTGTTGGGTGCAGCTAGCATCATTTCATTTGGAGGACAACGCATTTCAGTGGACGTAGTGGTTTCTGAGGGGCAGGGATTATGTGTCCTGGACTGATTTCGTGGAAGGGTTCACCGCCCGATTCGAGCCACTGGAGTACAAGGAATTTGAGGCTCTTCTGCAGAAGTTGCGACAGAAGGGCACGGTGATGGAGTACCGGACCGAATTCGAGAAATTGGCAAATCGGGTGCACTGGGAAGAGAAGACGTTGCTCGGCTGTTTTGTCTCGGGACTGAAGGAGTACTTGCGGGATGAGGTTCAGGCCTATATGCCTCACAGTCTGAATCATGTCATCACCCTGGCCCGCATACAGGAAGAGCGCTATAACCGACAGGGGATGCGCACAACGGGGAAGCCTGCGACTACCCAGGCAGCTGTTCGAAGGGAGACGCCGGCGCCCAACAAGCCAACGGTAACACGATTCTCATGGGCCGAGCTACAGGCAAGGAAAGAGAAGGGCCTATGTTTCAACTGTGACGAGAAGTTTGCGTCCGGGCACAAATGGCAGAAAATACAGATTTCTATGTTACACGAGGATGCCGAAGACGAGGTCGTACCCGGGACAGAGTCAGATGAGGACTTGGACTTCACCGAGTTCAATGTTTTCATACAGGCAATGGAGGAATGCAGCACCCCCCTCACTATGTGGATTGGGGGAAAGATTAGTCAGGAGAAGGTGACGATTTTGGTGGATAGTGGGAGCACTCACAACTTCATTCATCCCTATGTGGCACAACGGGTGGGGCATGCGATTGATAAGGGGGCTGCCTTTCAGGTCATGGTGGGAGATGGGAGCAAACTGCAGTGCAAAGGGGTGATGAAGGGGGTGGAGCTACGGATACAGGGGTACGCAGGGCACATGGATATCTACCTTCTACCCATCCGAGGCTCTGACATGGTGCTTGGGGCGCAGTGGTTGCAGCAGCTGAGGCGGGTGACCTTTGACTGGGATCAGATGACGATGGAGTTCCTGCAGCATGGGAAACAGTACTATCTGGGGGGCCTGAAATCTGCACCTTTGAAGGAAATATTCCTTACGAGCTTGGAGCGACTAGAGAACCAGGGCAGCACGATGGCAGTGGTCATGGAGGTTACGCCGGCTCCAACTGAGGCTCCTATTGTACCGGCTCAGATGCAGGCTCTAATGGCACGGTAAGCGGATATCTTTCAGGCACCACGCACACTACCACCACCGCGGTTTCGAGATCACTAGATTCAGCTCAAACCAGCTACAAAGCCCACCAATATTCGACCTTACCGTTACCCGTACATCCAGAAGACCAAGATAGAGCACAGCATCAGGGAAATGCTGACCGCTGGAATTATCCGACCCAGTACCAACTCTTTTTTGTCCCCCATTATTCTAGTTAAGAAGAAGGACGGGACATGGCGATTTTGTATGGATTACCGTGGTCTGAACAGCTCTACTATCAATGACAAGTTTCTCATTCCACTGATCGAGGAACTACTAGACGAACTGCACGGCGCTCGTCTTTTCACCAAACTCGATCTCCGATCGGGCTACCATCATATTCGGATGCGCGAGGAGTACATACACAAGACAGCCTTTCGTACTCATGATGGGCACAATGAAATCTTAGTAATTCCCTTCGGGCTCACCAACGCACCGTCCACATTCCAAGCAGTGATGAAGGAGATCTACCGGTCGCTCTTCCATCGTTCGGCGTTGATATTTTTCGATGACATTCTCATATACAGTTCCAGTTGGGAGAAGCATTTAATCCATGTCGAGCAGGTTTTCACCCTCCTCCGCCAGCACCAGCTATATGTCAAGCAGTCCCAGTGTTCGTTCGGGCAGAAGGAGGTGGAGAACCTGGGTCATTTGGTATCCGCTAGTGGGGTGAAGGCGGACCCTAAGAAGATCGAGAACATGCTTTCGTGGCCCCGCCCACACATGGTTCGTGCGCTCCGGGGGTTCTTGGGGATTACAAGATATTACAGGCGATTTGTCAAAGACTACGGCAACATCGCTCGACCGTTGACTCAGTTATTACAGAAGGACGCCTTCCACTGGCCATCTGAGGCGGAGGCGGCCTTCCAGGCCCTTAAGCGGGCCATGACAACCACTCTGGTGCTCACTCTTCCTGATTTCACCAAGAAGTTTGTCCTCGAGACGGACGCGTCTGGGGTAGGCATTGGCGCGGTGTTGATGCAGGAGGGACGGCCCCTGGCATTCTACAGCAGGGCGTTAGCGCCCCGTACTCTGGGTCTCTCCGCGTATGAGGAGATGTTGGCAATCATCCATGCGGTGTCCTTGTGGCGACCGTACTTGTTGGGACGACATTTCAAAATCCGCACGGACCATCAAAACTTAAAGCACTTCTTGGATCAGCGGGTCTCCACTCCGCTCCAGCAAAAGTGGGTCACAAAGCTGTTAGGATATGATTATGAGATCCTTTACCGGCAGGGTAAGGAGAACGTGGTTGCTGACGTCTTATCACACCTACCGGAGAGCACTACCGCCCAAATTTCTAGGCCCCTACCGGACTCGCTAGATGATGTTCAGGAGGAGATCGTGCGGGAACACGCACTACGGGCCATTGTGGAGTCTCTTCAACAGGGGCAGATCACTACGTCAGGCTATCAGCTGCAGAACAACCGACTATATTATCAGGGGCGGGTGGTCATTCCGGCCAACTCGGCTTGGAAGACAGTCATGATGCACAAGTTCCATTCGTCACCATCAGATGGACAAGCGGGAATTCTCCGCACCCTTCAGCGAGCACGGGCTAATGTTTTCTGGACGGGGTTACGACGCGACAGTCAGCAGTTCGTGCAGCAGTGCGAGGTATGCCAACGTCAGAAATATGAAGCGACCTCCCCAGCTGGCCTACTGACACCTCTGGAAATCCCACACCAAATTTGGGAGACAGTGTCCATGGATTTCATCGACGGTTTTCCCAAGTCACAGGCAAAATAGTTATACTTGTCGTGGTCGACAAGCTCTCTAAGTATGGTCATTTCTTGTCTTTGAGCCATCCTTACACCGGCGAGTCAGTCGCCGATCTCTTTGCTCGAGAGATTGTTCGTCTCCACGGCATTCTGAGCGCCATCATTTCGGATCGAGATCCGACTTTCGTCAGCAATTTTTGGCGGGAGCTCTTCCGCTTACAGGGGACCAGCCTACGCTTCAGCACGGCGAATCATCCCCAGACGGATGGCCAGACGGAGGTTCTCAATCGGGGAGTGGAAACATACCTCCATTGCTTTGTGATGGACGAGCCGCGAACGTGGACCAGTTGGCTACACTGGGCCGAATACTGCTACAACACCTCATACCATTCCGCCAGCAAGATGACCCCGTTCGAGATCGTATACGGCCGTTCTCCCCCATCTTTGAGCAGATATGAGTCGGGCAGCACAGCATTGCCCGATGTGGATTGAGCACTCCACGACCGAGACCGTACTATAGCCACGTTGCGTGAGAATCTCCGTACAGCACAAGAACGCGTGAAGACCCTAGAGGACAAGCACCGCAAGGAAAGGGAGTTTGAAGTCGGTGATGAAGTCTTCCTCAAGTTACGCCCCTACCGGCAAGTCTCGGTGGCACGTCGGGCCAACCAGAAATTAGTTTCTGGTTACTATGGGCCCTTTCGCATTCTCCGCCGCGTAGGCCCTATTGCTTATACTTTGGCCCTTCCCGAGGGCTCGCGCATTCACCCGACATTTCACGTGTCATTATTGAAACGAAAGATCGGCGATTCCGTACAGGCCAGTCCTTTTCTCCCAGAGGCTACAGTAGTGGGAGAACTCCGCTCACTACTCGAGGAAGTCCTGATGCTCAATGGAAGCGACGGGGTGCTGAGTACCGACCCGAGCTCCACGTCAAATGGAAAAACTCATCAGAAGCACACAATACATAGGTTGATCTGCTAGAGTTCCGGGACTACCCGGATTATCACCTTGAGGACAAGCTGATTCTTGATGGAGGGGAATGTTGCGCCCCCGAACATGATGCATTTCTTTGGGCATACAAATGCTCGCAAGCGGAAAACGAAGACAGGCGGCAACGGGGCTGAACCATCCGGTTCAGCCCCCACTCTCTAAATCGGCGGGTTGGGGGGCTGAACAACCCCGGTTCAGCCCCGCTTGGGAGGGGCCGGCCGACCCCTCTTGGCCCGGGAATATTTATATACCCGGGCCTCTTCGTGTGGAGGCATGCAAGAGTAAATTCAGGTACTTCTTTCTCCTCCTTCCTAACCCGAATCCCTCTTAGCTTCCTCCTTAGCCTCCACTTTTCTATTCTTATCCTAACACAATGATAACCAGATATTAAAGCAACAAAGCAAGGTCCTCATACATCAATCTGGATAGTATGAAACGGCACATCAGAAGGCTTCGACGGATGATTAAAGGAGGAACACTTATGTTTAGCAAGTTCACAGACATCACCCATAATGTTTTTAAACACAGAAGAGGAAAAACTGGGAAACAACGACTACATGGTAGTAATAGAGGGAAGTCCCAGGCGACGATGCTAGGTGGACAACAGCGGTAGCTGGTAGGCATGAAGGGTCTTAGGAACAGCAGCATCAAACACGTACAATCCATCACGCGTCCTACCAGATCCAATCACCTTCTTCGTCTCCAGGTCCTAAAAGATACAGTAAGAAGGAAAGAAAGTGGAGCAGTTCATGGAATTGGTAATATGACTGGCGGATAAGAGGTTGCAAGTAAAAAAAGGTACGTGAAGGGCAGAGGCCAAGGTAAGAGAAGAGCAATTGATGGATCCTTTTCCAGCAATAGAGGAAAGGGTTTCATCAACAATGCTTACCTTATCTCTGCCGAACAAAGGTGAATAGGAAACAAAACCTGATGATGACCAAATCATATGATTTGTGACACCATAATCAATGATCCAATGAGTGGCAGATGGTACAGTAGCAGAATGAGCACTTGGTGTACCTGAATGGGCAAAAAACGAGTACGGAGCAGGAGTGGGCTCCGAAGATAATCCCAGCATCATGTGGCGGAGGGTCATCATCTCATCAGTAGAAAAGGCCCAAGGGAGAGACGGAGGTTCACAAAACTAGCCACTGGAGATACTATCATCAATGAACTCAGTCAGGTGAGCAAAGCGAGGAGAGCTGAAGTTGGAGCGCCCACGACCACGTCCTCTACGACCCCCACGAGGAACCATGCCACCTCTGGGCAGAGGGAGCCCATGCAATTTAAAGCAAGTATCACGGGTATGTCTACTTCGACCACAATAGTCACACATAAGGTGTCCTTTATCTGTGGACCTGGACTGAAAATCCCTAAAATAGGTGCCCCAAGAATTAGAAGATGTAAGAGCAGATCCACTGGTGCGGATATCAGAACTCCAAGAATGTCGGCGATCATAGTCTTGCTGAATAATACTGTAAGTCTCGGACAAAGAAGGAACATGAGTGTGGCTGAGGATCTGCACAATGATCTGGTCAAAGTCCCAGTGTAAACCATGGAGAAACTCAAACACCCTGTTTCGATCTTCATGGGTTCGAACAAGAATCGCATCAATGGAGCAGACAAGGTCGGGGGAGGTAAAGTGGTCATACTCCTGATATAGCTGAGTGAACTCCAAATAGTAGGCGGACGGTGGGCGATCACCCGGTTGAAGGAGGAAAAAATTTCTCCGTAGTTGAAAGATCTGATCAGTGTTCCCCTTTTGGGAATATGTAGATTCGACACGACTCCAAATATCCTCAGCGGTATCCAAGAAGAGGTAATTTCGGGAAATGGCGTCTTGCATGGAGTTAATCAACCATGACATAACCAAAAAGTTCTCTGATTTTCATTGTCCCAAAGTGGACGCGGTCTTTTCTGGCTCCTTAATGCTCCCGTTAACATAGTCAAACAAACGGCGACTCTTAAGGGTCGGGGCAATAGAGCGAGACCAGGATAAGTAATTTGTGACATCAAGACGGATCGTGGTAATTTGGGACGTTATATGATCATGTCCAACCCGGGTAGATCCAGCGGGTTGTGAGACATCATGTGAATCAACCACATCGGACATAATGAAATCAGAGAACGAGAACAAAGAAAGGCCGAAAAAAATCGGATTAAGTCAAAACAGCCACCGGAAAATTGTCGGAAAGACGACGGTGCCGGGAAAAATAGCGGACACCGCCAATAGGACCGCTCGGGATTCTAGAGCAATAGATCCTTGAGCGCTGAAGTCAAAGAAGGCATGGAGGAGGAGGAATTTCACCTGTCATGAAAGTAAGCATAAGGTGGGGAAGAACATGAGATCAAGGATCAAGGCCAATCCAGTCGAGCGATCAATTGATCCCCCGAGTATGAGGAACAAGAGAGAAAAGCGAAACTTTTATGACAAAAATCTGGAACATCGAACGGTTGCCGGAAGAGTAGTGGTCGGACAGGACCGACCGGTCCGTGCGCCTATCAGAAAGGAGGGCGACTTTCAGAAAAGCTGCGGTGGAGAGAGCGAGGAGAAGGAAGAAGGGAGGGGATGGGTGACGGACGGCGGAGTGCGGAGGAAGTAGGAACGGCGGGGGATCGAGCAGACCACAGAATCCCTAGGGAGACACGGGATCTGATACCATGTTAACAGTGAAAAATCATTTCATACCTTGAATAATAAAAACTCTCTCTATATATAGTAGAGAATAATACACAAGATAAAATACAATTAAAAAATATTAATTTTAACACATCAATAGGGTGAGTGGTCCCGGTCTCACTCCCATCAGGTTTCACCAAGAGTTCATTGGTGGCAATTAGCGTATAGCTGCAAGGAGAAAATGAGCAACATGGATCTTTGGTGATGAGTTGGACCTTCTCCTCTAGTGATGAAGTGGTGACCTCATTACTAAAGAGAACATCCTCCTCAATACAACTCGGCACAGCTTCGAGATCCGGGAGCTCATCCTGCACAACAAAATAATTGACAAGATCAAAAGACACGTGTGGTAAAATCAGAAAAAACTGGAGGATGAGCAGGGCTCATGATAGAATTAGCAGAAAGAGTAGAGTTATCCTCCGCAAATGAATCCAAAGGTAGTGACGGTAGTGAAGAGGAAGGAAACTCCAAGATGTCATCGATACGATCAACAACAACACTGATCGGCGCATTCGTTGTGCTCCCAAGATGACCTAGGAGTCTAATGTATATGTCATCAGTGATGGAAGGAGCAGTAGCATAAGAAGACAGTGGAATGGATATGAGCGTTGACTCATCATCCTCCGTCATTTGCAATTTCCATTGCTCACAATACTTCAGAGCACGATCAAGACTCTGACAACACAAGCGTCGCTTCCCGATAGGTTTGACCATGATGGGGCCAAACCACCCAGCGAAGGTTATGCTCGCAAAGGAGATGTATAATGATAATAAGCAGGCTCACCATATAAAGGTCCACCACGCACGGTGGAGGCACCATATGACGAGCCATATGAATTATTATTATACAATCCTCTATAACAGTCTTCACTACTATGACTATGAGAGTGGCCCCATTTACAAGGATGATGAAAATACATTTTTGGTGCTACGAAGAATTCAAAAATGAAGCAAGTAGAATATGAACTTACTATGCACGAAATGGAAAAAAATTTAGAGAAAACCTGATTTATAAAACTGTAATATAGATTAGGAAGAAAATAAAATAAAAATGATGTTATTTACCTGAGGAAGAACTTTTTTCGCTCGACTCTCTCTCCAGAAACTCACACGACTGTGTTTCTCAGCAACGGCGTCAAAAACTTAATGCGCAAAACGGCAAGTGCAACGGTCGCTCAAGTAATAAAAAATGGAATGTTATCCACAAGTATCGATCTCACGTGGAACACAGTAAGATGAAGTTATCTTTCGAGCAAAGACTTAAGATTGAAGTCCTTGCGAACGGAAGGGTTGCGGGAGGTTTGGTTTGCGTAAACAAAAGAAAAGAAACCAAAATTAATAATGTGTCGTCGAGACCGCTTCGCAAAGTGGGGGATTACACTGGCCGCTATGCACTGCTTCGCTTAGCGGATGGAAGAGTAGGCTCGCAGAGTGGAAGAGTAGGCTTGCGGAATGAAAGAGTTGTTGGGTTTTACTATGCGACACAACACTTGTGCGCAGCGGAATTAGGAACAAGAAAACCCAAAGGAAAATACGGATCTTGCGATAAACATTGATCAAGAAGTAACATACTCATAAATGAATTATACTTTTGAGGGATTAAGTCAATACTCAACCAAGGTGCTCCGAATAAGTCCAACGAACGGTAACGGCCGTAGTTCCGAGCGTAGAATAGTGTCCACGCCTCTACTGATATTCACACGAGCACAGAGAACTCTTACACTCTTGTCACACAAGATCTAGTTTGGAATAAGAGATGCCCTCAACGTCTCCACGGTTTGCTAGAACCGTTAAAGGAGAGGAGGCAACGAGAATGACGACGCTTAGGAAACACTTTCCGGCGAAGTAATAGAACGTCGAACGGTCGGTGGCGAGAAGCAGCGATCGTGCCCTAAATGAAACAGTTCCGTCGGGAAGAAAATATCGTCTCGCTCGATTAGGTCAAAACGTAATCGCGTATTCACTCGGTTTACTTTTACATCATATATATACAGTAGACTGAAACTTCTGATACATGCGGACCACGCCGAACCGGACTTAAAGGAATTAAACCGGAGGAAACAGAATTCGTCGAGTATGCACGTCGATATTCGACGAATCAGAAGTTATTCGTCGAAATAACACGGACATACTCGACGAATCGAGACAGAGCAAACCGTCCAAGTATTAAGGCAATATTCGACGAATCGACGATATTCGAAGAATCGATGATACTCGACGAATCGACGATATTCGACGAATAAGTCTAATTCGTTGAAACTATCATTACGATACTCGACAAACCCAAGACAGATTCGTTGAGTCTATCATGACGATATTCGACAAATTCCAACTCATTCGTTGAAACCTTAAGCGATACTCGACGAATTTCCCTTAGAGTGTTCCGACCACTTACCTAATGACTCATATTCATAATATAGGTCCAGGAATGAAAAACATTCACATCCAGAACGTCATATGCTTGGTCCTTCACTCATATCACATATGAGCAAGGCCAACACAAACCTTTCCAACTTCTCCAAAGCTCTTACGTGCGGCCCAATAGGCTCATATTGCGTTGGCAGTGATACTACATGTTTGATCACTTCCAGATCACCATGATAATACCAACAAGAGTAGGCTCGCGGAATGGAAGGGCGGGCTTGCAGAATGGAAATGTAGGGTGATGGTAGAATCGGCGCACTACAAGCACAATTTAAACAAAAAGGATTTAAAAAACATGAAATAAAATTACAAAGCATAGTTTAGAAAGGCATACATCATCAAATAAAAAAGAGCACATTCAAGAACAACAATCCAAGTGAAGAAAAAGGCAAAAGATACGACCGAATTTGGAGGCTTGTTGCAGATTCTCGATAGGAATCGTCGAGTCGTCAATATGCATCCTAACTCGGTCCCAACTATCGTCTGGGGTAGAGGAGGGTTGTCACTTCCTCCCAATTGACCCTTTTTTCTTCAGTAAACTACAATTTGGCCATGTTCGATGTGACGATCTCCCAGATTAGCGATGAAGATGAGCATAGATTCCTCTCCTTGAAGCGTTTGGATGATGTGAAACGGCCTAGGGCAAAGCCCTCGTGGAAGGTGGAGGAAGGATTCGAAGCTTTCCCCTTAGGGTTTGCGGCGGAACTGGGCGGCATGAACATGCGATCCGAAAAATAACGACAACCTGCGCTTAAATAGAAATTTGTCACAGAAAAAGTCAAAGACTATGGGCGTCAACAACTGACACGAACTCATAGTAAAAACTGACAAGTCTAAACAAAGTCAACTACCTCAAAGCTCTGAGGTGGAAACAAACGGCCGCAGCAACCCGCGGCACCAGAAGCACAACTCGGTCAGCTAAACTCGTTATTGCTCTGATCCTGAGGCATTCAAAAGAAGAACACCTCATAATCAAGTTACAAATGGTGCAAAAAGTAAGGACAGACCAAACAAACCTCAAACTGAACAAAATCTATAACACGACTGCAACAAAAGGTCAGCAGCAGAGAA
The DNA here is from genome assembly GCA_039583875.1 of Platanthera guangdongensis. NCBI lineage: Eukaryota > Viridiplantae > Streptophyta > Magnoliopsida > Asparagales > Orchidaceae > Platanthera > Platanthera guangdongensis. The sequence continues at coordinate 62,883,260 of CM077152.1, forward strand.
AAGTGAGCAAACAGTAAATCTAGCCGAGCAAGAATGTCTAATCACATCAACTGGAAAGAACAGAGTACCAAACATCAAAAGTATGACGTTCGAACCGTGTGATATTTACGAGAAAAATTTCATTATAAGCCAAGAGTCCACCCGTGTGATTTCTCCTCGCGTACAGTTACAACAACCGTGCGCAAACAAAAACGCAAGGGCAGAGACAGAACTCTGATTTTTCGGCCAAACATCTGCTTGCACGATTTTCTTCTCACACGGTTAAATCTAACCGTGCATGAAAGGAACGCACGAGCAATAAAAACATAAAATTTTTAGACAAAGCAAGTCGCACGAGCGATTTGTTCTCGCACGGTTGAAATCAACCATGTGTGACCAAATCACACGAGCAGAGGCAGAACTCAGAATTTCAGCACATTTGTCTCACACGTGCAAACCAGCCCGTGCGTGAAGAAAATCACACGGTCGTGCGATAGGCGATCAAGACGATCAAGCCGATAAAAGAAAATGCACAGGAAGAACTCTCGTACGAGAAGGAAAATCGCACGACCGTGCGAAATACACTAATTTCTCAAAAGAGTTTGGGCTTTGCCCCCGCACGTCCAAAACTGTAATAAGAGCAACAAAACACATTGGGGAGCACCATGTGCTTACCCCCAGCAAAATAGAGCGCAATTGCACACCACAATTGGCAAATTATGCACTTCGTGTACGAATAAAGAATAAGTGAAATATAAGCAATTATAAACTAAATATGAAGTGCAAATGCGTGAAAATGAGCTCAGATGAATCCGAAAAACCCTATATAAATCGGACACATCAGTCATACAAACTCCTGGGGCTCAATTTAGCTTGTTCTCGTTCTAAAATCGTCATTTTTCAGGATGAACTCCAGTGCCTGCGGGAGCGGGAGTAAATTGCTCGCACCTCTGGTCCTGTGGCCTATTCTTTCAATGTCATCAATTGCCTCTTACCCCTTGGCTACTCTTGGAATATGTACTTCGGCGCTACCAATCACGTCTCTCCAAAAAAACCCTCTCGCTACACTGATGCTCATGTTCCAAAATTTATCACAGGTGTGAATAGCGCTACCACCCCCATCTATGGATGCAGAGATCTTGTTGTGACTCCTCTTTGTTTGCGCTCTGTTCTTCATGTCCCTGACTTTGCCTATAATCTCCTCTATGTCAGTCGCCTTACGGCCCTTACTCAAGAGCACGACTGTTCCATTACTTTTACCTCATCTTCTTTTGTGGTGGAGGATCGACCGACGCGACGTGTCATTGGTACCTGTAGACTGTCAAATGGGCTCTACAATTTGGACATTTTTTGGTGGAGACCAGCCTAGGTCAGGTCGACGAAAATGCCCGACGTAGAACCCCACCAGATCTCTTTCAACCTGAAGTGTTTTATCGCATTGTAATTTTATTTTGCATTTTTATTTTGACAAAATTTCAGTTTGGAGTTTGTGTGTAATGCACACCTGCGCGCGTAGCCGTTAAAGTTGTATGTTATTATATTATTATATATATATATAAATACATATATTAATATATATATATATGTTAAGGACCAAGGGTTAGGTTAAAGAAGCCATGAACCGGCCATGACAAGGTACAGTGTTCCCGATCCAGAGCGCAGGCAGGCGCTGTTCATCTTCCCGAGCTCCCGGATGGCGCACAGTTCGGGCTCAGGTGTCACTGCTCCAAGTCGCCCCTCCCCCGACATTGGCGTTGCACCAGACACGGGCTCATCATGTCGCGCATCGGCAACCCACGTTTTCTTCGGCCGTTTCCCACGACGAGCAGCCTCCCGATTTCGACGCCCACGATCTCCTCCGGCGGTTTCTCCATCAGCCCTGGCTGAAACTGTGCTTTTCTTTCTTTCTTCTTTTGTTTTCATTTTGCCCTATATAAAGGGGTTTGTAAACAGTTGTTGAGGGGGAGGATGATTGATGAAAATTCGAGAATGATAAGAAGTTGATGTTGGCGTTTTGATTTCCTGTAGAAGTTAGGCGAGCTGTTTTTGTTTCCTGTTAGGAGTATTGTGTTAGGGATGAATTTATGATATTGATGTTGAAGGTGAAATTGATAACTGCTGTGATGGTGTTTCTAAGGGAGTTGTTGTGTGCTTCCAGTTAGAGGTTAGGTGCGTTTAAGCTCTGTGCGAGCATTGTAGGTGTTAGGTGTTGAGGAAATTTGAGATTTTTGCTGCTCGTGTTGTTGATTTCCGGTGAGATTTTTGATTGTTGCTGCTTGCGATAGCTTCCCTGTTGGGAGTGCCTGATTTTTGAAGGTTTGAGAGAAGATGAACAGTGAATTTAATGTTACTGTTCACCCTTTGTTAGTTGTTGAATGGTTAACGTCTGCTTGCTATTGCTTCTTCGGGTGAAGAAAGTCCTTCCTATTGTTGGTTTGGGAAGGTAAAACCGTGGCCCTGCATAATTATTTTAAATCCCTAAACAGTTGACGAGTGAAATTAGTCTTAGTTTGATTACCGTGGATCCACCGCGAGTGATAGAGATTTCGTGGAGCCTCTAGTGTAAGAGCGAGTGAATTTAGGATTGTTAGTTTGTGGCTTCCTTACTTTGTGGAGTGATTCCGTGGAGCCACATCGTGTGAGGGAGCGAATTAACTCCTTGGTGCCCGTGTGCGATAACGGCCGACCTCGGAGCGGAGATCGAAGGTGACGAGGAGTTTCTCGTGTGATCGCCATCGACTTCGAATACGGAAGACGTCTCTTCCGTGGGCAATTGTTTCTATCTCTTTCTTTGTGTGTGTCTCAATATTTTCTCATAGGTTAATAGACTCTTTACTGGGTTTTCACCCGAGTTTCGTTAGCAAACGCTACGTCGAAAACTCCAAACGGAACGTATTTAGAGTTCACGATTTTCGTTGTGCTACGACAAGGGGAACGGAACGAAAGTCGCGAGCTTCCTTCCCCGGATTTGAAATTGAACCATTTTACTTAAGAATATTCATTTTGAAACAAAATAGCGATTTTGTGCGTTACAAATAATTTAGTTGCTTCATTTCTTAAAGTTCGTGCAAATTTCGCTCAAAATTTATCAAAATTATTTTAATCATCGCATGCATTTAGGGTTTCTTAGAAAAAGCCGACAGGCGCGTAAACCTTATGCGTCGTCCTGCATCAAATTGGTATCAGAGGGAGGTTCCAAAATTTTTCTAAGTTTTGGGATCCGCCCTGTGTAGAAGAGGAACCCGCATAGCTTTTAAAATTTTTTCAAAAAAAAAAGAGATTTTTTTTTAAGCATCATCATTGCATTTATTTTTTTTGTTAGCATGTATCTGCGTAGAGATAGGATGCATCATGTTGAACGTGGTCAATCGAGCCATAGGAACGAAGGGGAACAACCACCCCTATGGTTTTTACCTTTCGCCCACCAAATGACGGCATTAACTGAGAGTACTTGCCAGTTGCGTGAAAGGTTAGCACACCTTAGAGGTAGGGTGAGTAGATTAGAAATACCCCCTCGAGCGTCAATGTCGCCTCAAATTCGAGATGAGCATTCGGTCTGTGCACATTGTGATGTTCCACGTCACTATGTAGAAAGGTCTACATTTAGGAGAAATCCTCTATTTGAGGATCACGACTTCACTTACACCCACTCACATAGTACATCATCACAGAGATCGCTGCGATACTTTGATGACTATACTCGATCACCATATACCACTTCCCGAGATCGTGTTGACTCATCAACACGTTCACAATATGTTAGGGACGATCAGTATGATGACTATCATCATTATTATCCTCGTACTCGAGTGGATCCTAGTGGTCATCCGACACCATATTATGAGGATAGAGTTCAGTATACTTCTAGCTATCGATACTACACGTCTCCTTTATATGAGGAACCTAAGTCTGTACATGTGCGACCACCACCACATGTTCGTAGAACTCATGACCATTCACGAGCACGACATGATTATGACATGCACACTCATCATGATTACCCTCGAACTACCTATAGAGATCATTATCGTCACGAGTACGTCACACCTAGCGATCCTCCTAGTGTTCCAAAGGTGAACATGATGATAGACATTGAGGGGCAGCAAGAGCCTTCCACTGCCCGAAGCAGGGAGACATCACCGACACTATCCGATGTTCTAGTACAGGATGTGTGGAGTCAACCCACATATGAGTCTACTCCACTTAGTGAACCCTCCCTTAATTCGATATCGACTAGCTCTCTTTTGAGTGTAGATTCCCTGCACACTTCACCTAGAGGCACATCGAGTCACACCGCCACACCCGATGACGCATCGAGTCACATCGCCACACCTGATGGCGCACCGAGTGACATTACGATCGGGAACCGAGAGCTTAGTAGTGATCACGAGGTAGTCACTTCTACCCTATCTGGGAGTATGACCCCTTCTGATGGTTCATTCCTGGAAGACCATCACTCAACTAATGAGTCATTTGACGACCCTCCTATTAAGCCTCCAGATGAGCCACCTCGTCATTGTATGGATGAGATTCGTGTGAGTAACACCCTTACGAATGTTAAGACATGGATACCTGCTACATTGTCATCATTGATGTCGATAGTGCTTCAGAGAGATTATTTTGAGTGTGACATCCATATTTTAGGGCTTGAGCATTGTCATCTGGTGACCCGCACTTTAGATGAGTTATGGGACGTACCACTTGCCGATCATCGTATTCGCGATGAGTTTTCATATGTCCCACCTGGTGAGCCTCTGGATGCCTCACTTTCCCTTAGCACATTTATCACGATTGACACACTTCACGAGCATTATCGTTTATATGCGAGCATTTCATATGTTTTTGGAACTTACGTTTGCACGCGTCGCTTTTGCAACAAATTTTGCTATACCCCTCCCGGTGAACCCCCAGATGCAAAACCTATGGGTTCACCGCACATTTGGGATGTTTCCATCTTTAGTGACACAGTCGAGTTTGAGGGTGCACTCACTGATTCGTTGAAGTTATATCTTGTCACGCACACTTGCAGAGACAATTCGCACACCATGTTGACACATTTGATCATTGTTGTCTCTGATTTGCACTTGAGTGATCATCGCCCCCGCGATGAGTTCTTTTATGAACCACCCTTTGAGCCTCCTGATCATGTACCTCTCTCAGGAGTTGCTCTTAGTATCTGAGACTATCGATTAGTGGCGTTAGTCATATTAGTAGTTCATTTATTGCATTTGCATGATTTGCATTAAAATATGAGCGGAAAATTGCATAGTACTTATGATTTTTATGCAACTCAATTAAAAAAAAAGCATAAAAGAGCTACTAGTTTTAAAATGGATGACTTGGTTATGGTTCGGCTAAATCCGGAAACGGTTATCCTCGGGTACCGTAAAGAAGTTAGCTGACCGTAGAACTGGACCCTTTCGAGTAGTAAATCGGGTTGGGCAAAACGCGTATGAACTTGAGATGTCTTCCGTTTGGGGAGCAAATCCTGTTTTTAACGTAACCAATCTGACTTAATTCGATGATTACTCGCATGAGTCTTTAGAATTTCCATTGTCTTCTCCATTTGTTTCTTCTGGGTTGGTGAGTGAGAGTGAGGAGCCATATTCAGAACATACCTACATTCATTCTGCTACTAACACTTTCATCGTAGTTCCTTCCGTCTTCACTGCCAGTTTCAGGTTGAGCATGGACACCAGGAGAATACTCTATTACAGTCCTCGAGCACATATTGGACCATGACCGCTATTGATGGTGATTTTTAGAGATCGCTGATTCGTTGGCATGGATGTCGATCTTCTACCCTACTACCGCTCGGAGCACTCACCAGAGATGAGTGATTTCGAGAGTGGGAGAGTTGGTGGAGACCAACCTAGGTCAGGTCGACGAAAATGCCCGACGCCGCACCCCACCAGATCTCTTTCAACCTGAAGTGTTTTATCGCATTGTAATTTTATTTTGCATTTTTATTTTGACAAAATTTCAGTTTGGAGTTTGTGTGTAATGCACGCCTGCGCGCGTAGCCGTTAAAGTTGTATGTTATTATATTATTATATATATATATATATATATATATATATATATATATATATTAATATATATATATATGTTAAGGACCAAGGGTTAGGTTAAAGAAGCCATGAACCGGCCATGACACGGTTCAGTGTTCCCGATCCAGAGCGCAGGCAGGCGCTGTTCATCTTCCCGAGCTCCCAGATGGCGCACAGTTCGGGCTCAGGTGTCACTGCTCCAAGCCGCCCCTCCCCCGACATTGGCGCTGCACCAGACACAGGCTCGTCATGTCGCGCATCGGCAACCCAAGTTTTCTTCGGCCGTTTCCCACGACGAGCAGCCTCCCGATTTCGACGCCCACGATCTCCTCCGGCGGTTTCTCCATCATCCCTGGCCGAAACTGTGTTTTTCTTTCTTTCTTCTTTCGTTTTCATTTTGCCCTATATAAAGGGGTTTGTAAACAGTTGTTGAGGGGGAGGATGATTGATGAAAATTCGAGAATGATAAGAAGTTGATGTTGGCGTTTTGATTTCCTGCAGAAGTTATGTGAGCTGTTTTTGTTTCCTGTTAGGAGTATTGTGTTAGGGATGAATTTATGATATTGATGTTGAAGGTGAAATTGATAACTGCTGTGATGGTGTTTCTAAGGGAGTTGTTGTGTGCTTCCAGTTAGAGGTTAGGTGCGTTTAAGCTCTGTGCGAGCATTGTAGGTGTTAGGTGTTGAGGAAATTTGAGATTTCTGCTGCTCGTGTTGTTGATTTCCGGTGAGATTTTTGATTGTTGTTGCTTGCGATAGCTTCCCTGTTGGGAGTGCCTGATTTTTGAAGGTTTGAGAGAAGATGAACAGTGAATTTAATGTTACTGTTCACCCTTTGTTAGTTGTTGAATGGTTAACGTCTGCTTGCTATTGCTTCTTCGGGTGAAGAAAGTCCTTCTTATTGTTGGTTTGGGAAGGTAAAACTGTGGCCCTGCATAATTATTTTAAATCCCTAAACAGTTGACGAGTGAAATTAGTCTTAGTTTGATTACCGTTGATCCACCGCGAGTGATAGAGATTTCGTGGAGCCTCTAGTGTGAGAGCGAGTGAATTTAGGATTGTTAGTTTGTGGCTTCCTTACTTTGTGGAGTGATTCCGTGGAGCCACATCGTGTGAGGGAGCGAATTAACTCCTTGGTGCCCGTGTGCGATAACGGCCGACCTCGGAGCGGAGATCGAAGGTGACGAGGAGTTCCTCGCGTGATCGCCATCGACTTCGAATACGGAAGACGTCTCTTCCGTGGGTAATTGTTTCTATCTCTTCCTTTGTGTGTGACTCAATATTTTCTCATAGGTTAATAGACTCTTTGCTGGGTTTTCACCCGAGTTTCGTCAGCAAACGCTACGTTGAAAAGTCCAAACGGAACGTATTTGGAGTTCACGATTTCCGTTGTGCTACGACAAGGGAAACGGAACGAAAGTCGCGAGCTTCCTTCCCCGGATTTGAAATTGAACCATTTTACTTAAGAATATTCATTTTGAAACAAAATAACGATTTTGTGCGTTACAAATAATTTAGTTGCTTCATTTCTTAAAGTTCGTGCAAATTTCGCTCAAAATTTTATCAAAATTATTTTAATCATCGCATGCATTTAGGGTTTCTTAGAAAAAGCCGACAGGCGCGTAAACCCTACGCGTCGTCCTGCATCATTTTTGCTTCTGTGTTATCCTCGGTTACTTTCGTTGACTAGCATCGTCGACTTGGACATGCACGTCTCCCTATCCTTCGCAAGGCACTTCCTGATTTTTCGTTTGCTGAGTTTCAATGTGAAACTGGTATTTACGGTGTACAACCTCATATTCGTTGGGTGGGACCAAGACACCCCAGGTCCGAACTCTCATTAAGGTCAGTTTTTGGCTTCAACACTTCTGGTGCGATGAGCGTGGACCGCAGCTGACATAGGAAAATCCCAAGTTAAGTCTCATGGCTGGGGACGAAGGAGAAAGAGCTGGCTCGGGGGGTTCTCTCTCTCGGGGAAGTGGGGTGACTTTGGGGATGCTGGAAGACTTCAGGCGGGAAGTCCTCCAGACCATCCACTTGGCCTTCTCGGCAAGGAGCGAGTGGGCCACACCTCAGGTCCCGGTGATTCCCGCCCCGTCATTGGGCGAGAACGCTCCCGGGCAACCCCCGGGGAAGGAGGTTCCGGCAAGGCTGCGGAAAGGGATGTCCCCAGGCGGGAGCTGTTCCCGGGACAGACCAGTGCGAACAGGGCAAGCGAGCCGAGGTCGCGCGACCTCAGTCTTCCGTCCTCCCTCGCCGAGTAACTCGAGCAGAGGGCGGGAGCTCGTTCAGTGAGCTCATCATCTCAGCTCCGGTTCCGGAGGGGTTCTGGGAGCCATACATGACCTACTATACGGGGAGGGACGACCCCACGCAGCATGTGCAGTGGTTTGAAGATGTCGTTTCCATAAGGCAAATGTTGGATGTCTTCAAGTGTAGGCTCTTCGCTATCACTCTGAAGGAGAAGGCCAGGGACTGGTTCCACCAGTTGTCTGCGAGTTCGATCTACTGCTTCGAGGATCTGCGACGCGGGTTCTTGCTAAGGTTCTCAACGTCCAAAAAGAGCAAGAAAGGAGCAGAGTGCTTGTTTGCCATCAAGCAGAGGCCGGATGAGACACTGGGACGCTATGTCGATAGGTTACAGGAGGAGATTCTGCAGGTTCAAGAGATGACGGGATACACGGTGATGCTTGCCTTCACCCTTGGGCTGAGGTCCAGCTTCTTTAGCATGGAGCTGAAGAGAGTCCCCCCCTCCCCCTCTCCTTCGAGGAGCTGATGGAGAGGGCGGCAAAGGAAATCGAGATCGAGGCGGCCAATCTGGCGTTTGCAAAGAAGTTGGCCAAGTTGGCGGAGGATGATGGGAAGGAATCGGGAGCAGGAAGGCAGAGAGAGCAGAGAGAGGAGAGAAGGAGAGAGGAACCCTGAGGGCAGGGGCAGCAGCAAGGTTGGGGGCCGCGAGAGCCAAACAACAAGTTGGGCTGGAGACCCCAGGAAGGTCACCCTCAGGGACAGGGTGGTGGTTTCCAAGGTAGGGACAACCACCGCGAGCAAATGAGGTTCAACCTGCCGGCCTGGAGGCAGGGACAGAGGGCCCCCCTCCCGTCACAGCAGGAAGCGATGGAGATAGTGAGGGGAAGAGGAGGAAGGAGAGGAGTTCGGGGAGGAGCGAGGAGAGAAGGCAGGGTGGCGTTGCCCTTCTGTAACTTTCACCAGGAGTTGGGTCATGCAACGGCCACCTGCCCGGAGTTTCTGGAGATGAGAGCAACCAGGGGACAAGTCTAGCAGCAGCCGCCCGTGAGGATTGATAAAGTTCTGCAAGGAGGAGGAGATGATAAATATGAAGACCGGGTGGACGTGGGAGCCCGAGGAGGGATCGGGGTGATCCGTGGGGGTGTGGGGATCGAAGCCACTCGTAAGGGGAGCTTCCAAACCATCCAAGTTATCAAAGGCGCAAGGCGCACCGAGGCGCAAAGGGTCCCTGGAGCCTAGGCGCAAGGCGTAGACGCGCGCCTGAGGCACGTGAGGCGCAAAATAGGGGAAAAAAGAAATTGAGTGAATTGGGCGCCCAATTCGCTGAAATTGTGCGAATTGGGAGCCCAATTCGCTGAAATTGTGCGAATTGGGCGCCCAATTCGCTCAATTTCAGCAAATTGGGCATCCAAGTGCGCCTAGGGGGTGCCTCGGGTGCATCTAAGATCATGTTTTTGCCCATATCAAAAAAATTTTAAAAAGAAAATACCTTGAAAGGCCCGGGCGCGCCTTTGGCGCGCCTAGGAGCCTGTAAGGCGCGCGCCGAGGCGCGCCTGGGGCACATCGCCTGCCTCTGCTGTGTTGAGGCGCGGCGGGTTGCGCCTGGTGTGCCCGGCGCCTCAGCCGCGCCTAGACGCGCGCCTTGATAACTATGTAAACCATGTATCAAATGAGTGTCGCCTCGACCTCCCAGACCCCCCCACAGGAGGAAAAAATCTCTTTCTCGGTGAAGGACATGCCCGACTACGAAGACCCGTTCTGTGACGCCTTGGTGATCCAGACGACGGTGGAGAATTTCACGGTCTCCAAGATTCTGGTAGACAACGGGAGCTCCGTGAATGTAATCTTCAAGAAAGACTTTCACGAGATGAAGGTGGAAGCTCGGAGGGTTTTAGCCTCGGATGAACTGTTGTTTGGGTTCTCGGGGGAGCGGAAGGAAGTTGAAGGAGGGGTAGGGCTGCATGTGACGTTGGGGGGGTATCGAGGAACTGTCGGTTAGTCATTGTTGACGCTCCGAGCAGCTATAACGCAATCTTTGGGCGGCCCCTTATCAGCGCCTTTCATTGTGTCCTTTCCTCGTTTCATCAGTGCCTAAAGTTCAGCAGTGGATGAGTGCAGGTCAGGATCAGGGGGGATCCGAAGGTGGCGAGGTAGTGCTACGTGACTGCCGTCAATACCATTTCTTGGATGGCCGAGGTAGGGGAGCTGGAGAAGGAGATGGCGATGGAGGAGGAAGTTGCGGGGGAAGGAGAGGTGAGCCTAGGAGAGGCTGGCAGGAAGATAGCGCGGGAAGGGGAGATGAGCCTAGGTGAGGCTGGGAAGAAGACTGAAGAGGAGGTTGTGGAGAGAAGAGTGGTGAGCCTATATGAAGCTGGAGAGAAAGTTACAGGGAGCAAGGGGTAGAGGGAGAAGCTGGGGGAGAGACCCGGAGGGGTGAAGAAGTGGAGTTGTCTGGGGAAGGCCTGTTGGAGGCGATGGAGGTTGAGAGGGTAGAAGGTGAGGAGGAATTGGGAGAAGAGGAGGAAAGGACCGGCAGGGAGCAGTCCCGGCTAAAGCCGGCGGAGGAAGTCGTGGAGATGGAGGTCGTCAGCAAGGCAGGGAAGGCAGAGAAGGTAAGGGTCAGCGAGGGATTGCGCCCAGAAGACAAGGCAAGGATGCGGGAGTGCATTCAAAAGAATGTTGACATCTTTGCCTGGACCACGACGGACATGTCGGGCATCGACGCTGATGTGGCTTGCCACCGTCTGAACCTGGATCCCAAGACGCGTCCCATTTGCCAGAAGATGAGCACCATCGCCGCCAAGCTGGAGGAGTCCAACCGCGAGGAGGTCAAGAAGCTTCTCGATGTAGGTTTCATCTCGGAAATCCAGTACTTAGGCTGGGTCTCAAATGTGGTAATGGTAAAGAAGAGTGATGGGAGGTGGCGCATGTATGTAGATTTCTCTTTATTGAATAAATCATGCCCTAAGGATTGCTACCCCCTGCCTCGGATCGACGCGTTGGTTGATTCAGCCGTCGGTTTTTCTATTATGAGTTTTTTGGATGCTTTTTCAGGTTATCACCAGATCCGCATGCATCCCCCCGACGTCAAGGATGTCTCCTTCATCACAAGGGAGGGATAATTCAGCTATAAAATGATGTCCTTCGGGCTAAAGAACGTGGGGGCTACGTACCAGCGAATGATGGATCGGTTGTTTAAAAATCAGAGGGGTAGGAACCTGGAGGTCTATGTGGATGACCTCATGGTGAAGAGCAGGGATGTGGATTCACACCTACTTGACTTGGAGGAGACGTTCGCGACCCTGCGAAAGTTCAAGATGAAGCTAAACCCCCAGAAGTGTGTCTTTGGGGCAAGCCGAGGCAAGTTCCACGGACACCTTCTAACCCCGGCAGGGGTCGAGCCTAACCCGGATAAGGTGAAGGCCATCGTGGAATTGGAATCACCTCGCAACACCAAGGAGGTTCAGCGCTTAACGGGTAAGCTGGTCGGGCTGAGTCGATTTCTCTCCCATGCTGGGGAGAAGTGCTCGCCCTTCTTCAAAACGCTTCGGGGGAACAAAAAGTTTGAGTGGGCGGAGGAATGTGAGGAGGCTTTTCGGGCATTGAAGGCTCAACTATCCCAGGCGCCGCTCCTGCAGAGCCCGAAGGAAGGGGAGGATCTAGCCTTGTACCTTCGGGTAGGAGCAGAGGCGGTGAGTTCCGTTTTGGTAAGGGAACAAGGGAAGAGACAGTTACCCATCTATTATGTCAGTAGGATCTTAAAGAAGGCTGAGCTACGCTACCCCATCTTAGAGAAGTTGTCTTTCTCTCTGATCGTCTCGGTCAGGAAGCTCAGGTCGTACTTTCAAACTCACTCAATCAAGGTGGTGACCGACCACCCACTGCGTAAGATTTTTGAGGGGGTGGAAGTGTGGAACACTCGGGGCGGTTGGCCAAGTGGTCCATTGAGCTCAGCGAGTTTGATGTCTCCAGCGTGTCAAGGCTCTCCATCAAGGCACAGGCAGTGGATGACTTCTTGGCCGACTACGTCATAGAGCTGGAGGGGGAGGAAGCACTGCCAAGGGAAGCGTGGAAGATGTTCGTTGACGGAGCCTTGGGGAAATATTCCCTCGGGGGAGGGGTAGTGTTGGTAAGCCCTCAAGGGGTCACCATAGAGCAAGCAGTGGCGCTGCACTTCCCGGTCACAAACGATCAGGCGGAGTATGAGACTGTCATAGCCGGGTTGCGGTTGGCTAAGGAGCTCGGGGTTCACGACATGGAGGTGCTCACAGAATCACTGGTGGTGGTCTCGCAGATTAGGGGAGAATAAGAAGCTCGGGAGCCCACCCTCCAGAAGTATTTGTCCAAGGCTAGGATGATCATCGGTGGGTTCCAAGCGTTCTCAATTCAGCATGTCCCTAGGGAAGAGAATGAAGCAGCAGACCGATTGGCCAAGTTTGGACCCCCGGGGGGAACCCTGACCGAGCTATTTCATCCAGCGATCGAGGAGGGGGAGCTGATGGAAGTGGATCGACGACCCTCGTGGGTGGATCCCTTCGTGACCTTCTTCACTACAGGCAGCCTCCCCGAAGGGGTCAAGGAGGCAAAGGGTTTTCGGCACAAAGCGGCTCACTATCTTATGCATGAAGGGGGATTACATCGGAAGATGCTATCTGGCCTTTTGGCGCGATGTGTGGCGGAGGAATAGATCCCAAGAATTTTGGAAGAAGTGCACTCCGGAGAATGTGGTAACCATTCGGGGGGTCGAACGTTGGAAGCAAGGGTGGTCAAGCGGGGATACTTCTGGCCCACCTTGAGGAAGGATGCGGCAGAGTTTGCGAGGTGTCAAAAATGTCAGCTTTACGCCCCCCTCCAACTCCTGCCCGCTCAACGGCTTCGAAGCATCACAGCGTCATGGCCTTTCGTCATTTGGGGGATGGACCTAGTCGGGTCGTTTCCTCCGGCGAGCGGACAGAGAAGGTTTCTCTTGGTTATGATCGACTATTTCTCAAAGTGGATGGAGGTCAAGGCGTTGGCCAAGGTAACCTCCCAGGTCATCAGGAACTTCGTTTGGAGAGAGATCATCTATAGGCACGGGTTGCCTCAGGCCATTGTCACGGACAATGGACCGCAATTCGCAAGCGAGGAGTTCATTAGCTTCTGCACTCAGTTGGAATCGACCTCAGGTTTGCCTCCGTCCACCACCCCAGGAGCAACGGCCAGGTGGAGGCGGCAAACAAAATCATACTAAACATGCTCAAGAAGAAGGTGGAGAACTTGAGGGGGAGCTGGGTGGAGCAACTCCCCTCGGTGTTGTGGGCTCTGCGAACAACCTCAAACACGGCCACTGGCGAAACCGCCTTCAAACTCTCACATGGGTGCGAGGCGGTTCTACCCGTGGAGTTCGAGGTCCGATCCCCACGGGTTGCGGCCGCAGACAAAGGAGGCGAGGCATGGAGGGAAGGAAAGGAGGAGCTACGGCTCTCAATGGACATGGTGGAGGAACTTCGCGACGTGGCCGCCGTCAGGCAAGAGGAGGTCAAGCGGCGGATGGCGAAATACTTTGACAAGCACGTACGGATCAAATAATTCGCCGAAGGAGATCTAGTCCTAAAGAAAGTTGATGTTGTCGGAAGATCGGCCCCGGTGGGTAAACTCAACCCCAATTGGGAGGGGCCTTATATTGTGGAAAAAGTCCTGGGGTCGGGGGGATACCACCTCCAGAATGTGGAAGGGGTATCTATGAGCCACGCATAGAGTGGCGACGACCTGAAGCGTTTTTATCTTTAGTATGAGTAAGATTGTATGTTTTATTATGATAGTGATTCTAAAGGTTGTTTCTTCACAAGTTTCGAAGTGTTCGTGATTTTGGGCGGCACCGAGTAGACCTGCTGTCCAGGCTCCCATCAAGCTGGCGGGTCCGTAGGTTCGCTTGGTGGCCGAGGAAATGAAGATGGAAATTAGCAAGACCCCGAGAGAATCCCGCTTCTCAGGCTCTCATTAGCTGGCCTGGCTGGAAGGCGCACTCGGCCCCGGGTAGCCCCGTTGTCCAGGCTCTCACTAGCTGGCAGGTTCGTAGGCTCGCCTGGGGGTGAAGGGAATACCCTGAGAGGATCCCGCTGCTCAGGCTCTCATTAGCTGGCAGGGCTGGAAGGCGCACTCGGCCCCGGGTAGACCCGTTGTCCAGGCTCTTACTAGCTAGCAGGTCCGTAGGCTCGTCTGGGGGGAAAGGAAATGAAGATGGAAATTAGCAATACCCCGAAAGGATCCCGCTGCTCAGGCTCTCATTAGCTGGCAGGGCTGGAAGGCGCACTCGGCCCCGGGTAGACCCGCTGTCCAGGCTCTCACTAGCTGGCAGGTATGTAGGCTCGCCTGGGAGGTAAGGGAATACCCCGAGAGGATCCCGCTGCTCAGGCTCTCATTAGCTGGCAGGGCTGGAAGGCGCACTCGGCCCCGGGTAGACCCACTGTCCAGGCTCTCACTAGCTGGCAGGTCCGTAAGCTCGCTAAGAAAAGGTTGTGATATCTTGCAAGACCCCAAGTAGACCCGCTGTCAGGCTCTCACTAGCTGACAGGACCGTGGGATCTCTTGGGGGAGAAGGAAAAAGGGGATTTTCTGTTTAAGTGGTCCCAGGGGGACCCGATGGCCAGACCCACATCAAGCAGACAGGGCTGTTGAGATCATGATGGTGTTGCGAAGTTTTTGATAATAAGTTTCCAAACAGCTAGCACAAGTCCTAAGTAAGGATGGGATAGCCCAGACTCCTCTCAGGCAGGGCTCTCGGCATAACCCTCCCGGCGAGGGTCTCGGCAGGGCTCTCGGCATAACCCTCCCGGCAGGGGTCTCGGCAAGGTCCTCGGCGTAACCCTCTCGGTTGGGCTCTCATCTGGGCTCTCGCCATAACCCCCTCGTCTGGGCTCCTGGCTAGCTCCTCTTTGCAGGGTTACCGGCACGGCCCCACTGGCGAGACTCTCGGCAGGTTCTTTCTAGCGGGTTTTTACTAAGCCAACTCTTCAAACGGGTGGCACTCATCACCTAAGATCCTAGGGTTCGCGCAAAGGTAATAAGCGTTCCAGCGAAAGGGCAGAGCTTTCGATGCAATATAAAAGTTGTAGCATCGGTTTGGGGAATCTCGCCCCTTACAAAAAATTACAAAAATAAGTTTACAAAAGTGAGTTCATAAAAACAAGGGTAAGATTACAATGAAAAAAGCAGAATGTGGAGGCTATTGGGCAGGCCCGCTGGAGGCCCCGCCGGAGGTCCCGCTATAGGTTCCGCTGGGGGTGTAGCCGGAGGACTCGCCGGGTGAGCTGCCGCCAGATTCCTCGTTCAAGACAAGCTCCGCCACATCATTGATCGGAGAGGCGCCCTCTCCCGCGGGATTGGGGATGGGCTCGAACAACCCGGGCAAGATCCCTCGCGCCATGAGAGTCTCACCTCCTTCGTTCAAAAGTGTCGACTCCCGAAGCACCTCAATGACCATCTTGGCGGTGGCTTGCGTGTTCTCCTGAATAATCACGTCGATCTCGTACGCGGAATAATGACGGCGCTCGACTCTCTCCTCCAGCGACGGTCGGGCCTGGGCCAGGGCTAGGGCCTCCTCCAGGCGCTTCACCTCAGTCTGCAGCAGCTGGTTCTCGCACTCGATGTTGGCCACCCTCGCGCGAGACAACTGGACTTGCGCGGAATCCTGCGAGACGGTCTGGTTAAGCGAAAAATATATATATATTAAGAGGACGAGGAATATTGAAGGGTGCCGCTTACCTCGGCGGTCGGGCGAGAGGATAGAAGTTGTGGGGAAGCCGCCAAATCGGCCTTCAGGGTGACCACTTCGGCTGCGGCGGCATCCCTCGCGGCCTCGCCTTGAGCATGTCGATGAGGTTGTGCTCGATGGTGAGGGTGCGGCGCCCAGCCATATGCGAGAGCTGGACCGCGCGAAGTTGGGCCTGGGCGGCGTCGTAGACGAGGGCCGTGGTAGTCGTCCGGTCGAACGTGTCGGCGTCCTCCCGACCGTAGAGCCCGTAGCCAAGCGCGAAGGCATCGCCGGTGCTTGGGTCCCGCTCCCTCCAGGAGGGGAGAAGAGTGGAGACCGCGATGCGGTTGGTGGTATGGTCCCACTAGATCAAGGATTGGCCCTCCGCATCCAAGTACTTCTCGCCGAAGTCAAAATTTTGGTGCCCTTTCGGCACCGGCTTTAGTGGCAGTATGCGGCAGGCCTGGCAGTACCTGCCTCGCCCTCAACTGATGGGGTCTCGGCGGGGATCTCGGCGGAAGCTGGCGCGATGGATTTGTCCTTGTCCGCTGCTGACAATTTTGATTTTTTGAGTGGGGCGGCAGGGAGGGAGCTCTGCTTCCGCTTCTGGACACTTGATTCGGAAGAGGATCTCGGCTCCTCCCAGCAGGCGGCGGCGGCAGACTTGGCGAGAGCCAAGGGGTCGGCGAGCGCCCTGGTCTCGTCAAAAGGTTGGTGGAGGGGGATTTCTCGTTCACCTACGAGACCCATGGCTAAATAACTCTGCTTCTCAAAACAAAAGGATGTGAGAATAGTGTAACGCCCCTAGCCGATACAACGTGACGATGTCACGGCTCCGCTCTAGGCGACGCTACCGAGCTGCAGCCCAAGCACCCCAACCCCTCTCCAGCCCACTGGCGGATTGTTGGTGGTCACAGCCTCCCTTTGATGAGCGAAATTGACAGTTAAGCTGGGCCGTACAGGGACTTACCAGAAGGTCACACATCCCAGTACTACTCTCGCCCAAACACGCTTAACTATGGAGTTACTTCACTGTATGCATCGCAATCACCACATATAACTATCACAACAAGTATCACAACAATATCACAAGCGCCCGCCTCCACCAGACGCTCCGTGCTCTCAGGGCACATTACGGTGGGTCGGACTCCTTGGCACCACCACCGAGCAGAGGTTTTTAACTTGTTGGTTGGGCAGTCCTAATCTACCAACACGCATGCTGGGGACATTCCGTCCATCCCACTCAGAGGTGCTAACCTCACGGTAAACTTGAGCATTTAGATCTCATTGAGATCGACCCACCATTGTGGTGCAGCATGGCGGGTCGGGGCCGCATCCGCCCATGCATTGCCACCAATCGATCTCTCACAATACAGGTCCAGCTCAGCCTTTTCCCGTTGCCCAATTCATCAATAGCGCAGATCTTGACGCGGGTCGGCCTTCCCTTTCCTGCACCGCATACAGCTCTCGTAGAGCCGCTTTCCAACTCAGCACACAGAATCCAAGGGCTCATCCCGAGCTTTCTAGGTATTCACAATTTACAAGCATCCATACAATACACAGAGTCTTCTCCGGTTCACAAAATAAACATCATCAATTCAGACTACCCGTCCGGGTGGGCTTCACACAGCATGCTTACGCCGTACTACACAGTTCCAGCTCTAGATGCAGACTCAACTTGGAATCACTTACGTTGTCCACCGCTTGGTGGAGGATTCCATGCGTATGCATAAAGTAGGACTTCGCTTGTCCAAGAAGGAGATCGTTACCCTTGACGATCGCTTTGGAGCCATGAAAGTCTAGCCGGATGGAAAGCACCGCCACGGCCTTGCCTCCACGAATCTGAACTCGGATCTCGATTCGGATCTCTGAAGCTCCTCCGGCAGCCGGATCCACTCTCCCTTTCCTTCCTCGCTCTCCCTTCTCTCCACTTCTTTGAGAAAGAGAAAAGGCTAAAGATGAATGAAGATTATCCATCCACTCTCAGCCTTATAACAGCAGGGAAGTGCCTGGACCCTTGGATCCAAGATGAAAGAAATGAACGGCCACAATTTGTCCAAAAATATCTATTTTGGGGCTGACACGGCTTGTGACACGCCCGTGTCACAGGCCGTGTTCCTTAAGCGACAAAGGGACCGACTTAAACCCGACCAGGACACGGGGTGAGACAAGCCCATGTTAACCTTGACACGCCCGTGTGGCATGGCGTGTCCCTCAATCAACACAGGACCATGAACAACCCGAAGAGAACACGGGTTCCCGACACGCCCGTGTCGATGTTGACACGCCCATGTCAACGAAAACATGGTCGTGTTCGTTGTCTCGAGTGCATTTCGTCGACCACTCGAGAAGTTCGTCGACCCGAGGAGGACACGACCTAGGATACGCCCGTGTCCCGGGCCGTGTGCCTCACTCGAGACACTCTTGAGGCCCACTCGAGTCCCACTTGAGTCCTACTCGAGTACAGAGCTGGACACGGCTTGGGACACGGGCACAGGCCGTGTCACCCAGCCTGAACCCAAATTTGGGCTTTGGGGTGTTACAAATAGACTGAAATAATACCTTCGGCGAGAGGGAATCCAGGTCTCGCCGAAGGAAGGGGATGTCGAAGATCTTATTCACGAAGAATTCGACGAGGGCGCCCTCTCGCCCCCCCCCCCCCCCCCGAGAGCGGGAGGCTTGTAGGTCGCGTCGTCGTACTGAACTGGCGCAAGCGGAATGTTTCCAAAGTCACCGAAGACAAAAACAAATCTCTGTCCCCAGTGATGGTTCTTGTTGGCGAGACCGCTCGTCTTCACCAGTTGACCCGAGAAGAAGACCACCCTGCCTTTCGCGCGGAAGTTGAACAGCTTCCGGAAGATGGGCGGGCTGAATTCGATCCTTTCCGCCCGCATGTAGCAGATGAACGCCACCAGAATCGCGACGGAGTTTGGGTTGAGCTGGGCCGGCACCACCCCATAGTACCGAAGGGCCTGGCGCACTTCCGGCCAGAGGGGGAGGCGGAAGCCCACCTCGAAGTGCTCCAGGGGAATGGCGAGCTCCCCAGCCGGCGCGAGGTTAACTCTATCGTCGTTCCCGGGGTTCCGCGCAGTGAACCCAGTGGGGATGAAGTTGGCGATTATCATGTCGAACAACTCCAAAGTCAACCGGCAAGGAGGGAAGTTGTGTTCTCGGATGGATTGCGCACACTTGGAGAGGCCATCGCCCTCGCTAGGCATTTTGAAGAGAAGGCGAGAGGGAAGAAAAAATCGGGGAGGCGAGAGTCTTTGCGCCGCAGAGATCGGCGAGAGCAGTTGGGAGGAGGACGAAGGCTCGGGCTTAAAGAAGTAAATGCATAGAAGTAAATGTGGTAGGTGTATCAGCTTATTTATAGAAGATTCGGTAATTATGAGTTTTTCTTAAATGTGGTGGGGGTACGGTCAACAAGTCAGCAAATCCTGATGTTCTGACTCCTTGATTTTCATCCTGCCTCGTTGGCTCTCCTTGGACCTGCAGGAAGCGAGAACCTCCAGGAAGGGCTAGGGAAAAAGCAAACGTTCGCACCATGCGAGAAGTGTTGAGCGGGGCGCGAGAGTCCAGCATTTGCAAAGCATTAGATGTGAAAGCATAAAACACAGACAAAAAAAGCAACGATAACAAATAATAATTGTCTAACTCTCGTGCGGCGCAACGGGTACAAAGCTGGAAGGGAAGGCTAAGGTGGTGGGTAAAGAAGAAGCTAGCCCCGTAGGGCTCAGTACGGCTCCCACCGCCAACGACCCAGACCTCGCCTGTCAGACCTCAGAGGCACTCGCGGATCGAAGAAGGCCGTCAGGGCAGTCAACCCCTGGTTGGCCAGGCGGAGCTGATCTCGAACCCGCGCAACGTATCTTCCTGGGGAGATCTCGGCGGAAAGCATGTCCTGGGATTCCGCCCCGCCAATGAGGTAGGCGCAGTCCCGCTCGACGATCGCCAGTCGCCGCTCCATCATCCCGTGGATTTTCTTCACTGTCGTTGAGTTGGCTCGCTGCCGCCGCGCGAGCTTCGACGGGACTTTTGCAATCCTCCGCCTCCGCGCCTTGCCGCTCTCGGAGGTCTCGAGAAAGTCCTCCATCTCGCCAGAGGAGGGGAGGGGCAAGTCTTCCCCGTCTTCTTTTTCTTCTTCATCCTCATCTTCTTCACCTTCCGCCTCCTGCTCCTTCGGACCTGGAGGGCGGATTTTAGTCAAAACAGGAGGGGAGAGAAAGAAAAGTTGGAAGGTTCTTGCATACCTGAAGAGCGATGGATATCCTCCCCCGATGGCTGGCGAGAAGGGCCGAGCTAGCTCTCTGAACTTTTTCCGAAGAGCAGATGGAGGGGCTTCCCCGGCCCGGATGAAACGTCCTGCGCTCCAAGGTCTCGGTCTCGCCCAGTGGGGGAACAGAGACGCCCTCTCTCGCCGAGGGCTGGGATCCCGGCGCAGGAGCAGATGGATCCCAGACGACCCCTCCGGCGGGGAGGGCGGGATCGGGCGCCAGATTGGTAAGATCTTTGGGAGGAGAAATCCTGGGCCCCTGACCAACGAGATTCGGGCTCCCACGAATAGGTGTTGCGAGAGGTCAGGTCAGCGAAAAGGAGGAACAAATCATTTAAAGCGGAAGCCAAGTCAGCGAAAGGGACAAATACCAGGAGAGCTTGGGGGATCGGTCGGGGTAGTCGGAGGGGCAGCCCCCGAGACTGGCGGTGCTGCCCCCGAGGCTGACGGCGGATCCTCATTCAGAAGGCGGGTCGCCTCTGTATCCGCCAGTAGAAAGTCGGCGACATCTTTTGGCACCGTCCCCTGCGAGAAGAGCGATACATCAGTACGCAACCTCGTTCCAACTCTTTAACAATTCGCGCTAATGGGTAAGGCGAGAAAAATACCTCCGGCAGGGAAGAAGAGATCTCATCGCGGTTAGGGGTCGAGGTAGGCGAGGCTTGGTTCTCTTTTGAAAGGTCTCTCCTGACTAACTTGGCCTTCTTCTTCTTCTTTGGGTGGGAGCTCTCGCCGACTGGCTTCTCGCCCGCAGGCTTTTCGCCAGCCGGCCTCTTGCCCATCAGCCAAGGGGCAACTTTGGTGCATTTGGCGCGAGCCCGCGCCTGGGCCGCGGCAAGGCAGGCCTGAAGTTCTTCCGAGAGCGGTTTTTCAACACATTTGGTACTCATTTTCATGTCCTTGCAGAAGCTCAAGCAGAGAGCAATGACGACAGGGATGGCCTGAGAAACAGACTCAGCGGTGTATTTATAAGACAAAGGTGGGGTACGCAGAAAGATTCCCTGTCAGTTCAGCAAGAACCCACTGAATATTATAGGTTGGACGTGTCTTTCCGAGCGCAAGGCTAGCTCGCAAAGAGCGGGGATTGTGTACAACCCCATATTCGCTGGGTGTGACCAAGACACCCCAAGGTCCGAACTCTCGTTGAGGCCAGTTTTTGGCTTCATCATACAGCAAGCAACACTGATTTACCTTCCCCTTCATTGCTCTTGGAGCTCTGCACCCTATGACTTGATCCACTTGGATATCTGGGGTCCGTATAAAATTGCAAGTCTATCTAACTACTGATATTTTTTTACCTTTATTGATGATCATTCTCGCGTCACTCGGTTATACTTTTTGTGTGCTCGCTCTGAGGTATGGCGATGCTTCCTCTCCTTTCTTGCTGAAACTTGAACTCAGTTTCCACGCATCATTAAAATTCTTCGCACTGAAAATGCTCGTGAGTATATCGGTCACGAATTTCAAGACACCTGTAATCTTTTTATACACCACAACAAAATGGTGTCGCTGAGCAAAAGCACTGCCACCTTTTGGAGATTTGCTCGCTCCATTATGTTTTAGATGAACATTCCAACACAAAACTAGCACTTTGTTATTTCCATCACATGTTATTTAATTAGGTTCTGTTTGTGAGGACTTTTTAGCTCTTTTCCTTTTTCTAGAAAACGCCATCGCACTTAAACATACCGTTTGGAATATCTACCGGTGGGAAAAGCTACCAATGAAAACTTCCTTTTCTCCTCTTTTTGAAAAATCATGACCCTCCTACTTTTCAACTTTTCGAAAAGCATTTTCTCATTCGGATACATAGTTGACGTTACGAAAACATTATACTCCTCTGGATACAGTTCGACAATACTGCGAAAACATTAGATTTTCTCCAAACGATCCAGTTCTCCTGAAGATGCATTTTTCGCTCAAACGCTCATTTTTCGCTCAGCCGTGCATTTTTTTCGCCCGAATGCGTTTTTTTGGCTCGAGAGTGCATTTCGGCCCGGACCCACATTTTTTCCACCCGGGCGCACATTTTCAGCCCGAGCGTGCATTTTTTCTCCCGGGAGCGCATTTTTCCGCCCTGACGCGCATTTTTTCGTCCGGACGGTCATTTTTCCGCTTGGGCGCGCATTTTTCGCCCGGGCGCACATTTTTCGCCCGGGCGCACATTTTTCGCCCGGGCGCGGTTTTTCGCACGAGCACGGTTTTTTTCGCCCAGGCGCGTTTTTTTCGCCCGGGCGCGAATATTTCTCAAGGGGGAGTTTTTTTCACCCGGGCATGAATTTTTCGCCCGGGACCGGATTTTTCTCCCGAGCGCGGATTTTTCGCCCTGGGGAGGATTTTTCTCCCGCGCTTGAATATTTCGCCCGGGCGCGTTTTTTCGTCAGGTCCCGTTTCCCCTGACACATTTTTTCGCCCGAGCACGTTTTTTCCACCAAGGGCGATTTTTTCGATCGGGCGCTAATTTTTGTCACGGGCGGGATTTTTTTCGCACGAAAGTAGTTTTTAAGCTCGGGCGTGATTTTATCGCCCGGACACGAATTTTTCTCTCGGACGCGAATTTTTCGCCCGGGTGCGAATTTTTCACTCGGTGGCAAATTTTCCGCCCATTCGTGAATTTTTCGTCCCGGCACGAACATTTTGCCCTACAAACATTTGTCCTGACGCGATTTTTTCGCCCGATTGTGAATTTTTCGACCAGAGCGAATTTTTCGACCGGACGCACTTTTTTCCCCCTGGGTGCGAACTTTTCTCCCGGACGCAAATTTTTCGCTAGTCTAAGAATTCGCACCCGGGCAAATAGTTCGCGCCCGGGCGAAAAATTCGAGCCCGGGTAAAAAGTTCACGCCCGGGCGAATAGTGCGCGCTCGGGCGGGAAATGTGCGTCGCAGTGAAAAATTGGTTCCCCGACGAAAATTTGCGCTCGGGCGGAAAATTCTCGCCGGGGAGGATATTTCGCGTCCGGGAAGAAAATTAGCTTCAAACCGAAAAAATGCTTGTCGGGCAAAAAATGCGCGTCTGGACCAAAATGCACGCTCGTGCGAGAAAATGCACGTCCAGGCGAAAAATGCATGCCCGGGCGAAATAGGGCCGCCCAAGCGAAAAATGCGTGTCCGGGCGAAAAAATGCATGTATCACGAAAAATGCGCACCCGAACAGAAAATGAGCGCTCGGGCAAAAAATGCGTGCCTGGACGGAAAATGCGTGCATTTTTAATTAAAAAGTCACTGTAACAGAGATTTGTCAAACAATTTTTAAAGTGTTTCTCTTTTCTGAAAATCTCTTCAAATAGAGTTCACCCAAAATAGATCTTCTTTTGTAATTACATTTTCCAAAAACTCATTTTCTCAGCTCCTTTTGTCACCACTCTTTTTCCTTTCTGAAAAGCCCTCCCAAACGAAACCTTAATCTCATGTCGTCAGCGGTCCTCAACTTTGCAACTCCCTTTTTTTCCATTTTGAATCCTTAAACACCACCCTTATCCCTTCCTTAGATCTTTGGTTGTGCCTGTTTTGTCCATCATCTCAGACCTCTTGTCGATAAGTTGGCTGCTTGTGCTACCAAATACATCTTTGTTGGGTACTCTAGCACGCAAAAAGGTTTTGTGTATCATTCTCCTACTATTGGGAAAACAATCACCTATGTGGATGTTATCTTTTTTGAGGATCCACAATTTTACTCAATTCCTCCTGATGTTAGATCCTGCATGTATCTCCCACGCCCGGTTGTTCCCACTCACACTGCTCCCTTGCTCCCTACTCCTAATCCTGAGTTACCCTTTCCTCAATGAATCCCAACACCTCCTCCCATGCTCCCCTCTCCTCCTCTACAAGTGTACACTCGTCGGCGTCCTCGGCGTGGCGCCCTGCAACAGTTACCTCCTACTGATGTTGCTCCCCGGCCTGATTATCCGCCTACGGATGCCTCCCACGATGTGGTTGCTTCTACCGCTCACTCTTTATCTGAATATGTTTCCTTGCACTGCCTCCCCCCCCCCATCTTCGCAGGTTTGTGGCGTCTTTGTCCTTTATTTCCACCTTGTTTACCGTACAGGAGGCTCTTCAGTATTTGGGGTGGAGGACGGCAATTGATGAAAAAATGACCGCTCTCTAGGCCAATCACACATGGGACCTTGTTCCCCTTCCTCCTAATCATTCTTCAGTTGATTGTAAATAGGTTTTTACTGCCAAGCATCACTCTGATGGGGCAATTGAGCGTCTCAAAGCTCGTCTTGTCGCCCGTGGCATCACTTAACAACACGGTCTTGATTATGAAGATGTGTTCTCTCCTGTTTCCAAGCTCAATATTGTCTGTGTTGTTAGCACTAGCAGTTCATCGACATTGGACATTACACCAACTCGATATTAAGAATGTCTTTCCCAATGGCGATCTTAAGGAAACAATATACATGCAACAACCTCCTGGTTATGCAACCACGGGGGAGTCTCTAGTATGTCACCTCAAAAAATCTCTTTACAGTCTCAAGCAGACCCCACGGGCATGATTTGACAAGTTCAGTCGAGTTGTTTGTGATATTGGTTTTACTCAGAGCTCTGCTTCTCCTTTTGTATTCGCCATAGTTTAACAGGCATAGTGGTTCTTTTCTATGTTGATTTCATTCTTCTAACAGTGGATGACATCTTTGGCATCACTTTAGTAAAAAAGCATTTGGCCTCTCAGTTTCAGACTAAAGATTTGGGTCTTCTCCAGTACTTCATGGGTATCGAGGTTGCTCGACGCCCTAATGGACTTCTATTATCTCCATGAAAATATTGTCTCGATCGTCTTCATGATGCAGGTTATTCAAGATGTAAGTCCGCTGACACACCTATGGATGTCAATCACAAATTATGCGCTCATGCATCCGACAAAGATTTACTCCTTCAAAATACAGAGTATTACCGTCGTTTGATTGGCAAACTCATTTATCTCACATTCACCATGCTGGATATATCATTTGTGGTCGAAGTTGTCAGTCGTTTTATGCATGCCCTTCAGAACTCTTATCTCTAGGTCGTGAAACATATTCTCGGGCATCTGAAGAATGCCCCTGGACAAGGGCTTGTGTATAAGCCTTCCTTTTCTCATTCTCTCCTAGCCTACTTTGAGACTGATTATGCTTGCTCTCTCGAAAATCATCGGTCTACAAGTGGATTCTGCACATATTTTGGTGGACATCTGGTCACATGGTGAAGCAAAAAGCAATTGTCGTTGCATGCTCCTTTGTTGAGGCTGAGTATCGCTCAATGGCTTCTGCTATTTCTGAACTTATATGGCTAGAGAGTCTTCTTTATTATTTGGGTGTTAAACTTCCTTCTCCAACAGTCCTTTTTTACGATAATCAATCTGTTATCCACATCACCGAGAATCCAGTATTTTATGAGTATACGAAACACATCAAAGTTGATTGTCATTTTGTTTGAGAAAATGTTCAAACTTTGATTTTATGACATGTACCAATTGCAGAACAAGTGTCATATATTATAACAATGGCCTTACATCGTCCTCTACATTGTAAATTTTGTTCCAAGCTTAGTGCCTACGACTTATACGCTCTAGCTTGAGGGGGAGTATTGTAGAATGAAGAATCAAAGCCCATAAAATAACATTTATTCTTGTTCATTGTACTTGGCCCATGTTGTCTTCTTCTTTATTAGTTCTACATTGTGTATTAGGAGTTTGATTGCAGTTTGTCTCCCTATATATAGGGCATATCTGTACCTTGAGAGAGTAGAAAAATAATGAAATATTAAATTTGTTTCTCATTTTTTATCACTTAATGTATTAGAGAAAAATATAAATACATGTACACATTTATATGTGCGAGAAGTGACACATTAACTCCAAACCACAATGTGAGACTAAACTATACAATAGAGATATCATTCGGCGTGAAGCCGATTCTGAAACTGTGCAATCATTCGGCGTGAAGCTGATTCCTCCTTCGACTGTTGGTGCGACGTCGGCCCTGCTCGTTCCTGTCCAACCTCCTCCCCCCTTCCTCCCCTTCTGGCACCCCGTCAGCCCATCAACCACGATAGTCGCCTCATCTCCCGACGAAACCGATTTCTGCTGCTCCCTCATTCCATCTCGTCGACCACCAAGACGTCCCCCCACCCAATCCACCTTCTTCTCCCCTTCCCCGACCAGAAGCCCTGAACCTGCTACTCCCATATTCCCCTCCTCCCTCTACACTAACCCAGTCCCTCCTATCACCCCTACCCCCACCATCACCGTGAAACATTTTCTCACCCACTCCTGTTTACCCACATCTCTAAACTAATCACATCTTAACTTCTTCCCCACCCGTTAGCCTCTTCCCT
Source organism: Platanthera guangdongensis (assembly GCA_039583875.1). NCBI lineage: Eukaryota > Viridiplantae > Streptophyta > Magnoliopsida > Asparagales > Orchidaceae > Platanthera > Platanthera guangdongensis. The sequence continues at coordinate 62,909,863 of CM077152.1, forward strand.
AATCCCCGTCTTATTAACTCAGCCACCCGGATTATTCCCCTCTCCCCTCCACCAACCCGGAATCCATTTCCACCATCTGTCACGCCTTCCACCTTGGATGCCCGCCAACAACCGCCGACGCCACCGCTTACATGTAATATCTAAGAGCCACAATGATGGAATTTCAGTGTCCATGGTTCTTCAAGCAAATCCTCTGTGGAAAGAAATGCAAAAAAACATGCAAATTTTGTAGAGCGAAAGCTATTGATATTAAAGTATTTATCCATGGTGAAGTTTTAAAATGTTTAAATCCAATTATGAGATAAAATGTACCCATCAACTTATGCTGACAGCAAGAGATATAAGGATCACAAATCCACGCATATGATTGAAAGCATATGTAACAAAACGATATCCGCATTGCAACAAATGTGACAAATTTCGGTGGGAATCAGGTACGAAGTTGGTATTCAGTCATCATCATTTCGTTTTGTCTTGAGCATAGGTGAGGTATAAACTGCACGGTATGAAGCCGTCGTGGATACGGATTCCTTTTTTTGTATGTGAGGTTGGTGACCTACTGTACATTATTTGTGTGGCTTCTTTTTTTCGTGGATTGGATCCTCTCCTCTCACCCAGACATGGATCTATTTGGAGGATAAATCACAAAAATCCTACGTTTTTTGTAGTGCTCCGTAGATGGTTCGGCACTTGGACATGTATCCATCAACAAAATGGTATGCAGGCTTAAAGTCTGTTTGGCACGGCGGTGGCAGTCGTGAACATGGTGGTTATGAACTGACATACATGAACGTCAGACCTCACCTAAGTAATCTCATTACCTTTTATGTTCAAAATTAGTTTTTTTTCTTGATTGTGATCATAACCTTTATCATATCTATAGAAATAGAGAAAAAGAAATAATTGGTGCAATATATTCATTCACAAAGGGGGAATTTATAGGAGTACAGCGAACTGCTGAACTAAAAACTACAGTGTGGGACTAAATTTCAAACACACATAAAACATCTTATTAATAACATCAACACTCCCCCTCGGGCTGGAAGAGAAATCTCCCGCTTGAAAACATCATAAAAAGAAAAGGAATGGTGGTAGGCTAAGTGGGGCAAATCAATAGACAAGCCACCGGGGAGAATCCGACGAAGATAATCTGTTGGGCATAATCCGCACAAAAGGCAATCCCACACAACACGGTCTCATACGTCATGGTCCACCGACCATGAACACGCTGGATAAGAATCAACAGACGGGTGATTGGGAATACTCTCACACGATACAACTCGCTGGATAAGGTCAACAAACAAACACCATACCACCTACCCAACAATGAAGACAAATTGGAGAGACACAAATAACACATGAAATAAGCCTGGAGGTCGTGTGTAACTAGGGCGAGAGTCAAGAAAAAGTCATATGAGTCGTTGTTATGTCGCCGCATCCGCTACAATTTCAAGGGCAAACGTGCGCTCGGCGACCGAAAGAACGGAGGCCAAACAACGGGGCTGAACCATCCGGTTCAGCCCCCAACCTATGAAGACGCCAAGGGGGGACTGAACCGACCCGGTTCAGTCCCCAAGTGGGGGGGCCGGCCGGCCCCCTTGAGCCCCAGGTATTAATAAACCCGGGGCTCCCTTTCGATTGCATGGATGATTATTCTCAAGGTATTTCCTCTCCCTCTCTCCCTAACCCTAATCCCTCTCCTTTCCCTCTCTAAATCTTCCCCTAGATCTCTCTTCTACTTGCAAAGTCTTATCATTTGGTATCAGAGCAACATCCTGCGACGATGGTGACTCGCTCAGAAGCCGAAACCGCGCGGCTTGCATCCCTCGAGGAGAACTATGTAGGGTTGTCGGACACGATGACGGCGCTCGAAGAACAAGTGAAATCCTCCCAAAAAACCCTAGAGGATCGCTTGGATGCGCGCATGGAGGAGATCAAAACCCTACTTGCACAAAATCTGAAAGAAAAAAATCCCGCGGTGGAAGGATCGGAAACGGAGGCACCCTACCATCCTATTGCGCAGAACGGCACTGGAATCGGAAGCGGAGTGCAGCAGGGGGCCGGATCGGGGCCTACGGGGGGCGGTTTCTTCGTTGCGGGATCGGCGGAAGCCGATCCTACGCGGATCGACGCGTACGCCTACCGCGCGGCGGGATCGACCCAGGAGGGATACGGGGGCCCTGGAGGGAACGTCGGGGGGTCGACGGAGGCCGACTACCGCCTCCCAGGCGGCTGGAGGCCGCCGGAAGGCTTGGCGGCTCCGTGCGGGCCGTTCGGCGCCCAGCCCGCCTGGAACGGACCCGGAACTCAGGCTGGCCCCTCTTGGCGGGGTCCGGGGCAAGGAGTGGCCCCTTTTCGACCAACTGGAGCGAATGCGGTCCCAATCGGAGGAGTGGCGGGCATCCTACCGACACCTCCGCTCTACGGAGGACCGGCGGACTACGGAAATGGCAACCCATGGGGTGGAGGGCAACAAGGAGGCTACGGCATGGACCGGGGGCGGCCCGGGCCCGCAGCGGCCCCGGCGCAACCTTACCAACCAGCACCTGCAGAACCCCGGCCATACATGCAGCCCAAATTGACACGTATGAACTTCCCTAAGTTCAAGGGCGGCGACGCCTTAGAGTGGATCCAGAAGGCGGAGCTTTTCTTCAAGTACCAAGAGATTCCGGAGGGGCAGTGGGTCCAGTTGGCGTCTTTCCATCTGGAGGAGGACGCCTTCTAGTGGACCAAGTGGTTTCTGAGGGGACGCAATTACGCACCGTGGGAGGAGTTTGTGGAGTCCTTATCGGCTCGTTTCGGGCCTTTAGAGTATGAAGATGTGGAGGCTATGTTACAGAAGCTGCGGCAGAAAGGATCAGTCACAGAGTACCGGACAGAATTCGAACGGTTGGTCAATCGGGTCAATTGGGAAGAGAGGACAATGCTGAGTTGCTTTGTATCCGGACTGAAGGACCATTTGAGAGACGAGGTCCACGCGTACATGCCACGCAGTCTGAGTCATGCCATCAGCCTAGCCAGGATACAGGAGGAGCGGTACAACCGGCAGAAGACCCGGACAACAGGACGGGCACCCACAGTGACAGACGTAACCAGGAAGGAACCACCGGCCGGGGGCCGTCCCACTGTGACGAAGTTGACGTGGCAGGAGCTGCAGGCCAGAAAGGACAAGGGGTTGTGCTTCAAGTGTGATGAGAAATTCGTTCCGGGGCATCGGTGTCAGAAGGTCCAAGTCTTCATGCTGCGGAACGAGGACGGCGAAGAAGACACTACGGGTGACTCAGTTGAGGATGATCTGGATCTTACAGAGTTTGGAATATCTCTTCAGGCGATGGCAGGGTGCACAGCTCCCCTCACTTTACGGATCGCAAGGGAAATTGGCCAGGAGCGGGTTACTATACTAGTCGATAGTGGGAGCACCCACAATTTCATTGACCCCGAGGTGGCTCTCAAGACAGGGATTCCTATTGATCGAGAGGCCGCGTTCCAGGTCATGGTTGCGGATGGGAGCAAGTTGCGATGCGAAGGGGTCCTGAAGGGGGCCGAGCTGCGGATGTCGGGGTACATCTGCCACACCGACGTCTACCTTCTCCCCCATTCGAGGCTCGGATATGGTCTTGGGAGTGCAATGGCTCCGACAGTTACGGCGGGTGACCACAGATTGGGACAGGATGACGTTGGAGTTTACTCAGCAGGGCAAGGACCACTGTTTGCAAGGCATCAGGACATCTCCACTCAAGGAGATCTCACTCAGGGGTTTGCAGAGACTGGAGGAGCAAGGCGGGACAATAGCCATGATTCTGGGAGTGGCACCCGTGGGATCAGAGGCTAGCGCGGAGCCCGAGCAGATACAAGCACTTTTGGGACAGTACGATGATGTTTTCCAGGAGCCACGCTCCCTTCCACCGTCCCGCTTCCGGGACCATCAGATCCAGTTGAAGGTGGGGGCGGATCCCACCAACATCCGGCCTTACCGCTACCCCCATATTCAGAAGATCGAGATAGAGCGCAGCGTACGCGAGATGCTGACGTCCGGTATTATACGTCCCAGTACTAGTGCTTTCTCTTCCCAGATCATACTGGTGAAGAAGAAAGACGGCTCGTGGAGATTTTGCATGGATTATCGGGGGCTTAACAGTTCCACCATCAAGGACAAATTTCTCATTCCTATGATCGAGGAGTTGTTGGATGAGCTACACGGAGCGCACTTATTCACCAAATTGGATCTCCGGTCCGGTTACCATCAGATTCGCATGAAGGAGGACGACATCCACAAGACGGCCTTTCGTACCCACGATGGTCACTATGAGTTCTTGGTGATGCCATTTGGGTTGGCCAACGCACCCTCGACCTTCCAGGCAGACATGAATGAAATATTTCGCCCTCTTCTTCGAAGGTATGTGCTAGTTTTCTTTGACAATATACTTATCTACAGCAGGAGTTGGGAGGATCACTTGGAGCACGTCCGCACCGTCCTCACCATATTGCGAGATCACAAGTTGTACGCCAAGCGGTCCAAGTGCTCATTTGGATAGCCGGAGGTTGAGTACTTGGGACACCTGGTGTCCGCACACGGGGTACAAGCTGACCCAAAGAAGATCGCGAGCATGGTCGATTGGCCACCCCCCACGACGGTCCGGGCTTTGAGGGGTTTCCTCGGGCTGACAGGGTACTATCGGCGGTTCGTGAAGGATTATGGCAAGATAGCCCGCCCCCTCACTCAGCTGTTGCAGAAAGACGCTTTTCACTGGAGTTCAGAGGCAGAGGTCGCCTTTCAGTCTCTGAAGGCGGCTATGACTACTACCCCGGTTCTGGCGCTTCCAGATTTCTCCAAGACATTCGTAGTGGAGGCTGATGCGTCGGGGGTCGGTATTGGAGCTGTGTTGATACAGGAGGGCCGACCCTTGGCCTACTTCAGCAAGGCGTTGGCACCCCGGACACTGGGCCTTTCGACGTACGAGAAGGAGATGTTAGCCATCCTGCATGCGGTCGCCTTATGGCGGTCTTATCTCTTGGGACGACACTTCCAGATCCGTACAGATCACCAGAGCCTAAAACATTTTCTGGAGCAGAGATTAGCCTCACCGTTGCAGCAGAAGTGGCTGACAAGGTTGCTGGGATACGATTATGAGATTGTGTATAAGCAGGGGAAGGAAAATGTGGTGGTTGATGCACTCTCCCGCCTACCAGAGAGTTCCTTGTCCCATATTTCAGGACCAGTGATTGAGTCACTGGACGAGATACAGGCAGAAGTTTAGCAGGATCCGGATCTACAAACCATCATTGCAGCACTGCGACAGGGGGAGCCGACTGAGGCCGGCTACCACTTGCAGGGAGACAGACTTTACCATCAGGGCCGGCTAGTCCTCCCTGCCACGTCGGCCTGGCGGACGGTCATGATGCAAGAGTTTCACGCCTCACCCACCGGCGGACACGCCGGCATCTTGCGAACATTACAACGGGTCCGGGCGAATGTTTTTTGGAAAGGGCTGCGACGTGATGTTCAACGGTTTATACGTGAATGTGAGATCTGCCAGCGACAGAAGTACGAGACTACCTCTCCTGTCGGGCTGCTGACACCGTTGGAGATCCCCCGTCAGATTTGGGACACTGTCTCTATGGATTTCATTGACAGCCTGCCCAAGTCTCAGGGCAAATCCGTCATCTTGGTCGTGGTTGACAAGTTGTTCAAATACGGACACTTCATCGTTATGAGCCATCCGTACACTGGAGCAACAGTTGCTGATGTTTTTGCCAAGGAGATTGTGAGACTTCACGGAATTCCAAGCGTTGTCATATCAGACAGGGACCCCGTCTTTGTGAGCAATTTCTGGCAGGAGCTGTTTCGACTTCAGGGGACTTCCCTCCGCATGAGCACGGCCCATCACCCTCAGACAGACGGGCAGACGGAGGTCCTCAACCGTGGGGTTGAAACCTATTTGCGGTGTTTTGTCATGGATGAGCCACGCTCCTGGACTCGGTGGCTCCATTGGGCGGAGTACTGCTACAATACATCTTTCCATACGGCCAGCAAGCTCACTCCTTTTGAGGTGGTCTACGGCCGCCCCCCGCCTAATTTGAGTTCTTATGAGCCAGCCAGCACCACTCTGCCCGCGGTCGACCGGATGTTACTGGATCGCGACCGGACTTTATCGCTACTCCGGGAGAACTTACGCATCGCCCAAGATCGCATGAAGATTCAGGCAGACAAACATCGTACCGAGCGGGAGTTTGCGGTCGGCGATGAGGTCTTCCTTAAACTCCAACCATATCGGCAACTATCGGTCTCTCGGCGGACCAACCAGAAACTGGCACCGAAATACTATGGCCCGTTCCGCATCCTCCGCCGGGTGGGGCCCGTGGCTTATACTCTTGCTCTCCCGGAGGGTTCTCGCATCCATCCAACGTTCCATGTATCCTTGCTGAAGAAGAAGCTCGGGAACTCCACTTCCATCAGCCCTACTCTCCCAGAGGCTACTAGCAGCGGCGAATTGCGGCCTTCTCCGGAGGCGATTCTGTTGACCAAATGGAAGCGGCGGGGTGCCGAGTACCGGCTCGAGCTACTCGTCAAGTGGGCGCACATGCCCGCCGAACATAATTCTTGGGTTGACTTCTTGGAGTTTCACGAGGCGTTTCCGGATTTCCCACTTGAGGACAAGTTGCCGCTTGAAGGGGGAGGGAATGTTATGCCGCCGCATCCGCTACAATTTCAAGGGCAAACGTACGCTCGGCGACCGAAAGAACGGAGGCCAAACAACGGGGCTGAATCATCCGGTTCAGCCCCCAACCTATGAAGACGCCAAGGGGGGACTGAACCGACCCGGTTCAGTCCCCAAGTGGGGGGGCCGGCCGGCCCCCTTGAGCCCCAGGTATTAATAAACCCGGGGCTCCCTTTCGATTGCATGGATGATTATTCTCAAGGTATTTCCTCTCCCTCTCTCCCTAACCCTAATCCCTCTCCTTTCCCTCTCTAAATCTTCCCCTAGATCTCTCTTCTACTTGCAAAGTCTTATCAGTCGCCTTCGTCACAACCCCCCCCCCCCCTCTCATGGAACACGTACATGAAGGCTAGAATACGAGAAAAAAAACATTAACTACCAAGCAAATACAAAAAAACTACAACAACACTCAAGCCTTTATCCCAATATAGTGGGGTCGGCTATATGGATCCTTTATTGCCATTGTGTCTTACATTTAGCCATAATCTCACTAATGCCTAAGTACATCATATATTTCCTTATAGTTTCATTCCAAGTCATTATTGGTCTTACCCCTCCCCCGTTTAACATGCCTAGTGACTAAACTCTCACAACGTCTAACAGGTACCTCTAATGGTCTCATTTGTAAGTGTTTGAACCATCTTAGTCGAGCTTCTTGCATCTTCTCTGCAATTGTCATCACTCCTGTCTTATGTCTGATACATTCATTCCTAATTTTATTCAGTCTCGTGTGTCCACACATTCACCTAAGCATTCTCATCTCCGGAACTCCCATTTTTGCCCATGTACACAATTCACTAGCCAACACTTGGAACCATAAAGCATAGCTGGTCTAATTGCAATAGGGTAAAACTAGCCTTTAATTTTAATGGTATTTTACGAACACAAAAGATCGCTAGAGCGCCTATCCACTTCAACCAACCTGCTTGAATTTTTTATAGCACATCTTTATCTACACCTCCATCTTTTTAAACTATCGATCCAAGATATTTAAAGCACTCACTGGGCAAATATCCTGATCATCCAACTAAAGAAGTCATTTGTCCTTGCATTGCTAAAATTAAGCTTCATATGCACATTTGTCCCGCTCAAACAAAGACCATTCTGTTTTAAAGTGTCTCGGCAAGATTCAAGTTTTGTGTTTACACCCTCGCGCGTCTCATCGACCAAAACAATATCATCCGCAGATAATAAACAACAAGGTATTGCTTGCTAGATATTTGTAGTGAGCTCATCTAAGATAAGAGCTCAACCAGGAACAGCGGGAAGAGAGAAGCAGGCGGGATCGTTAAAGTCATCGATAAGAACAACGAGATCTGGGTCGGGAAGTATCGTCGAAATCAGGAAGCAGCGGGAGAAGACGGAGCCAGAAAAAAAAGGAAGCGACTATTTGATCTTATGAGGAAGTAGGGAGATGGCAGAGGTGAGAGCCACAATCGACAGAACCGTCGATGATAGCGAAGACGAAAGTCCCCTCCGGCTCAGACGTCATAGGGACCAAAGGCTGCTCCCGTCAACGGAACCAAAAATTGATTCCATCGACAGAAGAAGAAGCTAAATTGCTAGACGTGAGCAGGGGCTGGACCTGTCGACGAGAACGAGAGGAAGAGGCAGAATCCAGAGAGGAATCCACAGAGAAATTTAGGTCGCCAATAAATTAGGGCAAAGAAACAATCAGGGAGAAGCCAATTTCTACTCGGATACCATCTTAAAATAGAAGGAAAAAAATAATTGGTGCAATATATTCATCCACAAAGGGGTAATTTATAGGAGTACAATGAACTATTAAACTTGTTGAAGGAAAATGTAAAGGACCAATTATAAGGCCCATTTGTTCAAGCTCATTCTTCTTGTTTAGTCTCACATTATAAGATAGCTTCTCCCCCTCTCTTTCTTTTCTTATTTAAAGTGTACGATACTTGTATTTGAGAATAATGAATTTGAGGAATTAATAAATATTTCATTTATTTTCTCTCTCCTTGGATTCTCTACATGGTATCAGAGCCGACAATCCGGACTCGCTGAATCGTGCTCGTTCTCCTTTTGGGGGGGCTATCTGCACCCCTGGGTGGTTAGCATTTTGTCTATTCGCTGCCTCCTCTCCTGTGGCTTCCCCCCTTGTTTTCTCCTACTCCTGTGGCTTCCCCCCTTATTTTCTCCTACTCCTGTGGCTTTTATAGCCTGAACTCTCCTGACCAGTGGGCCCTCCCTCCTCTTCTCGCCGCGAGCTCTCCTCTTGCGCCGCCTCCTCTGGTTTCTCTTCCTAGCCGCAGGTCTTCCTTGTCTGCCTTGTCATGACCGCAGCTCCTGTCTAGCCGTCGGACTTCTCTTGTCCAACCGCAGCTTCACCAGTCCACCACATCTTCTCCAGGCAGCCACGGCTCCCTGCCGTCCAGCTCTTCCAGGCCGCAGCTTCCTGGTCGCAGCCTCTCCACGCCGCTGCAGCCACTTCTCCAGTCCCCAGCTCTCCCAGTTGTTGCTCCTTGCCGCAGCGTCTCCAGGCCGCCTTCTTCTCTATTCTCCACGCTGAAGCGGATGTTCCTTGTCTGGTCGCGTTTCACTTGGTCGTTGTTCTTCTAGCACCAAGTCGTACTCTTCCTCAGACCGCTGTTGTGGCTCTTCAGGCTGCTGTAGATCTTCCTCAGATCGCTTCTACTCTTCTGACCGCTGCTACAGATCTTCCTCATACCACTGCTACACATCTTCCTCAGACTGATGCTGCACCTTCAGGACGCAGTTCTTCCGGCCGTAGCAGTTCCTCTCAAGTCGCCAGGCCGCCGCAATTCCTCTCAAGTCGCCAGGCTGTCGCAGCTCCTCTCTTGAGTCGTCAGGTCGTTGTCTCTTCTCTGGTTGCCAAGGCCTCAGCGAGCTCTCAAGTCGCCAGGCCGCAGCAGTTCCTCTCAAGTAGCAAGGCCGCTGTCTCTTCTCAAGTTGTCAAGCCGCCGCAGTTCCTCTCTCAAGTCGCCAGGTCACTGTCTCTTCTCTGTCCCAGGTCAATCTTAACCTCCGGCCGCAGTTTGTCAGCAGTTTTTCCATGGATTCGACAGCTGCCTCCCCGCTTCCTGCTCGTGTTGTTGCCTCTCTCCCTGAAGTTCGTGATGAGCTTCGCATCACTACTATCTCTATCACTGGGAAGCAAAACTTTATTGAGTGGGTGCATTCTGTTCGTTGTGTTCTGCAAGACAAAAGGCCTTCTTCACCACTGAACTGCTACCACTCCTACTATGTCGATCGAAGAGTGGCTCCGCGATGACGGCCGCGTCCAATCTTGGATGCTCAATTCAATGGACACTGAGCCCTATCGTATGGCCATGTATCATGAGACGGTCAAAGCGATGTGGACAGAACTTCACTCACTTTACTCTGGCCAGAAAAGCCTCCAGCACCTCTTCGATATTGTCACCGATCTCCAGACACTTGACCCTAGCACAATAAGTGACTTGACCTCCTTTGTTGTGCGATCCAAGACCCTTATTGAAGCATGAATACAACATCAACCCCCTACCACGGATCTTGTTGTGCAACGGGCACAAAAATAAGTTGTTGGCATAACTATGATGATGGCTCGGGTTCCACCATATCTCTACAGCGTTCGAGCTCATATTCTCTCCTCATCTACAACTCCCTCCTTGTAGGATGTATGTTTTATGCTCTTGAAGGCTACTCCGTCACCTGAGGTTACTAGGCATCCCTCTCGGCTCTAATCCAGCAGTCCCTTCCCGCCTCTCCTGCTTTGACGACTCGATGGGGTCGTACTAACACTCGGGGACGTGGTCGTACTGGGGAGACCCCGTCCCAAGTGTTCTCATTATGGTCAGGATGGTCACCTGAAGGCGACCTGCTACCGCAAACATGTTCTGCCTCCACATCTCACTGCAACTGTTGTTGTTGTTAATCCTGACTCCACCCGTGACGATATCAGTTCTTTACGCACTCAGCTTCAGCATCTCCAAGGGGTGATCACTCGCTCATCGGGCTCTGTTGCGTCGGTCCCTTGGTCCCTCCTGAAGGTATAGCTTGTCTCTTTCATAGCTCTCATTGGATTGTGAACTCGAGTGCCACACACCATATTACTCTACAAAAACTATCTCAGTACTTGCAATCTGCATATCCCCAGTTCATCACCGTAGTTAATGGGGTCACTACTATGGTTTCTGGTGTTGTTGATTTGCCACTAACTTTAACCTTTACACTATCCTCGGTTCGGCATGTTCCGGGATCTCTGTTTAATTTGTTTTTTTGTTAGCCGTCTAACTCAAGACTTAAATTGCAACATCATATTCTCACTTACTTCCTTTGTTGTGCAGGATCGACGGACGTAGAGTATCATTGGTAAGGGGAGACTGTCTAATGGGCTTTATCTCCTAGATGTTCCTCCCACTGCTCTCTCCTCGGTCACCACTATTGATTGGCATCGTCGTCTTGGGCATGCCTCTTTTCTGATTCTTAAGAAGGCTCTTCCTGATGTCTCCATTCAAGAGTTTATTAGTGAATCATGTATCTTTGGAAAACAGGACAGTGCATCTTTTTTACCTAATTGTACTCGGAGTGATACTCTTTTTGCTTTAGTCCATTCGGATATCTGGGGACCTTATGAAGTTTTTTGTATTTATGATTATCGTTACTTTGTTATATTTATTGATAATTACTCGCGCATGACCTGGTTATATTTACTCCGTGATCGTACTGAACTTATTTTTACATTTCATGTCTTTATTACTGAGACTCGAACTCATTTCTCCGCCGCTATTAAAGTTTTTCGTACCGATAATGCACGTGAATATACAGGTCGTACCTTCTCCAATCTGTGTACTGAGTTTGACATCATCCATCAAACGTCGTGCGCCTATACTCTGCAACAAAACAGTATGGCAAAATGGAAGAATCTTCACCTTCTCGATGCACACGATCCCTCATGTTTCAAATGCAGGTCCTCATTCTCTACTGGAACTTCGCGGTCTCTACTGTCTGTTCTCATAAATCGCATGTCCGCTTCCATCCTCCACTTCGCCACCACGTTTAGTCTTTTTTTCCTTCCAAACAGCCTCTCTCTGTCGTGCCTCGTGTCTTTGGCTGTACCTGCTATGTGCATAACTTTGGTCCATCTGCGGATAAGTTTTCTCCTCGCGCTGCCAAATATATGTTTGTTGGATACTCTCGTGCTCAGAAGGGTTATGTGTGTTACTCTCACATTGATCGCAAAAGGGTGGTTTTGGCTGATGTCACTTTTCTCGAGTACCAACCATTCCACTCCCCTAATACAGCTCCTCTTATACCTCTCATCTTACCCCGCCCCACCGTCCCTGTTACATTTCATCTTCCACCACTTCTTCTAATATTGTCATCACCACCAGTGCAACCCAAAGCACCACTTCGTGTGTACTCTCGTCGTCCTCCCAAATCGGATGCCCCACTGCAATTACCTGATACAAATGATCTCGCGCGGCCAACTGGTTCGGCATCCTCCTCTACGGCACATCCCTTGGCGAATTATGTATCCTTGCATCGTCTCTCTCCGCCTCTACTCAAATTGGTGTTGTCTCTATCCTCCATTTTGATACCTAACTCTGTACAGGAGGCTCTTCATCATTCGGGGTGACGAGATGCTATAGAAGAGGAAATGACTGCCCTATGGGCAAACCGGACATGGGATCTTGTCCCACTTCCTCCTGGGAAGACTTGCGTCGAGTGTAAGTGGGTTTATCCTATCAAACATGCTCCCGGTGGAACGGTTGACCGCCTTAAAGCTCGGCTTATGACTTGAGACTTCACTCAGCAACAAGGCTTCTACTACGATGAGATTTTCTCACCAGTTGCAAAGATGAATACTGTTCGGGTCCTGATCACCTTGGCTGTTCATCGTCAATGGTCCTTACATTAGTTGGATGTCAAGAAAGTTTTCCTCAATGGCGACCTTCAAAAGACTGTCTACATGCATCAACCTCCCGAGTTTAAGACCACGGGGGAGTCTCGTGTTTGTCACCTGAAGAAATTTATTTATAGTCTCAAACAGTCTCCTCATGCACGGTTTGACAAATTTAGCAAAGTTGTCCAGGATGTTGGATTCACTCGAACCTCTGCTGACTTCTCTATCTTTACTCATCATTGACCAATAGGCACTGTAATACTCTTGGTTTATGTTGACGATATCTTAATCACGGGAAATGACTCCACAGGAATACAGATGATTAATCAGCACTTGAACTTTGTACTTCAAACTAAAAATCTGGGAAAAATTCGGTACTTCCTTGGGCTCGAGGTAGCACGGTGACCCGATGCCCTTGTTCTATCTCAAAAAAATACTGTCTTGATCTTCTTTAGGATGCTGGCTATTCGGGATGCAAGTCTGCTGATACCCCGATGAACATCAACCACAAGCTCTGTATTCAAGGCTCTGATTCGGATCTGCTACTTCCTAACCCTGAGTATTATTGTCGCCTTGTTGGAAAGCTGATCTATCGTACTGTGACAAGACTTGATATCTCCTTTGTCGTCGGAGTTGTCAGTCGATTTATGCATACTACACGGACTTCTCACCATCAGGTCGTTGAGCGCATTCTTAGATACTTGAAAGCGGCGCCTGGATAAGGGCTCGTATATAAACCATCTTCCACTCCCAACCTAGCTCTGATTGTTTATTCTGACGCTGATTATGGTGGGTCTCTGGATGATCAACGTTCTACAAATGGTTATTGTATATACTTTGTAGGGCATCTTATTACCTGGCGTAACAAGAAGCAATCGGTTGTTGCACGTTCGTCTGTTGAGACCGAGTATCGAGCAATGGCTGCAGTTGTATCTGAACTCACGTGGCTAGAAGGACTCCTTCGTGATTTGGGAGTTCATCTCTCCTCACCTGCTACTCTATTGCGTGACAGTCAAGCAGCTATACATATTGCCAAGAACCTCGTGTTCCATTAGCGAACTAAACATATTGAGGTTGATTGTCACTTCATCCGGGAGAAGGTTCAATTGAAGAAGTTGGAGTTACAGCATGTTCCGGCTACCGAGTAAGTGGCTGATATTCTCACCAAGGCTCTGCTACGATCGTTGTACTATCAGTTTTGTCCAAGCTCGGTGCCTACAATTTGTATGCTTCAGCTTGCGGGTGAGTGTTGAAAGAAAATGTAAAGGCTCATTTGTTCAAGCTCATTCTTCATGTTTAGTCCCACATTGTAGGATAGCTTCTCACTCTCTCCTTTTCTTATTTAAAGTGTACAATACTTGTATTTGAGAATAATGAATTTGAGGAATTAATAAATCATTCATTTATTTTCTCTCTCCTTGGATTCTCTACAAAACTTAAAACTATAGTGTGCTACTAAATCCCAAACACATATAAAGCCTCTTATTAATAACTTCAGCAATGTCAAACATATTTTATGCCTGTGGGTTTTTATCCAAACTCACCAAAGCAAAAACGACGTGTCAAGCAGACCCTAAATTGAAGAATGCATGAATGTTGACATTTTTTATGACTCAAATATTTTGATTCTTATAAAGAAATGTAGTATTGTATTTTGAACCCCTTGAAAATACACAAGTATATCAGTGATGAGAAGTGCATTTTTTAAAGGAGAGTATTACAAATTCTGCCCATCCAGGTTAATTTTATCAAAAAACATAGAGAAATAACTGTAAAATGGTTGAGGCTCATATTTGGAGCAACAAAATTTTAAGAAAAAGGTTTCAATCACAAATTCTGGCACTAGATAATGGGAAGACATTAAGAATGATTAGGATGAGTGAACTCATTGTCACACATTCTCACCAACATAAACATTTCCACTATTGCGGGGCAAGAGTAATGAACAATCAAGAATCACATAATTGCGATAAAAAATTTGAGAGATGAGCACCCATCTAGCATTGAGGGTTGGTTCTCTCAAAGAGTCCATCTCCAAAATGAGAGAACGTTAAAGACACCAAAAATGTACCTAACACTCTCCTAAGAGATTCCTTATATAGATAGAGATGGCACGCCTAATAAGATAACAACTAATATTTAATTTATATTATTAAGATTACTTAATGTTAATTAATTAATTACTAATTAATTTTTATCAATTGTTTTGGAAAAAAAGTCCATAAAACTCTTAAATATTGTAGTAAACTTCATTGTATCGAGATAGCGGCTTCATGTCCTTCACTTGCTGCTGCGGGCAATTCCACTGGGGCGTATGCGTATCAATATCCCACCCTTGAAAATTGATCTTGCCCTTGTTGAACCCCAAAAGGGGGCTCATTGTGCATTTTACCTTTTGTTCTACATTTCTTTCAATATGTCTCTGTTAATGTCACATTCTTTGAGTGTACACCTTATTTCTCCACATATGGTGAGCCTTACTCTGAAATCTCTCCTCTTCCTACCATATTTCCTTATTCTACCTCTATTTTATCATCTACAAACAGCTTTATATCAAAGAGTGTTCGGGCAAAGAAATATTATTTTAAGAGAATAATCATCTGTGGATAGAAGCTTATTTTGATGTCAAATATGCTGATGATAAAGGAAATCGAAAATCCGCCTTAGAATTCTGCACTTTCATTGGTGGAAATCTTTTTACTTGGAAAAACAAGAAACAAACAGTTGTGTCTAGGTCAAGTACTAAAGCTAAGTATACAGGAATGACTCAAACCATATGTGAGTTGAGGTGGTTGTAAGCGCTTCTGATGGACTTGGGAGAAGTCTACAATTATCTTCTACCCATGCTTTGTGACAATAAAACAGTCCTCTATATATCAAAAAAATCTAGTTTTCCATAAAATAACAAAGCATATCGAAGTCAACTATCACTTTGTCAGGGATGAAGTTTTGAAGAAGTAGATATGCGCTTCATTCGTCTCTTCCGATAGAGAATGATTGACATCTTTACGAAACCAGTCTCTTCATCTTTCACATATATTTGCGAAAATCACTCAAGCAAGGAATTATTGACATATATACTTCAGCTCAAGAGAGTGTGTTAAAGCATAAGAGGAGGAGCCCATGCAGATGATAAGAATGGGCGGTTACTTGTGGTGTAACCACCCGGTGTTGCTACCTAATTGTAGTATGGGCAGTTAGCTTTAGGGTAACTACGCAAGGTTGTTAATAGCATAGGTATGGGCGGTAACCTCTTCAGTTCTATATAAAGAGGGGTGCACTCATGTAATAAATAGATTTTTAAGAAAAATAAAATCATTATTTTTATTTCAGTTTTGTGTTTTCAATGACCACACGGACTTTTTTTTTACACAAACCTGTCCAAAAAAATGTAATCAAACCAGGCCATGTCATTTATGCCCTTTTTCTACCCAGGCCAATTCTCAGGACTACTTTAGGCATGAATAACAACTTAGATAGAATAGCATTATGAACTCAATGATCACGAAGGAAACCATAGGAGTTTGACATAATCAAGCACTCTGAGCTCTAGGGTGAGGATGATACAAATATAGAAAACCTTAAGAAGCATTCATAAAGGGTGAATACAGAGAAGACAAAGTTGAGCTAAGACGGAGGCATAGTGCATTTGTTCATTATTGACATGTTCTATAAAGTCTAATCGTGGAAATTGTGACGGATAGCGCTTTGTGTTTTGTGTGAATGTTGACGTGATTTGTTTGCGCACCGAAAATCCTTAAGTCAACTTGTGTCAATTTGCTACACTTAAAAAATCAACACTGCAAAATTAATTTCCGGATTAATAGATTTAAAAACCTTTTTTGCATTTTCATTTAAGTTCTTTTTATTTGAGGTCATCTTGCATCACAATCGTGTAGGATCATATTAGCATTGGTGCACCCCACTTACACAGCCTACCAACCCAAAACAAGACATGAACCTCTATTGGAAGGATAAAATAATAGTCGCGGAATCAATTCTAAAGAGATAGAGAATTAGCAAGCCAGTAAAAGTCAACAGGAAACATCAAAAATGGAAGGGAAGTTCAAAATAATGAGATATCAAGCTCTGTGAAAGCGTGATTAAATGGCTGTTTTTGACATAAATTATCATTGTTTCTTCAGCCAATTGAACGCCTCCTTAAACAGAAAATGGGAGAGGCATTACTCTTTCAAATTTGGAAAACCTTCATAATTAACCGGCGATTAAAACAAGGACAGGCAGCGCACCTGCTCGAGCGCTGCCAGTCCCGACATCAACGCCGAGAAAGACGGTCCGGCGAAGGCTCTGCGCGGTGGTTGTGGTGGCGCTGGCGGTGGCTGCCGTCATTTCGATGGATGCGGGTAGCGCTACGCGGTGGCCGGGCGTTGGTAATAGAGGCGCTGTTTCCAATGGCGAAGAAGATGAGAACGTCCTGAGCACAAACTTCATTTATGTAGACCCACCTTGCTTATCCCAATCAAAATTAGCGTTGTGTATTTAGGAATAATACCAAATTAGTGGTAATACCGGATAGATCAGAAGACGTATGGGGGATTATACGTTAGATTGCGCAGCTCTGCATGAAGAGACTTTCTGCACAGCACATTTGTTTGGCGTTGCGTTTTCATTCTAGTATGGGACCGTAAAATTATTTTGTTGAGAATAGTGGGACATGCTCCTTAAGGCATGGGAGAGGTGGGGGTCGAAATAGGGGCGGTTCCTCCTTGCCGTGGGCGCAAACGGAACAAACGGGGACGACGTGCCATTTAGTTACCCGTCGTCCGACGGCATTTGCTACAAATGAAGCCCAAAAACACGGAACCAAACAAAGCCTAAACCAAAGTGCAAGAATGAACATATCCCTCAATGCTAACAGCCACCACATATTGGATCTCCTTAGTACAGAAGCTGCCACCACAAAAGCTCAGAAAAGGCAAATATCTCACAGCTATTATTTGCAATATCTGAAAAAGCAAGAAACAACATGTTCCACAACCGCTTCATAGTGATCAACGCTATTCAATAATCATCACACGGTAACTAGAAGGTCCATTGTAACCAAAACTCGTCTTAGGACGTTCTTGTCGGTTGGATGGATTAAAATAAATTTTGATGGGCATGTGCATGCAAGCAACTCCACGGGCATTGGTTGTCATACGAAGTCATCAAGGTGACTTACTGGCGGTTAAGGGCACCAAGATTCAAAGTAGATTTGTGATCCTGTCGGAGCTTAGGAGAGCGCTCGCCGGACTGGTTTGGTGAGGCATTTCTTTGGAAGTGTGATGGGCATTAATTATTCTAGAGGGAGATTCCATTGAAGCTTGTTGTTGTTGAATTTTGTGAAGTGAAAGTGGGTGATGGAGAAGGTCGGGCGGTATGAGCGGCCTGGGCGGTCTGAGTCTGCGGCCTGGGCGGACTGCTGGTTGCGGCCTGGGGGACCTGGCTTGGACAGTGGCTTGGCTGTTCTTGTGGAACGGCCTGTGCGGCCTCTGTTGCGGTCTCGGCGGCCTAGGTGTGCGTCCTGGATGATGTAGGAAGTCTTAGCGACTTGGGCATCTAGTGGAGCGGCCTGAGCGGACTGTGTTTGGCGGTCTGTTGGCGGTGCTCAGCTTGATCTGCGGCCTTGCAGTTAGCCAGCTCTTGTGGTAACCGGGCGGATTGGAAGTTGTATTCGCGGTGTGTTGGCGGACTTGTTTATTGCGTCCGCGGAGTCCGCATGTGTGGACGCTTTGGAGATGGGCTTTTTATTCTTGCTGAGCTCTCCATATTGCGATGGATGTTCCACATCCTTGTGGTGGACTGTCTTGTTGATTGGCGGTCTGGGTCTTCTGTGTCTGCCGTGCTCGCGCCAGTTGCTTGATGGGCTGCTGGACATGGTCATTTTCTGTGATAAGTCCATGGTGTCCGCAGAGTCCGTTGTTGACCGGGCAAACTGCCTGTTGGTCGTGGACTCGTGGCGGGTTGTGGCATTGTTGTCGAGCTGTACGGACTGCCACTGTGTCTGTGTACAGTGTGCGGACTGATGCAGCATGAGTTGTGGTTGTGTCTGCATGCTGTGTTGTATTGCAGACTGTTGCAGCATGAGTTGCAAGTGTATCTGCATGCTATGTTGAGTAGCGGACTAGCGATATGCTTGCGTTGGGCGGACTGGCGTTGCGCTTTTGTTGTGCGGGCTGGCATTGTGTCTGCATGGTGGCGGACTGGCTTTTGACCTGGCGCCTGGAGGATTGGTCTGTCCAAGTCTCTGCGTACTTGGCAGACTGGGTTGTGTTAGCGCGCAGGCTGGGGTGGTGACTCTATTCGCTAGGGTGGTGACCACACTTCTCACCTCGTCTATAAATAGACCCCCCCCCCCCGGCACATCTACAGTAACTGAGTGAACAGTAAGTTGAGTCTTGGTTAATAGTTGCGGTCTTGATTTTCCTGTCTGCGCGGGTTGAAGAGAACTTTTTGTTGTTTGCAGGTTGCGCGGCTAACACTGAGGAGCCAGGAGTTTGGCTTTGACTGCGGTCAGCATCAGTGAAGTTTGCGGTTTCAATCGGCAATCTCAGCTGGTCGTTTCTGCGGCTTGTCAGTTTCTCTGCTTCAGCTTTTCCAAGTTCAATAACCTGTCCGCCGAACTCGGCAGTGTAGGCGGTCTGTTCTTTAGTTCGGCAGCGGCTTGTAGCAGTCAGCGAATAACGGTGTGTCCGCGCGACCTCGCGGTCTCGGCGGACTCCGTGTTCTATTCGTCTTCCAGCAGCAGCAGCAGTTCGGGCGGCTTCGGCGACTTGACGGACTGGGCGGTCTCGGCGGACTCTAGTTCTGTCCGCTCGAATTGTTTTACTTGTATTTTTCCTGTATTCCTCTGTACTGGTTAAATCATGTCTTGACATGTATACATCGCTTTGTAAAGAAGAAATAAAGAAATATATGATCTGCTTGCCCCTGTGATTGCATTTGTTTGTTGAGCTTGCTTTCCTGGTTTCCGCATGATCAAGGTGTGATCTTGATAGTTCTGAGGATATTAATTTGGCATTAGGCTATCTCGTTGACCACTTTGAGAAATTCAACATGGTATCAGAACGAGGTTCAGTTGCTTGAGCGATGATCAACTTGTGTTGTTGCTCTGTGCTTCTGGAAGCTTAACCAAGGTTGCTGCAATGGAAGAGAACTATGCAAGAGGTCTGGGTATTGAACTCTTGACCACGACTAACTTTAAGAAGTGGAAGTCATGCATGAAGAGTTTTCTTCTTGTAGAGAAGCTATGGGAGATCGTCGGTGGTGACGACAGATAGGAAGTTACAGTTGCATTTGTGAAAGTCCACCTAGTGTCAGCTATGTGCACCTATGGGGGGGGGAATAGGTGACGAGTAGCGCTTTTGCGGAATTTACGAACGTACCTGCACAATAAAAATAGAAAGCACAACACACAGAATACACAGGCAAATTATAGTGGTTCCCCGACTTGGGTACATCCACTTTCCCCCTTCGACCTATCTCCCCAACAAGGGACGACTCGGTCACTTCTCCAACGGGATTGAAATCCAATCCCTGCACTAACGGAAGGAACCCTTCCACACGTGAGAGTCAACACTCCCACAAAACGGGTTGCACCCAACCCTTACAACACGGAACAAAAGTTCCTTTATAACAAAAGTAAATATAGAATGTATACAAGATACAAACTTCTTTCGGAGACTACGGTATTCCTCTTCGTTCGACGACGTGTTCGTGAAGTCAACGAAGAGTCTACAACCTTGGTCTCTCTTGGAGAGGATCTCCCCGGAACCGGCGGCGGCAACACGAGCGGCGGCTAGCTTCGGGATCGGCGGCTGTGATGATAAGCGGCTGCTGAACTTGGAGATCCAAACTTCGTAGCGAAGCTAGCTTGGTCTTCCAACGGTCACACGAGGATCGGTCGTCTCGATCGATTCGGACGGGGGAGTTTTTCCCGGTCAACAAATCGAGAGACAAGAGATCTCTGGATAGACACGTGAGACTCAAGCTTTGCTAAGCTTCTGTCGCCGGAGATCACGAAGGATTCCCGATTGTTGACGGCGACCTACGTTCCCGAGCGCGACGGCGGCGGCGGAGAGGAATCGCGGTTTTAGGGTTACGTTGCGGCTCGGTTTCTTTCTCTGCCTTTTACTGTTCAAAATACCCGAATATATATACTGTAGATAACTCCAATATGACCGTTTGTGGGACCCACAATAGAAATCCCTAGATCCCGGTCCAGAAAATTGATAGCTGTAGAATCCGGTTCAGGAACATCCCGAGAAAACGCTAAGTGAAAATCGGCGAGAATCGCAGGTGATTCTCGACGAATCGGCGAGAATCACCAAGTGATTCTCGACGATTCGTAATCGTCGAGAATCGCTAGTGATTCTCGACGAATCACTTATTGATTCTCAGCAATTTTCACTTAGTATCCATGATCTGCTTAACCACTGGTTCAGCGAGAATCACTAGTGATTCTCGCCGAATCTTACTTGGTACCGTTTTGAGGTAGCCTGAAGGAGTCGGTGAGAATCACTAATGATTCTCGTCGATTCGGCGAGAATCACTAGTGATTCTCGTCGAATCGGCGAGAATCACTTGGTGATTCTCGTCGAATTTTCCTTGGACGAATTTTCGTCTTCCACCCTGGAGCTGCTCCTTGACCCATCCATGTTCCTTGTCTTCTCTTGCATATGAACGGCCCTGTACTTGAAAGTAAGTGCACTCCAATAGAGAGAGTACACGTAGGCCAACGCACTGATCTGCTCAATGAGGGATTACGTCTTGCAGACCCGTGTATATTGACCTACTGCACCCTGACATTAGTGTGCACTTAGCGTGGAGGAGCTGCAAGTACAACTTAAGATGTTTCATCAAATACATTGTGAATTCATCTTAGCTTGACAGGTGGCTTCCTCAAATCCAGGTAATTGTGGATACAATACCCAACAGTTTGGGACTGCTGAGCAGGTGAGAATCTGGAGGAAAACGAATGCAAAGGCTGAGTTTACCCTCAAGAGGGTTGTTTCACCGGGTTATTTGATCACATCACTGGATTTGAGTCGGTTGCTGATATTTGGACAACTATTGATGGGTTGTTCAATAGGAAGAATGTGGTGAGGCTACAGTTCCTGGAGAATGAGTTGGCTAGGACAACTCAAGGAGACCTGACTATCTCTAAGTTCTTTTTGAAGATGAAGATCCTGTGTGCTGAGATATCAGCGCTTGATCCTGATGAGCCCATCTCTGAGGCCAAGTTAAAGAGGCACATTATCCGCGGCTTGCGAAAGGAGTATGTTGCCTTTGTAACCTCTGTTCAAGGCTGGGCTACTCAGCCATCTCTGCTGGAGCTTGAGAACCCGCTTGCTTCGCAGGAAAGTTTGGCCAGACAGATGGCTGGAGTGATTATCTCTAAAGGAGGTAGTGAAGTGTTGTTCACAGGCAAGAAGAAGAAGAGATGGGAAGGGAAGAAGAAGAATATCGCTGCTGAAAATGAGCCTTCAACTTCTTATCAACCAGACAGGAGCGTTGCTCCTAAGAAGGATTGGAAGAAAAACTTGAAGTGCTACAGGTGTCATCAGCGGGGACACTTCAAGCATGACTGCAAGGTCAAACTGCAGCCTGGGCATGCTGCAGGCAAGGTGGAAGCTTGCTTTAGTGCTGAAGAAGCTGGATGGGGCGGAGCTTTCATGACAGGCACTTGTGTCCATGTTTTGTCCGCTGTCGACTTCAACGATGAGTGGATCGTGGACTCCGGGTGTGGTCATCACCTCACCGGAGACAAGTCGAAGTTCTCTTCTCTGCAAGCCTACTCAGGTAACGAAGCTGTCATAATTGCTGATAATACTGTTTATGCAGTAGAGAAGGAGGGGGTCGTGTCCTTGGGCAGTGATAAGGGGTCACTCACATTAAGGAGTGTGTATCATGTGCTGGGCATGAAGAAAAACCTCTTCTCTGTGACCAATGCGGTAGACGCAGGTTATCACGTTCTGTTTGGGCAACGTATCAGCAGTAAAGGCTGATATTGCTCATATTGGGAGGAGAGTTAAGAATTTGTTTGTTCTTGCAACAAACTCTTACGTTGATCGGATGAGGACAAACGATAGCGCTGCTATATGGCACGAGAGGCTGTGGCATGTAGGAATGGATAAATTGAAAGCTATGGCAAACAGGAGCCTTGTGAGAGGCTTGGCTAAGCTGTCTTCCTTTGGTGACAGATACGTTTGCGCGGGATGTCAGTACAGTAAGGCTCATCGCCTTCCGTTTGATAAGTCACAAACGAGGAGCAAGAGACCATTGGAGTGTATCCATGGTGACTTGATGGGACCAACCATCACTGCTAGCCTTGGTGGGAGCAGATACATGCTTGTGTTGATTGATGACTACTCAAGATATACTTGAGTTTATTTCTTGAAAAAGAAGTCAGAAGCTTTCCAGGTGTTTGTGGAGTTCAAGGAGCTAGTGGAGGGTCGGCTTGGCTTGCAGATCATGAAGTTTAGATCAGACAACGGTGGTGAGTTTGTCTCCTCCGAGTTTTCTAACTTTTGCAGGAAGCACGGGATCCAAAGAGAGCTTACTTGTGCTCATACTCCACAACAAAACAGAGTAACGGAACGGAAGATCCATCATCTGACGGAAACCTACAAGTACTGGCTTCATGCGAAAGACATTCCTAGGTCCTTCTGGGCAGAGGGGATGTCTTATGCTTCTTACGTCATCAATCGGATGCCGCTCAGTCCGATCAACATGAAGTCTCCTTTTGAGATGTTGTTGAAGGAGAAGCCAAGCGTGGAACACCTTCGGGTGTTTGGATCAACTTGTTATGTGCATGTCTCAAATACTTCAAGGACAAAGCTTGATGCAAAGGCAAGGAAGCTTGTATTTGTTGGCTATGATGAGTGGAAGAAGGGATGGAAATGTATGGATCCTGCGACGAAGAAATTTGTTGTATCAAGAGACGTGGTCTTTGATGAACTGACGTCATATGGAGGAGGCTCGGTTGAGCTAACAGAGAGCAAGGTTGATGAAGAGCAGAAGGTGGCTACTGAAGTTCTGGAAGAGGAGCTTACTGTATCAACAGCAGCTCCTGCTGCTTCAAGCTCCAAGGCAGAGGCTTCTGGTTCAGGAAGCAGGGGGTGCATTGCTCAGAGTCTCCCCGAGAATGGTGCTGAGCCTGAAGAAGCAACGGAGGTGGTGAGCAAGGAGAAGACCCTTCGAAGATCAAAGAGGGTTGTTAAGCCACCAGCTCGATACTGTGATGGGAATACAGTGAGTTTTGTCTTCTGCTTCTTTGCAGGTCTTCTAGATGAGCGAGAGCCTGCAAAATTCAATGAGGCCATTGGAGTCAAGGAGTGGGAAGATGTCATGAAGGAGGAGATTGCTGCTCTAAAAAAGAATGAAACTTGAGACCTTATGCCCAAGGTTGATGACATTACTCCAGTGACTTGCAAGTGGGTGGTCAATTTGAAGAAGAAGGCTGATGAGAGCATTGATAGATACAAGGCTCGCCTTATTTCTCGAGTATTCTCACAACAGTATGGAGAAGACTATGATGAGACATTTAGTCCAGTTGCAAAGATGACTTCGATTCGGGTGGTGATCGTCTTGGCTGCTTGCAAGGGATGTAGAATGTGACAGCTTGATGTGAAGAATGTTTTTCTTTACGGAGAAATTGATAAGGACATCTTCATGGATCAACCACTTGGTTTTGTTTCCGAAGTTCATCCGGACTATGTCTGCAAGCTCAGGAAGGCTCTCTACGGGTTGAAGCAGGCTCCTAGAGCTTGGTATAGGAAGATAGCAGAGTATCTTCAATTCTGCGGTTATCTTGCTTCCAACTCGGATTCCAGTTTGTTCATCAAGAAGAAGGGGGAGCTGCAAGTCTTGGTCCTGCTGTATGTTGATGATATGATCATCACAGGGAATTCAGAGGAGGAGGTAGCTAGGCTCAGGGCTGAGCTAGCTATTCGCTTCGAGATGAAAGACTTGGGAGAGCTTCATCACTTCCTTGGTCTCGAAGTGGAGAGGAAGGAGTGCGGGATACTCATCTGCCAGAAAGGATATGTGGATTGCATTGTGAATCGATTCAGCATGGGTGAAGGGAAGAGTTGCTCTACTCCTCTGGATCTTGGTCTGAAGCTTCGACGAGATGAAGGAAGGATTCTTTCTGATCTCTTGGTGTTCAGAGCTCTAGTGGGGAGCTTGATCTACTTAACGATTACAAGGCCAGACATTGCTTACGTTGTTGGCCGAGTAAGTCGGTTTATGGCTGAACCAAGGAAGTCTCATCTGGTAGCGGTAAAGAACATCTTGAAGTATGTCAAGGAGACTTCTGATATGGGACTCCTCTATAGTAGGGACACATTGTTTTATTTGCTTAGATACACAGATGCTGATTATAGTGGTGACTCAGATGATCGAAGATCAACTTTGGGTTATGTTTTCACTTGTGGATCAGCTTGCATTTCGTGGTGTAGTAAGAAGCAGGACTCGGTGTCTGTGTCTACTACGGAAGCTGAGTACAAGGCTTCGACCTTGGCTGCTCGAGAAGCCATCTGGCCGAGGAGGCTTATAGAGGATGTTCATGAGGAAGTGCAAGGTCCTACTTTGCTCCGAGGTGACAATGAGAGTGCTCTCAAACTGGTGAACAATCCAGTGTGTCACGCAAGGATCAAGCATATTGAGATCGAGCACCACTTTATAAGGGAGAAGGTGTTGGAGGGATCTCTTATGGTCAAGCATGTTCAGAGTGAAGATAATCTTACTGACATCTTCACGAAGCCGATGTCGAAGGGGCCATTTCAACGGTTGCGATGCTTGCTGGGATTGATCACCACTTCTCACTTCAAGGGAGAGTGTTGAATTTTATGAAGTGAAAGTGGGTGATGGAGAAGGTCGAGCGGTCTGAGCGGCTTGAGCGGTTTGATCCCGCGGCCTGGGCGGACTGCTAGTTGCGGCCTGGGGGACCTGGCTTGGATGTTCTTGCGGAACGGCCTGTGCGGCCTCTGTTGCGGTCTCGGCGGTCTAGGTGTGCGGCATGGATGATGTATGGCCAAGGAAGTCTTAGCGACTTGGGCATTTAGTGGAGCGGCCTGGGCGGACTGTGTTTGGCAGTCTGTTGGCGGTGCTCAGCTTGATCTGCGGCCTTGCAGTTAGCCAGCTCTTGTGGTAACCGGGCGGATTGGAAGTTGTATCTGCGGTGTGTTGGAGGACTTGTTTATTGCATCCGCGGAGTCCGCATTTGTGGACGCTTTGGAGATGGGCTTTTATTTTTGCCGAGCTCTCCATGTTACGATGGATGTTCCACATCCTTGTGGCTGACTGTCCTGCTAATTGGCGGTCTGGGTCTTCTGTGTTAGCCGTGCTCGCTCCAGTTGTTTGATGGTCTGCTGGACTTGGTCATTTTCTGTGACAAGTCCATGGTGTCTGCAGAGTCCGCAGAGTCCGCTGTTGACCGGGCGAACTGCCTGTTGGGCGTGGACTCGTGGTGGGCTGTGTCATTGTTGTCGAGCTGTGCGGACAAGGGCGTAGCCAATATAGGTCCAGGGGGGCACGTGCTCCCCCCCTCATTTTTCGTGGATTTCACCCAGGGTCGGCATTTACGCCCTTTTTCTGCGCTAAGCCGCTAACTTAGCCAGTAGCCGTCGCTGCCCGCTGCTTTCCTTCGCAGTTCGCCCGACGGCCGATGCGGCGACGCCCGACATTCCCATTTCCCGTCGCTGCTCTCCTTCCCCCGTGACCCGGCGCCGACGGTACTGCCTCTTCTTCAGTTCTTCTTCTTCTTCTTCCAACTTCCGGTACTGGTGCCTCTTCTTCCTTCTTCTTCCTGTATAGCGGTACTGTCTTTTCTTCTTCTTCTTCTTCGAGCAGTGGAGCAGTGGAAGGTCGAATTTTTTTTCGTCGAGCTTGCCTTTTGTCGTCGAGTGCCGGAGTGCGACAAATGTCGAGCTCGACATTCTTCGTCGGGCACCACAGGTTTCGTCGAGCGTCGAAAATGTCGAGCTCGACGAAAAATGTCGCGCTCGATGCCTCGACATTTTTCGTCGAGGATCGAGCTCGACGAAAAATGTCGAGCTCGACATTTTGTCGTCGAGTGCCGGAGTGCGACAAATGTTGAGCTCGACATTCTTCGTCGAGCTCGACAGTTTTCGTCGAGCGTCGAAAATGTCGAGCTCGATGAAAAATGTCGAGCTAATCGTCGAGGATCGAGCTCGACAAAAAATGTCGAGCTCGACATTCTTCGTCGAGGACATTCAGACATTTCTTCTTCTTCTTCTACTTCGTAATTAATTTGGATGCTCTTCTTATTAATTAATTTGGATGTTTCTTAAAATTATCTCATTTTGCAATAAGAACCACATTAAACTCATAGAAAAAATTTGTATTGTTTAACTTCCAGGTACTTATTTCATATCAGCTAGCTCACATGTGTATATTTTATGATAAATTCATTTGAATTATTACTTATTTGTATACCTTAGGTTCAAAAAATGCCCAAGCCTAGTAGCCTACTAGATGAACCTTTGAAGAACCTGTAACATATTCAACAACCTAAATGAAAATTTCTTTTAGTCATCATTCCATCAGTTAATTACATGTATACAAATACCAGAACTGTTTTTGAGTTAACTCACATTGCTGATTTGAATTTGAACTATTTCTAATTTGGACAGATTCAGAGTATATCTGAGCTTCTTCTTCAGTTTGATTTGGACTACTGCTGATTTGGATAGATTCAATATTTCAGTTAATTTCTTTACATTTCAGGTACTAATTGATTTCAAATTGCTGATTAACTAATTGAAATTAGTAGGGTTAGATAATTATGATTGATGTGATCTTGCTAAGAAGATGGTGGAAAATGGCAGAAACATAACTTATCCACGAGTATATTTGCTCTTGACTTTAGGTTTAATCTTACATGTTGCAACTGCTAGTGTTGAAAGAGTATTTTCAGTCATGACTTGTGTGAAGAATCGCCTCCGAAATAAAATGAGTGATCAATGGTTTAACAATGGTTTGTCGGTATATATAGAAAAAGATATTTTTGATGGAATTGATAATGAATCTATCATAGATTATTATCAAAATATGAAGACACGTCGGATTAAGTTGTCGAGCCAGAAAAAAAAGACTCGATTGATCTCCTAGGAAATGCTCATGGTCTAATATTTTTGTTACAATGTATGACACTTAAAAAGTTTGTTTTGTTCCCAGTAAGTTGTTTTCCAATATAATCAAAGAGTTTGTAGTTCTTATTTTTACACTTAAATGTGAGATTACATACTTTGTATCATTATTGTTAATATGAAGTTCATTTTACTTTTAAAATTACTGTTTAAAACAAATAATTTTTTAATTATTATTGTTATACATTTTTATATACTATTGTCGTAAAGTTGTGCCCCCACTCAAGCAAAATTCTGGCAACGCCCCTGTGTGCGGGCTGCTACTATGTGTTCGTACAGTGTGCGGACTGATGCAGCATGAGTTGCGGTTGTGTCTGCATGTTGTGTTGTATTGCGGACTGCTGCAGCATGAGTTGCGAGTGTATCCGCATGCTATGTTGAGTAGCGGACTGGCGCTATGCTTGCGTTGGGCGGACTGGCACTGCGCTTGTGTTGTGCGGGCTGGCATTGTGTCCGCATGGTGGCGGACTGGCTTTTGACCTGGCACCTGGTCTGGCCAAGTCTCTACGGACTTGGCGGACTGGGTTGTGTTAGCGCGCGGGCTGGGGTGGTGACTCTATTCACTAGGGTGATGACCACACTTCTCACCTCGCCTATAAATAGACCCCCCGACACATCTACTGTAACTGAGTGAACACTAAGTTGAGTCTTGGTTAAGAGTTGCGGTCTGGATTTTCCTGTCCGTGCGGGTTGAAGAGAATTGTTTGCTGTTTGCAGGTTGCGCGGCTAACACTGAGGAGCCAAAAGTTTGGCTTTGACTGCGGTCAGCATCAGTGAAGTTTGCGGTTTCAATCGGCGGTCTCAACAGGTCGTTTCTACGGCTTGTCAGTTTCTCTGCTTCAGCTTTTCCAAGTTCAATAACCTGTCCTCCGAAATCGGCGGTCTAGGCGGCATGTTCTTCAGTTCGGCACCGGCTTGTAGCAGTCAGCGAATAACGGTGTGTCTGCGCGACCTCGCGGTCTCGGCGGACTCCGTGTTCTATTCGTCTTCTAGCAGCAGCAGCAGTTCAGGCGGCTTCGGCGACTTGACGGACTGGGCGGTCTCGACGGACTCTAGTTCTGTCCGCTCGAATTGGTATTTTTCCTGTATTCCTGTGTACTGGCGAAATCATGTCTCGCCATGCATACCTCGCTTTGTAAAGAAAAAATAAATAAATATATGATCTGCTTGCCCCTGTGATTGCATTTGTTTGTTGAGCTTGCTTTCCTGATTTCCGCATGATCAAGGTGTGATCTTGATAGTTCTGAGGATATTAATTTGGCATTAGGCTATCTCGTTGACCACTTTGAGAAAATTCAACAGTTGTCGGATCAACCGTATCCTAATGGGAATCTACTCACGAGATGTCGCGACAAACATGTCAAGGATCCTAAGGGATTGTCGAAGGTTGGCTTCTTCCCTCATTGATTAAAGAGCCAATTCTGCAACCGACTATGTTGCTAATATTGCAAATGTGACTGATTTTGTGTGGGAAAGAGGAATGTCTCTAATTCAAGCTTTATCCTTTATTTTGTCTCAAGACCTTATGTTTGTGTAATTCTTTTTAGCTATTTATTTATATAATAGGCTAAGGCCATCTTCACCGAATCATTTTATTGTTCAGATAAACTTTTTTTTTTGTGATCTCCATCTTATTTCCGTGTAATCATTTTAATTCGATCGAAAGGAAATTGTCTCGAAGGAATTTGAAAAAAGAATGATTTGTAGAAAATAATACTTGCAGTATAAAATTGTAAAAAAACAGTGCAAAAAAAACTATTTGTTAAGAAATAGAATTTGGGCGTCAAATATAACAATAATTTTGATGGCTTATATCTAGTTATTTATTGTGTACATTTTTATTTTTTTTCTTTATGTACATGAAAAGATGAGTTGATGATTTTGTGACCTGTGTGTACATAAAAGAAAGTTATTCTACAAATTTTTTATTCAATTACAAAGAAAAAACATAAAATTTCAACATAAAAAGATAAATGAAACAACCTAATTGTATTGTATCAAGAACTAATTATTAAAGAAAATAATTACAGCACCCACAAGTGTATATTATCAAATATAACAGATCACTCAAATGCATCAAATGAAAATTTAGAAATCTTAAATCATGAAAAAAATCTTTGTTTTCACTACATTCTGCAAGCTAAAAAAATTGAGTTCTTTGCGAAAACAGAAGAAGAAATGCAGGATTTGATTGCTTCTACCAGCCGAGCCTGCAAGCAGAAATTAATGGAGCTTCCTTCCGGTATATTTTGAGGAGGTCGGTATATCAATCGCGAGACTTTCATCCTCTCTCTCGAGCAGGAGATCAGATCACAGAGTGACGAGAGAAGGGATCAACGGTTGTGGAAGAATAACGGGAGGAGTGCCTTAGAGAAACCCGTTGAATGCATGAACCGCGGCCTCTGAAAAGGAGCACCCAGCTGCATTTGAAAAGGAGCTCCACACATAGGATCCAAAATAGAACAAGAAAAAGATAGAGAAAATCAATCCTAAAAGGAATTTAATCCTCTGGACAGAACAACGCTTCTTTTTGGCACTTTGCACCCTCGAAAGTGCAACGTTTGGCACTTTGCACCTCGAAAGTTTAAATATTGCACTTTGCATCCCCGAAACTTCAATACTTGGCACTTTGCACCCCCAAGCATGTTAAATGAGGGCTAATTTCGTCCAGACCTCATCGAAAGCGCTTATTATTGCACTTTGCACCCTGAAATTTTTGAATTTATACTTGAAGGCCAAATATACTTTAATGATTTTAGTCACCCCAATTTATCACTTAATAAAATGATAATTAAAGTCAAAACTACCGCATTCCATACAATTAAAGTTCATTTAATCTTACAAAACAGCAAGAATCGCGAAGAAGGAGAGGGAGCCGCGCTGCTGGAATCGCGAAGAAGAAGAGGGAGCTGCGATGCTGGAATCGCGACGAAGGAGAGGGAGCCACGCTGCTGGAATCGCGAAGGAGAGGGAGCCGGCTGCTGGAATGGCGAAGAAGGAGAGGGAGCCAGCTGCTGGAATGGCGAAGAAGGAGAGGGAGCGGCGGACTCAAAAACTGTAGCTTAGAATGAATCAGGAGAGAGACCGACAACCCTAAAAAATAATAGAAAGACATGATTACCCCTCATTTAACATGTTTGGGGTGCAAAGTGCCAAGGATTGAAGCTTTGGGGATGCAAAGTGCAATATTTAAACTTTCGGGGTGCAAAGTGTCAAAAGTTGTAGTTTCGGGGGTGCAAAGTGCCAAAAACCCCAGAACAACTGATTGAACTAAACTATTCCCCTTAGAGCAGAGCTCTGAGCAGAAAATTCAGGTGGAGGGAGAAACCCCGACTCAGTCCAAATGAAAGACAGAACATTCCAAGTTTTGCATACCCTCTCGAACACACATACCAACTATTTATAGAACTACAACTAGGCTTACACTATTTATTAAAAAACAAGATTACCACGCATTCAACTTTCCCGCTCATCATGATCCTGCCGTATTCTGGATCCCATCAAGCGGGGAGGGTGTTCTAGGACACCACGGGGGAGGAAGAGGGAGAGGAGAGCGTCGAATGAAATGGAAAGGGCAAGCAGAGGAGGATATACGCGACGATCAGGGTTAATCAATGATAAGTATTTTTGTATAATATAAATATATATGTATATTTGTAACAGTCCAAATTTCTGAAACAGGAACTTTTTGGGTGACACGGCCTGGGACACGGGCGTGTCCCAGGGCGTGTCAGCGGACACGGCCTGTGACACGGGCGTGTCGAGGTTGTGTCGACGATCGGCCTTGGTGTCGACGATTTTTTTCGCTCGACGATGTGTCGAGAGGGGGCACACGGCCCAGGACACGGGCGTGTCCCAGGCCGTGTCGTGGGCTCGACGATTTTTGCTCGACGATTGTCGAGTGTCGAGTGTCGAGTGTCGAGAGGTTGCACACGGCCTGTGACACGAGCGTGTCACAGGGCGTGTCAAGTCGGGTCGACGAACTCAGCCCGACGAAGCATTTCGACAGGGCGTGTCTTTGTGCCGTATCTGGGCACACGGCCTGGGACACGGGCGTGTCACAGGCCGTGTGAAGTCTCGGGATGTTTTGGGATTTTTTTGCCCAGGCACACGGCCACAGACACGGGCGTGTCTGAAGGCGTGTTGGTGACACGGCCCATGACACGGGCGTGTCCCATGGGCGTGTCACTGGTTTGGATAGGTCGGTTGACCACCGCTTGAGGCACACGGCCTGGGACACGACCGTGTCACAGGCCGTGTCAGGTCAAAATCAGTGTTTTTGGCAAAATCGTGGCCGTCCATTCCTTCAGTCTGGATCCAAGGGCTGAAGCTTCTTTCCTCTTTTTCCTAAAGGCCGAAACTGAGAACTTATGCTCATTTGTTTCTTAGCCTTTATCTTTCTTTAAAAGAGAGAAAGAGAGTGAGAAAGGAGGAGGAAGAAGGGGAAGGGCTGCTGCTGGTGGTGCTGCGGTTTACCGACAAGAGTTCCGAAGCAGGCGTTGCGGAGGAAACGTTCTTGCGAGCCAAATCAAGCTAGCTTTGAGGTCATGACACCGAAGCGGTCGTCAAGGGTAACGACTTTTCTTCCTAGCCATGTGAAGGCTTCCTTTTGACATATCTTGTGATTTCCCCCACCAAGAGGTGGCTGATTTTGGGAATCTTTGGGTGGATGCTTGAAATCCCCTTTGTTAGCATATAGATCCGGAAATGGAGTACGGAATAGACATGCTGTGTGAAGCCCATCTGGACAGGTTGGTCTGGATTGGTGATGTTGCATACGAACCGGAGAAGACTCCGTGATAACGTGTAGTTTAAGGAGTCAACGGGTTATGCCTGCGAAAAGGAGTAGCAGGAAGTACTAGGGTGGTAGCCCAGGAAAATAGCCATGTGATGTTTTTGGGTCTAACCTGTGAATGAGGCACATGAAGTACTGGTGTGACCAGGAAAGGCCCTTTGTGATGCTTGATGTCGTAGGGTGTCCACCTGTGAAGCGAGTAACAGGAAGTACTGGCATGATAGCCAGGAAAGACCCCTGAAATTTGTGCTTGTGCGGTGTCCACCTGTGGAGAAAGTCACAGGAAGTACTGGGAGGCCCAGGAAAGACCCGCTGTTGTGCTAAAGAAATGGGTATATAGAAATACCCAGGCTGTGTGCCAAGAACAGGATTGGTGAGACCGACCCGCGCCTTTGATATAACCATGAGTACGCTGTACTCGGAGAAGGCAAGGCGATTTGAGCAACGGGGGGTGGAGGATCCGACCTGCGCTATGTCCATCCGACGTGAGACCAAAAGGTGCGGTCTATTGGAGCGCATAGCAAGAGTCTTCGGCCTGCGCGTCATGACACAATGGGGGGCTACAGGCCATCCCGGTGTAGGAAGACTAACTCCGGCTGCACGCCATGGAGTAAATGCTCAAGAGATTTACCGTTGGGTTGTGACCCTAATACGGTGGTGGGCAAGAGCTTTGCCAGAACACCAAGAATGTGCCCTGAGTGCACGGACCGTTGGGCCGGGTGGCGAACGGTTGTGATGGCTTGTGTGCGTGAAAGCACATTTTTGATGATATATTGCCATACTTGTGATTTGATATGCCTGCAGGAAAGAATACCGCTGCCCCGAGAGAAGGGGTAGGGTCGTTATAATTTGGTCAACTGAACGCTGACCGTTGCTTTTGTTTGCCACCGTTGGGTGGATTGTCCCTGTACAGGTGCTGTAGAGCCGAGCGGGACGCATAGAGGTTGATGTTCCTGCTGTTGTTGCTGCTACTGTTGTTAGCCCTCGAAGGCTATTTGGAAATGTTGTGTGTTTTCTTTAATTGTGGCCGGTCTGCGCGCCAATCTGTTTAAGCCACTGTTTGAAAGCCATGTAAGGCCATAAGACCAACTCTTTTCACTTGTTGTAAGACATTCCTATATCGTATAAAATGTGGAGTTTTATGTTTGGACATTCATGAGGAGTTCAAGTTGTAGTCTAGGCTTCCGCTAAAATGATTTATGGTAGGTGCGATGTGCTACTCTGTTATCATCCTGTACCTTCACCGCCTGTTTTGTGATATATACTGTGGGGCCCCGGCCGGACCTTCTAGAATACATCATATGAACGGATGGGGTTTACATTTTTGGTATCGGTCGTTTTGGTCTTTCCCTCTCGAAGTCGTGGTCGACTTCTTTTGTGGGGTGGCGAGCACGTGTTTGTGCAAACCAAAGTTTACGAATGAACTCCTGAATGTCCATGATAGGAATGCACATTTGTGTGTTTGAGGAACCTGTGTGTTCTTATTTTGTGTTGTTTGCTTGGGTACAACCGCTAATGTGTGTGTCTTGTCCACCTTTAGGTGACACGAAGTGGAGCTGGGCCGTCTGAGTCCCAACGTTCTGATGAAAGTACGGCACCAGCCGCGGTGCCTACACCTCCACCGTCTGCGGAACATGTGCGTTTAGTTGCGGAGGCTTTATTTACCATGATCCAAGGCCAGCCACTTAGGCAGGAACAAGCGGCTGTGAGGCCAGAACAGGTGGCGGAAAGGCCTGAAACTGTCATGGATGTGGCTCCTCGAGCGGCTGAGAAGCATCTAACGCGGTTTATGAGTTTCCATCCGCCTACGTTTTCGGGAGCGGGAACTCCGACGCAGGCTGAGGATTGGCTATCGCGCGTCAAGCGAGTGCTGACGGCGATTGGAACGACGAAGCATCAGAAAGTTACTTTAGTTATCTTTTTGCTTGAAGGAGAAGCTCGATTGTGGTGGGATGAGATGGAGTTGCATCACTTGGCGGGTCGTCCTTTAACCCAAGTATCCATGGAAGAATTCTCCAGACTCTTCCTAGCGAAGCACCTTCCTGCGGCTCAGCGGATAGCCATGGAAAATGGATTCCAACGGTTGACCCAAGGTGATGGTAGTGTGGACGCGTACCTACATGAATTTACTCGCTTGGGGCGGTATGCGGGTTCTATATTTGCTGATGAACAGAGGAAGACCAATCGGTTCTATGAAGGACTGAGGGACGAGCTGAGGTTCCTTGTGTCAAGTTCTGTGAACCAAGGTTTCCAAGCATTGGTTGACACTGCGAGCGCGCTGGAGAAGGATATGAAAAGGGTGCAAGGAAAGAGAGCTTTGGCTGTGTCGCAACCGGAGTGGAAGGCACCCCGATCGGGGAAACCATTTTATAAGAAAAGATGGGGCAAGAAGTCCAAGCCTAGTGGACAAGCTCCTTCATCCGTTACAACGGGAGCAACGTCAGGGGCTACCTCCAAGCCAG
The DNA here is from genome assembly GCA_039583875.1 of Platanthera guangdongensis. Taxonomy (NCBI): domain Eukaryota; kingdom Viridiplantae; phylum Streptophyta; class Magnoliopsida; order Asparagales; family Orchidaceae; genus Platanthera; species Platanthera guangdongensis. Next base: position 62,944,878 of record CM077152.1, read on the forward strand.
ATACTCGTATCTGCTTCAATTGTGGCCGAATGGGGCATATTGCGCGAGATTGTCGGATGCCGCCAAAGAGTGAAAAGAAGGCGGGAGAATCTTATGCAGAAAAAGGAAAGGCGGTGGTGGATTCCTCAGCCTCGCAGGCGCAACCCCGGGTCTACAATCTTGGCCTGCAAGAGGCCATCAAGCAGAGTGACGTTGTCACAGGTATGAGTTTAGTTTTGCATATGCTATTGTTTGTATGCTTTGCTTAGTACCCCTAGGTTTGCGGTTTGTGTGTGTGACATGTTTGTCATAGGCTTTGTGATGATTCGGGACACGCTGGCACGAGCACTGTTTGATACGGGTGCATCACATTCTTTTCTATCTAGTGAGTTTATTACGCGGCTTGGGATACCCAGTCGGGCAAAGACAGATAATGTCAGAGTGGTGTTGCCGAATGACTGTTGGATGCTTGCGGATCAAGCTTGCGATGTGGCGGTTCAGTTAGGAAGTCAGGATTTTCGTTTAACTGCATTTGTTTTGCCAATATCAGAATTCGACGTGATTTTTGGGATGGATTGGCTTGCGGAGTAGCATGCTATGATTGATTGCCAGTCCAAAGAAATCACATTGGGCCAGAATACCGAACAGGAGACAAAGTTCGCGGGTATGCGAGGAGTGGGCGGGATGTTGATGTCTGCACTCCAGGTAGTCAAGGCTGTTCGGAAGGGTGCGGAGTGTTACTTTGCACTAATTCAGGCTGTTGAGCCTAAGGCCAGTGTGTGCGAGATTCCGATTGTGGCGGACTTTACAGATGTGTTTCCCATGGATCTCCCTGGGCTACCACCCCAGCGGGAGATTGACTTCACGATCGAGTTGGTGTCAGGTGCAAAACCTGTGGCCCGCTCGCCATATCGCGTTGCGCCAAAAGAGATGGCTGAGTTGAAGGTTCAACTACAAGAAATGCTAGAGCAAGGTTATATCCGCCCAAGTATGTCACCTTGGAGCGCGCCTGTGCTTTTTGTAAAGAAGAAAGATGGTGGGTTGCGGTTGTGTATTGATTACCGTGAACTAAATAAGCTGACCGAGAAGAATAAGTATCTGATATCCCGGATTGATGAGTTATTCGATCAGCTAGTGGGCTCGACCGTCTATTCGAAGTTGGACCTGAAGTCTGGTTATTACCAGTTAAGAATTCGGGAAGGTGACATTCCCAAAACCGCATTTGGAACGCGTTATGGGCACTATGAGTTCACAGTCATGCCATTTGGCTTGTGCAATGCGCCCTCAGTGTTTATGGATCTGATGCACCGTATTTTTTGCGAGTACCTGGATCTGTTTGTGATTGTGTTCATTGATGACATCCTGGTGTACTCGAAGTCCAAAGCTGAGCATGAGATTCACTTGCGGTTGGTGTTGAACACGTTGAGGCAAAATCAGTTATATGCTAAGTTCTCGAAGTGCGAGTTTTGGCTATCGTCAGTGGCATTTTTGGGCCATGTGGTGAGCGGAGCGGGCATTGCAGTGGATCCAGCGAAGATAAGGGCCATACATGAGTGGCCAATGTTGTCTTCCGTGGCCGAGGTCAGGAGTTTCCTTGGACTTGCGGGCTACTATAGAAGATTTGTGGAAAATTTCTCGCGGATCGCTTTGCCTCTCACCACATTGACGCAAAAAGATCAGAAGTTCGTTTGGACGCCATAGTGCGCACGAGCTTTTGAAGAGCTGAAGGTTCGGTTGACCACGGCGCCGGTGTTGTCTTCGCCACGTGGAACCGACGGATTTGTGATTTATAGTGATGCCTCAGGGAGCGGCTTAGGCCGCGTTCTTCTGCAGAATGGAAAGGTTTTTGCTTATGACTCACGTCAGCTGAAGGTGCACGAGCGAAACTATCCCGTCCATGATTTGGAACTAGCGGCGGTGATTTTTGCACTCAAGTTGTGGCGACACTACCTTTATGGTGTGAAGGTGGAGATCTATACCGATCATAAAAGCCTAAAGTATCTTTTGGAGCAGAAAGACTTGAACATGCGACAACGAAGGTGGTTGGAGTTCCTTGGGGACTACACTTTCGAGATTCACTATACGCCCGGGAAGGGGAATGTTGTCGTGGATGCCTTGAGTCGGCGGGTTCCGGCTAGAGCGAATTGATTACAAAGGCATGATGAACGTCTTATCCAGGAGTTGGAAGCATTAAAGATCTATTGTGTTGACAAGAATTCCACTGCCACTGCATGTTTGAACGGGACTGAGGTGCAATGTGACCTTGTAGACCGAGTTCGACGGGCAACAGAGTTGGATGACGATCTCTTACGCTATGTGCATGAAGGGCCAGAGGGCAAATTCACCTGGAATGACGGTCTTTTGCGAAAAGAGGGCCGTTTGTGCGCCCCGAATGTGGGGAAATTGAGGGAAGAATTGATGTATGAAGCGCATTATACAAAGTATTCCATTCACCCCGGGAGCACAAAGATGTTCAACGATATGAAGAAGCTTTTCTGGTGGTCAGGGCTCAAGAAAGATGTTGCCCTTTATGTCTCCAAATGCCAAACATGTGCGATGGTGAAGGCGGAATGCCAAAAGCCGGGCGGTTATTTGAAGTCACTGCCGATCCCAGAGCGGAAATTTGATGATATTTCCATGGATTTTGTGCACGGGTTGCCAAGATCGCAGCGAGGAAATGATTCCATTTGGGTGATTGTTGACCGGCTAACGAAAGTGGCACATTTTCTCCCGAACAGACGAGATGATTCAGTTGAAAGTTTGGCAAAGTTATATGTTGACCAGATTGTGCGGCTTCACGGTGTTCCTCGGAGCATCGTAAGTGATCGAGATGGGCGATTCACGTCAAATGATTGGAGGCTAGTTCACCGACTGTTGGGCACGAAATTGACTTTCAGTACGGCCTTTCATCCCCAAACGGATGGCCAAACTGAACGTACCAACAGAACAATGGAGGACATGCTCCGAATGTGCGCCCTTGACTTCGGAAAGAGATGAGAAGATCATCTCTACATGGTAGAGTTTGCATATAATAACAGCTACCAGGCAAGCATTGGGATGACACCATATGAAGCGTTATATGGAAGAAAGTGTCGTACTCCCTTGGCTTGGGTAGAAGCGGGCGAAGCTCGGATTTTTAAACCAAATGAGGTTGATGAAGCAAACTCAACCATCTGGACTATTCGAGAGAGATTGCTTATTGCTCAAGATCGACAAGTGAAGTACTACAACACAAAGCACCGGAACGTGGAATTTGCGGTTGGCGATTGGGTCTACTTGAAGATCAAGCCTTTCAAAGGTGTCTCCAGGATTCGACGATTGAAAAAGTTAAGTCCAAGATATTTGGGTCCTTTTGAAGTGGTTGAGCGAGTTAGCGAAGCGGCTTATCGGCTAGCTCTATCGGCAGACTTGGGTGGATTACATGATGTATTTCACATCTCGGTGCTTCGGAAGGCCGTGAAAGATCCAGCTCAAGTGATCGCGGATGATCGTGTGCCAGTGGAGTATGGGCTAACAACGAAAGTTAGACCCATTCAGATCGAAGATCGAGCCGAGAAACAGTTGAGGAACAAGACGGTCGCCATGGTGAAAGTCCAGTGGGACAACTGCGACTGTGAAGAACTAACATGAGAGCGAGAGCAAACCATGCGAGAAGAGTTCCCTGAGCTGTTTTTGTATCTGTAAAGAGGATGTTGTAACATAACATTTTGCCTGTTGTAACATTTTTCTTGCTGATTACTGATTGCCTTCCAGTGTCTGAATTTCGAGGACGAAATTTTTTTGTAGAAGGGGAGGATTGTAACAGTCCAAATTTCTGAAACAGGAACTTTTTGGGTGACACGGCCTGGGACACGGGCGTGTCCCAGGGCGTGTCAGCGGACACGGCCTGCGACACGGGCGTGTCGCAGGGCGTGTCGAGGTTGTGTCGACGATCGGCCTTGGTGTCGACGATTTGTTTCGCTCGACGATGTGTCGAGAGGGGGCACACGGCCCAGGACACGGGTGTGTCCAAGGCCGTGTCGTGTGCTCGACGATTTTTGCTCGACGATTGTCGAGTATCGAGTGTCGAGTGTCGAGAGGTTGAACACGGCCTGTGACACGGGCGTGTCACAGGGCGTGTCAAGTCGGGTCGACGAACTCAGCCCGACGAAACATTTCGACAGGGCGTGTCTTTGTGCCATGTCTGGGCACACGGCCTGGAACACGGGCGTGTCACAGGCCGTGTGAAGTCTCGGGATGTTTTGGGATTTTTTCGCCCAGACACACGGCCACAGACACGGGCGTGTCTGAAGGCGTGTTGGTGACACGGCCCATGACACGGGCGTGTCCCATGGGCGTGTCACTGGTTTGGATAGGTCGGTTGACCACCGCTTGAGGCACACGACCTGGGACACGGCCGTGTCACAGGCCGTGTCAGGTCAAAATCAGTGTTTTTGGCAAAATCGTGGTCGTCCATTCCTTCAGCCTGGATCCAAGGGCTGAAGCTTCTTTGCTCTTTTTCCTAAAGGCCGAAACTGAGAACATATGCTCATTTGTTTCTTAGCCTTTCTCTTTCTTCAAAAGAGAGAAAGAGAGAGAGAAAGGAGGAGGAAGAAGAGGAAGGGCTGCTGCTGGTGGTGCTGCGGTTTACCGACAAGAGTTCCGAAGCCAGCGTTGCAGAGGAAACGTTCTTGCGAGCCAAATCAAGCTAGCTTTGAGGTCATGACACCGAAGCGGTCGTCAAGGGTAACGACTTTTCTTCCGAGCCATGTGAAGGCTTCCTTTTAACATATCTTGTGATTTCCCCCACCAAGAGGTGGCTGATTTTGGGAATCTTTGGGTGGATGCTTGAAATCCCCTTTGTTAGCATATAAATCCGGAAATGGAGTACGAAATAGGCATGCTGTGTGAAGCCCATCTAGACAGGTTGGTCTGGATTGGTGATGTTGCATACGAACCGGAGAAGACTCCGTGATAACGTGTAGTTTAAGGAGTCAACGGGTTATGCCTGCGAAAAGGAGTAGCAGGAAGTACTGGGGTGGTAGCCCAGGAAAATAGCCATGTGATGTTTTTGGTTCCAACCTGTGAATGAGGCACCGGAAGTACTGGTGTGACCGGGAAAGGCCCTTTGTGATGCTTGATGTCGTAGGGTGTCCACCTGTGAAGCGAGTAACAGGAAGTACTGGCATGATAGCCAGGAAAGACCCCTGACATTTGTGCTTGTGCGGTGTCCACCTGTGGAGAAAGTCACAGGAAGTACTGGGAGGCCCAGGAATGACCCGCTGTTGTGCTAAAGAAATGGGTATAGAGAAATACCCAGGCTGTGTGCCAAGAACAGGATTGGTGAGACCGACCCGCGCCTTTGATATAGCCATGAGTACGCTGTACTCGGAGAAGGCAAGGCGATTTGAGCAACGGGGGGGGGGGGGGGGGGTGGAGGATCCGACCTGCGCTATGTCCATCCGACGTGAGACCAAAAGGTGCGGTCTGTTGGAGCGCATAGCAAGAGTCTTCGGCCTGCGCGCCATGACACAATGGGGGGATACGGGCCATCCCGATGTAGGAAGACTAACTCCGGCTGCACGCCATGGAGTAAATGCTCAAGAGATTTACTGTTGGGTTGTGACCCTAATACGGTGGTGGGCAAGAGCTTTGCCAGAACACCAAGAATGTGCCTGAGTGCAAGGACCGTTGGGCCGGGTGGCGAACGGTTGTGATGGCTTGTGTGCGTGAAAGCACATTTTTGATGATATATTGCCATACTTGTGATTTGATATGCCTGCAGGAAAGAATACCGCTGCCCCGAGAGAAGGGGTAGGGTCGTTATAATTTGGTCAGCTGAACGCTGACCGTTGCTTTTGTTTGCCACCGTTGGGTGGATTGTCCCTGTATAGGTGTTGGAGAGCCGAGCGGGACGCATAGAGGTTGATGTTCCTGCTGCTGTTGCTGTTACTGTTGTTAGCCCTCGAAGGCTATTTGGAAATGTTGTGTGTTTTCTTTAATTGTGGTCGGCCTGCGCGCCAATCTGTTTAAGCCACTGTTTGAAAGCCATATAAGGCCATAAGGCCAACTCTTTTCACTTGTTGTAAGACATTCCTATATCGTATAAAATGTGGAGTTTTATATTTGGACATTCATGAGGAGTTCAAGTTGTAGTCTAGGCTTCTGCTAGAATGATTTGTGGTAGGTGCGATGTGCTACTCTGGTATCATCATGTACCTTCACCGCCTGTTTTGTGATATATACTGTGGGGCCCCGGCCGGACCTTCTAGAATATACCATATGAACGGATGGGGTTGTTACAATATTAATTTAGGACGTTGTTATTAGCAAACCATCTTTCGATATTATCAAATCATTGTTATTAGCAAACTATCTATTTTGAAAAGGATTATTAGCAAACTTTTTTGTTATTAGAAAACCAACAAAAAATTTTAAAAATGAACTTTTCCAGCATCGTTGAATGTGCAAAATGTCAAATCCCTCTATTTTGAATGTGCAAACAACCAAAGAAGCTAAAAAACAATAAAACCTCAATTGCTGTCATAGATCTTGCTCCTATACTTTGAGTTTTAAGATTCATTTGGAGCAGCATTTTCAAGCCAATGTAAGAGCAGATGCCGCCGCACGGCGGGAAATCAAACAGGCGGCGTCTGCTCCTGTCACTCCCTGAGGAATAGAGAAAACTCTTCATTTGGAATTCCCCCTCCCCCTCCGGCTCCGAACGGCGGCAGCGTGTAACAACCTCATCCGTTTACATAGTATATACTAGAAGGTCCGACCAGGGCCCCACAATATATACCACAAAATAGGCGGTAAAGTTACGGTATGATACCAGAGTAACGCAGCGCACCCTAACACATTGCATTCTAGCGGAAGCCTAAACACTAAACTTGAACTCCACACCTGAATGTCCAACATATAAAAGCTCATCATTTATATATAGCATAGGAATGTTTTACAAATACAAACAGTTGGCCTTATGGCCTTACAGAGCTTTCACAACAGTGGCCTCAACATTGGCGCGCAGGACGGCCACGTATAAATAAAACACAACATTTATAAGTTTAGCCTTCGAGGGCTAGCAGCAGCAGCAAATGCAGCAGGGACTTCAGCTCTTATGCGTCCCGCTCGGCTCTCCAACACCTGCACAAGGACAGCCCACCCAACGGTGGAAAACAGAGGCAACGGTCAGCATTCAGCTGACCAAATTATAACGACCCCACCCTTTTTCCCGGGGCGGTGGTATTCCTTCCCTGCAGGCATAGCATTTCACAAGCATATATATATCTCATATAATGTGCTTTCACGCACACATTCCATCACAACCGTCAGTCACTCGGCCTGACGATCCGTGCACTCAGGGCACATTCTTGGTGTACCGGCAAACCAGTTGCCCACCACCGTATCAGGGTCGCAACCCAACGGTAACACATTGAGCATTTCACTCCATACCGTGCAGCCGGAGTTCTAGTCGTAATGCACCGGGACTAGCCCGTAGCCCTCCATCGTGTCATGGCGCGCAGGCCTACGAATCTTGCTATGCTCTCCAACAGACCGCACTTTCAGGTCTCACGTCGGACGGACATAGCGCAGGTCGGATCATCCACCCCCCGTTGCTCAAATCGCCTTGCCATCACCGAGCACAGCGTACGCGCGACTATATCAAAGGCGCGGCTCGGTTTCACCGATCCTGTTCCGGCATTCAAGCTTGGGTGCTTTCCTGGGCGCACCAGTACTTACTCTTACACCCATTTCATCTTGCACATCAGCGGGTCTTTCCTGGGCACACCAGTACTTCCTGCTACTCTCTTCACAGGTATGACCCCGCAATTATCACAAATGTCAAGGGTATTTCCATGGTTTACCACACCAGTACTTCATGTTACTTCCCTTCACAGGTACACCCATGACCATCAAGCAGTACAAAGGGTATTTCCTGGACCTCCAATCCAGTACTTTCTGCTACTTCATTTCGCAGGTACAACCCAATAGCACAGACATCACAAGCATCACAAGGGTATTTTCCTGGACTACCACTCCAGTACTTCCTGCTACTGCCTTTCACAGGGTAAACCCATCGACTCCCAAACGACACGTTTATCACGGAGTGTTCTCCGATGCGTATATGCAACATCACTAATCCAGACCAACCTGTCCAGATGGGCTTCACACAGCATGCCTATTCCGTACTCCATTTCCGGATCTATATGCCAAATTGGGGATTTCATGAATCAGCCCAAAAGACTCCCACAATAAGCCACGCTATGGTGGGGGAATTAGATGCACATGCCAAAAAGGAAGCCTTCACATGGCTAGAAAGAAAAGTCGTTACCCTCGAAGACCGCTTCGGTGCCATGAGCTCCTAGCTGGCTAGAAAGAACCGCAACAGATTTTCCTCCGCAAAGATGGCCTCGGATCTTAGCTTGACACTCTCAAGCTCCATCAACGATCAGCCCCACTTCCTCCTCCTCCTTCCTCTCCATTTCTCTTTCTAAGTTTTTAGCAAGATGAAGACATAAACATAATGAGAATTCTTTCTCAGTTTTCGGCCTTAAGGAAGCAGGGAGGACTCTCAGCTGTTAGATCCCAGCTGAAGAAAATGGACGACCACGAAAAAGTCACAAAATCGCTTTTTGGGTCCGACACGCCCTGTGACACGCCCGTGTCACAGGCCGTATACTTTAAGCGGTGCTCAAACCGCTTTTACCCAACACAAGTCACGGCCAGGGTACACGGCCGTGTCGGCCCAGTCACGCCCGTGTCACAGGGCGTGTGACTCACTCGACGATCGTCGAGCTCATTTAGTCGACCAAAGGGAGGGACACGCCCTCCGACACGCCCGTGTCGGATGGTACACGCCCGTGTCGGATGGTACACGCCCGTGTTACCGGGCGTGTTCCCTCTGTCGACCACTTTCGTCGACCAAAATACTCGAGTGTCGACCAGGGCGGACACGCCCTAGGTCATGCCCGTGTCGGATGGTACACGCCCGTGTAGTATGACGTGTTCCCTCTGTCGACCACTTTCGTCGACCAAAGCACTCGAGTGTCGACCAGGGGGGACACGCCCTAGGTCACACCCGAGTCACAGGGCGTGTACCTCCCGAACACTTCGTCGAACACATTTCGTCGAACTCGCGATGACTACGCACCCGAGCAGGACACGCCTTGGGACACGCCCGTGTCCCAGGCCGTGTCACCCAAAATTTTCCCCTTTTGAAATTTGGGCTGTTACACAGCGTCTGCGCCCGCCTGTCTACTCCAGCTCGAAGCCTAAATTAATTGTTTATAGATCTGCCAAATCAGTGAGTGCTGGTGAGGCAATGCAGGGGGAAGCAGTTCAAGATTGGAGAGAAATCTTCACCTACTTCTCCTACCCCGTACGATCTTGCGATTATTCGCAGTGGCCGGAGAAGCCGGAGGTGTGGCACCGCGTCATAGAAGAGTACGCTTCAAGGCTGATGGATCTAGCCTGCAAGCTCCTCGGCGTCCTGTCAGAGGCCATGGGGCTGGATCACGAAGCCCTCGCAGGCGCCTGTGTCGACATGGACCAGAAATTGGTCATCAATTTCTCTCCAAAATGCCCTCAGCCGGACCTCACCCTCGGTCTCAAGCGCCACACCGATCCAGACACCATCACCCTCCTCCTCCAGGACAACGTCGGCAGCCTGCAAGCCACCAAGGACGGAGGTGACACGTGGATCACCGTCCAGCCTATGCCAGGGCCTTCGTCGTCAACCTCGGCGACCACGGCCATGTAAGTTCAGTTTCCCTAAAAGAAAATTTGAAGTAAGCATTTTGTCGAACATTTGGTGTGCATGTGTGTAATGCAGTATTTGAGCAACGGACGGTTCAAGAACGCGGATCATCAAACGGTGGTGAACGCGGAGAGCGCGCGGTTATCCATCACAGCATTTCAGAATCCGGCGCCGGCTGCGGTGGCGTACCGGCTGACGGTGAGGGAGGGGGAAAGGCCCGTGATGGAAGAGCCGATCACGTTTGCAGAGATGTATTGGAGGAAGATGAGCCGAGACCTGGAGCTCGCCAGGTTGAAGAAAATGGCCAAGTTGGAGGAGACAAAGCCGCCGCCGGCGGAAGCGGCGGCGGCGGAAGCGGCCGTGGCGGTGTCTACGGAAACAAACAAGGAAGGTGAACTTACAGCTCCGGCCAATCCCTGTTTGAGCTGAAAGGGTTTGCTAATAGTGGGGTATCAAGATTGAAAAAAAATACTCCAATTCAAAAAAGTCAATATGTATATCAACATTACAAAAGATTTCAAATCAACAACATATTTGATGGTGCCGCAACCCCATCTCTGTAATGATAGTATTGAAAAAAAATATAAAGAACCTCACACCGCTAAGATGCGAGAGATCCTCTCCGATCACAGTCACTTTGGACAAGTAAAAGGAGTAGACCGTCCTTTCCGGTAGGTAATCCCAAGCTCTATTATCGTGGACGACAGTCGATTGGGGATATCCAGAACTTCTGGAGGAAAAAAGATGATGGTATTTTTAGGGAAAAAATTTATAAAATGAACATCTTCACATCAATATCATTATTCCAATTAAGAATTTGAGACCAGAGCGTATTTGAGTTGTTTCTTTTTTGTGTATACATAATTTTGAATTTGAATCGGTTTTAAGATCAAAATTGTTAAGTATAAATTCCTTCAATCTATGTTCAGTATAAATTCCTCCGAAAATACATCCGCCTGAGTTCCTCGAAAACGACATCCGCCTGAAGCCTGGTCTTGACGGCCGGGGCGCTCTTGGCAACGTCGACTGGCACTGCATCCACTCAATACTTTGGGCAAACGACAGTGTACAAGATGTCGATGGGGGAGGAGGATGATGGCCTGGGGAGTCTCAGACGGGAGAGGGAGTGGAGTCGCGAATAAGAGTAACAAAGGAGGCGGTAATGAATTAGGGTCTGAGTGTACTAGCAGCGAAATTGAGTTTTTCATCCATATACTATATTAAAAAGAAAAAAAACATCTTTGATTAAACATTAATTTTCACATTTTACCTCTCCTTATTAAAAAAGTTCTTGTTTTTAAAATTTAATTATTTTTTATTTAAAAAAATGTAATTTCTTATATACAAAACCCTCTATTTACAATAAAAAATGTGCTCTCCACGTTATTTACGAATTACCTACACACCGCAAAAATGAGTGATGAGCGGAGTATAACACTCGGCGGTTTACGAGCGGCGGGAGCGCCATCGCGTCAGGACAATGTCGTGTCCGGGAGAATGTCGGGTGGGGCACGGGGGCCTCCATGCACTATCACAGTTGAGGTAATGTCGTTATTGGCTATTGGGGCGGAGCCCTGTGCCTGTCACTCATGTGTTTACGAATGGATGAAGCGTCGTCGCCCGGGACAATGCGTGGTCAGGATAATGTCGCGCGGGGCACTATGGCCCTCGTGCACTATCATAGCTGAGGTACTGTCATTATTGGTCGTTGTGGCGGAGCCCGATGTCTGCCACTCGTGATTATATAAGTATGTACGATAAATATGATCATATACTCGTATTATTTTTATGAATCGGTGCTTTGCGCCTATATCCAACCGCAATGGTAAATATCGTCATTTTTTGTTTTTCCCATTTTCCCCTTACAGGCTTATACGGTTGACGGTTGTGAGTGGTAGACAGAAGTAATGGCAAGTGCGGGGAGAGCCATTAAGGCAAGTGAGTACTTCTCCTTTTTAGCTTGAGGCGAGTGAATGCTTCTTCTTCAAAGTTCTTCTGCACATCCAGATTGCCAGATCCAATGATCTAGCTAGTCCTTCCAGTCGCAGGAACACTGGAGCAGGTCCGAAAAGCACCATTATCATAGAATGCATGTTAAGCCTTCGTTTGGCGCTGCTTATTTTCCCCGATTTGGTCAAAAATGCCATTATAATAGAATACATGTTTGGCATGACAAAAGTTATGACCGCTACCAAGAAAATAAACTAGTTTTGAGCATAATATACATGAATTTTTGTAGGTGAGGTCGGACATTCACGAAGGATGATGGTTCATGACCACTGCGTTCAAGGCCGCCACTGTAACGCGCCTGAATTTTCGATAATTAATTTAGTCGCGTAATAATAGCGTAAGGGCATTACGTTTGTTCAAGAGTTTTGTACGTTGACAATTTTTTTCTTAAACAACAACTATGTAACGTAATAACAAATAAAATTTATTTTTTTACTTCATTAAAATCTTCTCCCTATAAAAGTTGAACCTCTTCGAAATTAGCTTTCCAGAAATCTTTCTTCTCAATCCACCAAAATCGAACACGTGACGGGAGGAGTCGGCCTTTTCAAAAGTTTTTCGTCTGCCGATGCTGGAGCTTGGGTACAGGAAATCATCGTCGGAGTAGAGATTTGGACTGCTCTCGCCGAGACCTTCGTGTGCGTGGTGAGTTTTTCAGGCTTCGTGGACTTTTAGAGTTGGAGTAAGTAGCCCTAGCCTTCGTTTTCGCCCCAAATCTTTCAGAAATTACTTGTTGGGGGTTTCTTGTTGCCGATATGGGGCGTGGTGTGCTAAGGAAGCTAGAAATTTAGAGAATTGAAGCAAGTGGCGGTCTACCCCTCTTGCTTTGTTGTTATTGTTCTTCTCTCTTCTTCTCTTCCTTGTTAAGATCCAAGAGAAGCGTGTTTTGTCTCCTTGGTATTCAGAATTTTGATTTGGAGATTTGTAAAATTCGGCCTATGCAGATTCGTCGAATTTTTCCGAGAAGTCAAGTAAATTCGTCGAGTGAACTTGTGTAATCTAAGTAGGATTCGTCGAAAGGTTAAGTAGAATTCGTCGAGTATTCTCGTGTAGTTAAGTAGAATTCGTCGAGTATTCTCGTGTAGTTAAGTAGAATTTGTCGAGTATTCTCGTGTAGTTAAGTAGAATTCGTCGAGTATTCTCGTGTAGTTAAGTAGAATTCGTCGAGTATTCTCAGGTTGTTCAAATAAAATTCGCCAAATGCTTTCGTGGAGTTCGTCAAGTGGTGCCAAATTCGTTGAATGGACTCGACGATTCATCGAGAGCTTGCGTCGAATTCGTCGAGAGGTCTAGAGTTTCGTCGAGCACAATTAGACTTTTCGTCATATAGAGTTATTTACCCTTATAGACTTCTGGATCGTTCTTCCCTTATGTCGTTGTGTCGACCCGATGCTATGTCTTGGGAGATTTAAATTTATTTCTATATATGTATTATTATTGTTATGATTTTTGGACTTGGGTTGGCAGTGGATAAAGGACCGCCACCTTAGTGCTTGCTGTGAATCATTATGCCCGGTGACTTTATTATTTGGTACTTTTGGTTGGCAATGGATAAAGGACCACCACATCAGTGTTTGTTTCTTTGGATGTGTTGGTCTGATGGTTTTTGTTGGAAAGATAGCTGCCGCCTCAGTACCGTTTATGTCCAATGCTGATGATTCACTCTTTAAACTAATAAATGTTGTTTCTACGATTATATATACTTATGCTTAACACATCACTAAGAGTTCTTTCCGCACTTAGTGCAAGTCTTCTCTTTTATGGCCGCTTTGTGCCAAGCTAATCATCCGCCTTACCCATATATTGTTGATTTATGTGATTTTGCAGCGTTTCAGTTGGGTTGGTAACCCACTTACTTTATTAAACCTTTTGATTTATGTTTAAGCAACATTTGTACTCTTTGTGCTGAAACATTCTTTTCTTTTGAATGTCTTAGGTTCGGTTTAGTAGCATCTAGTGCCGATCGGGTTTTTGTTTGTCCAGTCTTCTGCAGATGTTCCTCCTCCCTCTTCTAGTTGAGGAGCGGTCAGTGTTTCTTTTCTAGATTTTTAAATTTCAGACTTTTGTTGTTAGTACTATGGATTTGTGTCAGTTTATTGACACCTATGAGTACAGTTTCTGGTGTATTAACTATTGATCTACTATCTCTGCTACTACTAAAATTTTCATTAAATGAAGTGGTTTTCTCTGAGAATGTTTTATGTTAGGTTGCATGTTAGTTATTTTTATGACTAAATAAATCTGCATTACCTTAGACTCATAGCATCACTTTCAACTTAACGTCGCCTACTTGAACGGATATAAAGATTTTTTTTCTTTTCTTATACTAAATTTAGAGGTTGCATATCATTAACATATTTGATGTGTTTTCATGTTCATGCAGGATGAATGAATAAAGTAAAATAAAAGTTTTCCGCTACAAATTATATTTTTCTCAGTTGTGGACTAGTTGATCCATTAAACCGAGGGGCACGGTCTTGAACTTTAAATTCAAATAACGTTTTCAACCATAAAGATACTTGTCTTTTATAAAATTAATTAGAAGTTTGTCCATGCCTGAGCGTCTGTAGTTATCCCATATACGGCGTGACATCACGTCACGTATTTTCTCTTACTTCGATAATACTTTAAACCTTGAGAAAATGTGGAGTGTGACAACCACCACCCCGCCAAATGAAGCCTAGGTTGATCGCGCCACCTGGAGATGTAAGAAGAAGGTAGATTTGTAATAATAAGGAAACCATGTAATAACGATTGTATATATTGTGTAATGTCATGTATAAAATAGGCTAATATTACTCTGTAATATTTATGAGGAATTTTTATAATATTTTACCTGTCTTTTTACTATTTATCTTCCTCCTCTCTCTTCCCGGTGTGTCTCTCATTCCCTGCCCTCTCTTAGGAAACAATATTTCGTGAGTTACTCCCATCTAGAAATAGGTGGGAGAATAAATAACAACTTTTCAGTGGACCCCACTTCCATTTCTGTGCCCCCACTCCCATCCCCGATTTTTTCCCCCGGCAAAACCCTACGAACCGCCTCCTCCTGCGCCGATTTCCCGGCCTCCTCTCCTTCACGCGGCACAACTCTACAATGACTGAACCCTCCTCCCGCCACAAAACCCCGACCTCCTCTTCCAGCAGCGACCCCGACCTCCTCCTCCAGTTGCAAAACCACAGCCTCCTCCTTCAACGAAGAAACATCGGCCTCCTGCTCCTCCATCGGCGAAACCCCGACCTCCCAGTATTTTGGTGAAATACTGGGAGTTCTGACTGTATTTGGTCAAATACTATATATTATGACAGTATTGTGTCCAAAAAAATCAACAACAAACATATTACAATTTATCAAAATGGCATAATGTTGTATTATATAATCGTATTAACGTCTTCTCCCTACTATTATATATATTATGATATAAAATATCTAATTTATGGATTGTATTATGCATGATATTGGACAATATATTGATAGTATTTTGGTGAAATATTGGGAGTTCTGACAGTATTTTGGCGAAATACCAAGAGTTCTGATGGTATTTGGTCAAATACTGTCAGAACTCAGTATTTTGGCGAAATACCAAGAGTACTGATGGTATTTGGTCAAATACTATCAGAACTCCGAGTATTTCACCAAAATGCTGTGAGGCTGGGGTTTTGTCGCTAGAGGAGGCTGGGGTTTTACCGATGGAGGAGGGGTTTCACCATGGGAGGAGGATTGGGGTTTCACCGTGAGAGGAGGCTGGGGTTTTGTCTCGGGAGGAGGAGAAGGTCGGGTTTTCGCCGCGGGAGGGGGACGAGGCCGGGGTTCGCCGCAGGAGGATGAGGAGGCTGGGTTTTATCCGCGAGAGGAGGAGGTCAGGCTTTCCCCACGGGAGGAGGAGAAGGCCGGGTTTTGCCGCAGTAGGATGAGGTCGGGGTTCATCGTGGGAGGAGGTCGAGGTTCGCCGTGGGAGGAGGAGGCCGGGGATCGCTGTGGGAGGGGAAGGAGGTGGCCTTAGGGTTTCGTTGGGAGGGAGATGAGAGATCGGGGGTGCATGAATTTTTTCGGAAGAAGGAAAAAGGTGGGGTACAATTCCAATGAGTATTTATTCTCTCACCTGGAAATAGGTGAGAGAGACGCACAAAAAAATTCCCCTTATAGGGCCTTCCTCTGATAGCTAGACATAACATTGGTGCCCTCGTTGATTGAATTTCACTTCCTTCGATTCAATGACTAACACAAATCCACAAACCACACGGTTAAAGGATTTGTCTACAAATCAACATGAACTTTGAATGGTGATGGAAGATCACAAAGAAACACTCAACTTATTCCAGTCCTCATTCCAGCAAGAAACCAATCATTATTTCATCCGTCTGGAAGAAAAAATGATAAAAATTAGTCAGGTTGTACACCGCTCGAGCCTTCAAATCCTTGATCTTACACAAAAGATCAACGTTGTGTGTTGGCATTAATCTTAATATATGTGTTTCACATTTTTATTTTTTATTTGAGTTGTGTTGTTCACGTGATCAAAGTCATTGCTGGATTTTTCTGGTCATGGATAATAGATGTCCTTTTGTGGACCTTTTGATTGGATCACGTTTTTGGATGGTTTTGGGTACATTGGACACAATGTACTTAATTTTAAGAAGCCCTTTCAACCCAATGATATACACATATTTGTATTTTATGTATATTTAAGTTTATGTTGCAGGTTGTCTATTTCATATTGATTAGAAAAGTGGACACAAGAAGCTGACTAGATTTTGAAGAAAAATTATTGAAGTACCAAAAGTGTCAAGTGGAGTCAGCAAAGTGATGAGTGAAGTCAGAATAGTATACATTCAGCAACTTGCAGTGCAGAAAAATGGCTAAGTACAAAAGTGTCGACACACTTCAACTGTGTCGACACCTTTCCAGAAGTTGTGTCGAGACAAGTCAGTTAACTCGACACATAGAAGATTCAAGACAGCTATGTCGAGACAAGTCAATTGTCTTGATACCTTGAAGACTAAGTCAGCTTACTTGTTACTATAAAGCTTACAGCAGCTGTGTCGAGATAATAAAACTGTTTCGACACAAAGAAGAGAGGAAATTTTACTAAGTAAAATTGTGTCGAGACAAATCAACTGTCTCGACACAATGAAAAATTAAAGCATAGACTTTCCGACATCAGGCAGACAAATGTGTCGAGACAATCCAATAGTCTCGACACAATACAAAATTAAAAGATGTCTACACAGACAACGCTTGTATCGAGACAAGTCAACTGTCTCGACACTTTCAAATTACATATAAAAATTCTTCCAAGTAGAATTTTGTCGAGACTGCTAAGATGTGTCGACACAAGTGTCGAGACACTTTGGACATCTCGACACTTATGTTTCAGAAAATGTGCAGAGTCAACACACGAGTGTCAAGATAAGTCAGAATTGTCACATCACCTACATGAATAAGATATTTCAACTGAAACAGTGTGAGGGAGGATTTGAAGTATGATGTCAGATGCTGATGTCATCATTCAGTAACCAGCTATCCATGAAGGCTATAAATAGAAAGGTTGTCTACACTAATAGAGAGTGAGATAGGATCGATCAAGAAAACTAAAATTCTCATTCTTATTACAATCCTGAGGAGGAGGAAGAAGACAAAGGTATTCAAGAAAATCTCCAGATCCTTTCACCAAGTTGATCTGAAGATTAAGGTGGATCTGATCTACAATTTCTTCAAGAAAATCAAGACAATCAACATCAAGAAGATTGCAGATCCAGAATAACAACTTTTCAGCAAGTCAATTTATCAAGAAGAAATCCATTATTGCTGATTTGAAGAATCTGTGCTAACAGATAAGTCAGACTTCAGAATTCCAATTTTCTGAAGATTATTGTTTATACTTTTACCTCTTAATTTTGTAAGATCTCCTTGAGATCTGAGTGGGTAGGAGATCTTATCTCTGAGTTATAGGCCTAATTTATAAAGGCTGAGAAAGAGTTCTTGAGGGACCTGAGGTAGGTGGTTTTGGGTGAATCACTGAGTTGTAAGCCTGATTTATAAAGGCTGAGGTAGGGTTCTGGAGGGACCTAGGGTAGGAGATTGGGAGAATATCTGAGGTAGGTCATGTTGGCCTGAGTGTAGGTTTCTTAACAGAAACTGAGACTGTAGGATCCTTGGATATGAGTTAAAGAGGAGGAGCTATAACCATATCTAGCACATTACTAGTGAGGAAGAAGGGGGAAAGTGGATGTACCCTAGATAGGGGAACCATTATAAATTCTATGTGTGCGGTATGTTGTGGATTGCTTTTGCTTGTATTGTGATCTGAGTTTTGTAACTGCTGAAATAGTTAAGTGATAAAAAATTTCTAAAGTATTTTAAAAAGGTTATCTATTCACTCCCCTCTAGGTGATTATCTACCCATATGATTATCTTTCAAGTGGTATCAGAGGGAGGTTGTTCAAGAAAGACCTAACAGTCTGAAAAAGATCCAAAGGGTATTAAAAAATTTCAGATCTATGGCTTCTGAATCTCACAAAGAACTCAATTATATGAAACTGCCTATATGTACTAAGGATAACTTTGTTATATGTAAACAAAGAGTGAGATTGTTCATGGAAGCCTTAGATCTAAGAATCTTTGTCACTGTACAAGAAGGACTATATGTACCAATGAAGACATCTGTCTTAGATTCAAATGTTCAAACCCCTAAGAAATTGTCAGAAATGACAAATGATGAGTTGGTACTTGCCATCATGGACAAAAGAGCAAAAAATATAATAGTCAGTGCAATAGACGATTCAACCTTTCAGAATCTTATGCACTATAATACATCCAAGGATATGTGGGATACTCTCATAGTATACATGGAAGGTACAAAAGAAGTAAGAGATGATAAAAACTCACTCTTCAACCAGCAGTATGAGGTTTTCAGACAAGTAAAGACTGATTTTATAGAACAATGCTATGAAAAGTTCTTTAGAATAGTAAATGACTTAAGAAACTATGACATAAATTTCTCAAATTATGAGCTGAATGATAAGTTTTTGAAATCCCTAAATAAAGAATGAGACATTAAGATTCGTGTTGTAAGAGAAATGGGGAATCTAAGAAATATGTTACCCTGAGACTTGTATGGGAAGCTAATGTCACATGAGCTTCAGCTAAACTCTAGAAAAGTTGAAGCAAAATCTGCTAGAAGTTCAACTCAGACTAAATCTGTGGCCTTCAAAGCAGATACATCTAAGAAAGATAGAAGAGAAATCACATCATCACCCAGAAGGGATGAAGATACAGATATCACTGGAGTCTGTTCTTCATCAGAAGAACTATCAGATGATGAATTGACATTGTTTACCAAACAATGTAAGAAAATACTGAGAAGGAAGCAGTGGAATAAAAAGAAACCTTCTAGATTAAGCTCCAGTAAAACCAAAGAAAATCACAGAGATAAATCTGTGGTTAGGTATGATTCTCATCAGAATAAATAATTTAAGACTGACATTACTGATTTTGTTGTAACAGGCCTAGGCATGATATAGCTGACTGTCCAGTAAAAAGGAACGAGAACAAAAAGTCAAAAGAAAAGAAGTTCTATAAAAATAAGAAATCAGAGAAGGATCTGATGACAAAGAAATCAAAGACTTTATCTGATAGTGATACTGATTCAACTGAATTAGAAGAAGAACTTGCTGGACCGTTCTCCTATGAAGAAGAATTTATCAGAAAGGCTATATACAAAGGGAAAAGCTCCACAACTTCATCACACAATGGTGATTTTGAAGAAGATATGGAGATCAATTTAATGGCACTATCTGATGATCCAGAAATATAAGCTCTTGACTGTTAGGATACTCAGGTAATATATGACTTTTCAACATGTTCTGAAACTTCTGTATATGAGACTGGGGATAAGCTAGACTCATATGACTAAAAGTTTGATTCACATAAGACTAACTCTGTGACTGAACTACAACAACTCAGTCAAATTTGGAAAGTTGTTGGAAACCCTAGTAAATAGCAAGAAGCTTGTCAAAGAACAAGCTGTAGAGATAGCATCACTAAAATGTTTTGAGTATCATCATATGATGAATACTCATAAAATTGGTTTTCAAAGTTCTAAGTTGGCAATGCTGACTAAGATCATTGATGATCAAATCTTATTGCTGAAGTAGAAGGATACAATTATTCAGGATCTAGAACTCAAACTCCTGAATGAGAAAAGAATAGTACAATAATTTTCTAAACCTAAAATTGTATTGCCAATTATAGATACCTTCTCAGGAACACCTGGAAGTGGTCTTGGGTATGTTAAGCCCAAGAGAAAAGGAGACAAAAACTGGCAGAACAAAAGAGTCCAGTCATTCCACAGCCCATGTTTCACACTAAAGGAAAAGAAATCCAGAAGTCTGGACTAGTAGGACCAAGTTCATATGTGAATATGAAAGCTATTCATAATGTGTCTTCTCCAAGGAGGATAGTTGTAACTGTGGTACAAAATAACGTATTTTCACCCAAGTCAAAATACAACTGTCAAGTGTGTTGATTCCTGTCCTAAGGAATATCAGCACAAAGTTCTTTCTGTTTCTCCAAAGAGGTGGTACAATAGATATGAATGTTGGTGTTGTGGAAAGGTAGGACACTTTGCCTTGGACTGTTGGTTCAATTACACCGGGCCTCATAATAAGAAAAGATATCCAGTTAAGAAGCTTACTGGTGGTTTTA